>JABFTP020000021.1:85591637-86264137 GCA_013387265.2 Cryptolaemus montrouzieri | reverse complement strand
TTTGAATATATTTTTATATGATATTTTTCATACGTCAGCCTTAATAGGTTCAATTCTTTTATATTTGGTTTTATATCTTTATTACCATTCCTGGAGCAATAAACTCGAAACATGTGTGTCTGAAATACTATAAATCTGTTATAACGTTTGTTTGTATCCAATTTGTTGAATATGAATTGTTGCTAAATTAGTGGCACATGTTCGGTAATCGCAGATTTCGAAATCTGATACGTATCCATATCGAAGAGACTCGTAACATGCAAGTGCTAATTGCATATTAAATTTCGTGATCCCAAATTGCAAACATACGGTTCTTATTAAATCAGTGATACGGCAAAGAGGAAGCTTTTGTCTCTGGAAACGACGCGTTGACGTTTTATCTGATCGATCATGAGATCGTTTCGTAATGAGTCTCGCCTTGCTCGACAAAGAATCTTTTGACTCTTTCAAGATCCGAGTGCCCGATTCTGTTTTATTAGTGACGGAATGCACTGCTCTATTTCGGGCCACCAAAGCACTTAATTGTTGTATTCTTGGCAGGAGAAACCTATGAGAGATCTTATCAGTTTTTAAGCGTTGAAACTATCATCACATAACGTGGAACCCAAGAACATTGAAATAGTTGATATGGAGTAAATTCGAATCAATTTCAATTTCAATTGAAAATTGAAAATAGTTGTTTGAAAAGCTTTCGATTTAGTATAGAGAAAGAAGAATATGTGTGCTTTTCAATTGAAAACAAAAAAGTAAACAAATAGCATTTTCTAATTTCATAAAGTGTCATCTCAACACTACTACCTTATTCAAACGAATTCGACGCCAGTTAAGCGCTTATCTTCACCTATCGTCGTATTTACACATATGCTTAGTCATTTCACAATATAGTTGGATATAGTTTTCACTGAACTTATAGAGGTATTGTTTGTGAAAATAAGTGATATCGATCGATAATGTGAAATCGAAAAATTCTGGGCTGTTCGCACCTTTAACATGTTCATCACACCGATGACTATATGAATCAAATAATAAAACATACAGTACAACTTCACTAGTCCGGGCAGATATCGTTCCGGCGCATGCCCGGACTATCGAAATGCCCGAATTTCTGAAGTGGCTTGAATTTGTTTCATTTTCGAAATAGAATCAACCCAAAATCTGTTAAAGTCGAGTTTATTATAAAAATATCGAAAAATTGAACAAAAAATAGTTTCTATTATAAAGCAGGATCAAATTATAGAATTTCCATTCATTATAATCTATCCTTATAGAATATATAGAATTTAAATATAAGCTAGTGTACATAAAGAACATGCTATTCCTTATGACGTTTAAAATATACATCGATTTCACTCTGAACCTTTCTCGATGCTGCCATCTGAACTGATTTTTCCTTGAGCCTTTTCAGGAGCAATACGTCTTCAATGGGAAGATTATTCTGTTCGGCCCAACAGATAATCAGGGAGAACGCATTGACAGTATCTGTATGTTTCACTTTTACCATACTATTTAAACCATCCTCTGAGTCAGAAGATTCCTCAACGTTTTCAATATTCCTTCCTAAAGCATTCTGTATAAGCTCTCCTTCAGTTAAATCGATCACAAACTCTTTGTCTCCCACATCCCAGTTGGTAATGTTCTCAAATGTTAAGTCGTTTTCTGGGCCGATGACCATTAATGGTTCGGCAATATTTTTCAAATCATTTTCACTGATTGGAAGAAGTTTCTTCTGAAGCTCTGAGAGTGGAATATTTTTATCATTATCATATCTTTAGTGTCATGCCACAATGCTGTTATACTTTTTCTAATATTTTTTGAAGTAATGACTTTCCAAGATTTGGCAAGATTGTCCACGGTCTTTCCAATTATACTGTTTCAAAATGGAGGTTATCTCTTCATATTTTGAATTAAACTCTGATCCATAGGTTGGAGAACGGCAATACAATTGGGTGGCAAAAACAAAACTCTGAAGTTTGGATCAGTATTAACCTCTTCCTCAGGTGGATGCGATGTTGCTTTGTCTACCAACAACAGAGCTTTAGAGGGCTTGTTACTCTTAGTTCTTCACCTCGGGGGTGAAAAATGTCTTAAATCATTCTTTAAATAATGGTCTGGTAATCCACCCTTCAGTAGATGCTTTGTTGACAACTGGTTGTGAACTTCCGTTTGTGAGTGCTCGTGGATTTACTGCTTTTCCCAAGACTGGTAAAGTCAATTGGTGAGTTCCAGCCGCGTTGCAGCATGGCATGAATGTTAAGCGGTCTTTTGACACTTTTCAACCTGCTGCTGATTTTTCCTCTTGATGAACCCAAGTTGTATCTCCTAAACATCTCCAAAAAATGGCCGATTCATCAGCATTACACACCTGTTCTTTACTTAATTCCATCTGTTCAACAACCGATAGAAATTTTTCCTTGAATGGTATCACAGCGGAAACACAAAACACACACAAACCTTCAAGAAACGAACTCCATGTCTAAGCTTGAATTTATCTAACCATCCCGAACTTGCCACAAAACCTTTTTTTTCTGTGAGATGTTCATAAAACTGTTTGGCTTTTGTTCCCAATATATCTGACGAAATTGGTTCTTGTGCGTTGCGTTGTTGAAGAAACCAGTTATACAATGCGATTTCAACATCAGGTTTCTCAGATTCTCTAATAATTTTTCTTTTTCCTACAAAAATACCTTGAATATAATAAATTCGAGAAAAGTTTAAAATAATATTCCTACTAGGGATACACCGAAGGCTCGGTTAGGCCAGCCGAGCTTTCAGCCGTGGTACTTGGCATGCAGTAATTTTGTTTGGCCGAGAGCTCGGTACTCGGCTTTTTGGTGAAAACCCTTGCTGTGTGCATCCCTAATTCCTACCTGTTTCTTGATACGATTTGGATATAAATCTCCTTATTTTGTCCTTGTTCTTTTTTATGTTTAACACTGTTGATTTTGGAATAGTGAACTTTGCTATTCGACGAGTACTCATTCCATCATCAATAAAATCTATTATTTTTGATTTCTCTGCCAGTGTGAGCGTTCTATGATTTCTCTTGGTTTGAGCCATTATGCTCACCACCAGCGAGATTGAAAATCAAAATGCAACTGTTGAACGATACCCGCTACTCTTAGATAGTACAAGTACATACAAACATGTACAGATAGGAAAATTATTATTGTTTTTATATCAGCCGTCGTCGACGTTCCCGGATTATAGAGGTAAAATTAAAAGTACCCGAATGAGTTGCGTGCCCGAGTTACTGGAGTGCCCGGACTAGTGAAGTTGTACTTTACATGTCTTTACATGTTCTTGCATTTTTATTAGGTATGTACACACATATACTCATACATTCTGACATAATTAGTTTTTATGAATATGTAGTTTGAAAAATGTAATTATTTTAGTTTGAATTTTTTATTTTAGTGCGAATTCACAATAACTGCCCTTTCCTGAATTCGTTTGAACTCATCATGTCATTGACATCAACATTTTCTTGTTCTATCCATTGTAAAACAATTTTAATGGCTGCAATAGCTTCGGAGTGGTGAATTCTTTGTTGTGATCGCAATCACTCCCCTCACCTGCTCCCAAGTCAGTCTAATTATTTACAATTTCTTCATTCCATTATTCAACATCTTGCATAGTGTACTCAAAACGTGCAATGCATTCTGTCAACAGAGAACCGTTAATGAAACACAAAATATTCATTTTTCATTCAAATTTATTTTATTGCCTTCAAAGTGGGCCCTTTCCGAAAGAATATATATTTACGCCAATATCAAAACATTTGTCAAACCCTTTTTGAGGAATGGACTTCAGTTCTCGTCGCAAATTCCCTTTCTTGTCTTCTATCGATTCAAAAAGTCGGCCGGAGCCCTATCAGGCGAATACGGTGGTTGTTTGATAGTATTTGCTGAGTTTTTGGTCATAAAATCATTCACAATGACAGCCTACTGAGATGATGCATTATCGTGGTGCTATCTAGCTCTTTTCGACGAATTTGCTCTTTCAAACGCCGCAAAACGTTCAGGTAATGTCGGACAAGAATTCCGAGTGCACAACACTGCGATAATCAAAGAAAACAATCAAAATTACCTTAACTCTTGATCGACTGATGTGGTATTTGGGTTTCAGTTCAGTTGGAACGCGCCATTCCGAAGCTTGTTGACTGGTTTGCATGTCAAACTCATTAATCCATGTCTCATCACCAGTTACAATGAGTTTTGAGAATGTGAGGTCGGGAGTGACTTGTTCTATCGATCAAACGAACGTTTAAAATGGTAGTAATTGATTCGCGAGACACAGAGAGTTCATATTCTATTCCTCTCAAACTTAAATAACAATTTTCAATTACTATTTCCTTCACTTTATTGATGTTGACTTTAGTTGAATATATTGATGGCTAACCAGGGCGAGGGAAATTTTCACCACATCTCGGCCGCTGTTGAATGCACTGTGCCACTGATATATACGTAATTTTGATGAGGTCGATTCACCGCAAGCCTTTTGTAACATTTTCAGCGATTCATCACACGAAATTCCATTTGCACCACAAAATTTAAGACAAATTTGTCATTCGATGTTCTGATCCATAAAAACCACAAAAACCGTAAAACACACTTGTGAAAACTGACAAAATCGAGCACTGTAAACGAACTAAATGATAGATCGCGTTGAAACTCTGCGTCACTATAGAAAATAGTTGTGCCAACTTAGCAACAACAAAAATTTTGACAATCGTTTTGAGCAGATTTTTTGGATAATCAATTCCCGATGCTTTTTGACAGAATGTAAGTTTCCGATACATTTTGTCTCCAAATTTCGCGAAGCTCAGCTAATGCTAAAACTTCATTATATTCATTGTTTTTTATTATTATTATAATATTACGTAAATGTGCATCTTATAATGTTATAGTATTTGGATATAACAGAGCTAAGCAAGGTTTTTCTCAAATAAAGTTGAGTGAGCCTCAACGCATTCTGATCCATAGGTAGAATAAAGGGTGGCTTTAGGTGGCATAAATGCGGCAAAAATAACACCGTCAGGTATTTTCAACTACTATGCTGATTGATGCGATAGAACATTATATAACACAAGAATAGCCTTGATAGGAAGATTTTCTTTTTCGAGAAAGTTTTAACCTCTAAATATGTTCGTTTGATGAATCATAAAATCGAAAAGATATGTGAAAAACTCACCTCAGGATCAAACTGGAGAAAGACCAGATTTTAAAAATTTCTTTGGTCATCCATACATTTTTAGTGTTTTCGTTATCGTGAGGATTATTGAAATTTTTGAAACATCGGCTTTCCCGCTTATCAACAGTGTTCACCTAATGCATTGTAACGAAAAGTTATTCGTAATTTCAAACCAGGGGTACATAGGTTTTATCAGGAAGAAGTTTTTAGTATAAACCAGTGTCAACAGCGTTGTATATGAAATATTAATTAATGTTTGGAATTTTTAACGTTTCCACATCTGTTTGTTACTGTTCGTATCTTTCTCGAAGTCCGGTAGCAGGTTCGCCGTGTCGGTCCATAGAGGGCGACTCTCGTACGTATGTACGAGGTGCGTCCTTTCTGGAATTGATAGGGTACCCCAATGTAGCTTGGTAGGATGCTGAGAAGCGATATGCAATACTGATGAGCTCCTAATAAGGGTGAAACTGCAGTCTGCCGCTTCGTTTCTCGGCATCCTGCTTGGTTGCACTATTGTGGCGCTTGGGGGCTGCGTGCATGGCGGGCAGATTTGGAAACTAGCTCTTGTCAGGAGGGATTATTCATTGATCTACGGATTTTTGAATAATTCGTCTTGTCTCAGATTCATATGTATATATATATATATATATATATATATATATATATATATATATATATATATATATATATATATATATGTTGATCAGTTAGATTGAGTGCTATGATAATATTGGATACTTCTTCTATGAATGGATTAACTAATTCAGGTTGCGAGTACAGGGTTTCTTCTGCGATTTTCAAAAATTGTATCCCGTACTTTTGAAACGTTACACTCATTCTTCGCTTGCATTAAATTTTTCTTTAGGTGACATCAACTTCTCTTGCAAATGTAGAGCTTGAACATTCCTACCGAAACGGGAAAGTTTCGTTCATTTTGCTTCACGAACCATTTGTAGAGTTTGTTTTCCATCAAAGGTTGTTCTGCTTCTCTCAGAGTACATTTCTTGATCTTGCTTGGTTTCAAACTCTGATTAACTACCTAAACTTAGCGATAGTCGGTTCAAATCAGGTGCTCCTCTTTCTTCAATGCATTTTCTTGCTCTTTTTACAATGCTGCCATTGGATTTTCGAATTAGATCCATTTTATTTCTTAGAATTTCACAACTATCCGTAATTCGTCGGATCAAATGTTTTCTTGACAGTATTCCAACTTGATGAGCATTATCTTTTAAATAGCTCCATCAGAAAAAATCAACCGTTTTCGAATCCGGTGATCAAGGTGGCCAACTAATGTGTCCATCTCCAACAATTCATCTATTATGTTGAAAATAATTTCCTCGTATTTCAATTCCATTCAGGAAATTTGGTAGCCTATTCTGAAGGAATACAAGGTGAAAGACTCCATTTAGTCCATCTTCGAAGAAGTGAGGATCAACCAAAAACCATTCACCGTTCCCAACCAAAAATTCACACAAAATCTATGTTGGAAATGCCTTTGGCGTGTTGGTCGAAGACTTTCCTGTGGCCATTCATATGAATTGCGCCAATTGAATACACCGCTTTTCGTAAAAGTGGCCTCATCGCTAAATAATATAAATAATAATATCCTGCACTTTTTGATAATGATACGGATAGTATTTCTCATTTTTCCAAACTCGCAAGTTGTTGTTTGGGTCAACCCCAGATCACGAGCGATTTTTGTTGTACTCGTTTGCGGGTCATTTTCTATAGCTTAGAGAACTTCCTTAGCTGGCTGAATGTTTGCTCTTTATAGCTTCATATTGCTTAGAGCAACAGAAAAGTTCGGGAAAAAGTCTTACTGTTCGGATGTCATAATTCATAAACGAATGCCATATCTGCATATTCTTGATTCGAAAATAGAAAAGGCATAATCTGTCAGCTGGTAAAATAGTTTTTCAGAAAAAACCAAACAATTGGCAACAATAAACACTTATTGCATAAGAAGAAGGATTCAAATAATATTACTGAGAGAAAAAAAACAAATGTACCAGGATGAATAACTGAGATTTCGTATTTATTATGTGACCACTGAATTTAGAAACATTTTTTATGTTCCAGAATAAGAACTTTAACGTTTATGGTTACTATATTTTTGGAAAAACAACTAATTTCTTAAAATAAAAATAAAGAGAAATATTTGAATTGTTGTGATCTGAAAATTTGATAGTAATCATCATCCATGAAAGCTCGCTGCCATTGAATTCAATGTGTAAAGAAATGAGTGAGCTATTTTATATATAATACTCTGCACGTACGTCCGCACCGTGGTCAACTTATTCTCTACATTTTGCTAACTTTATTCATCAAATATTTAATGATCGGTGAGAGATATCGATTTATGAGCAAGAACCGAATTTCATGAAACAGATTAAAGTATCCGAATTGTCATTTCACAATTCTTCATAATGACGTCGTGAAGATTTTCTGAATGGGTTCGAAGTGATATGATTACCAATATTAAATGTAACACTATGTAGATTTTATTGAGGTTTCCAACTGAAATTTAACATATTTCATCAACTGTAGTTATATCAAGTTTTTAACATCAATTCAAACGTTAATCGCCTAGTATTCAGAATAGTCTCTGAGGACTGGACTGAAAACTAACATTATTCCAATATGAAAATTTTTTCAATAAAATACCTTGCGTGTGATAGAAATGCTCTGGTAGTACATTGAAAGAACTACCTTTTTTTGTTCCGATGACGTGTTCAGAATTCTTCTTAAGTGATATACAGGGTGTTGTTCTACCATCTATTCATAAAATTGAATTTCTACAGTACCGACCTGTATCAGAGAACAAATTTTCTCTGCCAATAATTGGTCCACTAGGTGACTGACAATCCTGAAATTTTCATTCGAATCGGATAAGCGATTTCAGAGTTGCTTTATCTGGAATTTTGCCTACCACGACCGAAAATATTTCCCTCTCCTTCTGAATAACCCTGTTTATTGTAATGTATAGGGTGCTCATATATTCCCTGATTCATTAATACAGATAAAGATATTAAGTAAGTGTGGGCTGAGCGGCAGCTCCTCCAATGTGACTTTTGTATCGATCCCTCTGTGACCAGTTAGCTTGAAAAACGGTTACAAGCATGCAAAGATAGATGGAAGTTTTTTGGAAATTTTTTGGTCGTATACGCCAGGTCCAACTTCTTAAGGAGTTTTCCAGCTGTCTGTAAACCTACAGGTACCTTGAAGCAGACGGTCCCTGGAGCTAGCCCATTCCTGTCTAATAATCTGTAATATTAAATCCATGTAGGTTGGTATTTTCGGCATCCCATTCGGTTTCTCAATATTCATTAATATTTTCCTTTTGTTTAAGCTGTTGTGCTTGTGTATTTTCAATTTCACAAATCCTACAGTTGTTAGTTCATGTTAACAATTACTGATTTCAATACGAGGTAACTCAATTTCCAGCTATTAATTTAATTAAGTTCATTCCATTAATATTTCTTGTTTATAATGAGCAAAGATCATATTATTTTCTTCTTGAAAATGTTTACCGATGCGAAAAAAATTACAGAACATAAAAAGCTTTCAATGAGAACGAAAACTCAAATTACTTCAATTAAAATTGGCGTTGATGCACTACAAAAAAATTTGCTGTTGAGCTAACAACAAATTCGAATGAACCTTTCTAATTCTCAATTGATGCAATGAATTAAAATAATTACTATAAACATAACTTGGATACTCCATTATATGTCCGAAACACGGCCAAAATGGTGGACTGCGATAAGGGAATCGGCGCCACATAAAACAGAAATTGCTTTTTCCGGCTATGAAAGTAATAGTAACTGTTTTTTGCTATGGTAATCGACTTATTTTAATGGATAATTTTCAAACATGAAAAACCGTGGCCGGAGTATACTGTGCATCATTACTTGAAAAAGTGCAGTCTGAAATTGCTGAAAAAAAACGGACACATTTGCAGATACGAATATGTTGAATCCAGTAAATGTGTCGCTACCCACATCAACGGTTTCGATAGTAAAAAGTCAAGAATTTAACTTTGACCTTGCGCTCTCACCGGATCTAGCCCAAAGCGACCACATCCTGTTTTCTAGTATAAAAATTGCACTGGGTGGATAGAGATTCTTCTCAAAAATGAAATGACTAAAACCAGTATCTTTGAAAAGATCGAAAAATTTTCAACTCGCCCTTGTACTTTCAGAATATTCATAATGACAAGAGTTGAAACAACTTCATCATAACTTCATTTTTGAAATCTTCACTGGCTTCTTGCTCATAATATATATTAACATCAGCAAGATACAATTTTATATACTAAATAGAATCTGGCAGATAGATAATTATTCTCTTCTTGGAATTTGCTCGAGCATGTCTTTACTCATCGTTCTTGCGAAATTGTTTCGTCACTCTTTTGCAAGTTATTTCATCTTCATTTATATATATACAGGGTGCTTCAACGAAAAATAAACAGAAGCTATATCTACCAAAGTATTCATTTTTGATCAAAACGCAAAAACAGGTCAATTTTTTTTTCAAGGAAGACATCTTTTGGGGTACAAAACATGCCTGAAATATCAACCCCTAAGCAGGGTTTGCAATCCTTGAACATTTTGAAAAGGAAGATGAGTGAAGTAAAATGGAACAGATCCATGCTGATCAATGGCAGTCATCATAAAGTACCATCCTCAACTCGAATTTCAACCCCTTGAGCAGGGGTGACCACCTTTGAAAATTTGGAAGAGGATAGATGGGTCGAGTGATAACTCGAAAGAAAGGTATTATCTTTGTCTGCATTCCCGTGAAAGAATTTTTATTTTTGATTGAAAACTGTAGAAGATACAGAGTGGAAATAGTCTTCCCAATCTTTCAGTTGCTCACACTGTATCTTTTACAGTTTTCAATCAATAATGGAAATTCGTTCAAATCGATGTAGACAAAGATAACACCTTTCTTTTGAGTCATCACTCGACTCATCTCCTTTATTCAAAATGTTCAAGGATTGCAACCTCCGCTTAGGGGGTTAATATTTCAGGCAAGTTTTGTTCCCAAAAGATGTTCCTCTTGAAACAAAAATTGACCTATTTCTGCGTTTTGATCAGAAATGAATATCTCGGTAGATATAGCCTCTGTTTAGTTTTAGTTGAGGCACCCTGTATATAATATATATATATATATATATATATATATATATATATATATATATATATATATATATATATATCTATATATATATATATATATATATATATATATATATATATATTCGAAGTTTCCTCTCTTTGAAACATTAATAAAATATTGATTACTTTTTGCTCAAATTATGGAAACAAGTAGGAACTTTCTCTGAAACGTAACCCTCTTTAGGTTTTATGGAAAAGGTTCGAATAGTTCAATTGTTTCCCAATTTTTGAAACACAAATCTAGGTTTCGAATATGGTTTGCTACCAAAAATTATAAAATTAACAGCAATACTGAAGTTTTGAACTAGACTTCATCTCCAAAACAGAATAGAGAACTCGGTCACAAATTCCAGAAATCCCAGGCTTATACAATCTCGGCAATTTCGAGATGGAATTCAATTAATTCTGGAATTTTAGGTGATTAATAAATATTTTGGAAAATCTCTAAAAGAACTGATGCACGAACAGAACTCACTGATATCTCGAGTGGGATTTTGTGAGCGTACTTATTTTATCAATTATTGCTTTAGTTTAACTTTCCCCCGATGATTAGACAGGTGAAAAAGACAAAAAAAAACTCCCACTAGTCTTATTGTTGCAGTTGTATTCATTATTATGGATGTAGTGGCCTCCGTGAATAAGTTGAGTGACTGACTCCAAGCGCAGATGGTTTGGGTTCGATTCCCGTATATGACATGGGTGTTGTACTTGTCCTTAAATAATTATATACAATTAATAATTTAATATCTATCTATTTGAAGAAGTGTGGTGAAACCGGTCATAGTTTCGTTAATATAGTGAAAATCTAAATACTTTAGTTTTATTTTATTTTAATATATACAATTAATCTGATGACAAATGTCAAAATCACGTGCCAATCAAACTGAATTCAGAAAGATTGTGGATGTAATGAATTAGTAGAAATAACCGGTTCAAAATTGTTAGAAAGTAATATTGTGTGGAATATATGATATTCACCGAAATTCTCAATTTTTGTAGTTTTGGATGGTTATGTCAACTCATAAGACATACAGGAGGGGTGTTTTCATCTAAATATTTCAGTAACTAAGCTAAATGGAAATATTTCAAATAAATATTATTTTTCCTTGCAATCACCTTGCGATGGTCGATCGGATATCATTCTATATTTCATAATATAATCGAAACATGGCGAAAATGTTTGCATCATGTAATATCCTTTTGGCCCTGAAACGACTTACAAGTAACCTTGGAACCTCATTAGTTGATCCCAAAACGACCTTTATAATACTTTAAAGCCACATTCAAAGGTTTTATTTGATTTACCTGGGTAAAAAATGATTCTGTTGACAGGAATTGAACGAGAATAAAACATCGATTTTGTCTCTGATTTACCTTGATATTCCCTCAATGCATTTTGACTTGAATCAAGGATATTTGGCATTGGAACCCTTTTTTTTCTGTAATAAAGAATTTGAATTCGACTAAGTATTTGAGAAAAGCGGATTACTCTGTAACAGTTTCATTGCAGATGGACTCTTAATATCCTCAAAATGCAATTTGGATTAAGCATGGAAGCTCAAGACAGTGAATGAATTAGGGAAAATGATGAGATCTGAAAAGCAATTCCTGTGTGTAAGAATTACCTTGATAGTATTCATTTCCAATTTTTGTGTATCTCAGTGAAAAGAAAAATATTTCTAATAACCATGCAAATTCTCGATATGATGATAATAGGAAGAAATTAAACTATTTATTATACTATCTATCACAAGAGCTTTAGTGAAAATCAGGATCCTGATTTTCGATAAATCTTTGTGATAGTATAATAAATGGTTTGATTCCTTATAATCATCATGATTAACCATATATAGAAATGGCGGAATCAATGAACTATTCTCGATATAAAGTGTTTCTGTAGGGTTGCTGAACTTTGTCCAAACTAATGACATTTCGGGGATAATTAGAGATCATTCATAAAGAAATTGATACACGATCGCTGATTTCATCCGTTTTTGCGTCGATTACTATTTCAAATCAAGTTCCATACAAAAAACGAAACAGTCTTAACCTCAAGGTTTCGTCAAGGTCAGCCAGTCACAAAATTCAATGAATAATTCTATTTTTTCTCAATTCCCGACATCTGGATCATTCTTCATCCAAAGAAAATAGCAAGTAGAGCTACAATATCTCTGTATATGGATTCAAGAACATACTGGTCAACGAAAGACCAGATTTGACGCAAAGTATCGCTACATTTTACGCTAAGAAAATCACTGGAAATTTATAAAAGCCTGTAAATGACACCAAGATTACATAAATGTTATTCTAGGGTATAAAAAATGGTAATTGACGCAAAACTTTGTTGTCAACCGATTTTTGTAATCGAAATCGTAGATTCATATTTCAAAATATGTAATTACTTCCGAATAAGCATCAAGGTGATTTGAAGGTTATTCGAATACTGCCATTGGATGTCACCCTCCATACCCTATAACTTTCATCTGAAACTTTTCCCCCATTTGGCTTGGTTTCTGAAATATTGTTCTGAATCGATCAAAATGACTCATTCTGTATATGTTTTCCTTATAATTTATGGATAAGGATATTGTTTACCCAAAGGAAGTTTTTATCTCAAGCATAAAATGGTGAAGTTTTATATTATTTCTTCGATTCTACTTCCGCAATGAAATCTACGAAGTAATAATGCATTAAATGATATCTATCCATTCTGAAATATATCCGATCGTTTTCATTTTATTAGGCGAATACTGATCCTTGTTGAATGAGGAGTTCATACGAGAACTTAAATATGAATAAGTTGATTTTTGTAGGTGTTATTATAGTAGTAAGCTATAGATGGTATATTATTAAAAAAAGTTCGAAGTCGAATTTGCTCAACTTCATCTAATTATACTTGAAATGTCTTTATATCTGGTAATTCTTAATTAATATTATTATTACTATTATTTACCCTACACCATTTCAGATGATAAAAGGGATCTGGATGTAAGTATTTCTGAAGATAAGAAGATTTTTTCGAGCCTTTACCATTCGAATTCAGTATATGCTAGGTTTTACCACTGTCAGCTGGTAGATGTTGGTTTTAGGAATAAAACAATGAGTAATTCTTAATTATTTACTCTGAACTATTAGACAAAACAGGTACATAGTATTATATAGTACAAACTAATACCAACCTATTCAAATTATTTCTTAAAAGCACAAAACGTACATCTCTGAATATCTCAATTTCTATCATATCTATCTAACTGAATCAGTACTTCTCTATTTGAAATTTAACAACGAAATACAAACATAATGCTTACAAAAGCTAGTCTAACTTAATCATTATTTTTCTTATTATTTGGTTCAGAAGTAAAAAAAGACAATCAAATGTAATTGATTAATAGGTAAGGTACCTAAAAAAACATTTCACTTGTTACAACACGGATTGCTGTTGTGGCATTTAGAATTACAAAGTAATCCTGATGATCTGCAGGTGCATTTTTTCGTCGAGCATTTTTTTGACAATTACATTTTTTGAATCCTTGTCCTCCAATAAAGGACAATTTTCCGACAACTTCTCGAAGACTCACTTCTCTATCCGTAACAATTTCTTCTATCTTTATAAAATCTTCAGAGCATGCGATGAACTGTTTCTTGGTGTAAAGCTGTTTTAGTATTCCCATTTTGGTACCTAGTTGGTGAAACTTATTGTCCTCTACATCTATCACAACTGCAATAATGCTTTTTGGGTCAGTTTTAGCTCTGTCAATTTCAGGTACTTTCAGTCTTACATTTTGGCCCACTTCCACATTTGAATATTTATCAGCTGACATGGTTTTCATTTTTTCAGCTTGGGCTTCCAAATTAAATTTTGCTTTTGTTCTTATTTGAATAGATTCTATCTTCTTTGGCATTGGATCTTGTTCAGCTTGAAAAGCTCTTACTATCTGTGAATCGGTTTGTATTTGAATAGTTAGATTGGTATCATCACTATCATCGGTTATTTGTTTTTCTGTTGTTTGTTCCAGTGCAATAATTTCTTTTTCTTGTGTTTTGTTGTTCACATTTTTACTGTTTCCTTTTTTTATTCCTTCTGACTCCTTACCAACCACGTTGTTTTCCTTGTCCTGTTCTATCATATTTTCACCATTTTTTCGGGAATGCAACACATTTTCCAAATCTTCTTCAGATTATCTCCAATCATATCTTTAGAAATAACTGATGTCGCAATGCCCATTTTCATTGGACTTTCCTCATGATATGCTCGATTTTTCATGGCCTGGATAAATTTCAAGCCTTCTGACCACTTTGTAATCTGATTAGTTTCCATCCACGTACTGAGCATATTTTCTGTCTTGATTTACACGCTCTACCGATCCTTGACTCTGGCTATGCCTTGGCTTTCCATGTACGATTTTAACGTCTAGCCACATAGAACATAAATTTTCAATTATTTGATTACTAAATTCCCGACCATTATCGGAATGAAGGATGTTCGGCGCTCCAAAAGTGGTAAAAATATCCAATAGATGATATGCGACTTCAGTTACGCGTTTAGTGTGAAGTGCACGAAAGATAACGAATTTAGTGAGATGGTCTTGATAAACTAATATAAATTTAGAATTTCCGTCAGGATTAGTTTGTAGATCTATGAGATCTACTTGACAACGTGAGTTCATTTCACTATGAAGTATAGTCTTAATGACAATACCCTTTTTCAAAGTCTTCTATTTCTTTTGACAAGGTTGGCATAATTTCAAATATGTCATGATAGCCTCAACTGTAATATTATTATACTTGCGGTTACATTCTTCGAGCATCCTTGTTCTTCAACCGAGTCCAACAGCAAAATGCGTTTCTTCGAGAATGTTAAATAAATCGTCGTAACAAACATAATATTTGATTTCTCCATTATTTCTTCATCGGGGCAATAAGCTTTTCTTCGCCGCCTATAGTCAAAATATCATAGCGTTTTATACGCCTGTAATGAACAGCTTCCTTCTTTTTAATGTTCTTTGCAGTTTTTACTTCCTCTAAACACTTGGCGTATTTGTCCTTATCGAGATAAAAGTTACTATATGCGAGATTTCGCAATATATAGACACATCGAAGAAAATTAATATTCAAGGAACAATATTCAACCTTCCGTAGAATGTTAAATATCCTCCCTTGAAGGACCTAGTTTTCCGATCTACCCTTCATAATCACCGTCAATGTTATTATCTTTCTTGTTTGCCACAAGCTCGTCCATTATTTCATAAAATCTTTGCTTCATACTCATTTTTATTCACAAATAACTTTCAAACACAAAAAATACAATTAGAAATCAATTTATCGTGCGAGTTCAAACGTGTCAAACAAGCGACTGAGGCGCGCGGAGTGGTGGTGAGGGTGCGGGGGCGGCAAGCTATAAGTCGATGCGCTGAGCACGTTATGAAATGTTTTGTTTTTCAACATTTACCGTGCCATTAATGTAAATCCTAAGATTTACCAACGGAATGGTAGTAAATGTTCGAATCGCAAATCTTTTGGGACATTCACCATAAGGAATTGGTAGATCTTAGGTTTTACTGGAATATCTTAGGATATACTGCAGTTCGAGCTTTTACAGTTATATTATTATTATATATATATATATATATATATATATATATATATATATATATATATATATATATATATATATATATATATATATATATATATATATATATATATATATATATATATATATATATATATATATATATATATATATATATATATATTGCTCGATTACAATAAACTTGACATAAATTTCCTAACTATCCTACATGTATTAAGAATTACAGCTTTTTGCATTTCTATATAGGTATTCTTATGCAATTCTAATTTCTTAAGGCTATCATGCAAAGTTTTGGGTATTAACCCAGTGGAGGATACGATGACAGGAACAATATCTATTTTCTCGAGGTGCCACATCTGCTTGATCTCAATAGCAAGGTCTGTGTATTTGGACTTTTTCTCCTGGAACTTATTCAGCACGTTGTTATTATTCGGTATGGCGACATCCACCAGCATTGCTGTTTTGGCTCTCTTATCATACACCACTATGTCCGGCCTATTATTCGTCACCATTCTGTCAGTGATAATAGGCCTATCGTAGTATAATCTGATAGAGTCATTTTCCAATACGGGCGCCGGTTGATACTTGTAATATGGCTGGAATGTATTCAGAAGTCCGTACTTGTGTGCAAGTTTCTGATGGATAATGTTGCACACTTGATTATGCCTGTGTAGATAGTCTGTATTGGCCAGTTGTTCACATCCGGACGTAATATGCTGTATAGTCTCCGATCTTATATGGCATTTTCTGCACCTATCTGTTTGTAATGTTCCGTCCTTCATAATAAATTTTTTGTAGTTGTTTGTAGCGATCATTTGGTCTTGGATGGCCATAAGGAATCCCTCTGTTTCCGCGAATAATTCTCTCTTCATCAACCATTTGTTGGAGGCTTCTTTGTCGATGTGTGGTTGATTAATCTCATGGTGATGTCGTCCATGCAATTCCTTTCTTGACCATTGCTCTTGCTTTTCAGTATCTGATAGGAATGGTAGATTCAGCAGGTCATCTCTGGTAGCAAGATTTAGAGGTGTATATCCCTTATCAGCCAACGATACCGCTCTATGTAGGTCAGAAGTGAGAGCTTTTTCTGAGAAGAATTCTCTGAGATTTTTTATCTGTTCGGTGTGTAAATTGACTACATCTATCAATCCGCGTCCTCCTTCTTTCCGCTTCAAAGTTGTTCGTATCACAGACGATTTTGGATGATGGTTGTTGTACTTTGTTAGCATCGTTCGGGTCTGCCTTTGAATATCATCCAGTTCTGTCTTAGTCCATCTGATTATTCCAAATGAGTAAAGTAACACTGGAATGGCGTAGGTGTTAATTGCCTTGACTAAATTCCCCGAGTTCAACATCGATTTCAGCACAGACTTCAGACGCTTACTGTATTCTGAACGAATCTTCTCCTTTGATTGTTTTTGGTCTAGCAATCTGGCTTGTTGGTATCCCAGATATTTGTATGTTTCGCCATCTCTCATGCACTGTATAATATCACCGTTTGGAAGTTGTTTTTCACCATCTATGACTTTCCCTCTTTGAATGTTCAGGGTCTTACATTTTTCAATCCCGAATTTCATATGAACATCTGCCGAGAACTCACTGACAGTTTTCAGCAAATCATCCAATTGCTTCTTGTTCGAAGCATATAATTTGATGTCATCCATATACAGCAGGTGGGAGATTGTATGATAATTCCTTTCTGCTTTTATCCTAAATCCGTATCCTATTCTATTGAGCATTGAGGACAATGGGTTCATTGCCAAACAGAACCATAGTGGACTCAAAGAGTCTCCTTGAAAAATTTCACGACGTATGGGTATCTCGTCGGTTTTAATTGATTTATTGTTCATGTTGACCTGCAGAGACGTGCGCCAGTGTGTCATTGTTGTCTTCAAGAACTCTACCAGGGATGGGTGAATTTTGTATATCTGCAATACTTCAACAAGCCAAGAATGGGCGGTACTATCGAATGCCTTCAGATAATCGAGAAAAGCTGAATGAACATTGCGATGTCCTACATGTGCCTGTTTCATTATCACAGAATCGATGATGAGTTGTTCCTTGCACCCGTGGTGTTTCTTTCTGCATCCTTTCTGCTCCTCTGCTAATATATTGTTGTCGTCAAGGTGTTGGTATATTCGATTGGATATGCATGAGGTGAGTATTTTGTAGAGTGTTGGCAGGCACGTGATTGGCCTATATTGAGACGGATCTTGTGTTCTATCGCTCTTAGGTAGCATATATGTTAAGCCTTGTGTTAGGAAAGTGGGTGTTTTCTTGGGATGTTGAAGAACATATGTGAGCTGTTTCGCTAGGGCTCCATGGAGCTTATCAAACTTCTTGTACCAGTAGTTGTGGATATTATCTATACCTGTGGCCTTCGAACTACTGTTGTGATTTCTTCCTCCGTTATTCCATCGAAGTCCATATGTCTGATATCGAGGCGTTCTTTTTCATTCGTGATCCATTGCGCATCTCTATTGTGTTCTTTGGGGTTCGACCATAGTGATGACCAATAGTCGGTCAAGCACTGTGCGTCAGGTACTTCTCTGTTATTGTTGGTCGCAGTTTTGTTATTTCCCTTATGAAAATTGGCTGCGTTTTGGAGGAACCTTAGGTTTTGGTGTTTCCTTTCAGTACACTTGACGTATCTTGAAAGCCTCTTTGCTTTTGCCTGGAGTTTCTGTTTCAAAGTGTCCATATACACGTCGATGTGTTGTTTGTGATCAGGGTGTTTTGTGTTCGTGCCAATTTTCCTATAAATTTTGCGTATATGTGATTTCAAGCGCCTTGAGGGTTTTCTGTTTCTCAGGAATTCTGTGAGGCGACCGATTTCTGCTCTAATATTATCAATATCCTTCTCCAGTCGTTTTTGCCATGGTGGTTTTCTGACGCTTTTTGGCTCAGCTTGAATCAGAGTTGGGGAGATTTGTTGTTTGTGAAGTCGAAGAACCGCTACTGCTCCACAGTAAATCAAAGTGTAAATCTTCTCCAAGGTGTTCTGGTCGGTATATTCTTCAAACACTGAATTCACGCTTGCTAGGATAATACTGGTGTTCTTGTTCGTCTTGAGTTTGGGCAGTTTAGGTCTTTTAGTTGGGTTACTACCACTGAATTCAGTTATTGCCCTGTTGAGTTCCGATCTTGCTAAATACATATATTCGTCCTGCTGATTCTGCTCAGGAGGGCGTTCCATGTTAATATTCGTTTCCGTGGCTTCGATGTTATCTGTAACACTTTCATTGATTCCAGCAGGTATACCGTTATGAGTATCATTTTCGCTTCTAAGTTCCATTATGACCTCTTCTCGTATGCTTTGCAGCGTTTCTGAAGAAAGTAGCCTGTTTTTAACGATTGTTCTTCTTTGATCCGAAATTCTCTGCTCGGATATGTGCTGTAATTCAGGATATTTTTCTACGAACGCAAGATGTAACGCGTATCTGTATGCTGTCATTTCCGATTCCAAGTTTGTAATCTTGTAATAGGAACGCATAATGAAGGAATTCATCTCTGGGGTCCACTTCATGCGTTTCCTAGGGAGTCCGGCTCTCGTGGTCGTAGGCATAATGGCTTGTACCACCGTTGAAACATCAAGAGTCGGTTGGGAGGTATTGATGTTATTTCCCACTTGGTTTTGTGTTGCAGTATCCCTACTCGATATCACGCTGCTTCCGTCGCTAACCGAGGGAGACTGTGACTCACTTTCCGAACAAGACCCTCTTCCTAAATCTTGAACGCGACAAGAGGTTATGGTGGTACAATGTCGATTCACCCGTTTATTCCTTAGGTTGTACATCATTGGATAAGTTGCATTTTATACCTACTGCCAGGTTCAGCTTGGGTACCTCGGGTTCGCTAAGCCCGTACTCAGAAACAATGTTCCTGAGCCCCTGAGGCTTTATATGTATTATTATTATTATTATTATTTCAGCTGAATAAGAGTTGAGGAATGAAATTCCTATGATAACTCTATATAAAAATAAATGAAAAAGTTAACAGTGCAGAAAATTATTGTCCAGCAAAATTTTTAAATTCGTAACATCTTTCGCCTCTACAACTTCTTGTGGCAAAGCATTCCAGGCATGAAACACTCTGTTAGGAAGGAACTGCTGACGGCTGGTTGTTCTGAAATTTTCTCTGCGAAGTTTGAAGCAATATCCTCGAAGTTCTTTGTCATCATTCAGAGTGTAAATGTGAGGTACTGGAGAATCCCCCACAACACAAAGCCCTGAATATTTATATGAGATCACCACTTTTTTTTCTACGCTCCAAGGAAATGAAGTTTCATCATTCGTAAACGTTCTCCGTGAGGTGGACGTTGGGAAAATAGAATGGTAGCCGGGTGAAGCGTCTCTGTACGTTTTCTATCATGTCGATGTCCCGCACAAGAGTAGGAGACCAAATAGGATTTGCGAATTCAAGAATTGTCCTTATATACTTCCTGAATAGAGTGGAGCACAGTTTGACGTCGCACGATGTGAACACTTTCGAAAGTACATAACTAAGAGAGTAATGTTTGTTCGGACCAAAAAAGTGTAGAGTTGATAATAACTCCAAGATCGCTATGGGAATTTGTGTCTTTGAGGCGTTGATTATTAATGAAATATTGCACTTCTGAGTTGTTCCTACCGAGATGGAGCTGGAGCACGACACACTTAGAAGTATTGAGCGGCAATAACCATTTATTACTCCACGCGAACACACGGTCGAGATCAGCCTGAATGACACTAGATGAAACTAGACATTCGCCGTATATTTTGTCGTCATCCGCGTACATAGAAAGTCCTGACTCAACGGTATTTTAAGTCGGAAGTATACACGTTGAACAGCAGAGGTCCAAGAACGGACCCCTGCGGCACACCACTTAGAACTTTCTTACTCACGCTCAACGAACTATTCATTTTAACGTAGAAGTGTCTGTCACTAATGAATGCTGATATCCAAGCGAGCAGGTCCCCCCAAACACCGAAATGACTCAATTTATGCAGCAATCGATTTTGTGGGACCCTGTCAAAAGCCCTACTGAAGTCGAGGTAGACTATATCCACTGGGTGCCCTTCATCTAGAAATTCAGTCCAATCAGCGAGACTGAAGTAAATTTGCAACGAGTGACTTCCCTCTTGTAAAACCATGTTGTTCGGATGGTATAATATTATTTATCGTAATGAAGTCGATCAGTGCATCAGCAATTATAGACTCCATAACTCTAGCTGCAAAGGGCGTTAAACTAATTGGACGGTAGTTTCCGGCATGGAACTTGTCCCCACTTTCATCAATTGGCTTTACGGCTGCTGTTTTCCAGATGTTCGGGAGAGTTGATGTTGAAAAAGATTGCTGCATGAGTTTAGCAAGTGCCGCGGCAATGTAAGAAGCGCAATTTTTAAAGTCTGAAATATTGTCGAGTCCTGGTGATTTTGATATATCGAGTCCATTAAGCTTTTTCAAAACTGAATTTTCAGGGAATCTTATCGTGAATTGAATACATAGTTCTGGGGCATAGATCTACTTGTGGAGGCTGGATATTTGGTTCATCTGTATACGACTCGTGAAAGACATTATTGGCGATCTTATCATCGTCGTTCGAGATGACTCCATCGGTTATGCGAATTTGAGGATTTTGGACTTTGCTGCTTAGATGCGATCTAACATACTTGAAAATTTTTTTAGGATTCTTACTATTGACAATGTCGGACTCGTAGGTATTCTTTCCATTTCTTATTTTCATTCTCAATTCATTGGAAAGACGTCTGTGGTCATTATAGTCTATGTCGGATCTGTATCTTAAGTATTTCTGCCATAAGTTCTTTTTTCGCTTTATTTGCTTTTCAATTTCACTTGTGATCCAAGGTATCAATGGGTATCGAATAGTAGGAATATTCCGTCTGTGACTATCCACTAGTTTAGTAATTTCATTCGAAAACTTCAGCCAATTACCCTCCACATCAACTGCAGTGGGAAGTACATCCCAACTCATTCGTTGTAGGTCATAGTTGAGGCCATCATAGTTAATTACTCGTCGATAGGTGATTTCTTTTTGAAGTATTGGCTCATATAGTATCTAAATCTTAAACTTTATTACAACATGCTCCGATATACCAATTGGGGGTAAGTATTCGATACTTGAAACCAAGTTCTGATCAGATGTGACAAGAACATCCAAACTACGTGGAACCTACCCAACTCGAATGCGTGTGGGGTCTGTAATAAGCTGATGTAGGTGCGTCTCATCGAGAAATGCCTCAAACAGTCGACATATTGGTGTATGCGCTGTATTAGTTTTCCAGTATACATCCGGATAATTGAAACCGCCCGTAATATTAAGATTTGTATAATCTGATGAGAGTTAGAGAGTGAGTTGATCATTGACAAATTGTCATTAGATGAGATATCGTCAGAACGATAGATGCAGCATATATTTAACTCAAAAATACTATTTTTCAAATTTATGCAAAGATTTCCCGCACCTGCAGAGTTATCATTAAATAATCTCACAGTGAAATTGCGTTCGATTAGATTTGAAAGATAGACACAGACTCCTCCTCCAGTTCTATTCAACCTGTCGTTCCTCAGAACTGAATAACCATTAATTGAAATTAAACTATTAGGAACTATTAGATTCAGTGACCATAAAACAAGCAGGTTTGTCGTTTTCCATAAAAGAAACAAAATCATTCAATTCAACCCATAGAGAGGCTAAGTTTGTGTAGCCAAACGACCAGTCTAAGTGAGCGCGGTTGGATTTTTTGTTGAATTTCCAACAATCAGCAGCATACCTTTTATGTATTTGATAGTAAGGCCTATTTCTCCGTTATCAATATTACGCTTCAGTACAGTTCTGAGTTTGTTCAGAAAGTCCATCTGCTTGGATGTTTTGTCATCTTTCACGCCCACATTTTTATGCGCGCCACTTGCTAGTTTATTTTTGTGACTTCTTTCGCGTAAATAGTGTTCGAAAAAGTAACTCGTAGGAGCCTAGGCTTATTTGGAATATTTCTACCAATTATCATTATCTCCAAAGGTGCAGGACTTGCATATCCATTGATAGCTGTTGAAATGTTCTTTACAGTACGATTATCATGCGAGATTCGATCTACTGAAGACCCGTTAACTTCATATACAGACGTAATAGTGATTAGGTTTGTTCATATAAAAAACTCACGTGTTTGTTTCTGAAACAAGTCTTTTCTGAGTTCACAACATTATAAACTGATGTTTTATATTGAATTTTTTGGATTTACGATACTGATTGAAATTGATATTTGTGTTATAAGGTGATAGTTGTCTAATTAAATTGAATTTTATTTGAAAAATAGTAATGCAACTGAATTCAATTTCTTTTATAGAACTTGCAATAATATGAAATCAATCATTTGAATGAAATTATTATTGATAATTACCATCAATAATTTTATAATAGACTTGAACCAAGACTTATAATCCATTGAGCCATTAAATTCTAAAATAGGTTCTTAACAAATTTAAGTTCTCAAGATTATGTAGTTATTATGAAGTCAAAGCTAAAATGATTTTAGAAAAGAATGAGCAATCGATATTTGAAATTTTATATGAACATTTACAAACAATCCTTGATGAATGAAAATGGAAACCCGACAAGAAATAATTCAAAAAGTACAGAAAAACTATTATGAAGGGGAAAGGTGACATGCTTTAATCGGTCATGTGATACATTGATAAGTAAGAATATGCATTCGAATGGCGGTTAATTAATCGTTGGAGCGTATTGGCCTGAACAGATAGTTTAAAGGTCATACATATTACTACCTAAGATGGAGTAGTACCGTGAACATGATATTTGGAAATGTCAGTCGCGAGAAGCAAATTGACCGTAAATTGACCCATTCGACCCTACAGAAACACATATCTCCAGCAGAAACTACCAAACCTCCACTGGTACAAAAATATCCCACAACATAGAATTACAATACACGGTGTTACATAATAGTATGTCACAACTTGAGGGCGTAAATCTACGTGCAATTTTAAGAAAAAAGGTTCATATAAACATAGGTTCGCAAAAGCTTCGTTACGGAGCTACAGGGTGTTGAAATTTCTGGAAAAAATTGGTTTATTCTTCAAAACTCCTGCAGTTCTTGAGATGTTCAACCCGAATTTGGAATGCAAGCTATTTTTTACAGCTTCCATCACTTCACGTCCTAAATTTTAACTAGAATCTACAAGGTTTTTTCTTTTCCGGACCCATGGCTTCATTTGCCCTTTCAAATATTTGTAGGACGCCACTTATCAGCGTACAATCAATTTTTGTCATCTTCGTTCAATTTAGAAACATTTTTGACATTTGTAATTTTTTCGTATCTCCAACCGTTCTCGTGCAAAAAGTTATTAAACGATTGTATGCATTCGCTGAATTGAAAGCACTTCTAATTAAAAAAATGACCAGAAAGCTTTGATTCTTATCATTTATTTATTTATTTATTTTGACAGTTGCTAAAGTTAAACCAGTGTCTGCTCGAGTAGTTTATTGTATTAAGGATTACTTTTAAGACGTTTGAAGTTATTGCTGTAAGATAAAATGGCTAATTTTACTTACGCCGAATTGACAGATATCCATTACATGTACGGTCTGGCTAAGAAAAACACAACAGAAGCTAGGCGATCATATCAGGTGCGCTTTCCAAATCGAGTTAAACCAGAAAGGTGAACATTTTCGAATATCCACAGAAGGTTGAGGGAAACTGGTACTTTTACTGCAAATAATCATTTAAAAGGTGCAACTCAAACTATGAGAACTCCAGATATTGAGGAAGCAGTTTTGACGGCATTAATTTGAATCCTCATTTGAGTACAAGAAAAATTGGAAATCAGTTGAATATTTCACATATTCTAGTTTGGAGGATTCTCAAAGACTTTTTTTTGTACCCGTTTCATATTCAACGAGTCCAAACTCTACTTCCTCGAGATTTCCCTTCAAGACTGAATTTCTGCCGACGGTTCTTAGATAAAGTTAGAGAAAATGCTCTTTTTGATAGTGAAATAATATTCACAGACGAAGCTATCACAAATTTTCACAATAATCATTATTGGGCTGAGTAAAACCCCCATTTGATTGAAGAATCTCATATTCAAGAGCAATGCTCACTAAATATCTGGGTCGGAATAATTGAAAATTATTTGATTGGGCCATTTTTGTTGCCTGATAGACTAAAGAGTCCCGCTTATCGGCAATTTCTTATTGGAGTTACCTGTATTGCTCGAGGATGTACCACTTTTGGTGAGAAACAAAATGTGGTTCATGCATGACGAGGCACTAGCACATTTTAGTGGAGAAGCTAGGGAATTCTTGAATAATACATTCAACAATCGATAGATAGATCGGGGTGGGCAAGAACAATGGTCTCCTAGGTCCCCAGACTCAAATAGTTTAGACTTTTTCTTATGTGGATAACTCAAAAGTTTAGTTTATACCACTTCAGCGAACACTGTAGAAGAATTGAGAAATCGAATAAGAACCTCTTCTGACACGATAAGAAATACCCCAGGAATATTTCGAAGAGTGCGTGATAATATGCGAAGAAGAACAGAGGCCTGTATTCTTGCAGTTGGAGACACTTCCACCCATTTATTTAGTTTTTAATTGTTCTTTTTTTTAATTTGATCTTGAATAAGTATAAGTTGAGTCTCAAAAGAAGAGCTATCGAAATAAAAGCAAATTTTGGGCATACCTATCGAGTATTTCTATTATTTATTTTTGATTTAGCGAATAACAATACAATGAAAATAATTCAAATTCAATCATTTTTCACTCGAAAATGGTTGGAGATACGAAAAGATTACAAGTGTCAAAAAAGCTTTTAAATTGAATGTAGATAACGAAAATTGATTGTACGCTGATCAGTAGCGTGCTGCAAAAAAGTTTGAAAGGGCAAAAGGAGACATGGCCTCGGGAAAGAAAACACCCTGTGAATTTCAATTAAAATCTGGGACGTATAATGATGCAGGCTGTAAAGAATAATGCATTCTTGAATATCTGAAAAACTGCAGGAGCCTCGACGAAAAAAACAATTTTTTCCGAAAATTTCAACACCCTGTAGCTCCGTAAAGAAGCTTTTGCAGACCTATGTTTATAAAACCTTTTTTCTTGAAATTGCACGTAGATTTACCACTTCAAATTATGAAATATTAACATATTATGTAACACCCTACAGATCAGAAGATTCTATGTGCAATATGTGTTAACTCTCCATAGATAAAATTCGGTACATAATCAGTATCTGGTAATGAATTTTTTCCGATAGAAGATTGAAGAATTCGACAATGCTTCCAGAGATCTGTCTCCAAGGGCATTTACTTATCATATAGCCTCGCTTTATGTAAAAACTGTTGCTGGTCTAATCATACTTGATGACAACAAATTCTTTCCGAATATTCGAATGTTCATGTACCAAAATTTATCATTAAATTCCATCACTTTCCGTGTTGAATAACTTATTCCAATAACTGTTGGGTTGAAACGATCCCAGTGAGATTTATTTCGCGGGCAGTAATTGTCATCTATTCAAAACACAATGAACTAGGACAATTTCTTCTGTATTCTTTTGAGCCATCTTGAATAATATTTAATGGATATTTACCGTTTGAAACTTATTCAAAATGGAAAAATAGTTCAGGGGTGGAAGGGTTAAGTTACCTAACTTCAAAATTAACCTATGTGATGTGGAAGCTGCAGTTGAGAAACTGCAAACCAGCATCACCCCAACAGATCTTAACATCTAGATATGTACAATAAAACAATCAAATTGAAGCATAGAAATCGTACAGCGAAGGAATAGAGGGTATACCAGCAGCAAACCCCTCTTCGACAGCAGGACCACCTTACATCCAAAGTGTAGATACACCAAAACGAATAAAAAATTGATGAAACAACTAGCAAAAGTCCACCTCCCACCGATAATAATAATAATAATAATAATTTCGTCAAGTTGCCGAATGTACTTACCAAGAACTGAGGGTGGGAGAGGACTAAGGTGCATGAAGGAGATCTGTGAAACAGAAAAATTCAAACTGTATACTCCCTTCAGAACATCCGCAAACACCTTACACCAGGCATTAGCTCGAGTTGATGAAAATATGGCTCCAGTGAACTTAAGTGCAGAGAGAGGTCCTGCAAGAAATTCGAAAGAATATTTTACTCAACTGAAGAGCACTTGGCGGCAAAAAGAATTGCACGGTAGATATGCATCTGCCCTGGAGAAGATAAATGCTGATAAATAGATGTCAACAATGTACCTCAAGCAAGATCACTTAATGCCAGAAACTGAAGGTTTTATAGGGGCGATCCAAGATCTAGTCATCTCAACAAAAAACTACAGAAGGTACATTTTGAAACAGAACATACGTGATGACAAATGTAGAATGTGCAACGCAGCTCTTGAGACGATAACCCATCTCTCCTCGGGCTGCTCCTTCTTAGCGTCTCGTGACCATAAGAGGAGACACGATGATGCTGCCGCTGTTATCCATCAGGCAATCTGCAAGAGGTATGGAATTGTGGATAAATTGATTCCTGCTTATAGTTACCTGAAGACTGCAGAGAAAACGAAAATATCAAGATTTATTGGGACAAAACTATACTTACCGTTCGAGAAGTCCAGCACAACCGGCCAGATATAGTGGTTTTCAACAAGAAAGACAAAACGGCCCATATTGTTGACATGACGGTATCTGCCGATAATGAAATTTGTGAGGCAAGAACAAAAAAGCTAACAAAGTACATTGACTTAGCACATGAAATCAAAGATATATACCAGCTTCAAAAAGTCAGCATACATCCAATCGTTATCACTGCAAATGGACTGGTAGAAAGCCACCTCAAAAATGAACTGAATAGCTTGAGAATAGATGAACCTGAAAAAGTAAAAGGACTGGCACCGGGCACGTGTAGAACGGTTCGACGTGTACTAACCAACGAGTAAGATGTTGACCAAGATGGCCCCAACTTGCCCGACAGTCTGCCAACAATAGGTTGTGGAAAAAAATCATTATTGCATATAATTACAACCTATTGTTCAAACACTTTCTGTCTCAATTTAATTCTGGTTTATAAAATAACATTGAATTTTCCACACAATAAAGTTTCAATAGGTACTCACAAAGGTTTTTATACCTGTGGTGAGTGTTTAGTTTTTTTTTTAATATTTCAAATCAAAGTAATATACTCACAAAATATCTGTATGCACATACTCGCAATCAATAATTTCAAATCCTGTACACAATACTTACACACTAATACTAACACACTAACAGAAACAGAAGGGCATACAAAACAACAATAATAATAATAATATGGGCACATGGGAGAGCTGAAGGAGGTCATATATTCCATTCAAATTTCATTTATTTATGTTTATGTTTTTATGAATGTTATGATTTGACTTGTGATCTATGCACTATTTTTCAAATCAATTAAACTAGTGATATAATCTTTATTCGTATTATTTATCCATCTCTTTAAACTTGATTTGAATTGTTTGATATTTTTTTGTAATTCTTAGATTCAAAGGCAGTCTGTTGAACATCCTGGGACCAATGAAGGAGTAGCTCCTCTGACTAATTGTCTTAACCGTTTATGGAACAACAAGTGAAAATTTACTATGTCGAGTATTGGAGTCGTGTGCGTTCAGTTCCTGACACTCCATATTCTTCCCTAAGTGATTTGAAATGGCCGTGCAAAATATGCTGTCTACTGTCCCATACACCAGATATTTCATACAACATCTTAGATGGAAAAGTGAAGTCTTTCTTATATATAATTTTCAATATCCATTTTGGTTGAATAGCCAACTTATTTTAGACATTTTTATAAGCACCACCCCATGCAATTATTCCGTAACGCATTTGCGACTCATCAAGAGCCGAACAAATAATTTTTAGGTAATCTATGTCAATAATTCCTGAAAGATGTTTGAATCTAGTTACTAGTCCCCTAAGTCAATCTACTCACATGTGCATCCCAATTTAAATGAGAATCGATAATTCCTCCAAGGTACTCACATTGATATGTACAAGGGATTTCAATTGTAGACATTTCGTCGCTTATAGAGAGGGGCAAGCCATCAGGCAGAGACCGCTGATCTATACAAAAAGGAATATACTTAGTTTTCTCGAAATTGATAGTTAAAAGGTGTTCCGCCATCAAATTTTTTATGTTTAAGAAATCTGACTCTACAAATAGTTTTAATTCTCTCCAGTTTTTAGCTGAATAGAAAATGAGTGTGTCATCTGCATAACTTATGATATACCCGCTTGTCTGCATAAGCAGCAGACCATTTAAATATATTGTGAATAGTATGGGCCCCAATACGGTACCCTGGGGTACACCATACTCGATCGGGCCCAACTCACTCACCACACCATTCAATTTGACAAGTTGTTTCCTGTCTCTAAGGTAGCATTTCATCAAATTTAACTCAACATCTCCAAAACCAATTTGTTTCAGACTGTCTAACAAGATGCCATGCTCCACCGTATCGAAGGCCTTAGCCTTATACTTCTTGATCGTGGGAAATACCTCAGCACCGTGAGCAAAATGCTGAAAGAAATCCAACCTGTCTGTAAATATAAAAAAACAGAAATGATCATTTTCTCTCCCAAATGAAAATTGTCTTCCTTCAAGGCGCTAATTTTATTTATTAAGTAAAACAAGGGTGTGATGCTTGAAACCAAATTTAAACTACATCGTAAGACAAATACTTAGAGCGCCAAACTTACTCTGGATTTGCAACCTATTATTTGTGCCCAGGCAGGGAGTTAAACCATACATTATATACAGGTTATAGTAATTAGACCGTTCTTGACCTATGCGGCCATCGAAGGATGTCCTGCACAAATACGTAAACTGAACAAAAGCGTATCTAGCAGACACGGAAGCCTTGAGATCTGCGCCTACGACATCCATCGGATGTCGGCTAGGCCTCCGTCCTCTACTTCTCATAAGGGGACATCGAATGAGAGCCACTTATCGTATTGACAAATATTTTCAGTTAGTTATTTCACCAAAAGAAATTTGGTCTATGTACCTGCCCAGCTTGTTCTACAGGGTTTCAGCTGCTTTGAAGATTGTACCGAAACTGGGACATTCACATGAATTGGTATCCACGGCCCCTAGGCAAAGACTGATTGACTGCCTTGGGCCACCGTGTCACCGTAACACGCAGAAGTATACGCTTTTCTTAGACACGTCAAGGAAAATCTTCACAGTAAGTACAACAAATAGAGTTACTCTACTCGATGAGACCAGAAACTATTCTGATTATCTCATGGAACAACATAATCTGTTTTGTCCTATAGGAAATGGGATAGATAGACTGGAACCCTAATGAGATCTTGAACGGAACGAGAAGGCATCTCAGGACTAAGACAATCAAAAAGGCTCATAAAAGGTTCCTTTTGTCCCTCGACAATATGTCAATTGAGATGGTAGTTAGCCTACTAATGGGGCTCAAACTCAATAAAGATTTACACATCCTGAGCCTGTTGGAGACAGGTTGTCTAGAAAATTATGAAACAAAGGATTATACTCTCTTTGAATGTCCTGCTCATTTGCGACCAGATGGGAGAATTTAGGCACTGAATAATTTCGCATATTTTAGTATAAAGTTTCTGTAAGAACCAACATAACACGGCAAGCGCAATGGGCCAAAGATCCAGAGTACTTTCTATAAGGGCGCCCTGCATGAAGAAGAAGAAAAAGAACCTATAAGATATGTTGGATTGTGTTAGTTGAATTATACGTAACTCTGAAGATGTATAATTATGAATTTACAAGTTTTAAGATTTTGATTGAACGAAAGGCTCTATTTGAATTGAACTGAATTGTTGGCTAATTTGCACTATCTGCCTTAATAAAACCTCGTTCCATCATTGATAATTCATGGATTCTTATTTTTGTCATAAAGATATAAAAAACAACAAATTAACTAATTAAATTCTGTACAAATGAATTGAAATGCTTACGCAGAAGAACAGTTCACGGGTGTTTACGTATGCGTAACGTCATTCGCTCTGATTGGTATTTCAGATGACTCTGCCAATCCACCGTATTTGATAAATTCCGTTCCTTTAAAATTCTTAGAAATCTCAATATTTATATAGAGCCTTCGAGAATTTTTTTCTGTAAAGTTGATGATATTCTGGTTCTTTAATTCTAATACTAATACTGCATTTGGAGTGTGCTGACAACTATGACGGTTTGAATATTTCAATTCTGATTTTTGAATGGAAAAGGACAGAAATACTTACTTCGAGCACAATCTGGCCACATCGTGGCTTCCATTTCCAGTAGCCGATCCCAGTACTGAATTTCGAAGAAGACCGAATAATTGGGGCTCAGAAAACAGGATTAAAATGTAAACGTATTGTGCCCGAGTAGATTATGCTAATTGCCTTACGGACCCCTGTTGAATTTTAATGCTTTTTATCGAATAAATGCCCGTTAATTAACGAGGCAGAAAGGAGAGCGCGATACCGTGAATCGTTATCTGCCCGCCGCATAACAAATGAAATAATTAGCCCTTCAATTGGTTGAATGAACCAATCATTGATCGTTTTCAACTCACTAACTATCGACAATTAAGGTGTGATGTCAACAATTTCACTTAAAATACATTTAACAAAATTAAGCAGGTAACGTCTGAAAATGAAGATTAATTTTTCCACTTTTTCAATCTTTGTGTATTTGTTTGTTACTTAGTTTCATCTGTTCCAAAGAAATTTAGATTCAGTTTTTGACAGTTTACTCCAACTAGATACTTAGTTGGAACCAGTAAAAATATCCCCTCTTCTTTCAAAATTTCTTCGCAATGTAAGTGGGAGCTTCATATTGTTTTGCAGCATTTCTCTTATTATTCTTGTTAAGTTTTGATACAAAAATCTTTATCAACTTTAAGTAATTTTTTCTGTAAAAGGAAAAAATTATTTTCTTCCTGCGGAATAATTTTATGCAGTCTAATATAATTATAATAATTTTCGTTTGAATGATATCTCCGTTAATAGAAGAGATAGACGAATACGGTTTTCACTATTTTTCTCATTAAACTAAATATTTCAGAAACTTCATGACCCTTTTTGCATCAGAGCTACAGGATGATTTTGAACATTTGCTCCGAATGCACCCTCCTGATATCACCAACGTTTGAAACCTTCCAAAGAAAATGAAAAATAATATTGTGTTTTGCACGTATAAACCAGTGGTGTTAGAAGTTCACTTCCGAAGGCACAGATGATTGAAGATAAAAGAAATTTGTTTTCAATATGAAGATAGATATAGAGACTTGACTGCAAACTGATCGACAGTCCCTCCACTACGACCCTGTGATCTATTGTGTTCCACCTTAATTTTAACTTCAAGCTTTATATTTTTTATAAAGGTACGAAGCTAAGTGTCGAGTGCTTTAAAACCTCAGTCAACTCCAGTTTGTGAGATCCAAACTACTTGAACCTGATTCTGTTCCCAGCTAAGCATTCGCACATGACGTGTTCTCTTGACTCTACCTTTTCCTAGCATAGTCTGCATGAAGGGTTCCCAATCAATCCTAACATATGAAGGTGAATTCTGAAGCGATAACTCCCCGTTGATATGGCAATGACAACTCTCAGCTCCAGGCTGGAGAACTTCGACCAAGCCTTGGCTCTCACTGTGGAAGGTCCACTGATGGCAAGTCCAGAGTGTCTGAGATCTATGAGCCACAACCAGTGCACCTGAGTCTTCACTAGTTATTTTTCATCCTAACAGCCTCCAAGGGAATTCCGAACCTAGGCTCCAGTCCGGTGAAACCCAGGAAAGCTCATCGGGCGGCCAATTATTATTATTATTATTATTATTGAAGTAATTTAAGGCTGAGGGCAAGTCCTATAAAAGCCTAATAACAAAAAAATAATTTATATAGTATTGCAAGCACAGCTTAGCCATAATTAAATATGCACACATATATAATCACTAAATCCACTTATGTCAAAAACGAAATCTAATTAAACAAAAGAAAGTCCAATTTATTTTTGAATTCATTAACCGAATTTGAGTCCACCACATCACTAGAAAACCTGTTCCAATCATCGAACCCCTATTCACAAGAAAATACTGTCTTTGTCTCGACGATAATCTTTCTTTTTTCAGCTTCAGATGATGGCCACGCAAACGAGTATCAGCACTCAAACTAAACAAACATCTCAGGTTGGCGTAATTGAGTTTAATTATACGATAGCACAAGATTAGATCTCCGCGATGTCTTCGCTGCTCGAAGGTTATGAGACCAGCTCTAGCCAATCTTTCATTATATGAGGGACGAACGACCCCAAAAGTCATACGTGTAGCATGGCGCTGGACACCCTCAAGCATGCTTTTATCCCGAGCGAGAACCGGGCACCAAACCCAGCTTAACGAACGATCTACGAATGAGATAAATAAAAGAATTAGCACGTTTACAAACACTTAGGACATGTTCCTACCACGTAAGGTTTGAAGTCACGGTTACTCCTAGATCTACATGTGAAGTAACTGAGCGAAGTGGATGATTGTCAATCGAGTATTGACGGGAAGGATTATTGGGTCCTATATGGAGCACAACACATTTATCAGCATTTAGTGGTAGGAGCCAGTCGTTGCACTATGGGTTTATTGCGTCAAGATCGTCCTGGAGAATCTGTCTCTCGGTGAGCGGGTTTGCATACAACTTGGTGTCGTCAGCGAAGAATGACTTGCGAGATTTAATGTGTAATAAAAGATCGCTGGCGAAAATGACAAATAAAAGAGGCCCCAGGACGGATCCCTGAGGCACTCCGCTCACAACCGGTCTTTCCGACGAAAGAACACCACCAACCCTCACCACGAATGTTCGCTGCGACATATAATTAGTAGTCCAGAGAAGCAACTTCCCGCGAATTCCAACGATATCCAATTTGTGAACTAATCTTCTTACTGTGACTCTGTCAAAAGCCTTGGCGAAATCGAGGTAAAAGACATCAGTAGGGATCCTTTGATCATAGGCATGCGTCCAATCATTAACGCAAGACAAAAGATTTGTGGCTTTCCCATTACGAAGCCATGTTGTTCTGACGGAATGATAAAGTTTTTTGTCAAGAACTCGGTTGTCACTTCTACTATTATGGATTCCATCACTTTTGATGCAACAGACAGAAGGCTTATTGGTCTATAGTTACATCGATCAAGTTTATCACCTTTTTTAAATATAGGAGTGACACTTGATTTCTTCCAGTCCAGAGGAACGCGGGAGGTCTCGAAAGATGTGTTAATAATCAAGGCCAAAGGATGAGAAAGGACGTCGGCAAACTTCTTCAAGAAAAAAGGACTGATACCATCAAGTCCTGGAGACGAATGATTTTTTTGCTTGAGTAGGTGCTTTTTTACTGTGCAAGAATCAAACTCTACGTGTGTTAGACTATTCTCAAGACGTCTAGTTGCAGAATGGGGCATCTGATCGTTATTGGGCTCAGTTGTGAAGCAACTGGCAAATGCATCTGCCAAAATTTCCGCCGATTCGGCATCAGAGCCAACCCATCGTCTTTTCGTAGCAAAGGGCACTGACCATCTTTGCAAATTGGCACGAATGAATTTGTAAAGTTTTCTGTTATTGTCGGAGGCAGCAATTGATTCCTCATATTCACAGCGTGCAGAGCGCAGAGCATAGGTCACGTGACTAGAAAAATCTCTATGACTTGTAAAAGCTTCAGAATTTTTAGTTCGTTTATATTTCTTCCAGAGACGTTTTTTGTGTTGTATAAGTGATAAAAGTTCCGAATTTATCCATGGTTTAAGAGGGTTCACACGTGAGGTCCTTCTCCTGTCTATCTATAAGGGACAGTAACGTGGAATGGAATTTTTTCCACCTAATATCAGCGTCGTCTGCTGGATTTAAGAGTCTTTGCCAGTTTACACGCTGAAGCTCCTCTGAGAGCGAATCAAAGTTGGTCACGCTGTATTCAACGCGATTGGATTTTTTAGGTATAGTAATATTAAGCTGAAGGGTTGAAGTGATAGCTGCATGATCGGTCCGCCCTCTTATTGTTCTCAATGCCCAAGTGGACGGGGACTCACATCAGACCATGTTTATTTTTCATCTATATGGAAAGAGTTGAAGGACATTTATGGACCACGAGTTGGATGGAGTTGTTGGATACCCAATGCCTTCAATGCAGCTCAGCTACCTAAATGCTTGTTACTTGAGATACTTGTCAATCTCCCAGAAAACAGAAGGTAATCACAGTGGTCAATGACGAATATTACTACCTGAAAATTAGTCGCAGATCGCAGGCCTGCCAAGACAGAAAGACTGCCCCTTGGCAGCACCTCGACCATATAGATCAGTCAAAGACCTTCGGCTGTCGTGAAGGCGTCTGTAAACCAACAGGGACAGTCAAGTGGATGGTCTTTGGATACCATTCCAGTCTACTAGAAATGATGATAGCTCCATGTTAGTTCTAGGTATTGCTATGTCAGACTTCATACTCAGCATCTCATTGTCCTTAGTTTCAGCCTGTGAAGCACCTGTAAACTATGCTGGCGATATTTGTCCCATTCCAGAAAAGGTGATGGAATCTGAAGATAGTAATTCTAGCTGCTCCTCCTATAAGTTCATTTTTATAAGAAAAGCGAATATGGAGATGGGAAGGGGGGCAATTTTTTCCCTCTGTGGTATTTCACTTAGCTGCCGAAATAAAACATCGAAAATTGAACACCCTGTATGAGTGAATTTGGTGAATAGATCATTTTGTGGCATTCTCATGTTGATATCGAAAATCAGTATCAAGTGTGATATTTATCTGAAAAGCTGGTCCATTGAAAACATACATGGTGTGACATACTAAAATAATTACTATCTTTTCATAATCAGGAGTTTGTATTTTTACGCTATGTAGGAGAAGAAGAATATATCAATTTGATTTTGGCAAGAGAATCGATTGGCCTACCGTCAGTAATTAAATAGCAGGCCAGGTCTCATGGTATGACCCCCTCCCTTGACTGCTTTTTGTAGGGTTACCGTAAATTGAGGTTACTTTGCACCCTAAAGGGTTACTTTGTAATGATGGAGGCTGTAAATAATAGCTTGAATTCCAAATTTGGGCTGAATATCGCAAAAATTGCAGGAGTTATGGAGAAAAAACAATTTTTTCTGGAAATTTCAACACCCAGTACGTCCGTAACGAAGCTTTTGCGGACCTATGTTTATATGGACTTTTTTTCATAAAATTGCACGTAGATTTACCCCCTCAAGTTGTGACATACTATTATGTAACACCCTGCATTGTGTTGTTTTCTCTATATTTCGTTTGCGTTTTTAATATTGGAACTATATTTACTGTTCCTTTATAACAAAACAAAAAAGTAATCATTTCTCTAAGACTCAATTTAAGCTAATTTCTACTGTTTAACGGATGTCGTGTTGAAACGTCACTATTGAAACGCACCAAAATCTAGAAGAATATTGAGAAGAAAAAGGTTTTTCAATTATTTTATTATTTTGGATACGTATGGTAATACAATACAATCACAAAAATCAGCCCGTTCCAGGTTTTCATAAGACCATATCTTTGGACTAGACCATCTTTTTTCCACACTGTTCTATTCCTGTTATGTGACGGTCTTCTATATTCAATAATTATAACAAACTTGAAAAAACTTTTATACACTGTTATCTTTTCATATCATTGCAAAACAAGAGAAAACTTTGATTTTAAAAAATACCTTAGATTTGACTACGATTTTTCTATTTCAAGCAGTCTCAAAATTCTTTCTCGACAATTTCTGGAATTCCAAACATCTTCAATTTCAAATTTGACTTAGGACATTGTTGAAAGTAGTTGTCGGATTAAGGAACAAACACCATAAATTACAGGAGTAAACAGTATTACCTTAACAAGATATCGACCACCCCGATACAACTTCCCCATGGGACCAACATTGTTAACTAAACTTTACGTTTAAGAGTTGAAATCCGGATTAAGCGATGATTGACGCAGTGGCCCAGCACCCCTGCATAACAATTGAATGACAGATGACAGGCACGTGTAAAACAAAACACTGGTATCGGGGGATCTTTAGGATCACTTTACAACTGGGATTTCAAAGTTAATCCGACGCTGGTAATGGGATTGAGAATTGTTTAGTTGAGTCCAATTTCGATTTCTATTAGTACCTCTTTGTTAGATAGATGTGAGGATTTGTATGTGGCAGATATACATTTCTCTCTGAGGTCCTGGAAATTTGAATGAGATGATGTTGAGTATCAATTTGACTCTATATCTCCCAGTATTATCTGTGACGTCTCTCCCATAAATTTTGCGTAAAACTAAAAAAATTAATAATTTCAGTTTCCTTGTACCAACTGCATTATATTTAGTATTTCATTGAAAACCACTAAATATCAAATGAAAAAAGACTTTTAGATTAAAAGTAATTCTTCGCATTGAATGTATGGTTCAGAACTTACTCCGATTCTTCATGAGAAAATAGAAACTAATCACATATATATCAGAGATCTGTATTGAATATAAGCGACAGAAGACTTTATCTCTTAAGTGCAAGATTTCTCAAAAGAAAGTCTATACCTAGTTGCTCAATGGAACATTACAACAAAAAAAAAATTGTTCATGTAACTACGAAATTGCATAAGCGCAAACAGGAGATCGGAGTATTTCAAGACAACGGATGGACTTAGACAGGGGGGGGGTCTTAGTCCTCTGTTGTTTATAATCTTTATGGATGACATAATAAAAAATAGAAGTATCAGAAGGGGCATACGCGGATGATATAATGATAATGGCCAGCAATGAAAAAGATCTTTAGAAAAACTTGAATATATATGAAACAAAGAATTAGAGAAGAGTGGTATGAAAATGAACAAACAAAATACTAAGGTAATGGTGATTGGAACAGAAAAGGAAGACATAAATATACAGATAGAGGGGACAAAAATAGAACAAGTGGAAAAATATAAGTACTTAAGAGTTGCACTCGAAGAATCAAGAAAGCAAGATGCTGAAATCAATAATAGGATCGAAAAGACCATGAAGGCATATTATACTATCAGCAACAATTTCATAGATAAGAAAGAAGTGCCAAGAGCCACAAAATGAAAGTATTCACATCTATCAATAGGACAATAATGATATTTGGATGTGAGTCATGGGTTCTAGATAAAAACCAAAAAAGTAAAATTTAAGCTGTCGGAATGAAAGATCTTAGGAGGGTTGGGGAGTCACGAAGAGAGATAAACTAAGAAACATTGACATAAGAAAGGAATTAGGAATTGAATCAACTTTGAAATTTATAGAGAAAAGGCAGCTCAGCTGGTGGGGACATCTTCAGAGAATGGATAATACACGGCAAGTCAAGCGTATATAGGAGACAAAGACTAACGAAAGATAAAAAGAGGTAGACCACGACAAACATGGGATGGAGTAATGGCGAAAATATTTGGACAACAGGGCAAAAATTGGACAGAGGCTAAAACAATCGCAAGACAGAAGGTTGAATGGAGAAATTTCTTATGTGAACAATATTGTTGATATATCGAATTAGGACGAATATCTTCCGCGATAAACTTCGTGAGGAGTCTACTTATGTAAACTTGAGACAAGAAGAATTATTCAAAAGTCCGTAGATCAATGAATAATACTTCCTGGCAAGAGCTAGTTCCCAAATCTGCCTGCCATGCACGCAGCCCCCAAGAGCCACAATAGTGCAACTAAGCAGGATGCCGAGAAACTAAGCATCAGACTGCAGTTTCGCCGTTATTAGGAGCTCATCAGTGTCGCATATCGCTTCTCAGCATCCTATCAAGCTACATCGGGGTACCCTATCGATTCCAGAAAGGACGTACCTCGTACATACGTACGAGAATCGCCCCCTATGGACCGACACGGCGAACCCGCTACCGGACTTCGAGAAAGATACGAATAATAACAAACAGATGTAGAAACGTAAAAATTTCCAACATTTGGGAGAAATCTTTCGCCGTTCCGTGAAAACGAGGGAAATAATCCCGCTGGAATAGTGCTCTGAGCCTCTGTTTCCGAGATAAAACCTCCCTTCGGTAAATGCCACAATCATAATTTGATCTTCACATAATGATATATTGATTTCAGTTAAAACCTTAGCGATGTTCTCTTGGGTGGAAAATCCTCTTCTAAAACCAAACTATGTTTCGAACTTTTTTTTTGAGTGCTGTAACCACCATTCTAATCTATTTTTGATGGGCCTTTCATAAGTTTTCAGCATGCAGGAACAAAGGGATATAGGTCTGTAAGATTACGTCGATGAAGGAGGTTTGCCTGGCTTCAATACTGGCACTACTATTATCTTCTTCCAGTCGCTCGGAAGCTCTTCGCCTAACCAAAAACTAATAAAAATCTTAAGAAGGCTTAACTTAGCTTTTTTTGATAAATGGGATAACATGAATAATGTATATTATCCTCGCCTGGAGCAGAACTTCTTTGATTGCTGAGTACAGACTGCAGTTCTTCGAGGGAGAGCTGCTGTGTTGGAAAATCGCCTATATTCTCAGTTTTGTTTGTACTTATAATTTGGTCTACAAACGGAGGAGCGAGTAAGTTTAAGAATTCTTCGGACCATGTATCAGACTTTGACGGACTTGAAGATGGGATTTTGGCATTTTTAAGAGTTTTTACCTTGTTCCATATATCTTTTACAGGTGTAGACTTATTCATTTAATTGCAGAACTCCTTCCAATTATTTCTGCGTTGCAGATTTATTGTTTTTTTGACAAGAGCATCTGATGCTTGATATGCCACAAAGTTGTCTAAAGATGTTTGTTGTTTGTATGAAATGAAAGCTGCTTTACGATTTTCAACTGCTTGAGTGCATTCATTATTCCACCAAGATTTTCGGTTTTTATTTGTTTTCCGTATTTCGCCAAATGATGGATTGATTCAGATAAATTCAGTTGCTGATTCATTGAAAATGTTCACAAATTGCTCATAAGATATGTCTGATTCTTTTCTTTCGAGTTCTTCATCAACTTTTTTGGAGAAGTGCACCCCACCCAATCAGCATTATTAAGATTCCATTTTTTGATTCCAAAATTTGTGAAATTTCCAGACCTAAAGTCTTGGATCTGATGCTAACTGGATAGTGATTATAACCGAGTAAATCTTCCACCCTATCCCAGATAAAACTGGTGGATATATTAGGAGAACATATAGAAATGTCAACCGATGTGCTATTTCGGTTTAACCATTCATAAGTGTTGGGCACCCGTCATTCAAAATAGAAGCATTTACATTCTCAGTTGAGTTGAGTAGTTCTATTCCTTTTCTGTCATTGAAAGTGTTTCCCCAACCCTAATGTTCCACCTTACAATACACTGAAATTATTAATCAAGCTCTGCAGAATATTAATGTGATCATATCTGGTTCATTTGAATTGTGGAGGCCGTTACTTGATGTAGATCCATGATATAAATAAGATAAAAAACACAAGGTTTAACTTTAATCTACACTTTATTTGAAAAAATTCGACGACGTTTCGCTGACACAGCAGCTTTATCAAGAATGAAAAACAGAATGAAGAGTATGGTATTATAAACAAATCGTAGAACAAGTTGGATGAATAACAGGAAAATCCACATCGAGCCATTGTACAGTTAGTATGAAAGGTAATAAAACTAATTGAACAAGTTAAGTAGGGTGAATAATTCACATCTACCTGTTCATTCAAAAGCTTGTCCGAATGTTTGTATTTATTTATTTCTAATGCTTGTAGGAGATCTAATTTTGAACTTTTGATTTTATATGTAATATGTCAAAGTTTTTATTGAATGAATGGTTTTCTTTTATTAGGTGGTTTGAATAATTTGAATCAGATTTATTTTATCGAAGCTACGTTTATGTTCAGATGTTCTTATGCCAAAACTCCTATAGGTCCTACCGATATAAATTTTATCACAAGAACCGCAATTTAGTTTATAGATTCCTGATTTACTTGATTTTTCAACACGAGATTTATTATTTTTAATATGTTTACCTAAGTTATTAGAAGTTTTGAAAGTTATATTAAGATTTTGTTTGACGAGAAAGGATTTAATATTTGTACTTGCAGAACCGCAGAATGTTAAACTGTTGAATATTTTATAGTCTTTATGAATAGGATATACTTCATTTATTGCTTTCTGATACAGTTTTTACGAATGATTAGATCTATCATATCCGGATTATATGAATTATTAATGGCTATCTGTTTGATAATGTTTAACTCTTTATTATAATCTTCTACTGATAAAGGTAAATTGAGTAACCGATGTACCATGCTGTTTAAAGCTGCAACTTTGTGTTGAATTGGATGTAATGAGTAGTTATGTATAATTGTATCAGTATGTGTTGATTTACGAAAGACCGAAAAAACATGATTATTATTTTGTTTAGTGATTTTAAGTCCAAAAATTAATGGAATCGTTCTGTTCAATTTCTATCGTGAATTTAATGTTCAAATGGATGGAATTAAGAAATAAGTCTAATTGACGAGTAGTTCAATGAAACATACTAAGATGTCGCCAACATATCTATACCAATAAAGAAATTTGGAAATGAGTGGATGTGTATGAATTTTCTGTTCAATATTATTCATAAAATCTCTGCTAAAAGTGGACTCAAAAGTTTCCATGATCAAACCATTTTCACTACTGTAATAGATGTTGTTGAAAGAAAAATAATTTTGTTCATACAAACGTCCAACAGATTCAATATTTCTGATTTAATTATGTGGTTAACATGATTCGAATTCAACATGTTTTCGATTAATATTTTGACATCACCTGGAGAACACTTGGGTATAAATTCTCAACATCAAACGAAATAAGTTTTGCGTTAGGTGGTAGGTTAACGTTTTTTAGGTTGAATTCCACCTAATGCAAAACAATTCGTCATGTTGAATTCGAATCATGTTAACCACAATATTAAATCAGAAATATTGAATCTGTTGAACGTTTGCATTGAACATAATTATTTTTCTTTCAACAACATCTATTACAGTAGTGAAAATGGTTTGATCATGGGAATCCTTGAACATTAAATTCACGATAGAAATTGAACAGAACGATTCCATTAATTTTTGGACTTAAAATTACTAAACAAGATAATCATGTTTTTCGGTCTTTCGTAAACCAACACATACTGATACAATTATACATAACTACTCATTACATCCAATTCAACACAAAGTTGCAGCTTTAAACAGCATGGTACATCGGTTACTCAATTTATCTTTATCAGTAGAAGATTATAATAAAGAGTTGAACATCATCAAACAGATAGCCATTAATAATTCATATAATCCGGATATGATAGATCTAATCATTCGTAAAAACTGTATCATAAAGTAATAAATGAAGTATATCCTATTCATAAAGACTATAAAATATTCAACAGTTTAACATTCTGCGGTTCTGCAAGTACAAATATTAAATCCTTTCTCGTCAAACAAAATCTTAATATAACTTTCAAAACTTCTAATAACTTAGGTAAACATATTAAAAATAATAAATCTCGTGTTGAAAAATCAAGTAAATCAGGAATCTATAAACTCAATTGGGGTTCTTGTGATAAAATTTATATCGGTAGGACCTATAGGAGTTTTGGCATAAGAACATCTGAACATAAACGTAGCTTCGATAAAAATAAATCTGATTCAAATTATTCAAACCACCTAATAAAAGAAAACCATTCATTCAATAAAACTTTGACATATTACATATAAAATCAAAAGTTCAAAATTAGATCTCCTACAAGCATTAGAAATAAATAGATACAAACATTCGGACAAGCTTTCGAATGAACAGGTAGATGTGAATTATTCACCCCTACTTTACTTGTTTAATTAGTTTTTATTACCTTTCATAATAACTGTACAATGGCTCGGTGTGGATTTTCCTGTTATTCATCCAACTTGTTCTACGATTTGTTTATAATACCATACTCTTCATTCTGTTTTTCATTCTTGATAAAGCTGCTGTGTCAGCGAAACGTCGTCGAATTTTTTCAAATAAAGTGTAGATTAAAGTTAAACCTTGTGTTTTTTATCTCATTTATATCTGGTTCATTCTGGGAAACGAGATGGAATCTGTTCGTAGCTATTTTGGCCGCTACTCTAATCAACAGATCAAGATGTACAAGGCCCAGTATCAGATGTATGGCTGCTTTGATTGTAGAGTGATCATAAAGCAGAATGTTGTCTGTAATTTAGAGAGCTTGAGTTGGGATTGTTTTTTGAAACAAAACGATCGTGTTTTGGTACATATCAAAATTTGACATTATGACAATCAATGAATCTTCCAAATGAATTAATAAATAAATAGCCAGTTATGGATCTTAATTTAAAAAAGAATTGGTAAATAAAATCCCAAACATAAATGCAGGAGAAGCAACATTCCAATTATTAAATCTTTACTCCTCTTCTTTAATAGTGTGAAACATTTTGTGATGAATTTGTTTAATGAATATTGCCTGCGTTTTATTGATATTGGTTTGAAACATCTGCAAGAATATAGCGATTATCTCTAAGTAATTCATTATTTTTATTGTTTTATCATTCAGCACACCAAAACAGTAACCCTCGTATACGATTCAGTTAAAGTCATCCGTCTCTCTCTTTCGTTCGGAGTTATAAAGGCTGAGCAACTTTTATCTCTTCTTCTAGTTAAATCCACTTATCTGAAGTGAAAACACTGAAAATTAGTTTATTTCGACGACCATATTCAGGATTAATTAAAAGGAATGCGATCGAATTATTTCGAGGAATACTCGAAACAATTTGTATTAATTATACAGAAGCAGAGAACGAAAATATTTTAATTGGCACATTAAAAAACAAGGAGCTGTCCAATCAGGTGGTCTAAGAATTTCTATAAAATTCTTTTGACAGGTTTACCCACGATACGAAACTTGAAAAATCCGTTCTGGACACGACGAAATTCTGTCCATAAATAATAATTACGCTTTGAATGAACGATGATTCGTGTTTTGAAATACAATCTTGAATGGCAGAGAATACTTCAATTGATCGTATACAATTGTTTATTTGTTTATTCAGAGTATTACATATTGAACATGTTTATCTAACCTTGATGATTAACATGGTACTTTTGAAAATGCGTTGAACTAATAAAGTAGAGTAAATTTAAGCATTAGTTGACAAAAATATAGGAATATAACCTGTCACAATTTCCGATTTGTGCAACACATAAGGCTCGGTGATAGAGATGATACCATCACGGAAAAAAGAAACAAATGTTGCTTAGACACATTTTGTGCTTCTGTTTGGAACTCATTTTGAGATGAGTGGGATAATAAGTATCAAGTGGAAAATTTAGATTTTGTATGAAAGAAAATACAATATTAACTAATGGACAAGAACTAACACATATTGCACAGTAAATTAATACAAAAGTAGTAGTCTTGTAAGGTGCTCAAGTGCACTTTACAGGTTGCCTCTATCCCTCTTGAATTCCTACCTTTCTCTTACTAACTCCCATCAAACTATACCGTGATACCGAGATCTAATCTTCGACTTCATTTTCTTTTCCCTCTCCATAATTTCCCTAGTATTCTATATTCCTGTATCCCTTCCATTTTCTGTTGATTCTGTCAATTGAATTGATTCATTTTTACTCCGATATAACCTCAAGAAGGCAGTTGATGATTTAATCTTGTATTTCTGTGAAAGTTCAGAAATTGAATTGGTTTTGAAAAAATATATCCAGTAAATAAAGAAAATGTCCATTTATAAACAAAATTTAAAGTTTGAAAAGTGGATTGTTAGTTGACCCGTAAATAATTCGGGTCCTAAGTTAGACCTCAAAGACAAGGTCTATCCAGACGGCTGGAAGTAGTAACGACCCGTTTAACAGCTCGAGGAACCCGACCAATCTTGTTAGAGGATTCTGAGACTGAGACGTCGTCCATGTTTCACCCCATTCATTTTCTCATTTTAATTTTTCTTTTTTTTTTGTATGTAAATTGAAGAATTCCTTGTAGTTGTATAGTATTCAAATATAGTTGCAATTTAAATTAAAACTGTTTAAATTTTAACTGAGCTTCAGAGATAGGTGCTCCACAATATTTCAATTTTTAAATAGTTGTGACTCTAGCGAGCGGCCAGGGCATTCACTTCAAAAGTTTCTACATTGCTTTTCCCTTAAGATGAAATAATTATTTAAATATTGATATAATTGATGAACAAAAATACATTATCCTATTGAAAAAATAGCTCGGATACAAGGTGTTTAATACATATATTTCTGTTTTCAGTCAAGATTGTATTTTTGTACGGAAGTTTGGAGAGGACAATTTGAACATTCGGTTTGAATTTAATTTTCTTTATTGTAAATATGATGAAACAATAAAATCCTCTTAAGACTGTCGTTTGGCAATTTGATAAGTCAGTGAGCTTTAAGATAAAAAAATTTTTGCTGCGTTTTATTTCCCAAGTCTTCCTAACAAAATACATTTAGTCCAACATTGGATCGATATTTTTTCCTCGGTAACAAAACGCAAAAACATAACCAAATATTCCTTTCAGGGGTGATACGGTTGCTTTTATAGAAAAATGTGAGCATCTGTTTCATCAAGCGCTTGAAATGGATACAGCAAAACGATTGCAGTTCAGTGACATAGCCGAATTTCTGCCGACACTTATTTGTACCTCCTCTGTAGCTGCGATCCTCATTGGTATGTTGGATTCGATTCTTGTGTCAGGTGTGTTATAAATACGTGAATCTACCACCTTGATCAAAAAATTCCCTACTTTTATTAATAAAATCAAAAATACAAAGTAATTCATCAAAATCAATATTGTCTCCTTCAAAGTACTCTCGATCGAGTGCTACGCACTTATATCAGCGCTTGATCCAATCTTCAAAACACGTTTTTATATTCGATTTGTGGTATGGCCTTTAGGGTCATCTTCGATTCTTCCATTATTTCCTCTCGGCTACGAAAACGCGTTCCCCGGAGCGGTTTCTTCAGTCGACCGAACAGGAAAAAGTCACAGGGAGCCAAATCAGGTGAATTTGATGGTTGTTGAATGGTATTGGTGCTGTTTTTAACCCAATGGTCACGGATAATGAAGGCATTATGAGACGACACGTTATCGTGGTGTAAAATCCATGGACTGTTTTGCCACAATTCTGGTCGTTTTTGGCGATCAGCTTCACGCAAACGCCTCATAACCCCCAAATAATACTCCTTGTGGTTAGTTTGACCTTTTGGAAGGAATTCATGGTGCACCACACCATGATAGTCCATGAAATCCACACGATAACAAAGCCGGGATATTTTTGATCAAAGTGGTGGACTGACCAAACTGGAACTTCTACCAATAAAGCATTCATCCATGGCATTTGTTTGCAAAGTACATGCTTATCGAGCGAAGTGATTCTTCCGATTTATAGGTTGGCAACTTCAAAGTCAAATATTGACTAAACTACCTTCTCTTAATCTTTCTTAGTATGTATTTCTAAAAACAGCACCATTATAAGCTTCACGTAGTTAATTAATTGATTGAGGTGCAGTCACAGTGCCATTTCTCCCTTTCCTAACTGCATATCTCGGAATCTAAGAAATGGATGAGTAGATTGGATTACTACGTTTTTGAAAAAAAAATCAATCAACAAAATGTCCCTATATTATTGGATAAGCTGGCAGATGTGCGCGATAGCTATGGTTTCACTGCTGCAGATATTTGGAATTCAGATGAGACCGATGTAACGACCATCCAGAAAATCAGTAGAGCTGTAGCCCAGAAAGAGACGAAGCAGGTTGAGGATATTGATTCAAGTGAAAGAGTTGTGCTCGATTCAAATTCTAATTCTATTTCTATTCCTCCACAATTTATATTTCCAAAAGAAACAGGATTATTCTGAGGTAGTTCGGCCGCCAGGAAGCATTGGTGCTGGCAATGGTCCAGGGAGGATGACGGCTGATAAATTGCATTTTTTATGGAGCATTTTGTTTCTTTTGTGAAGTCATCTGCAGAGAAACTTGCTCATTTTCTCGACCATCATGAGTCTCAGTGAGCTGTGAAGACAACAAATTTTGCGAAGGAGCACGGTTTGATCATGCTATCATCTTCATCGATTTGTTTCCATTGCCTCCATCCGCTAAACAGAAGTGTTTATGGGTCCCTGAAAAATATATTTGTCCATTGTAAAGATGCGTGGATCAGAAATAATGGCGGTGAATCTATAACAACTTATAACATTCCTTCTCTTGTGAGAGGTGCTTTGCCTTTAGCTTTGACGCCTTCCAATAAAATGGAAGGTTTCGATGTTTCCGGAATTGAACCTTTCAATAGAAATATCTTCACAGACGACGACCTTCATCCTTCTTCGGTTACTGATCGTCTATTCCAATCGTCCACTCCTCAAATCGTGCTACAGCCAATTGAAACTCGAAATTCAACACCTCTGAATAACGAAGTAATTTTCCAGACAGGTACATAACAAATTAGTAGCCAATCAGTGAACTTAATCATTACGGCCAGAGGTCGAGAAGAATTTTCACCTAACAGAAAAAAAGGAAAATCCGTTATATTAACAAATTATCCTGAAAAGGATGCTTCAGAAGCAGAACAATATAATACAAAATCGATGGAAGAGAAGAAAGAGAAGAAACAAAAAAATCGAATCGAGAAGTCTTAAGAAACAAAGTGGTTTTTGTGATGAAGATGAGTAATTCTGACTTTTTTGTACCGAAGCTCACATACAAAATAGTGTTTGGTAGTGCATTTCACATCTGCCATAATTTTTATTCCATCATAGCATGGCTTAGTCGATACGAGGCCAGGTTATAATACTAATGTTTTTCTTTATTTCAATTACAATTTTTTTCTTGTACCAATGGGTCTCACTCTCGGCAGTTTATTTAAATATCTCATGCCATCTTATGGTTGACTAAACATGACATTGTTACTTTTCGTCCAGTCTCCCCTATGTAATTATAGAAACAGTGTCATTTCTGCTTCTTCTAACTGCATATTTCGGTCCATACGAGAAATAATCATCCATAACCTACCTAAATTTTTTTCTCTCTAAATAACAATATTCGAGATGCAAACGCTAGCAACGACTAGTTCCCATTGCTTTTCGTCGTTGCGCTTGCACAAATCGCTATGTGAATTTTGGCCTTTTTCTGTTTATTGCGCCAACAACTTCTATTTTTCATGCTTTTTAACCCCCAAAACCGATTTGTGTCATTTTCAACGACTTTACAAATTAACAAAAACCGCGATGTGTAGGTCTTGATGGTTGATTACTTTACACAGTCGATTGGTGCTCAATTGCACATGACTATTTTATTTCCACTTCAATTCCACGATCATGAGTCACGTTGTACTTATTCTTCAATATCGTTATGTGATTCATCGACACATAGCGGATTTATTCTGCAGGATTCAACAAGATTCAGCGCAATTTCTTAGTGCATTTTCGCTAGTCCTTGGGATTGTTGTCATATTCAGTTACTATTATTGTTTTCATATCACTAAATTATTGATGTGCTTTTTTTGTGGACAGTGAAATGAAAAAACAATGTCTAAATAGTTCTGTTTTTCATGAAATTAATTTGAATGTATTGTGAATTGACAGGTTACTATATTAGATAGATATACTAGATTTCCGACTTTAGGTGGGAAACATTCGTTTGTTGGTTATGTAAACGATGCCTTTAGTTTAGAGTTTAAAATGGAATTCACTCATTGTTCATCAAATTCTTTCTTGAGTCTGATATTGCAGTTGATATTGAATAATCATTCAAATAATTACCTTCTGATTTCTCAATAATTTAATTGCCGACAATGTTGCGTCAAAACTACTCAAAAGAACTTTCATGTGTATGTAAAGGACATTTTGAAAAATATTCTGCTAAAAATTCTTATATTGCATTATTTTTTATCAGCCCTATGGGCAGGTATTTTGCGATAACTTCAAAATGATTGATTCGGTGCTCATTTTACAGAGAACCATGCCCAGATTCAGGGTCTTTCAATTCTTATAATGAAGATGCCTCAGCCTACTTAGAAGAAGTGATTTCACAAGAATTAGGATTGATCGGAATAGCTATGGAAGAAGAAATAACAATGACCACGAAAAACAATGATTCAAAATTTGTTGACAATACTGATGAATATACCGATGATAATATTGATGAGACGACTGCCAAATACTATTGACGATAATCCGAAGAAATCTTATGGGTCGATTATTTTTTACCAGCTTTGAATGGGCAAAAAATTCGCGTATGCAAGGAATTTTTTTTGCGACTTTTGATTTGAAAACAGACGTATTTCAAGAATGGATCAGGACAGGAGATATAGCTGAAACTCCCAACAGTAAGATTCGAAAAATTGACAAAAGAACCCCTAAGAATGCAGGATCGAAATTTTCAAAATCGAAATCGGTAATAATGTGACTGGGTATTTTTGGAATATTTTCCAGCCCAGCGAATTTTTGCCCATTCAAACCTGGTAAAAAACAATCGACCCATAAGATTTCTTCGGATTATCGTCAATAGTATCTGGCAGTCGTCTCATGGTATTTCGAATTTGTACTAATCCATTGATGTAAGATTTTTTAGCTTCCCATGACTTTAATTGCCAGAAATATTGAAACAAATCTTTTCCGATATCATCGTCAATAGCCGCACATAAAAAACTCCTATCGGTTTTCTTTTCAGCTCCATGGGTGCAAGGCTTTTCTCTTATGCCTTTCTCTTCTTTCTGTGCATTTTTTGACGATTTTCTCTTCGTTGTCATTTATGATGGTTTTCATTCCTGCGTATTTGTTTCCAAGTAATCTCAATTTCTGATTATTTTTCTTATTGTATTTTGTTGGCATTGTTTCATCTATTTCTTCGTCCTGTGAACTGCTACTATCCTCCACTATATCAAAGATGCCGGTGCATTCATTCAAAATGATTTTTTGATTCCCAAAATGTTGTTCATCGATATTCACATCAATATTTGCATTGGTTTCTTCATTAATATGTTCGACACATTTTTCAAGGGTATCTTACTCTCTCATTGTTACTTCTTCATTCAGTATCATGTCTCTATTTCCATAATGTTGTTCCTCGATATCCTCATCAATATTATCATCGGTATATTCATCAGTATTGTCAACAAATTCTGAATCATTTTTTTTCTTGGTCATTGTTATTTCTTCTTCCATAGCTATTCCGATAAATTTTAATTCTTGTGAAATCACGTCTCCTAAGTAGGCTGAGGCACCTTCATTATAAGAATTGAAAGACCGTAAATCTAGGCTATTGGAAGAAATGTAAGTTCATAGAGCAACAGTTGAACCAACACGATTAGGAGGAACATTTTCGTCAACTTCCACAATATTTGTATCTGGTCGTGAGCACAAACACGAATTTTGCGTAACTACATTTCTTGACGGTGGCGCAGGAACAGCACACATCGATTCTCTGAGCCCTACTGAGCAGAGGTAAAGGACGTTTCTTTGTAAAATGAGTACCGAATCAATCATTTTGAAGTTATCGCAAAATACCTGCCCATAGGGCTGATAAAAAATAATGCAATATAAGAATTTTTAGCAGAATATTTTTCAAAATGTCCTTTACATACACATGAAAGTTCTTTTGAGTAGTTTTGACGCAACATTGTCGGCAATTAAATTATTGAGAAATCAGAAGGTAATTATTTGAATGATTATTCAATATCAACTGCAATATCAGACTCAAGAAAGAATTTGATGAACAATGAGTGAATTCCATTTTAAACTCTAAACTAAAGGCATCGTTTACAAAACCAAAAAACGAATGTTTCCCACCTAAAGTCGGAAATTTAGTATATCTATCTAATATAGTATCCTGTCAATTCACAATACATTCAAATTAATTTCATGAAAAACAGACATACCTGCTTTCACTTCACTGTCCACAAAAAAGCACATCAATAATTTAGTGATATGAAAACAATAATAGTAACTGAATATAACACTACTGTCGACCAGAAAGCAAGCTTATATACGTTGAGAATTCTTTTATATTCATAACGCATATGCATAAAGTTTATGTTCAGTGGAGCCAAAGTAATAATCTTTACGCTGTAAAGAGAGAAAAATTCCTCGAAGTATTGGAGGAACAAAAAAATTCTAAAACAAAAAAAGACCAGCGCAACGTGTGTGTAGCTCACAAAGAAGGAAATGTTACCGAGGACCAATTTCAACTGCATATTACAAAAAAAAAATGAAGCAAGAGACGCGAAGAAATTGATTATCGATGAAATGTCATCTGATGTCCTTGTCATGACAATGGAGATGCAAAGTGTTCTACTTTGCCCGAAATTACTCGCGTCAGAACAATATTACAAAATGAAGTTAGCTGTTCACAACTTCACAATTTACGTGAAAAATACAAAGAATGTACACAAGTATGTGTGGCACAAAGGCGAGGATGGAGTTACCGCTAATAATGTAACTAGTTGTATTGTAAGTTTTATTCGGGACAACTGCTCACCCTATAAGAAAATTATTCTCATATCAGATGGATGTTCTTCTCAGAATAAGAATAAAATACTCTATAGCGCTCTATCGAATATTTCGTCAGACATGGGAATTAACATTCAGCAAATCATTTTGGAGAAAGGACATACAAAGATGGAGGTAGACAGCGTGCACTCCACTTTGGAAAAACAATTCAATCCTCCAATAATTTCTCCGTCTGATGATATTAATCGAATGAGATCAGCAAGACCATCACAGCCATATAAAATAAATTACCTAGAATATGGTTTTTTCAAAGACTTCGAAAATGTTCCAGGTAATTTTGTAACTATTAGACCTGGTAAACGTGCTGGTGATCCTATTGTTAATGATATTCGAGCACGATGTTACAAAAATGGAGAAATTAAATATAAACTACGGCACACAAAAGATTTCAAGATTTTGCCACAAAGAAGAGTGTGTGTGATAGAAAATTTTCATGTGCAGGCACTATACACTTCTCCAATTAAAATGGATATATCCAAATACCATAGCCTTCAGTCGTTACAAAAATATATGCATAGAGATTATCACGCATTTTATGACAATTTGAATCATTGAAACTATGCAAGTTGCTTAAATTGCAAAAAGAAATTTATGTTCCTTTTGTTGAATCAGGCAGTGAATATGTGATCTCATTTTATACTTTTTAAAAAAGTTGTTCTCAAATAATAAGAATGTACATTCAGTGGGGTAATGAATTTATTAAAAAACGCTATGTGATCAAAATTATCGTAGAATAGAGTCACCCTACCCTACAAAAAATGTATCCATGTGCTTATTCTGCACATAGCAATTTTGAAACACAGTTTCATTTTCAGCTATGTGCAGTAAATATCTTGTTGGTTTTTTATAGACCCAATGCTTTGATATGCATGACAAATTGATACAAATACAGTAATTAAAACTTCCAATTTGCTAAATGGTTAAAAATTACCAGTACTATACGGTGCGACTATTGAAAGAACTGGTTTTTCGTGTCTACTGTGAAATTGTACCAACACACATGCCGATTTCTGAAAGCGCAACGACGATTTGCAAAATAAGCTATCTCTCGAGCTATCCACAGCTCTCAGTATCTTATTCCCATTCAAATGGCAACTACGCATGTTCAGATTAACCTAAACACCGACTACGATAATTTATCAGCAACTTATATTTCAAAACTATCTTTATCTAGATTTTGAATATATTCAAAACAATTTCTATTTTTTTTTCTTGAAACTTTTCCTAGAAGGATCTCCATTCAACACAAGTAAGAAGTGAATTATTAAATGCATAAAATATTTAATATCTCTAGATTCTGAGCATAACTCTACTGATCAATAATTCGGAATCCACTATTAATAACTCTAATTCGCGGTTGAATTTTCTTGCAGTATCTTATGATCCTTCTGATAAGCTTCCTAATGATCTTGCTCTGTCAGTTCATACACATCAGCCACAGTTACTACAGTTTCTTACACAACAATCAAATACATTAAACTAGCGGATAAAGCATTGTTATTGAGATTACTTACGTCATTCACTTTGAGTATTTTCATATATCAGTAAATCAATAGAATCAAACCTGAAAACAAAGAGGAAAATGCCATAATTCTAACGTATCCTTGGAAACTTTGCATTTTAATTGAGTCGTTTGGCGGATCAAATACACATAAAACTGAATGAATTCAAAAGTACGATCGACTCATTAGATAACGAAGCGAAATTCAAAAATAGAACAACTCTGTCAGTTGGATTGCCAAGCCACCAAACAAAGTAGAAACATCAATGTACTTAACAGTCATTATTTTCGAAGAACTCCCTAATTTACTTCTGTAATCGTGGACTGTTTTTCAGGAAGGACTGCAGCTTTAAAAGCTCCTACTTTTAGGGTCAAGTTCGTGGAACAATTCGATAGGCTAACGAGGACGTACAAACAATGATGAAAGATTTATCCCATTAAAATATATATACGTGAATATCTGAGCCAATTTAACATGCAGATCGTTATCTCATGTTTTACTACGATTTTACGAAGCGTTCGCTTCATTTAATTAGAAATAATTCTATCTCTGTATGTAATCCTAGCGAGATTTTCGGCTAATTCGAAGATGATCATGCGATATGCATTTTTTCTCGTTCAGGGGATAATAGCTATCTCTTTTCTCTTTTTCGTTTAGGAGATACTCGTTCAGGATTTGTTTTCATTCATTACTGTTGGAAAAATATTTCAAAAGTCTTATAATAGAACTAACCTATTTTGTTTATGTTTCAACAAAATTATCTACTAAAACTGAAACACTGAAAACTTAATCTCATGGTAGTTCAGGAATTTATAACGGAAATTGAATTGATGGCCTTATAAAATATGTTTTCAAGAAAAGAGTTTTTTGAGTTTTAAAAAAGCCGACAGATGAATTTGTCGAAAAATGTGGCAATATTTCATAATTTAATTTACTGATTTCAACAATGGTTTTTGGGCTGTGTGAGAAGGTGCGTTTTTCTGTTAATCGGATCTTTTTCCACAAATGTTTTCATCTAATTGGTTCAAAAGGTTACAAAGGTAAACTGAATTTATCGTTTCACCAGTTTTTCAACGTAATCGACAAACAAAATTCCTTTTGCATCCTGCAGAAACAGATGCACAAACATTTTTTTGGCCGATTTCTGTGCACGAACTCGGAATTATGAATCTGAAGAGCCTGTTTCACACCATTTCTTAGTCCTTTGTTTCGATTCAGGACTGTAGTGATATGCCCAAGTCTCATCCATAGTAGTGAAACGATGGACAAAATCCTTTTCTATGGATTAACGAATGGGACACCCATTGTGCGCACAAGTTTTTAAAACCTGGAACTTCTCTTGAAATATTACACACTGGTTCTAAAGAAATGCTTAGCACTACAAACTAAATCCATTTCAGTTAATGGATAATCCTCCAAAACCATATCCTGGATTTCAGCGACGACTTCTGGTGTTGATGCAATTTTTGGACGTCCTTCACGTGGATGTTTTTCAATGCTTGTATGACCATTTATGAAGAGTAATTTTATCGCTACCACACAAACATCGAATAGCATCTTTATTAATACGAAGAATTAAAGCAAAATCAGCAGCGATTTTCATAATCGTCACTTACGCGTCTGGACTAGTCAAGAAGTAGCAAGAAACCAGGGAAAAGGGCAATAGGTTTATTCTTAGGAGGTGGCTGCAATTGTTTGGAGTGTCATTATTTACGGTGGTAGATCTTTTCCATTGGAGCAAAAAAATTAAATTCATCAGAATATATTGAGAACATCATGAATAATATTCTCAAGCAGTTGTAGGTGAAAGTTTTTCGTATCATCATGGTATGATCTGTTTATAGCTCCATCAAAATCACTAGACTTAAACTCGATTAAAAATTCCTGGAATATGTTAAAACAACATCTTCATCACCAACACGCGGCTTGTCGCACACGGGGTGAGGTAAGAAACCTTTTATCCACAGTTCTGGATTAATATAAATCAGGAAAACAAGAATATTATATCATCAGCATGCCAAGAAGATGCAGAGTTATGTTATTGCCTATACTAGATGTATAGAATGTACCATTTTTCTATGTTTTATTACGGAAATTATGAGAAAGAAAAATCGTCGAAAAAGGCCAGATATGTGAAATTAAGATTTTGCACCTTTTCACGAGGCTATCACTGTGAATAAATTTCTGACCAAAACCTCAACAAATACCATTGAACAATCACCGTATTCACCTGATATGACAGATAAATTTAAAGATTATGAGTGAGGGCTGCCTAGCAGCCCGGCCACTGCCACCCAGTTGTCTATTGTGGCTCACTTTGTCCTAAATTTCTCCCACATGCTCCATCCTTCTTGAAAACCATATGTCCTTTTTGGGCGAGATATCAATAATATCAGTCAGCTCCAGTTTGTTAGATTCCAGTTCCTCTATCCTGACTCTGTTTCCAGCTGGTCACTTGCTCATAACATGTTCCATTGATTTTAACACGCGGCTTGTCGCACACGGGGTGATGTAAGAAACCTTTTATCCACAACTCTGGATTAATATAAATCAGGTAGACAAGAATATTATATCATCAGCATGCCAAGAAGATGCAGACTTATGTTATTGCCTATACTAGATGTATAGGATGTACCATTTTTCTATGTTTTATTACGGAAATTATGAGAAAGAGTGAAAATCGTCGAAAAAGGCCAGATATGTGAAATTAAGATTTTGCACCTTTTCACGAGGCTATCACTGTGAATAAATTTCTGACCAAAACCTCAACAAATACCATTGAACAATCACCGTATTCACCTGATATGATAGATAAATTTAAAGATTATGAGTGAGGGCTGCCTAGCAGCCCGGCCACTGCCACCCAGCTGTCTATTGTGGCTCACTTTGTCCCAAATTTCTCCCACATGCTCCATCCTTCTTGAAAACCATATGTGCTTTTTCGGCGAGATATCAATAATATCAGTCAGCTCCAGTTTGTTAGATCCCAGTTCCTCTATCCTGACTCTGTTTCCAGCTGGGCACTCGCTCATAACATGTTCCATTGATTTTATCTCTTCTTCACATAGTCTACATGAAGGATACTCAATCAATCCTAACTTGTTTAGGTGATTTCTGAGACGACAATGCTTCGTTAGTATGGCGGTTAGAACTCTCCTGTCCAACCTGGAGAGTTCGAGCCAATTCTTGGTTATTGCAGTAAAAGGTCCACTGATAGCTAGTTGATAGTGTCTGAGGCCTGAGAGACTCATCCTGTGCTCAAGTACCTTCAAGTCTTATCATCAGTAATTTCTATACTTGTAGTCCCAAGGGAATTTCAAGCCTAGGCTCCGTTCCAATGAATCCGAAGCCTGTTCCTCGAGCAGCAAATGAGTCCGCCTCCTCATTGCCCCCAACGCCCAAGTGTCCGGGTACCAACATCAGACGCAGCGTGCTCCGTTCTCCCAGTTTGGCAAAGGTGGAGTGACATTCCTTCACTATAAGTGAGGTACAGGTATCAGATGCCAAGGCGTTAATGTGCAGCTTGGCTATCAGTGATGATTTTTATTGACCTATTCGTTAATCCCCCAGCAAGCAAGAGGTTAGCACAGTGGTCAATGGCAAATATTTCTGCTTGAAAAACAGTCGCAAGCCCTCGAAGACAGATCGACTGTTCCTTGGCAGCACCTCGACCGTAGACATCAGTTCCAACACCTTTTGCATTATTTGAGCTGTCTGTAAACCACAAAGACTCTCAAGTAGAGGATCCTTAGAGCTGGTTCATTCAAGTTTGCTAGAAATGATGATCTGAAATGGTCGCTCCAGGTTCGATTCAGGTATTGCTATGACAGACTTCATACTCAGCAAACTCGTTGTCCTCGATTTCAGACTGTAAAGCGCCGGGCACGAAACTGAAGATATCCGTTCCATTTCGGAGAAAGTGATGAAATTGATAGGAAGCCATTCTAGCTGCTCTTCTGATTACCAGGTGAATAGGGGCAAGGCCCAATATCAGTTCCATGGCCGCAGTGGGTGTAGAGTGAAAAGCTCCAGTAATCATCATGCAGACCGTTCTCTGCAACTTAGAGAGCTTGAGTTGGGATTGCTTCAAGTCTACACTTTCACCAAGCAATGCAGCCGTATGTGATACGTGATACATTACATATAACAACCGAAGTTGCTTCGGAGCAAAATCCCATTTCTTTCCACATGCCAATAATGAATTTCTAGCCTTGTGTATTGTATTTTCCAGGTGCAAATCCTACGTGAGCTTGCTATCCTAGATAACCCCAGATATTTTGCTTTTTCTGCAGCTGGATTAAACACTCCACCCAGGGTCGGAGGAGAAACAAATATCCTCCCTTTCCTGGTTAATGGTACCATAAAAGTTCTAAGGGGGCTTATGCTAAGTTTCTCAATCGCAAACCACGCTTGAATAGCTGACATAGCCTCCAGAAGTCAGACGTGAGCACCGGTGTCATCTCCGACAGCCAGAATAACTATATCATCAGCGTACGCTTGTACATAAACATTCAGTGCGCCAATTATTACCAAAAGGTTATCAACCAGCAGAGACCACAACAGAAGGGATAATACTCCTCCCTGAAAGCAGCCCCTACCAGCCACAAATTTGAATACTTCCCCTTTCAGGGAAGTACTGATCAGTCTGGCATTTGGCATGTCACTAATCCATTCCGCAATAATATTTGGTACCCAAAACGTGGGACGCTCGCAGACTTAGCGAACTAGAGAAGGTCGCATTAAAGGCCCCCTCAATGTTTATGAAGGCTGCATCTGCAGTCTCCCTGCGGTCCAGAGACTGAGTGATCCTCCCGACTAGATTGTTGCCAGGTCAGTTGATCAATGCCAAATCAGTTGATTTACCTTTTTTAAAGGCGTATTGATGTTCTCTCAAAGGCATCAGCGATAACACCTTCGTCATGATTAATCCATCTAATACCTTCAGGGTTTTCAGAAAGAAAAGACATAAGACTTATCGGTCAGAACGATTTAGGTTGACTTCGATTTACCCACCAGGGATGTATACAACCTTAACCTTCCGCCATCTGGCTGGGACAACATTTCAGGCCAGACTCGACCGGAAGAGCATAAAGAGATATGGAAGGAAGATATCCATCTCTTGTTGTTGCAAGGCTGGCATGATGCCATCCTCCCAGGACGCTTAAGTAGCTTGAATGAAAGAATTGCCCACCTAACTGCTCCGGGCTTGATGATCGTTCTTGTGTTGTTCCAATCGTATTTTTTGGCCTCTGACACAGCTGTCACTGATATCAAGAACCGGATATGACTCCTAGCGAAGTTCTTCTTTTTCCAAAACTCAAATTACCACTTCGAGGTACCCGTTTTGAAGTTGATTCCGGAAAAAGCGTTTGGAATGTTTTCATTGGATCATTCGTGGCGTGAATGTATTATTATTAGGGGCTACTTTGAAAACGATACAATAAATCTGAATGAAACTAAATATTTATTTGACAGAATATTTATTTATAATCATATATATATATATATATATATATATATATATATATATATATATATATATATATATATATATATATATATATATATATATATATATATATATATATATATATATATATATATATATATATATATATATATATATATATATATATATATATATATATATATATATATATATATATATATATATATATATATATATATATATATATATATATATATATATATATATATATATATATATATATATATATATATATATATATATATATATATATATATATATATATATATATATTGAATTTTCAATATATCAATCTATCTTGGGTACAATTAAGTTTAAAAACGTTTTTTCTCTACAACTCTTCTTTAATATTCTTAGTTCAAAAGCTGTAATTGAAGAAAGAAGTGAAAAACTGATTTTTTTTTCTGAGCCGTAGCTTACCTGTTCATGTCTGCGCATGTCTTGATTATCGTTCTATAAACCTCATTGCTTTCGTTCAAGCAGAAACAGGTTCGTCCTGGTCTACGACTAGATCTGAGCGAATTAGGATGTATATCAAAAGCTATAATCTCAATATAAAATTAATCTATTGTTAATCTGATAACCCTGCCTCCTTTATGTTATATATTTCCTATTCGCAAAAAATTAACTTAATTATAATAAGACCATATTCGGCGATATTATCAATTCAAGGTCGATGATGTTTTGTGTAACGTTCATAATGTTATTGCAATTAATATTCATGTTTCCAACTCCTACGGAAAACTGAAATACAGTCGTAAAATAGGCATATCATTAGTTTCATTACAATAAAAAAACAATCAGATTCGATTTCGAAATCATGAATCAGAAGGAGAAATCAAGAATCAGAAGGAACTGAAGAACACAATACAAAACAATTTCAGGTAATACTAGGCCATAAATTCTTACATAGTAGCGTTGGAATAATAAAGGGTTTGAATTTGGGAGGCTTTTACTTGGTAAAATTTCATTATCAATAATATAAAACAAACATGTACTGTGTTTTAAGAATTTTACTTAATAATTGCGATTCGTAACGCGTTTCACTACACTGTAGCTTCTTCAGACGAATGAATGTAAATGAGAATAAAATATAAATGTTCTCGAGTAATAAATTGGGTTGCTTCTAAAATATAAATGTTCTCGAGAGATAATTACTTATTGGATGTTTTGTATTTATTTATTTCTAAACTTCCCAAATCATTCTTGAGTAGCAATAATTTCGAACATTATTTTTAGCTTGATTCGCGTACTAATAATAATTTAGGCTAATATGTTCCGAATTCTAATAATAAAACCAAATCAGATATCAAAACAATAAATAAGGTGTTTATAGATTGAATTGCAATGAGTGTGATAATTTGCCTAAATTATTATTACATTGGTAGAACACATAGAAATTTTAATATTAGAATATCGAACATAAACGCAGATTTTCAAATAAAAAATCAGATTCAAATTACGATTGAATCATCTCTAGAAAATAATCACTCTTTTTCAAACCCACAGTTTGAAATTTTGCATACAGATAATAAGTATTGGAAGGTAGATCTTTGGGAAACTTTAGAAATAAATAAATACAAACACTCAGGTAAACTCATCAATGAACAAGTCGATATAAGCCCTTCACCTCTATTGAATCTCTTCGGGGAGCAATCTATTCCTTAATATTATTGGATATACCTGTCATAAATAACCACTTAAGAAGAAGCAACCCAATAATTAATTACTCGAGAACATTTATATTTATATTCTCATTTATTTTCTGTACATTCATTCGTCTGACGGAGCTACGGTGTAGTGAAACGCGTTACGAATCGCAATTATTAAGTAAAATTCCTTAAAACACAGTACTCGTTTATTTTTTATTAATAATAAAGGGGCTGAGTGAAAAGTGATGTTGTACAAAAATAGATTCTAACAACTTGCCTTCTTCTGTTTCTATGAGATCAATATTCATCCATAACCTTTAATTAGAGCTATTAGAACTTCTGTTTCGAAACAAAGGTTACTGAAAATTTTTGCTCAATATAACGTTCTGGTTTTGCGCCCTCAATTTTAGTTTTTAATATTTGTTCTGAGATCCTCATTGGCTGAACGAAAGGCCTTTTCGTACCAATCGCACCTAAAAAGGACAAAAGAATAAAGAACATAATTGATATCACTCAAGTGACAACGATTGTTATTGTACGAAAGCTGCGATGAAATGAGCGCACAGTAGAATGAGGGGATGAAAAAAGTCATTAAGCGACGATAACAGTAACCGTCGTTATTAAAGGCACGATAAGCGAGGGAATAGGTGCAGTTATTATGATTCGACATTGCTCCATTTGAATAGCGACGCGTTCGATTGTCATCCGAGGCGTAGGACCATCGACTTTAGCGTCAGTCGACCGAAAGGCCGGCTTCACGCCCCGCACCGTAATTCCAACGAAATTTTTTAATTAAACTTTCAGCGTCGACACGCTTTATAAAAATGAATTCGCCATAATGCTCGTTCGCTCCATTAATTTCGTTAATTTCGCATTAAACTGAAAAGTCGTCCAGTTTTTGCATCGACTTTTACGTCATTTAACTTTGTACGAATCCTTCCCGGTCAATGGTAATCTCGTGTAATGTGCTGCAGATATATGCAATTGTCTTATCTTTGCGTTTGGCGTTCGTTTATTGCCGGCAGACATGTAAATACGCCTTTATTACGAGCTTCGGGGTTTTTTAATGACGTTTTATGGACTCGTTGCAGAGGGCGGTAATGTTGAGAGGTATGATTTGTTTGTTCTAGGCCTTCCTTCAGTTATCGCTCCATCTCATCTTAGCAATTTGCATCAAACGTCCACATACATAATGTACCGCTTGGAAGTGCTTAATTGGAAATGGGCGATAATAAGGCATCTTATTATTCAGTCATTGTGACTGACACCATTTACAGAACGGGTCGTACCAGTAAATAGCTATTCTATTCCATGATTTCAGGCCGTTTGTATAATGAGCAAACAATTAACAGTTTTAGATTACTAAATTATTAACTGATTATTTTCCATTCTCGCGTTATTACACTCGTTTCTTTTCCTTTTATTTACTACTATTTCTCACTATTCCCTTCTCTCTTCTTCCATCCCATGGAAATTACTTCGTACCTGCTACTTCGCACCGGCAAAGTTTATTAATTTTGTCATTGACAAAACTATTAGTGACTTATTTTAAAATTTGATTTTATAGAATTCCAACTCCATTAATGTGGAATTTTAAAAAGTCGTTTCTCAATTGCATTTGATATTTCTTCCTAATATAACAACAGGGCAAAAATTTCTAAATCTTCAGGAGACAAAGTACCTTATTTATTATGGTTATACAGCGTGTTTCAGGTAGGTATGCAGTCATTAATTTCTACAGAAGATTCGTCATCGAAAAACATGAAAAAAATACCTATAAACATTATGCTCAAAAGCTCTGTTCCCGAGATACAGTTTTCAATAAATCTACCTTCAATTTGCAATTTTCCGAAATCGCAACCGTTTTTGAATAAAAAAAATATTCTTATGACAATTTTCGCGTATTTTGAATCACCTGAAGTGAGGGTCGATAAATTATAATTCAAACATGATAGCGGTTCCACAATTTTTTACAAAAACTGGAAAAATAGCCTTTCGAAGTAGTTTTCTAATTTTGAGTTTGAATATACATTTGATAGATTTCACTTAATGGGATTGAGTATTTTAGCGCATTCTTATTTTAGACAAGATTGTGTAATACAAAAATTACATATGACTATGACAAAATGGAAAAAAGACGATGGATGCCTATATTCGGCATTTAACGAAAATAGAAGTAACAAACGAAAACAACAAAAACCTTCTTTTTTAACCTAGAGATCTAAAGTGAGAGCTCGAAATTACCACTACTCACTTCTACCCAAAGTGTTAGGTAGAAATGCCTGGCATATTTCTTATTCTCTCGTATCCTACCAAAACGCGTGCACGCAATTCCTGTATGGTAACAACAAGTTTTGAGTCTACTTATTTGTTCTAATTCTCTCAGATTAAGAAATCTAGGGTATTCAGATCAGGGAATCGACGAGGCCAAGCTACAGAATCTCTGCCAATCCATCTATTGGAATAAGTTTGGTATGATGATTCCTCACTATTAGTCCAGAATGTGCAATATGCTTTATCATGCACAAACCATATTCTTTTTGTATTCGCACAAGGCACATCATCGAAAAAAAACAGCCAGCAGAAAGTCAAGATACGGTAAAGATTTCAATTTGTTAAGTAGAATTATTGGACCCAACAATCTGCTATCACACCAACCGGCCTGAACAATGATCGAAAACTTTTCTTGATGGCTGCACTCAATTGTGTATCAGGATTTTCTTCAACCCACACGTAATCGTGGTGGAAATCCATTATACACTCTCGCTTGAACACTGTTTCGTCTGTAAACAAAATATTCGTACGAAATTCGGCATTTTTAGCACATTTTTGTAGTAGCCTTTGGCAAAATTTTAACCGTCTGAGTTAAATTTCTTCAGCTTTGAGGGTTTGAATCCTCTGGACTTCATAGGGGAATGTTGGATAGCGTCTGCGATATTCATGAAATACTGCATTTCTATCAGAAGATGCATAACAAAAATGAATATCTGCGAATTTGTTTTTACTGAAAATAATAAAATAAAAATTGAAATAGTGATTTTGGAAAACAATTGAACAAATGTCAGTTATGAAAATCAACAGAGACACAGATTGAGTAAAAATTAGTTTACTCTCTAGTATTTTGATTTGTTTTTGTTGTTAGTATTAATTAATGTTATTGCTATCGTTATTTATAGTGTTCTCAGTATTATTCTGAAAATGCGTTTCAGTAACAACGAATACGTAGATATTCATTATTGCTATGGATCTTCTGATGGGAGTGCAGAAGCGGCAGGTTGTAAATACCTACCGAAGGCGCCGTCCAACTAGAAAAATTTCAGTTGCTCGTGTCTCCGTTAGAATACATCAAAATTTTCTCAACTTTCGTCTTCGTTTGATAATGAACAAAACAGAAACTTTCGAAATTTCAATCGCAATCGCATACTTCGTATTCCTGATAACAATACGAGGCTCAGCTGTCGTGAAGCAGTTCAGCAATTACAAATGTCTGAGTCTCAAATACTACGAATATTACGAGACGACTACATGCGTGCATTTCACCTATATCCCGTTCAGGATTTACACTCTGGAGATGAAAGATGAATGAGATTATTCCAGTACCATTAAAATTCGACAAAAGAAAATTTTAGATCTTAGCGTAAAATTCTTTGGACCTCTTTCACTAGAAGTGGAGTAACGAATTACCATAATATTCATGTTTGGGCACCCGAAAATTCACGAAAAAGTTTCAAAAAGAACTTTCACTAATTGTTTGGTTAGGAATTTTTGATAACAATATTTGTGGTCCACATTTTCTACCCCCTAGATTAGCGGGGCTCAAACGGTCGATCGCGATCGATATAAATGTTAGGCCTGCAGGAATTGGAATAATTTCGAACTAGGTCAATACAAAGTTTATTATTAAATAGTACACAATGAGTGCAGCGAAGAAATCTAAAACGTATCATTTTAATAACGTTTGGGAAGAAGAATTTTTCTTTTGTATGGTGAAGAATAAGTGCATTTGTCTTATTTGTGGTGCGTCAGTTGCAATACCTAAGCGTGGTAACTTAGAGAAGCATCTTCAAAACGTTTCGTATAAAATATGAAACGGATTTTCCGCTACAAAGTAAATTAAGAAAACGAAAAACACATGATTTGATATCTTGTTTGAAAAAAGAACAAACCATGTTCACAACACCAGCCAAACAATCAAAAGCTGCTACGATCGCGTCATTTAAGGTAATTGTCGAAACACAAGAATCCATTCGAAGATGGATCGGTTGTGAAGGAAGTATTCATTTTGAAGCGGATGAGTCTCTACTTGGAGATTTTAAGAATTAAACAGAAATCATGTCTGCTATTAGAGAACTTCAATTATCTCGTTTGACTGCCACAACGCGTATTGAAGTCATGAGTCAGGAAATGGCAGATAAGCTAAAACATGATATGATGAAATGTACATACTTTTCTTTACAGACACTGCCCAGCTGTGTATTTTTATTCGGATGGTATTCAATGACAGGTTGGCTACGGAAGAATTTTTGACAATCATTCGCTGAAGGGGAAGACCCGTGGCGAAGATATATATGACGTTTTCTTCAATTTTGTAAGAAACTACAAGCTACCAATATATAAATTAGTGTGCATTACAACCGATGGAGCACCAGCAATGACTGAAAACGAAAACGTTTTTGTGGCTTTGTGTCGAGCTAACGAAGATGTCACCTTCATTTTTTTTTCATTCCATTGCATTATGCATAACAATTTTCGTGTTCAAAAGTTTCAAACACGGAGGAATTTATGGGCATTGCAACAAAAATTGTGAAAAATATTGAGGTACATCGCCAGCACTTCAAGTTTGAGCACCCCAGCCCTAGAATAACCTCAGAATTATCTCTTAAGTTTCTTAAGAATAACTTTCAGAACTACATCGATGATTTACCTGTTGAATCAAGATATGAAAGTTGAATGCAAATGGATGGAACCTTCCGCACTTTGGTGTAGCTGTAAGGGATTGGTTGAATACTATTATTCTCAACGTTGGATTGGTCCACCAGGGAGAAATGATATGCATCGTGACGGGATTAATGGCATTGGACCAGAGATTTGGCCACCCAGATCACCGGATCTTAATCCACTGGACGTTTGTGTTTGGGTTAATATAAAAGAAAGATGATACTCCATTACTTACAACAGACGACTTAGTTTTAAGGATTCAGCAAGTTTGATATGCCTCGAATTTCGAGTGAAATATCTGCTGCAATAAATTCATTAATTAGACGCTGTCGCAAATTTATCAAGACTACATTTCGAGCAATTTCTTTGAAATTGTTATTTATCTAATTTCGTTGTGGAACGCCATTAATTAAAACTGTTGTTCTTGTTGTTGTTTCAATAACATAAACACTCTTTTAATTGTAACTTTAATTTTCTACTCGCAAATTCTGAGTGTTACAGAAAAATTGAAAGAGTGCTTTTTTCTTCCGAATTGAGTGGGAAATCCAAAACGATATTTTTCAAGAAACAGAGGCGTACCAATTTTGCTTCAAAAATATCCAGTTACGTGTTAGTACGGCCACCACTGGCAAAATTAAAAATAATATTTTCATTGCAAAACATCGTCCCAGGACGGCAGTTAACGTCTACCAAATTTCATTCAAATATCTGCAGTCGTTTGGAAACATTCAATATATTTGATTGTTTTTTACCAAACTTGAACATCCGGTATTTTTGTTTCGAATCATTTTTCGATTATAGTTTATATAGCAAACTCATATTATTTTTCGATTCTCTATTGGTCTCTAAATTTTTCGTTACCACTACTACAACTACCAAGAAAAATCTTGGTAGTTTTTCATCAAGATTGAGTCTTTCACAATTAAACCTAAAACAATAATGATAATGAAAAGGTATGGTTTAATATATTACTGAATTGTCATATTCATCAGTCATGGCAGCAGAAAGAATGAAACTACTACATAAAAAATTCGTTTAATCTATAAAGATTTCGCACTAAAACCAATAGTGTTCAGTGAATTTCGTTGATAAAGTATTTCGTGAACTATGTTCTTAAATCATGGGCTGTGTGAAAATGGACGAAAACTGAGAAGTAAAAATCATTGTATCACTTATACTTCTTTCCCTTACCTTTCTGCTGATGTGCCACCAATAATCACTCTGAAACTTAATCGACCTCGACTAATGTTGCCACTAACAGCCGTAGAAGTCAATTGAAAAATTATTTATACCATCCCCATTCATTACTATCAAATTGACGACCGTCCTCCATTAGCATTATGAAATTTCTCACATCCTATTGGCTGAAATCTCGACACTTAATGGCGTATAGGCTAATTTGATATTAAATGCTCCGAAATTGCAACAAGAATAGATAGCTGTGACAACTAAAGAAACATGTGGAAAGCGACAATAGCCCCGTACGGCAATCTTTTGTTGATAGGGCTGCAGTTGTTATATTTGGCCAGTAACCATGACGACTGGTTGAATTGAAATCACAGCCATCTGCTGGCTTTATAGGAAATATTTCCCTTTATAATGACACATAAACGTCGCTAAATATACTTCGGTTCCAGTATATTATTTCATAGAGTCGAGTGGATAATTTATACATGTCAAGAGGGACGCTTCAATACAACTGCTCCCTCCTTTGTACGAACTCTCGATTAACTTGAAAGCTTGCTACAAAAAAGCCCCATTCAACCCATCATTTGTAACTGTTAATAAGACCAATTGTAGAGTTAGACTGTTTCAATGATCAAACTGCTAAAAGGTGCTATATTTCATTTCTGAATAAAGAACTGAAAATAAAATTATACATAACGAAATTTTCGTGTATTTTAATTTCGAAATATAAAAATTATTATTATTTTTGGAATGAATTCCCTTAACGCTTACGGTAGTAGTGAATTTTCAAGAACCGAAACTACGAAAGAAACGAAATGAGGTAAAGCCCCCTCCGTATGATTTCTATTACACATGTGTTTATGTATGCGGGCGAGTATCGAGATTCGGCGACAACAATAAAGGAGCCTCGCGCGAGCAAGTGACCTGTACATCGAACACGTAGAAATCATTTAAACTTATTTGTAATTTGTTTCAAATTAAACGTCTACAAAATTTTCTCATAATTGCAATTATGGTCTCAGAAATGGAAACTGCATCATGAATATACAATACATTCAGTTACCGTCAATATTTGTATACAAAATACGGAAATAATTATGTCGAATATTAGTCAAATGGATATTAGGCTTCCATTAATTGGTTCAGTTATTCGTAAAATTGAAAGCGATGTAATTACTTGAGTAATTTTAATATCCCCAAATCACAACATTGAGCATATTATATTATTCACTCATTGATCGCTGTTAGAATATATATGAAGAATTCTCAATGACCCAAACAAAATTTACATTTTTCATTTTTCATTTCACTCATATTAACTGGAAATATTTCATTTGGGTATAAATAATGATCGAACAAACTTTGTTGAAGTTTGTTCCATTTTGAAAAAGAAAAAAGAAAATTCTGCATTTAGTATTGATAATTCCTCTTCGTAGGCCTTACTTATCTTCAGGCTATTCCATACGAACTATCATTTTCAGATGAGTCGAAAAAAATTTATTGTAGGTATTGAGTGACAAACAAGCTCGTTCTCTATTTTTTTCACGGGCGGAATTGTTTAAATTTATCATAATGTATTCGAGTAAAGAATCGAAATCTCTTCAACAAAGTGCCTTTCAACCCAATTTTCATATAAGCCAATTTGAATTGGAGCATGCTCAGGGTTAGGGGTTCATTTCATGTTCTGAATCAATCTTAGAATCAGAAATGTACCTGTCAATGTTTTCAAGTAGAATCACTCTTCTCTAGATAGAAAGGTGACAATTTTTTTATGGAATTCACTAGAGAAAAATGTATGTATTTTATTAGGAGGCCGATGTTTGCTAGTGTCAATATGGTGATAAAATTTATTTTCTTTATTAAATGTTTTTTTTATTCAATTCATGAATCACTATTTTATATAAAATTTTCGATAAATGTATATATTTCCAAAATATTAAATGAATTTTTTCATTCTATTAAATGCATTCACAACCATTTAAATAATTGCTTATGCAATATTGTTCCTGGTGGAGTCCCCTATCCATATTTGGTGTTCCATTTTCGATGTTTTAGTACGGTAGCTATGTGAAATAATGCAAATAGAGAAAAATGACCCCTCGCCATCTCCATTTCTGGTTTTCGAGGAAAATCCATTGATCAAAGCAGAAAGCAACTTCTTTTGTTTTCTCGATTTTCCGGGATTTCGGCATATGCCAATATCTCGGTTTCTATAAAAGTTAGATAAAAACCATTTCGACATTCTACAGGCATTTTTTAAGTAGAATTCAGGGACGTATTGTGACTTTGAATGTACTACGATTTGCCACATGCTTTGTTAACATTCTGTATACCGTTAAGCCTCTATAGATGTGTATATATTCCTCTTCACTACTGAGTGGAGCATAGGGCCTCTACGAAAGTTCGCCATCTGGTCCCGTTTTGGGCAGTTCTATTGGCCTCGTTAAACGAATACCCACTGCTCTTCAGTTTGTCGAGAATAGTTCGCTTCCAGGTGTTCGCGGGACATCCTACTCTCCGTTTTCCTTGGGGTTTCATTCTAAGGCTGTCCTAGTAATGTTTCCATCGGGTCGTCTTAGTGTATGCCCGATCCATACCCACTTTCGTCTGCTGATCTCCTTCTGCAGACCCTCGCATATCCATAGCTATCATATGAGGTACAAGCGATAAATCTAACCCTTCCTTGCCACACAACCCTTAGAATCCAAAAGAAATATATATATAATCTAACCCTTCCTGTCACACAACCCTTAGAATCCAAAAGATATATATATATATATATATATATATATATATATATATATATATATATATATATATATATATATATATATATATACAGTCCCACAAACGTAGAAAAATTGTCGCGAAATATTTTAGGAGTACGACCACAGAGAGTATGTTCACTCCGCGAGAGCTTTAATGAACAAACCACTGAAAGGCGCTCTACACTGCGCAACCAATTAGAAAGTCCATCTAAGGGAAGGGAGAAACTCTCCTCATTTTATCCAAATTCAACTCTTGGTGGTTTTTACATTAAAAAAAGAAAGTTTTTATTATAATTCCAAAAACCATTCAAACAAAAAAATCTTTCTACTACTAACCACCCAGAAAAGGGCCCCGAAAATGTCCAAGTAGTTTTCTTCAAACTTTCATTGTAACCGAGATATAAATATATGTCGAATCCCGGAAAATCGAGAAATCCGTAATATCATGAAAACTAAAGAAGATAGCTGAGATCTGTTAAGCAATCAATTTTTCTCGAAAATCGACGACAGATATGAAGGGGTCATTTATCTCTATTAGCAGTGTTTCACATACTAAAACTAACTTCGAAATTAGGGCACCTTCTACAACAGAATTCGAAAGAGTGAAATTCTCTGAAATAATTGGGTTTGAAAGTATATCTCAATTAAAAATTAACCATTTCCATTCCGCTCCAATGAGCATATTTGGCAATTAATTTATCATTTATATAATGAATTAACAAAAAACTGTTAACTTACTGCTGAATATTTCATTATAATATAGATTCAGTTTTAATTTCTACTCTCAGCTCGAAAAATTGATATTCGAAATAATTTTATTTTCGAATATAAATGTAAAAAATTGAATATATTATTATAGAATTTCAAATTTGATATTCCTATGATTTGTAAGCTGAACTTCGTTCATCTTTGCTCGTCTTTGCTATATCATATTTAATGTAGAATTATTAAAAATAAAATGTAGGTATGTGAGGATATGAGAATCATCCAGTATCTGCTCAAACCTTTCTGTAGCATGTAGTTATCAAAATAATTGATACCATTAACAATATTAATGCTATCATTTGGTAAATAGTTTTGTTCCTTTCAATTATAAATAGAAATTAAATTATTTTTCAAATATTTTCTATTACACGAAGAATTGAGAATATACAAGGCATAAAATTTAATAATTTAAAATAGTATGTAGTAACAACAATTAATTTTTCTTTTCCAAACATCAAATATACAATACCCTCTTTTCACTTGGGTGCAAAATATAAAAAACATTTCCAATAGTATCTAATCTCCAGAAATATGATATAAAAAGTATGAATTTAATTTTTCCCACATTCAGACATGACTGCATTGACCAATTGAAGTAAAAACACTAGATTTAAGCTTCATCAACTAAACGAGTAAAAATCAATTTCGGGCATCATCCCATTCTCATAAACTATGAGGAAATTAAAACATTTCAATGTCATCTATAACAGAGAAACAGATTGAAGATGTTGGGACACTCACGATTCATCTTTCACGATACCACTTTGAGAAAGAAATTCGGATTTTGAATACATTAGCGTCAAATAACTGGTACGAAAATAACATCATAGACAAATTAACAGCTACAAATCAACACAAACAATTCCTATCTTCGATTAACCGCTCCCTTCAGATTCGCGAAACAATGACATATCACAGCATTAATTATACCCCACAAATAAGTACTAAATTATGCCATATATTAAAGCAGAATAAAATCAACACAATATGTACAAATTAAGAGGGTCAATATCCATGTTGGTCAATCACAAAGATCGACCAGATGAACAAAGCGGAGTTTATAAATTAGAAGTGTTGTACCTAATTAATGTCTTGTTTTTTTATATAGGTTAAACTGGTTGTTCCATCAAAGTTAGAGTAAGTAAGCATAAGAAATGAACAATGATGAATTAACTATAAGGTGTTCATATTGTATAAACGAAAATTATTCCCTAGATTTCACAAAAACCCAAACTTAGAATCAAGGTAGGTTTCTTAGAATTCTCAGAAATTTAATCAGCTCACAAACATAATGCACCAATAAGTAACCCGCTTTGAAAACGGGATAAAGCCTGATACATACATATGTCAAACATATTTTGATTCGTTTTATATTTTGAAACTTAGCCTAGTAATTTTTCTTCAATTTTTGAATTATATGTTTTGACGCATCCAGAGTTGCTCAAAAAACTTTATCAAAATCAAATATTTTTGACGACCGAAGAAATCAGGATTGCAGAAGGTACAACCATTTTGTGATGCGGTTTTCATTGTTTAATTTCTCACTTTTCTGGAGGGTTGCTCAAGAAAGAAGTGCATTTGAACCAAATTACTCAGGTTATTCACCCACTTTTTTTTGGAAAAAATCTTTTTCTGCATGAATGAATCCAAAATCCTAATCTTACTTGTGAAAATATTCCACGTCCTCTGCTAAAGCACCACTATAAATCATAAGAAGAGGGACGGAAACGTAGACAGTATAATTCCAGAATATAGAGGAGAAAATATCATCTCCATTTCCCGAAGAATTCACGGAGTCGAAAAAGCATGTACGAAATTAATTAAACGGGAGAACAAATTAATTACGTTGAACAAGAGTAATTGAGACATGGTAAAGTAATTCGAAAAAGGGGGATCCTGCATAACTTTTCTCCCCTTCGTCGAAAACTCCCACCTGATTGGCAGTCGAACTCACTTCTCCGCCTTTAGCGTGACAGTCTCCTCCCAATCTATTGGTTAAACATGCGAAGAGGGGGCAATAAAATCAATTTAATGCTATCATTCAGTTATTCCTGCTGAACCTAGAAACGAAACTACGAGATTTCCACGAGTTGGACAAGGATAGAATGAGAGAGTTTTTACATGCGGCTTATCGGTGCATGACATATGCAGCTCTATTTACTCAGAAAAAATCACAATGCTGGAAGAAGCCCGTTCGATAGATGTAAATAAATGAGAAATATCATTATTTACGTGACTGTCAGACTCGACTCTAGTTATAATGGCAATAATGCATGTCGGAAGGTAAATCGACCGGAATATATGGCTCTGTTGCTTGTTGTATCGCACTGAATTATTGGCTATTTTATTGAATTAAATTGTCCTCCATTTCGAACGCGTCGAAACTGGATAAATTATAAAGCTAATAGGTGTTTGATTACATTCCCTATAAGTCATCGATATAATAGCCGATTTCATTGTCCATATACGACTATCCATCGTATAAATGTTATTTATTAGATGTATTGCTAAACTAGCTATGGATAGACATATCTAGATCAGACAGATTTTACACAAAATGTAGTACCCATCAGATGAAAGAGTCTGATCTCGTTAATTTTTCTCGCGAATTCTTCGAAATCTGAATCATACAAGGAACGTTCAATAAGAAGGTATATTTCGAGGGATAATTGATGTCAGGACAAGATGTCACTTTTCTCTACTGGATGCCAATTATTTATAAACATAACCCCATTTTTTGGTTCTATACTTATCAAGGCGATGCAGGAGTTTTTGATGCCATCTTTGTATCAGTCTTTCCTTAGGTCCTCAAAATACGCGTTTATTTCGGAGATAACTTCCGAATCTGTTGAAAATCATCGTCCTTCGAACCCTATTTTCTTTTTGGAAACAAATATGAACCACTGAGAGCCACGTCAGAAGAATTTGGCGTAAAATTTATCCAGCAGTTGGCAATGACAAAAGAGTGCACAGGGGGCACTGTCGTGGTGAAACTGGATTGAATGCATCTTTTGTGCTTCTTCTGCCACAACGGAAAAGTGAACCACTTATGAATCATGTCAAATGACGGAGAAGAACCCCCATAGAGTTATCAAGCGTTCTTTTGGTTTCCGTGATGGTTTTCTTGAGTGTAAAGTAATAATTTTATTTGCTCTCGAAATTAACTTTCTTCCATTAAAACACAGAAGGAGTAACTGGTCCGATTTTTTGCCTGTCAAATAAAATATAAAAATGAATATAGAAGAGGTCCGAGTACAGAACCTTTCAGTACCTCTTACTCATTTGTTTGTAGGTCACTATTATTGTCCCTTGCTTAACTAACATATTGGGTCCTATCTTGATATAATTTCAAAAGATCATTCATTTTTTCCCCTAAATCCCATTGGCTCTCATTTTTTCAATAATTTTTCAATATCAATACTAATATATATCAGTCTGCAATTTCATATTTGCATGCATTTTATTATCCAAACTTGTATACCACCACTTCATTCATCTTCAACCAGACATCAATTCACTCACGAATATAATTCAGGGTTGGGCAAAGTTGCCCGAACCCCTACGTTCGGGATAAAGTACATATTCGATACAAAAATGAACCAAACAGAATTTTTTTTATTCTAGTGGTATACTTCGATTTCGAACAACTGAATTGAATTTTCATTACGAAAACCAGTAATGTAATCATTGAATTTAATAAACAGTATAGATCAGTAGCATGATTTTTTTTGATAATGTCTCATTAAATAAAAATATACAACTCTGTTAACATTTTATTTAGCATCTAAACACTGCCTCAACAACTGATATCGGCAATTTACATTGCAGCAATGACAATATCTAACAATATACCCATATAAAAATTATAATAAATAAAATATTTTAATAAATGAAAAATAACATATATTCATTCAAACCAAAATCAAAATTCTCAACCAAAACCAAAAAAATTCTATATATGCCAATAAAATGAAACTACACTGCAAAATTACATTTCTGAATGAACCTTCGCATACTTCAAAAGATTGGGATATTTTTTCCGTTTTTCAGAATTTCAGGTAATCTACTGAAGTCTTGTGAAGCTTGAAATACAGGGTCAAATAAGCCTTTGGACCTTCTTACAATACCTAGGTTTATATTACATTGTGTGTAATGCTGGTGTATATCCCAAGCATATATAATTTTGGTGTTACAATTTTATACCAAATATGCACTAATTTGCACTACTCAAGTTTCACAAGTTTATTTAATCGTTCGATGGCATAGGGCGATCGTATTTTAAGATTGTTTAGATTTTGTTTTTCACACTATCAAAAGTGGTTTTATTATAAATTCCCCAAATAAAACTAAGGTATCTAAATCGAGAGGAAAATAAGATTGATAGGCATTAATTTTGAATTTTTTGAAAGATTTTATTTTCTTTTATGGCACTTGACATTGGTATAATTTTATAATTTTAGAGGCAATGAAACCAGTATGTTCTTTCCAGTTCATTCAGTTTTATAACTGGACAACCCATTTCTTTTTTTTTTTGCATTTAGTGTTACATGAATTAATTTTTACTTCTTGTGATTCAGCCAAGCTGCATATTGTTTATTGCAATTTCAAGTTATTCTGTATTATAACCGCTGTAGAATAGGGCTGTATCGTCGGCAAAGGTATAATATCTGGCCTTCAGTCTAACGACTTTTAGGCATGTAATGAACATGGAAGAGGTCAGAGCCTTGCAGTACCCCATACTCATTTCTTTCTTAGTCACTAATATTGTCACCCAACTTAACATATTGTGTTCTTTTAAGTAGATATGATTTTGAAAGGTCATACATTTCTCCCCCAAATCCCATAGCCTCACAATTTTTCAATAAGTTTTCAATATCTACAACATGAAAGGATTTCTGTAAATCTATCAATATAACCACAATTATTTCTTTATTATCAAGTTCTATGCTCATTTTATTGATCAAATCTGCTACTATAAATATTATTGGAATCTATTCAATTCAATATATTTATCTTTAAATGCAATCATACTTTTTTCAACATTTACTTCAAATATTTTGGAGAAACAGCTTACTAAAGTAATTCGTCTATAGTCGCCTATAATATCTTTTCTACTGGATTTATTGATAAGACTAATCTTACTTACTTGAAGTTGCAGAAATATGCCGGAATCAAACATATTATTCACTAATTACCAAATAGATACAATTTTATCCTTTGTATTATACCCCCGACAGTTATTTGATCGTGACCTGGCGCTGCATTCTCCCTCAATTCTGATGAAATATATTCAATCTCTTGGGAATCGGTAACATACATACTAACATCACAGTAAACAAAATTATAGTCTCCTTTAGTCGTTTGACACTGCGTATTTATTTTGAAAGGTTGAAGTGTAGAGACCAATCTGTTACTCTTTATACAGTGCCTTTTAAATGCACCTGAATAACAGTCCTAAGTTGATTTTATCTATGCGTATTTCTCAAAGGCGTTTGATTCAGTCAACCATTCATTATTGGAATTTAAACCGCTATCACTCGGTCTATGTGGTCCATCCATTTGAGGTGTTTATTTTCTGAAAGATCTCACGTTGGCAATACACGAAATAATCTCTCTCAACAAATTATAGTGTTTATTTTCCTGTTGAATGAGATCTACATCGATTGGCAGACTACGGTGCAAATCGAAAGTTGATTTTAAATATCAACTGTTGAAGACAATTTTGCTTTTTTGAAAGGAATGTGTGGTAAATTCATGTTTTGTTGTCAATCTTTTGGTTGATGCTTATCTGATTTTTGAAGCCATAAATCTACTCTTTAGGAGGAAAATATTTTTAGCCGATTTTTGAAGTTATCTTTTGGAATAAGCAAACTTATGCAGGCAACTTTGGTTCAATTTCATCTTCTGGAGAAATGCGGGTCTTCCCGAAATTATCGAAACTGGCAGTACAGATCAGCTACTTTTTCAGAGATGTGGCGGAACTGCATCTGGCTGATACCAAATGTCATCAGAGAATAATTCAGGATTCAAATAAACGATTTTGAATATCGAAATATTGACTTTTGAAGTCTACTTTTGGAGGAAACTGTCTTTCGCTGTTCATCTTCAGGTTGAGGTCTATCTTTTGGAGTTACCCGATGTGTAGTAAATTCATCATTTTGAGGAGACTTATTTCTGAAATCATCTTTACTTTTGCAGTCAATCTTTGGGGTTAGGCTGGAAAGAACTGATTTTCAAAGCTACTCTTAGAAATAAGATATGTTTCGAAATAAACCAAGGTCTCTTTTGGAGGATAGAGGGAACCGACTTTTGCAGGAAACTTATGCTTCAAATTCATCTTTGCAGGAATCGGAGTCTTTTAGAAGTTACCTTTCGGAAATTCCATCATTTGAGGAAGTCCAGAGACTTTTGAGAAACTTTCATCTTTATGATGAACCCAACATCGGCAGTACAACTTTCAGATGAGTATTCAATATTCCTTAACTCTCACAATCCTATTTTCATTTCACCATCCGTAGAATATAATTTTTACGTTCAGGACAAGAATTTTTCAGTCTATTTTAGTAATAATTTGCAAGAATGTAGTGTTTCTTTTTCAATATTCATTTAGTAAAACCTTGATTAAATGTGTCAGAAATTCGCCAAGTCTTCATATTATTCTTTGGGATTTCTTACCAAATGGCTTATAACATGCATTTAGTTTACTGGATAATTTAGCTTACTGTTGAATACACGACCATGTTTTCCGACCTGAGCTAATTGAAAATTGATACCTAGTTAGCAATCAGAAATGAAAATGAAAATGGCATACTTATGTGCAATACAACAGATTAAAAATATTCCTTAAAGACGAAATCTAAAGCACTCGAATCAGGCGATCGTGGTAGCCGTTCAATTTGTCGTCTTGGACTTATCCATTACAGTGGAAATAACTCATTTAGGTATCGACGTACGTTTACGATTTTGAATAAAGAAATTATTGCAAAAACGATTTCTTCTTGTAGGAATTGTAAATAACCATCAGAACCATCATTATAAGATATTATAGTAACAATGTCATTACGTACTAGTTATGTAATCTATTATTCGCAGACCATCCTGCATTCTTCTATGAATTTCATATTCATATATATATTCATTAGGATAGAGCGATAATGTATGGGATTTCAAATTTTTTTTCCAACGCCATAGTGAAGAAAAGTTGCCTTGAAATAAATGAAAGAAATATAAAAATTCAGCCATACGGATTAATATTTTGAGGTGCTTCAACACACTTGAATATAAATTGAAATTCAATAAAATCATTTATTTAAAACATTATTCAGAAACACATTAAAAATATATATTCCAATATCAATCCAATATTTAGCATCGAAATTGAATGCTGACACCTTAAACGCTCGAAGTCCTCGACCATTCTCTGATCTTGCTTTTACAATTCTTCTATATGCTAGATCCCGTGTAATTTCTCTGTCATCTCCAAGCATGCCAATGAGACGGTTTTGTGGGTGATCGAAATATCCATTTCGTTGGAATACCTTGTTAATGACTGTCTTCAAATCGGAGTTCAAATAGCGACTCAGGCTAATGGTTTGCCACAGATGTTGAGCTCCGTTTGTGCATATAATACCACAAACTTTTTTCTGGGTCGATTTTAGTAGCATAAAATCATAGAATTCCAGTAGGTGTTGTTAGGCATCTTGTATGGTTAAGGGGTCCAGTTTCCATATTAGCTAAATCAGAAGAAAATACTTCAGTATTGATAGCGGTCATTATATCGTAAAGATATTTTTGAAAGGTATTCAACTCATTTCTAGTAATTTCAGGTATTATTGTAGCTTTAACGATGAATTCGACTATTAGCATTGTTGGGCAATTTCGTGATTGGAATCCAATGGTACCTGAAAAGCATTTAGAACCTGTAGTTTTCCCATCTAAATGTAACCACAAAAGTCGTAGTGGAAATTCATAGAATGCAACTGGCAGATGTACAACTGCTATGATCTGTTTAGTTCTTCTTCCCTCTAATAATAATACTACCTTTGACACCTGTATTTACTCAGTTCCATCACAGTCAACAACAGATATTTCACTCAGTTTTACCGACTTACATTTCGAATGAGTTATATTGCCTTTATGATCTTCAGCATTTCCCGACTCGCATGTAATGTGCCTGAAATATTCGATTGCAGGTTCCGATAAAATCTCGTAATGATCATCAATCAGCCGTTTTCTATCAAACTTTTTTTTTTCTGAATATGAACCAGAACGTTGTCCTTTCTTCCATCGAAATATGAAGGATTTTGTCGTGATCCGCATTTTGTAAAGTTGCTCTGCCTACCTTGAACGATCAATGACAGCGGTTGGATCGCTTGATCAAAAAAGCCAACATCTTTGAAGACGAAAGGAGCTATAATGGCCGGCTCTCTCTGGAACTCCATGCAATCAGAGACAAGGGCTAATGAAGGTAAATTTAATCTCTTTTTTTTCTGAGGTGGCGCAGCTTTTTGTTTTACCTGTTGCAGCTTTTCACAGTAAGGACTAGATTACTAGGTACAATTAGGCTATCACATGAGCTGCTGCATCCGATTGGCAAGAAATATGTCGTAGAACCAGAACAACAAGGTTCAACAAAATGATTCACTTCTCTGATAGACTTCTTTCAATATTTTCATGTTTTTCTTTGTTCTCTATAGTTGCAAGTACATCTACACATAATTCTTCATCTTGTTGTTCTTTGATCGAATAAAGAACTGAGTACTTCCTTGGGAACACGATTACCTTTTACACAGTTACAATTCGAGAAAAATTTGCATGTGTAACTGCAAATATCAAACAATCCATGTGACTCTTTTTGGTACTTTTTATTAGTTTGGCGGCCTTAGTATAGTTTCATTGAACATCTATATTTGTCGTGGTAGGTAAGAATCAGTTGTAGAACGACGATTTTTGCCATATTTCCAGAAGTTCGTTCAGATATTTCAAAAACTGACGGCTATTTTATTGCTTTTTGGCTCTGTTTAATGAACAGATAATTTTTCATAACGTTGTTATAAGTTGGGGAAGCTGAAATAATGGTAGCTTCTCCGAATAAACCAAAGACAGGACAGTCATTTGCCCTGTTATAACTTGAGACATTTTTCTGTAATGAGGCAAAATAATATATACTAAAATATTACAATAATGAATTAAAATGTGAGTATGAAAGATGAAAAATGCTACTTACATCAAATATGTCGGTTTTCGATCCCAGCCGTAATATTGAATGCGTGAAACTAGTGAACTGCTTCTCGCGGGCTAAATGTATTTCTATCGGTGTTGGAATGCGAAATACCTCTTCCCCATACTCCGTTACCTACTGCATCGGTCGGGTTGTCACTGAGAGTTCATAAAATGTTTGTTATTTCAGGAGTATATTATGGGGGCACCTCTAAACATAGCATGAGCTTACTAATTTTTCCGTGTTTACTGATAACCAACGGAAAAACTTTTTACAGGTATGCTGAGTAGTGATAAAAAAATCGCTCCACTCTTCATTCATTATTATGACGAAATCCTTTTTTACTTTGCCTCGCTAATATAATGACTCAAGCAGTGATCATATAATAGGTGAATTATTACATTAAAAACAAAGTGAAAAATAACACAAATTTGAATAAACCTTGAAAGTATTGACCTTCGCACTCAATGTACTTATTCCAATTTTGAATTCATGACTGGAAATAGTCATGGCTTTTTTTGCAATAGCCTTCAGCAATCTCAAGGTGTCAAAATGTTGTCCGGTAAGTAACGCTGATGTGGACCAACAGGAAGACTCGAAGATTGTTCAATACAAAAAATTCGTTAACAACGTTGTTACCCTTTCGGTTTCTGTTAGTTCACTCGAAATTGAAGATATGAAATATTTTACACGAAATCTGTCCATGAGCTATTGGGCAAATTTGGGCTCTAGGACAAGACATCTCTTCAGTCTCCAGAACAAAGACACCTTTTGCGTCCCTTGACACAGGAAGGTGTTTTTCTTCCATTGACTTGAATCTATCGGGCTCCTCAAACCCTCGAACTGAAGTTTACAGAAATCTTGACTATATGAAGAGTCTGTTGGACGTCATATCTCAATACATGTGATTGTTCGAAAGCAAATTGTACCACAAAGTGGGATGAAAATATTACAATAACTTTTTGCAACCGGAAACCCATTTTCAGATCAGATTTCAATTAATACAATTTATTGGATTAATTTTTGTGCCCATGTTAAAAGTCAAACGTCATTAAGAAATTTATTAACAACTGATGCCCCAGTCATTAAATTTGATATAAAGATATCAGTGTAGATTGTGCCTACATAGGAAAAGAATTATCAATTTCAATAAACCTGGGTGTTTTAAATCTCACAATTTTTCGAGCATTTGTACTGCCATCTACGTATTGGTCTAGGAACTTTTGGAACCTTCCTCATGCAAATTTTTCCATGTAGCAGTTGGTATGATAAACATAGACAAAAAGTTGTTTGAACAACGTATGATTATTTGAATTTTATTCTTGGAAAATCAGAAATTCAGGTTTAGTATTACAGAAAGATGTGAACAATAAAACGCCAAGTAGGTGATTAGTATCAATGCATAAATGCATTCCATAAGATGGTAATGGAATTCTAATGATGAAACATAACTAGATAATGAGATATCAGATATGATATAAACTGAATAAGCAAGTCAAATTTACATGATTATTTCATCATTTCATTCCAAGCTGACTTTTGATCGTCGGGAAATTGAAAACCAAAATACACGTGTATAGAATGAATAAGAGAGCACAGTGGAAGCATTCCCGGAGCACTCGGGTGCTTGTGTTCAAATTTATAGGGTGTTATATAATAGTATGTCACAACTTGAGGGGGTAAATCTACGTGCAATTTTAAGAAAAAAAGTATTCAGCCCAAATTTGGAATGCAAGCTATTCTTACAGCCTCCATCATTACACGTCCTAGATTTTAATTCACAAGGTGTTTTCTTTTCCGAGGCCATGTCTCTTTTTGCCCTTTCAAACTTTTTTGCAGTACGCCACTGATCAGCGTACAATCAATTTTCGTCATCTGCATTCAAATTGGGTCCTTTTTTGACACTTGTAATTTTTTCGTATCTCCAACCGTTTTCGAGTGAAAAATTATTGAATTTGAATTATTTGAATTGTATGTTATTCGCTAAATAAAAAAAAATAATAGAAATACTCGATAGGTATGCCCAAAATTTTCTTTTACTTTGATAGCTCGTCTTCTGAGACTCAACTCATACTTATTCAATATCAAACTAAATAAAAGAACATTGAAAAACTAAATAAATTGCTGGAAGTGTCCTCGACCTTCAAGAATACAGGCCTCTGTCTTTCTTAGCATATTATCACAAACTCATTGAAATATTCCTGGGGTATTTCTTATCGTGTCACAAGAGGATATTATTCGATTTCTCAATTCTTCTATAGTGTTCTGGAGTGGTATAAACTAAACTTTTAAGATATCCCCATAAGAAAAAGTCTCAACTATTTAAGCCTGGGGACCTCTAGGAGGCTATGGTTCTGGCCCACCCCGACCTATCCATCGGTTGTTGAAAGTATCATTCAAGAATTCCCTACTTTCTACACTAAAATGTGCTGGTTCCTCGTCATGCATAAACCACATTATGTTTCTCACCAAAAGAGGCACATCCTCGAGCAATAAAAGTAACTCCTCCTCAAGAAATTGCCGATTAGCGAGACCGTTTAATCTGTTAGGCAAAAAAAGGGCCCAATCAAATAATTTTCAATTATTCCGACCCAGATATTCAGTGAGAATTGTTCTTGATGATGAGATTCTTCAATAAAATGTAGGTTTTTCTCAGCCCAATAATGATTATTGTGAAAATTTGTGATAGCAATTCTCGAAAAGTTAGCTTCGTCTGTGAACATTATTTCACTATCAAAATGAGCATTTTCTCTAATTTTATCGATGAACCATCGGCAGAAGTTCAGTCTTGAAGGAAAATCTCGAGGAAGTAGAGTTTGGACGCGTTGAATATGAAACGGGAACAATAAAAAGTCGTGGAGAATCCTCTCAGCTAGAACATGTGAAACATTCAACTGATTTGCAATTTTTCTTGTACTCGCATGAGCATTCTCATAGTTTGAGTTGCACCTTTTAAATGATCATTTGCAGTAGAAGCACCAGTTTCCCTCAACTTTCTGTGGATATTTGAAAATGTTCGCCTGTCTGGTGTCACTAGATTTGGAAAGCGCACCTGATATAATCGCCTAGCTTCTGCTGTGTTTCCGTCAGCCAGATCGTACATGTAAAGGATATCAATCAATTCGGCGTTAGTAAAATTAGCCATATTTTCTTACAGCAATAACTTCAAAAGTCTTAAAACTAATCGTTAATTTAATAAACAATTCGAGCAGATACTGGTTCAACTTTAGCAACTGTCAAAATAAATAAATGAAAAAAATCAAAATAATTTTTTGCTCGAAAACGGTAGGAGATGCGAAAAAATTACAATTTTCAAAAAAAAGTTTCTAAATTGAAGGAAAGTGACGAAAATTGATTGTACGCAGATCAGTGGCGTACTGCAAAAAAGTTTGAAAGGGCAAAAAAAGACATGGCTCCGGAAAAGAAAACACCTTATAGATTTTAGTTAAAATTTAGCAACATGTAATGATGGAGGCTGTAATAAATAGCTTGCATTCCAAATATTTGGCCTGAATATCTCGAAAACTGCAGGAGTTTGAAGAAAAAACCAATCTTTTCGGGAAATTTCAACACCCTGTAACCGTAACGAAGCTTTTGCGGAACTTTGTTTGTATGAACTTTTTTTTCTTAAAATTGCACGTAGATTTACCCCCTTAAGTTGTGACATACTATTATGTAACACCTTGTATAGAGAAAGACTGCATGCTCATTCCATCGGACTATATGTTTCCATATTCGACCACGTTAGTAAAACGTGTGAAAATTGAAAAATATTGCCAATCAGTATCACTTCATCACCATATCGAATTGGTAATTAATGAAGAACCAAATTCTTCGTTAAGAGTTCAAATATTTTGAACTACGGTTAACCAATCAATAGGTGTAAAAATAGGAAAGGAAACATGCAATTCCACAGTCATACGAAGAAAATTTCTAAGGAAGATAACGTTTATTTCCAGTGGATATTCAATGTCTTTTATAGCCTGAAAAACTCAAACATTTAAAAATATCTTGAGATACGACAATTTGTCCGGAAATTATTTTGAAATAATCAATTTTTTTGGTCTCATTTAGGGATTCACGGCTTGACTCGACTCAAAACTTCAAGTCTTGTCAAAATTTCATTTTCACGAGAGTGTTTTGTGAACTTAGCTTAACAGGTTGAAAGACAGCCCCAGGAGGCAATCTATTGTCTTCTTGCCAAGAGACTGCCGGTTCTGAGTCCATAAGAAGGAACCGTCTGACAATTCGCACCTTTCCCAAGATCACTTGCTTCTGGACGGTGGCCACGAGGTTTCATGGGATTTGGAGACGTTCAGTATTTGGAACAAGATAAGCTTCGGCCAGTCAATTAACAGATATCACCAGTGGAAGGACTCCCACAGATCTCAAATTATAAATTTCCTTGACCTCAAACGCTAGGTCGGTGTACTTGGTGATCTTCACCGTGAACGCTTTTCCCACGTTCTCGTCCATTTGCACGGTCACATCAATCAAGGTTGCAGTACGTTCTTTCCAAGAGCACAATTTCTGGTCGATTATGAGCCACCGGTCGATCAGTCACTATGCCTGTGTCCCAATAGATCCTTACATCTTCGTTTTCCAGGATACTTTCAGGGTGGCAGTGGGAATGTGGAAGCCTTCTTTGTATAAGTCGGTATTTCAAGGCTAGCTCCTGGTGATATATCTTTGCCATACCATTGTGCCTTTGCAGGTACTCAATTGGCGCCAGTATTGGGCACCCGGACGTTTCATGTCGGGCGCACCTCCGGCATCGATCCGATGGAATATCCCTCTCTACGATATGTTTTATGAACACTCTAGTGGCAACAACCTGATCCTGGATAGCCTGTAGCCTGCCCTCTGTTTCCGGGAACAGGTATTCGGATTTAAGATAGTCGAGAGATTCAACTTTGTTTACATTTTCGCTCTGTAGATGCAGATGTAGATTTCCATGCAGGCGCTTCGCTTACCAGTCGTCAATCAGTTCACGTTGGGCTGTCTCGGTACGCGTTTCTGAGCGGTCATTCAGTTTGAGGGGAGTGAGGTTTCCACCAGATCTACAAATGGTTTGAAATAGTGGAGCGGTGCGTCTCTGGAAGTATTTTCTTAGAATTTCAGCTTCCCTTCCATGGGTTTTCTCCAAATTCACAAGGCCCCTTCCTCCTGAGTGCCTTGAGAGGTACAGGCGGTTGACAGACGCCTTGGGGTGATGGATTCCGTACCTCGTAAGAAGTGTTCTAACGTTCTTATCTAAAGCCTTCAGATCCGTTGTGGCCCATGAGATGATCCCAAACGAGTATGTGATGCTTGGCACGGGCCAGGTGATGATGGCCGTGAAGTTGCCTTCGAGTTGAGTTTTGATTTCAGGACAGCGTTAACCATTGATAGGAATTTTGACTTGAATGCTTTCTTCATCTCGGCCGTTTTTATATTCAGCGCTTGTCGAATGCCGAGGTACTTATACGTGTTCACAGTACCAACTTCAGGCAGCACCGTGTATTGAATTAGATGATCGAATCTGAATAAGAATTTCAATATCTACAGAATGGTGTATGGATTACCTATTCCTATTTTCCACGAATTAGATGAGATTTTTGATTTACTTGCTCGAAATGTTTACCTTCATCTTGAAAACACTATTAAAGCCGATAAATTAAATTTCTGCGAACCTCACCCAGATCTTCAAGAGTAATTCTAATATCGTTTCATGAATTTTTCGTTTCCTATCATCAATTGTGGCAGGGGAAGTTCTTATCCTGCGATTTCACCATTATCCACAGATTTCACTCGTGGCTTTTCTTACATAGAATTTCCTGAAACAATAGTATCTATGTGGCTATTTCAAATCTGAGGATCTATTAGGTTTTAAAGTTTTCTAGTAATCTTTGAAATGCCATACTTTATCTGTTTCTTGCTTTAATCTGGTTGATTGGCTATCAGAACAGTTGTACGTACTACTTTTCAAATTTATGTATACCATATGTCGAAAAACTATAGTAAAAAATATGATACTATGTTGATTAATGATAATTCAGAGTACACATTAATTGAACCAATACTACCCGTGAAGTTTTTATTCTTACCTACAAGTTAATCTTATTTTTCTCAACATCATGCTTTCCAGTAAAGAGGAATCAATGACTATGTTAACAATTGGAAATCACTGTGGAAATTGTTTGTTGTCTTCTCGCTCGTATACAGCCACATATTCGTAAAACAGACATCCCTATGTAGAATTTTTTGAAATTTTGAAAGGGCGCTTTGGGAGACTAGAAATGTTGATTATCAAAAAATATCTCGAACGAAAATAGCCTTAAATTAAGAGAATCAACTGCTAATTTGCCTGGCTGTGCTGGAAAAACCGGAAGCAAGTATACTGGAAGTCAGTACAGATTTACATATAAAAATCTTCAGTATTTTAGACATTGAGAGTGAATAAATATTATCCATACCACGTTCAACTTCAGCAAGAAGAAAAGACGGTTTTGAGAATAGTTACAGTCTCAAAAGATAATAAAATTTCATCCGCATAAAACGAATGAACAATTTTCAGAATAAATGATTGTTTGAAAGCTCATTAAATGGCTAAAAGTTTTTACGGTTTTTGAGGATAGATTTTCCAGTAAGAGTTCTAAATGAAATGTGGTATCAGTTGGAACTCCTACACAAGTTTGCCAAGATCTCAATACGATATATCAGGACAGGTGGTCAAGGAGGATGTATCCTACTAGATATTTATATTTCACGTCAATGGTCTTTTTCCGGTAGGAGCTATAACATCAGAAGTTTACAGAACTGTTCCTATCACAATTAACAAACGAAATAAGTGATTCGTGAAGCATCTTGTAGAATAACTCTTATAGCTGTGATTACGTTCCAAGAAACTTTATCTATCGACTTGAAGAATATATTTAAGGAGAAGAGAGATATTTCGAGCATCAATTGTAGTTTTCAATGAAACTTGAGTTCAAATTAATTCATTTCAATGTATGATTGAATAAATAAATGAAAAATACGATTTAATTCGAGAACCGTTGGAAATAGATATAGGAAACCTATACCTCATTCGATAAATGTAGCAATTCTGATTATCAAATTATAAAGATATTTTCGAATTCTTTTGGATTAAAAATTGTTTTTATTATACTTACAACAAATTTTATGTTCATATAGCTTCTCAAGATGAATGACATTATTCTGATGCTATAACTGCTTATTGTACTATTTTGTTCCCAATTTCAAATCCAAACGTCACCCCAGTGATAACCTCCTATTTTCTTTACAATAAATTTAATTTTCATTATTTTCATAATGATTTTCTATAAACATCGTTGTAAATTTAGCTTAAGTTTTCTCTGAAATTACGAATCAAGATATCTAGATGAAAATCAATTAATAATTTCCCCAGTATTATGAGAAAAGAAAGTTAGCATAGTATATCCTATAAAACATACTCCTGAATTTTCAGTGGAGAGAAAAATGATGAGGTTGCTTTGATTCCTTCCTCAATTGAAAAAAATCTATTAGTAAAATGTATAGAAATTGAAAATACCAAAGATCTATATCACTTTATCACTATATCAAATTGGGAATTAATGAAGAACGCGATTATTCGAAAATTGGTCGATTGCATGCAAATAATTATCTTTTCAATTAGGCATCTATTCGTTCGTATTGCGTGAACAAACTGATTACTGCCTGATATGATAGGTGAGAAATGCGACACCTACTCGATTTTAATGAATTTGTTGATTATCTCACGTGATTATTAACCTATTTCGATGGTTTATTGGAATCATGGCATGATCGTTATAATTAGGTAATTTTTTGCTGAATACTTTTAAGGAGCAGCTTTTAATGAAAATAAAATGTGTTTATTCAATTTTTTCATCATTAGTAATAATTATTTCATTTTGAAATTTTGTGCCCGGAACACCGGAGATGGCTAGGTTAGGTTAGAGGGGCCTTGAATAATTTCCTAAAATTCTTAACAAAATCACAAAATATACTCGTGAAAAATATATGATTCTTCACTAGATCTGTATTATCCTTTATAACCTAAAAGAATCGTGAAAGTGAAAAAGAATCAGTTTTCGACAAATAAAGAAAAACTGAGGTTCGCGAGGAAAAAAATTAATTGATTATATAGTTTAATATGTTGAAAAACTTTTGAATTTCGATTTATTTTTTTCGCAGTACTTTCTGAGGCAGAGTGAACCAAAAAAAAAGATCTTCTCGAATAAAAAGATTCCAAATTTTCTTGAGATATAACAAATTTTGTTGGTCACGTATTCTCTGAATATTTTATTCCATTTGCATATTGGCTGTTAACAAAAATAAATCTCTACTTCCATTTGGGAATGAAGAAAGACTTTCTCGTTTGTTTGTTTGTTTGTTTTCCTTTATCGTGCTCTATTTCTGCCTTTTGGCTAATGACACACCGGGGAATTCTGGCACCTCACTAACCCGGGAATTTTGCCGAACCCCTCTTGTGTCGAGGGAAGGGATCTTTAATGTCCAACACATCTCTGTTAGACAGGACCGACATCTTCACATCTCCTCCGAAAGATGGACACTCAAGCGATTTCCAGAATCCGAAATATCGCACCGACTTTGTGGGGATTGAACCCAGGTAACTCTGCGTAGGAGACGAGCATCATATCCCATACGCCACCGAGCCGGCTAGACTTTCTCGTGTCAGAACGCCAGCAATCGATTTTCTTATCAGCTATTAACAAGAAAGCAAACCTAGAAAACATATCCAAAAAAATCATGCCCGAAAAAACTTTATCGTTTAAGGACATTTCTTTTTCGCCGTGATGGTACAGTGTTCTATTTTTGATGTTTTAGTACGATAGCTATATGAAATACTGAAAATAAAGAAAAATGATCTCGTCATCTCCGTCCACATTTTTCGAAGAAAATTCATTGGTGAAAACAGATCGCAGCAATCTTACTTGGTTTTCGAATTATTGCGGATTTCTGGATTCACCGGGACTACTGAATATGCCAAAATATTATTTGCTATCAAAGTTGAAAACGATTTCGACATTCTATAGGCATTTTTCTGATTAGAACACAGGGACGTACTCAAAATTGTTTTCTGTTCAGTGGTTTTCGAATTATAATATGAATTTTTTTTTGCAAATGAAAATGCAAACTATAAGCGAATGTGGATAAAATAGAAAGAGTAATTTTTTCTCCTTCCAAATAGGGTAAATTCGTTACAAATGGCAGTACGGGAGAGATGGCCTGTAACATTTGCTAGATGACGTTGTGTTGCGATTAGTTCGCTTCGTTCAGTGCGCGGGAACACAAAAGTAAGTAAATAACGATTTGATTTTATACTAGCGTCCTATTTTACCTTGAAATGGTATCCTTTCAATTAGTTACTGGTGTTATCGTGTATTTTTTGTACTTTTCATAATCATGTGTTCGTCCTAACCTCGTAATGGCGGTCGAATTGTTTTAAATTATTTTAATATTAGGTACGGCCATCTCTCCCATAAAAATAGGAGAGAGTGTCGTATGCACCAGGGGTTAGATGGCCATATTAGTTCAGATATTTCTTCGTTTATTAAAATTGTTTGTTTGATTGTTATAGAGGCGAAATGAATACCAAAGAAAGGCTATTGCTAGTCGTTGCAATTGGAGTAAAGAATAAACATAGATTCAACAAATCAAAACAGAAGGCCGGTTTAGATTGGTTACAAATGTTTCTTCGCAGAAATCCCCACATAGTTTTAAGAAAATCGGAAGGAGTATCAATGGCTCGATGTCAAGGTATGAACCAGGTTGAAGTGAATGACTATTTCCGCTTGTTAGAAAACATTTAGACAGAAAATGATTCAATCTCAAAACCTAACTGCTTACTCAATATGGACAAATCTGTGTTACAATTGAATAATCTTCCCGGACATGTAGTCGCTGAAAAGGGTTCTAAGGCTGTAGCCACTACAACATCAACAAAAAGGGGGAAACCATTACTATCATAGCTTGTTGTAACGCAGAAGGTATGCTTTTGCCACCAGCATGCATAATGAAGGGCAAGAACAAAAAAGCGAATTTTATGATGGTATGACCCTCAGATCTCGTGTGCTTATGTTAGACAAATCTGCTTGCATCACCTCAGCCATATTTTTAGAGTAGCTCAAAATACATGTTCTGCCAAGGAAACCAGCTGGAAAAGTTTTGTTGTTGCTTGACGGACATTTCACTCATTGTAACTCAGTAGAAATGCTCGAATATGCTAATCAAAATGAAATAATTTTGCTATCCATGCCTACCCATACTTCACATTATTTTCAACCCCTTGTCCGGGCAGTGATTAAATATTTGAAACATCATTTTTACGAACAATGTCGGCTATGGTCAAATCAAAACGCAGGTAGCCGAATCACAAGACTGACATTTGGTTCTCTGCTGAATCAGGCCTGGAGTAAGGCTGCTTCTACCGAAAATGCCATTTCTGGATTTAGAGCATGCGGGGTTCTGGCAGAGGCAATACCGAATTATGCTTTCCTTGAATCCTCAGCTGCGCCTAACTCGCCTCGTTCGTTAGCTACTCCAACTATAACTAATACATTGTCATCTGAACCACTCGAAGTGCAACAAATTATGGAAAATGAACCTATGACGGGTACATCAACAGATCAAAGTAAAATAGCAGCAAAGAAAGGGCTCCTCAAATTCTAAAAGACATATCTCCTATTCCACAAAAGTTAACACAGGCCTGTAAACGTAGCAAGTAAGTTGGCAAGCTTTTAACTTTCAATGATCATGTAGAAACAAGAGGAAGCAAGGAAAAAGAAAAATATCTGAAAGAAAGTAAGCATAGAGTTAAGCTAGAAAAAAATAGTGAAACTAATATCAGAAAGAAAGAGACTGATGAACCCAGAAATATTCGAAAACGTAGAGCGGTTAGACAAATTACAATGAGTAGCTCTGATGAAGAAGGTGATGAACCAATGATATTATGTGATACTTTATAGGTAGATGGTAAAGAGAATGAAGCAGATAACGGCGTGGGATGTGGCGAAAATTATTATGAAACACAACTTACAGAAGACTGGCTACAATGTTTTATTTGTCATATGTGGGAACATGAAAGTTGTACCGAATTCAACAATATGTGTTCCGAATGTGTACAAGACAGAAATGAGTCCAAATCCTGTTCTCCTAGACTATCTGTCCAGATGTGAAATCTGATTTTCGAAACTATCATTTTTCCGAAGAACTAATTCATCTGAGAAAATTTTCGAATTATTTCATTTTAGGAAACACTTCTTTTTTAAATTCACCCTGAGTTACAATTGCTGCAGGAAATACCTTATGAAACATTAATTTGCAAGAAATACGACGAAAACAGAAATGTCGACTTTCGAAGTTTTCAACTGATATATCTCGATCGATCTAAAATAAAAATGAATTGATAGATCTTTTCAATGTCTTATAATTTAACATTTTCATCCAGTGATTCAATTTCTCATTAATTGCAAAACACTTTTCTATTTTACGGATTTTCTAGGTTTCTAGAACATAGAGATCCGATGGCAAAAAACGCAACCGTCCTTAGAATTTTTTCGTCTATACGACCATATTTTCGTTTTAGCGTTTTGGGTAGTTCTTACTATTATTGATTGGAATAATAGGGACAGGTAGTTGCTCAAGCAGCCAAGCGAATCCCGTCTCCTCTCCATAGTCACAAAGTCAGAGAACACACCAACATGAACTAACACCGCACCGGAAGACAGAGCAAATATATAAATCAGTAATTATTTTAAGTGTTAGTTTCTTATAATTAACTTTATATGCCCGCTTTTTTACTTTCTAGTGATTCGAAATAAAAGTTTGAAATTATTTTGAATATTGAGTTTCATTTATAGCATATTCAAGTTTGAAGTTTATTATGTTTTAAGATTGTTTAGAGAAGCAATTGTTATGTTTCAATAAAGAAATATAAATATTTCTAGTATTTTCATGCTATTCATTTCTAGGTTCTGTAGTAATTATTTATTTTATTAGTCAATCACCTCAGGTGAGAAAGCCGGCCAACTCTGGGCATAGGGAAGATGACTCATATTCACACTAATAATAGTTCAAAATATGTAAGTTATATGTAAGATACATGCGCAGAGCACTTTTTAACTTTATCTTGAGAACTTGAGATGTTTGCTGGTAGGCAAGAACGACGACGCATGTTGGAAAAACGGATACTCCCCTACCTATGTAACAAAACAATTAGGAACACGTTGGATCAAAACAGATTTAACAGCTCAAAATAAAAACATTTTACTGTGATTCACCATTTTAGCACCATTATGTCCACGCAGTTAACATCCACACCAAAAAAAGCGTTGTTTTCAAGCACGATTTTTTTATATACTGAACGACCAAATGTCGTTCAATCATTGATTCATCAAAGAACCACCTGAATCTTGACATGACACAGATAGCTGTGAAAACTCCTGCAATTGTTGATCGATTTCAATGTGAAATAAACCGTCGGAACATGTACATTGGTATGTCGCTTCGATTACTTATTCAAAAGTTGAATACCATACCGAAAAAATATCACTCAAAACGCAGTATTTTCCGAGGAAAAAGAAATTATCAAAAAATTTCGAACAAGAAATGACGCTTCCGATTCATCGATGTAATTTGTAGAATGGGCGTCTGTTTGAGTTTGTGATAAGATTTTTCTTCTATTTTGCGTGATAAAAATACTCAAAACTAACAGAAAATTCAAATGAATTGTGAAGTAGGCTCTGATGGAATACCATTTAAAATTACTTCATAGAATTATAGTGAATATCATTGCTATTTATTAACAAGAAACTATGACAGATTATGTATCGGGTCAATTATCAATCAGAAATAATGCTCGAACATTTCGACTTTATCAGGAACGATTTCCAGATTGTGAAAAACCAGAGCGCGGCAAGTTTTCCAGACTCGAGAAAAATTAACGAAAATATGGTTTAGTCAAAAAACTGCAAACTTTCAATAGGAATATTGATGAAGAAACGAAATGAAATGTCTTGTTGAATATAGAAGCGAATCCAGGAACATCTGTTCGACAAATTTATGCAGAAATCAGGACGTCCATGGTTCAATTAATCTTAAGAAAGCATGACTACAAGTCTTATGTTTTTAAAAAAATTCAAGCTCTTCAAGGACATGACTACGTTATACGCCTCGAGTTTATGAATTTTTTACTAATTCATTAATGCATTTAGATTATACTTTTTTCAGGACTATTATTAGGGACAGCAAAATCCGCATAATATAATGATCAATAATTTTCTGCGTAAATTCGGTGAGAACGTCTGTGGGTCAATTTTCATTCAGAAAACTCAGAACAATTATAAAAATATTCTCATTCGAACATTACAAGATTACCTTTCATCAGAAGAACAAAGAAAACTCTATTTCCAACAAGATTGATACTGCTCCTCACAAAGTTGCTTCGAATGTGAACTGGCTGAATAATAATTTTGGTGATCAAAAGAATCAATGGATAGATAAGAAAATAAACAAATAAACTTCAATGGTTATCAAACAGTTACATTACAGGTCAGTGAAATATCTAATATTAATAGATGGGTACATTTACTTCACAAATTCACAAACATGATAGAAAGCTCTACCAGTTAAGAAGTTTTTTAAATTTTTCTTGGACTAATTAATATTTGAATTGCAGAAGTGCCGCTGTAGTGCTTTGTACTGTATGTATGAGGCTCTCCTATTTTATGCGAGTTTCGGGTTGGGTACTTATGAGTATCAGCCCTCTTTGCGATTAACTGTTCCCTTTCATGAATATACAGCAGTAGATACTATAAATATATGCACGGCAAGTAATTTCTTGGATATAAGGTATTCCTCACAGTAGGTAACAAAAGGTAACTGAAGTAGAAGTCTCAGAATTCGATAGGGACAAATGGTCCTTTTAGATGGCCAGTCCCCTTTACAGATTTAACCCCTGGTAATTTTTAGCTCTAGAATTACTTACATGATCCAGTTTATCGCACCCCACAAAAAAATTTGGACGCGTTGAATTAATGAATAGGAACCGCCCGTCTAGAAGTTCAACCAGATGCAGTTCTAAATGCAACACGTATTCACGAGATGCCAATTGTGTATTCAACAACATAGAGAGCATTTTCAACAATTTCTATGAATAATTTTTTTAAATAAGTTGAGTTTCCTATTTCGATGTTTTCGGATCATCAAAACATATTATCCCTTCTTTCTTAAGTCTTTCCGAGTTGGGTTAACTTGCAGTGCTCTTGTTCATCACGATCCGTCGAGCACTTTCTGTTATATTGAAAATAAACTTGCATCATGTGTATATTCATATGACTTTCGTTCACCATACTTATCAGTTCTCCGTGAATAAGAGTTGAAACGTATTAATAACAATTAACAGGTATGTACTCAATCTATCATAATTTCTCGTTAACAATTGCGAATGGTGTCCTCCACAAACTTTACTTCACGAATCACTATAATCTTCTGTTACGTTTTGAGTTTCTTCACCCACTATACTAAATTATGTGAGCTATCCGCACCGAAATAATGTCCGAAATACTTTCTAAGACAGAAAATTTCATCACAAACACAAATAGTCGACCATTCTAAGTATAAGTGGAAATTTGAGATTTCTCCCAAAATCTTTCGATAATTTCCTTCTCTTGAAAAATACAACGTTTAAAGTAATTATTTTTAGTAGAAGGTTCTCAAAGTTGAATGAATACCGAATAGAAAAAAGAAGAAAATAAGGAGTTGCCATTCAAAAAGTCCAGATCAGCTTGCGGTATTGCTGGAAGTGACAGACCAATGAAAATATTTCAAGCTGTTAGAATATCGTTTGCAATACAATTCAGATTTTGTTTCATCAAAATCGATCAACAGTTCTAGGAACTATAGCTTAGACCATTTCTCACGGAACAGCCGTTATATAGGTCCACATAAGCTAAAGTTAGATATCTCATTTGCTCTTAGTCATTGAACAATTCGACCACACTGTTGATGACTCGGAATAAGAATTCATCATCATGAATATGCTGTTTCGTAAATTTTCCTCTATTTAGCTGGCAATAGTTTTTGTGATGCTTCTTCCGTTGCTTCTACTGATTCCGATGGAGTCAGGAAATTTGGGAATCAGACATTTTTCAAACTATATATCATTCAGAATAACTTCTAAAGAACCACTAAGTTTGCAATTTTTAAATCAAACCACAGAATTAGCTAACATCTTACCTGTTTCAAATTTCAAATTTAACATGGATATTTCTGACTTTAAAATATTGCATTGAGAAGATTATAATGAGATGTTTTTCAATAATGAATCGTCATTTTTCCCATCACAGAAAAAAATGTATATTATACATGGAAAAATATTAGATTTTCGCTTTCGAGCAAAAATCTGATACTCTTTGCCCTTGTGCAATAAATAACTATCAGAAATACATTACTGTTACACTAAAGTATGTAAGAAAAGCAATATAATATTAATTATTTGAAACTTCAAGACTGTGTTCGACAATTTGCTGAACATTTTGAAGTTGAATTAATGAAGGATGGCGTAGTTATTTGTAGTTAACTTAAGTCAATTCATATTGGAATTAATTTTGCATATTCAAATACCTGCCTATTTCACCTGACATTAATTATCTGGAATTATTATTGCAAGAAAGGATTACGCAAGTTCTCCATTAAAATCATATAATCCAACTTCCTTGAACTATAAATAAATTTACAATCAATTCCTTGACTAAAGGGTATTATTATCGATGTAAAGTACAGAAATTGGTGAAATGTAGCCACAGCTATATCATCTAAACTAATATTACAATTACATTACGAAGATTGAAAATCAACCACAACTATTTATAGGTACATTTTACAAAGACATTTAGCATAAAATCTCCTTTTATATAATGTAAAACAGAGTTTCTTCCTAAATTCTGAAAAATTATCAATTCTAGAACTCTGTACCTTTCATAAATACAAATTTTAACTTTGTATAAAAATATCGAATACTTTGTATATAGCATGGTCCATACCTGGCGGCTCAAACCAATTCAGATGATAGAGCGGCGACAAATAATATAATACGGCGATGAAGCCTGTTTTCCACTCTCAACCCAAAATATTATCACTTTCCTACGCTCGATATGGCACAATATGAGGCGGAGTCAAACCGGAGCGAGGACCGCCTACCATGGTGTGTCCCTCACCCAACTTCACACTTCAGCATTAGTTCAGTTAGGACCTCTCGTCGAGCAACACGCTAAAAAGTGCCACGAATACATTTGTTTCCGGTTGTTTAAAATTAAAAAGAAAAATTAGACCTAGTGCTCCATTAAACGACGCGAGTTTAGTGACTATCAAGTGTTCAAGTGGCAACTGTCATGATGGAAGATCCAAGCACAAAAACAGACATTAAGGCTAAGATTTCTTTTAGTGTAGAATCTTTACTTGCTTCGAGAAAACCTCCAAGTGATGATGGAGAAAGGTTGGAAGATGAAGATGAATCTAGACTAGACGATTCAAGTGAAATTCATGATGAGGATGATGAGGAGAATATAACAGTTGATGATGAGGATACCGACGGAAGAGATAGTCTTAGTCCAAATTCTCCACATACTGTACTTATTCCTCAGCCACTACACCCTTCCATACCAAGATTATTGACTGGTGGTGGACATCCACAATGGCCCTTCAGCTGGGTAGGACCTGGAGGATTAATGCGTTCCACCTCACCTTCAAGTAAGTGAATAATGAATTGAAAAATCAAAAATTTGTGCATTAGCACCCTTCACTCAGTTTCTACTTTTTTTAAACAATTTATTCCACATTTCTGATGACACATTTGAATGTAGAAGAAGACGAATTCTCTTGCAGAAACTAGAAAACTGTGATATTTGTACAAGAAGTTTCAATACACTTTTATATGTACCCTAAGTCAAATAAGAACGTTCTCTCTCTTTTGATAGAATTGGATGAAGAATTTTCTTATTTCGATATTTAATTTAACATGAAGCCATAAACTTGAGTATCACACATTCACTTAGTCATATTTCAGTTAAAATTGGACCTCTTGCAGGGTACGTTGAGGAAATAATACCTTAACTTCGAATTTGGTTCGAATTAAATATTTTCAAGCTTTTGATAGTGGTTTCCTCATTCATCAGATTTCCCTGGCACCATTAAGTTTTTGATAGAACTATTACTTCCGTCGCTCGTTGATTTGGTTTTCTTATGAATTTTTTTGTTTTCAAACAAGTAATGAACCTGGTTCAAGATTTTTCCAAGATTAATTTATAGATGATATGATAATATGATCATAAAATACCTCTCTTTGAAAAATATTTTCCAAGAGCAATATTTATCTACAGAAAGAATATCATGATGATCAAAAATACCCAATGCTTTTCTGGGCAAAATTATTAGGATAATGAATACATTTTTTGAGAGGTATTCTTTAGAAAATATATTTTCTGTTCAATATTTAACTATAGAAAGAATATTATGTGATCAAAAATTACCATTTTTCAAGAATTTTACTTCAAAATTAAATATTTCGAACACAAGAGGTTGGAAAAATCCTTCGAATATTAGATACATGACTTAATTTTTCAGAAATTAAAAGATCCCAGTAATTTATTACATTCACTAAAGCAAATATTTTCTACACATTTCTATCATTTTCGATACTATTCCTACTTTGATTGATTATAGTTAGTACACTTTCAACAACGTCACCTTATTTGTTTGAAATGAAATATTCATTTGTTCTTCTTCTCATCGACGCTTATGAAAGGCAGATGACAAATATAAAAATTCAATAAAAAAATACTGCGTATTGCAGGCCGTTATTATATCAGCACGATGGAACGATTTCGTTGTAGAACAAGTTTCGACATTTTGGTTTTATTTTTGAATGTTTCATTTTAGCACTGATTTTTGTGGTTTTATCAGTAATTCATTCAGTAAGTAAGATGTGAACCAGAAATGAAATAATTTATATTCGTTTAAAGCCTGAAAAATAAATACTTAATAGTTTAAAAACTCAAAACAACGCTCTCATAGCAAATCGATCTAAAATTAATAATTTCCATTACTAAGTTTTTTCAAACAGCGATAAAGAATTGACTAACTTAACATTAGATAATTTTCATAGTTTAGAACTAGAGATTATAAAAAAGCGCGGACTGCTCTAAATCCATTTTGAATTTTCATTAATAGCTATTTATAAAAATGGAATTAGTCTAAAATCCATAATAGAGGTCCATAGGTTTTTGCAATAATAAATTTTATTTATCATTTTATTTTATTTTAAATTCTTAAATTATTTAATACTATTGAAGAAGTCATGTTTCTATCTCTGTTTGGAAAATCTTGAAATGAAAATTATTTTTTTTATTTTGTTTGTTCTGCTATATAACTTCATTTTTCAAACTAATATGTACAATTATCATAATTTAATATTGTTGAATCTTTATTATGTTTACGCTTATGACATAAACTAGGTTGATCAAAAGTACCCATTGAATAAAAAGAAATTAAGTAAGTTCTATCATTGTAACTATAGATTGCATTACTTTTTGAATTAACCATGTATATGCAGTCTAGCATGACACTGTTGAAGCATCATTGTCGATACATTGTCCTCGAATCAATAAATGTATTCCGTGAAAAATTGAAATATCTACCCAAATATATTTTATATTTATATGTTTTAGTATTCATTAATATTCATCCAATAATTTACATAAATTGAATCTTCAATTTTTGTTTCTTCACAAACCCAGTTGACTGTATTTCGTCGTTTTGAAAAATTCTGGAAAAGGTTCCTGTAATTTCCCAGATGAAAACAACATAATTAAAAAGATCAGGCACCTTGATTTTTACGACAAAGCATTCATATGTGCCGCTTCATTTCGAATGGATATTTTTTAATAGTTTAATCATGTCGCGGCACCAGTACGATGGTAGACATTTAAATAATGGTTATTTTTTCATCGCCTACTACCATATTACCGAAACTGCCATAAAAGATAATAACTATCGCATCCTGAAATTTTAATTAAATTTACACCTCGAATCGCGCGGAGCGGTTGACAGGTCGATTAAATTATTTCTATGGGAAGTGTCAACAAGCCATTAATGTCACCTGAAATTATTGTTATTGAGTTTTTATATTGATCACGGAGGCATGCAAATTACGTATATTCTACATGCCTGTTGGTATCGCTCGAGCTTCTTCATTTATTGAACAAGTCTTCCCTTACGTCTGCAATGGACAATTAATTGAAATTATTCACTTTGAATAGTTCGATTAACTTAGCAGGCGGCGATTAAGAAATTAAATTCATTGACAGAATTAATAAATTGCAAGTATGAATGTTGATTTTTATTTACAGGTGGCTTATCGAATCTAGCGCAAAACGGCGTCGGTCCACCGATAGTACGGTGTGCCCTCCGAAAACACAAACCAAATAGAAAACCAAGGACGCCCTTCACGACGCAACAATTACTAGCCTTAGAGAAGAAATTTAGGGACAAACAATATCTTAGCATAGCCGAAAGGGCGGAATTCTCCAGCTCCCTACGACTGACAGAAACACAGGTAAATATTTCTGGTTTTCACAAATCGGCAATTGTACTGAAAGAGATTCCAATACTATATAATTAGTTAAGCCGTTAAAACTTTTTATCTAATTCTTTTAAATGCCGATCTGTGTACGCTGTCAACGAAGATTCTTATCATTTGTTTTATTTCAAAAACTTTTTGGGTACAATACATGTTGACAGTTTTATTTATGGTTATTTCAGAATTCAATAAACCCTAGAAAAGTTGACCGAAAATGATCCTATAATTATAAATGAAATTAAAACGAACTTAATATTTATGTTTTGGGAATAGAAGTCAATCAAAATTCACTTTTCATATCGTGCCACACATTAAAAATTGGAAAAGTTAGTAACAAATATATTAATACGATAATATGAAACAAAAAAGGTATTTTAGATTCTTAAAGAGGAATAAATTTTCGATAGAAAAGTCCCCAATCGCCCTCACCAAGTTGGAAAAAAATATAGAGTTATTTGATCACTTCAAAGAATAAGATTTGTTTTAAATTGAGTTTTCAAATAGTTAGGCAATTTTAACTATCAAAATATTTTCATAATTCGGTCTCCATTAACAACTACAAGAAATGTATATAGTTGATCTAAAATCATCAAGTTTCTAGAGCTCTTCTCACATACAAACTTTACAAGATTAAGTGATAAAAAATGTATTTAAATATTGTTCATCTTGTTAATTATAAGTTTTTGAAACTGTCCTAAAAGTGAAACATCATTTTTGGTTGGTTTTCAGAATTCTTCTTCACTTTCCTCTTCTATCGAAGGTTGGTAATCATCAGGGCTAGGTTATCTTTATTCCTGGAGGCTCTGAATAATAGTTGGTTTTCTTATATTCAAACTACTCCCTTAAAGTCTGTATCAAACTTGTTCTTCTCCTTCTTCTCCAGTGGTAACAATCTATACTTTTTTCTTGCATCACATGTCCAAAGTATTGCACATCTCAAAAGCTTGAATAAGGATATCTGCTTTCTTTATGGTCCAGGCTTCTATACTATACAACTGGGTAGATGTAATATTTCAACCTTCTGGTTCTTAACTTCAAAAATAGATCTTTCTTTTCTTCATTTGAGAAAAGCCCGATCTTGCAATCTCAACATAACATTTGATTTATTTAGAAATGTCTCCGTTGCTATTGATCCTGTTTCCAGCTATTTGAATACTTGAACTGTTTTTATTTCTGTGTTGTTGATATAGAGCTTCTTTCTTGACAGTTTTCCAGGTTAGTCTTTAGTGATTATCATGAACTTCGTCTTCGTAATATTCATTTTCACGTCATACCAATTGCATGCAAAGAATGCCTTTTCTTCGATTAACTATACAGAGTATTACATAATAGTATGTCACAACTTGAGGGGTTAAATCTACGTGCAATTTTAAGAAAAATAGTTTATATAAAGAAAGGTCCGCAAAAGCTTCGTTACGGAGGTACAGGTTGTTGAAATTTCCGGAAAAAATTGGTTTTTCCTTCAAAACTCCTGCAGTTTTTGGAATATTCAGCAAATTTGGAATGCAAGCTATTTTTGACCGCCTTTATCATTACACGTCCTAGATTTTAACTGAAATTCATAAGGCGTTTTCTTTTCCGAGGCCATGTCTCATTTTGCCTTTTCAAACTTTTTGGCATTACGCCACTAATCAGCGTACAATCAATTTTCGTCATCTTCGTTCAATTTAAAAACTTTTCTGACACTTGTAATTTTTTCATATCTCCAAAGTTCTTGTGAATCTTATAATTTCAAATCAACTGTTCTTGTATTCAACGTGTATTGATAGTATAATTCAAGCTCTCGTCACATAAAATGACGCTATATGACATCATTTGTTAACTTGGGAGCAGGTAGCGTCCCGAAAAATCATATTAATAATAATATAATAATAAAAATGATAATACGAACACAAAACACCCTGATCACAAACAACACATCGACGTGTATATGGACACTTTGAAACAGAAACTCCAAGCGAAAGCAAAGAGGCTTTCAAGATACGTCAAGTGTACTGAAAGGAACACCAAACCAAAGGTTCCTCCAAAACGCAGCCAATTTTCATAAGGGAAATAACAAAACTGCGACCAACAATAACAGAGAAGTACCTGACGCACAGTGCTTGACCGACTATTGGTCATCACTATGGTCGGACCCCAAAGAACACAATAGAGATGCGGAATGGATCACTAATGAAAAAGAACGCCTCGATATCAGACATATGGACTTCGATGGAATAACGGAGGAAGAAATCACAACAGTAGTTCGAGCGACCAACAATTGGAAGGCCACAGGTATAGATAATATCCACAACTACTGGTACAAGAAGTTTGATAAGCTCCATGGAGCCCTAGCGAAACAGCTCACATATGTTCTTCAACATCCCAAGAAAACACCCACTTTCCTAACGCAAGGCTTAACATATATGCTACCTAAGAGCGATAGAACACAGGATCCGTCTCAATATAGGCCAATCACGTGCCTGCCAACACTCTACAAAATACTCACCTCATGCATATCCAATCGAATATACCAACACCTTGACGACAACAATATATTAGCAGAGGAGCAGAAAGGATGCAGAAAGAAACACCACGGGTGCAAGGAACAACTCATCATCGATTCTGTGATAATGAAACAGGCACACGTAGGGCATCGCAATGTTCATTCAGCTTTTCTCGATTATCTGAAGGCATTCGATAGTACCGCCCATTCTTGGCTTGTTGAAGTATTGCAGATATACAAAATTCACCCATCCTGGTAGAGTTCTTGAAGACAACAATGACACACTGGCGCACGTCTCTGCAGGTCAACATGAACAATAAATCAATTAAAACCGACGAGATACCCATACGTCGTGGAATTTTTCAAGGAGACTCTTTGAGTCCACTATGGTTCTGTTTGGCAATGAACCCATTGTCCTCAATGCTCAATAGAACAGGATACGGATTTAGGATAAAAGCAAAAAGGAATTATCATACAATCTCCCACCTGCTGTATATGGATGACATAAAATTATATGCTTCGAACAAGAAGCAATTGGATGATTTGCTGAAAACTCTAAGTGAGTTCTCGGCAGATGTTCATATGAAATTCGGGATTGAAAAATGTAAGACCCTGAACATTCAAAGAGGGAAAGTCATAGATGGTGAAAGACAACTTCCAAACGGTGATATTATACAGTGCATGAGAGATGGCGAAACATACAAATATCTGGGATACCAACAAGCCAGATTGCTAGACCAAAAACAATCAAAGGAGAAGATACGTTTAGAATACAGTCAGCGTCTGAAGTCTGTGCTGAAATCAATGTTGAACTCGGGGAATTTAGTCAAGGCAATTAACACTTACGCCATTCCAGTGTTACTTTACTCATTTGGAATAATCAGATGGACTAAGACAGAACTGGATGATATTCAAAGGCAGACCCGAACGATGCTAACAAAGTACAACAACCATCATCCAAAATCGTCTGTGATACGAACAAGTTTGAAGCGGAAAGAAGGAGGACGCGGATTGATAGATGTAGTCAATTTACACACCGAACAGATAAAAAATCTCAGAGAATTCTTCTCAGAAAAAGCTCTCACTTCTGACCTACATAGAGCGGTATCGTTGGCTGATAAGGGATATACACCTCTAAATCTTGCTACCAGAGATGACCTGCTGAATCTACCATTCCTATCAGATATTGAAAAACAAGAGCAATGGTCAAGAAAGGAATTGCATGGACGACATCACCATGAGATTAATCAACCACACATCGACAAAGAAGCCTCCAACAAATGGTTGATGAAAGGAGAATTATTCGCGGAAACAGAGGGATTCCTTATGGCCATCCAAGACCAAGTGATCGCTACAAACAACTACAAAAAATTTATTATGAAGGACGGAACATTACAAACAGATAGGTGCAGAAAATGCCATATAAGATCGGAGACTATACAGCATATTACGTCCGAATGTGAACAACTGGCCAATACAGACTATCTTCACAGGCATGATCAAGTGTGCAACATTATCCATCAGAAACTTGCACACAAGTACGGACTTCTGAATACATTCCAGCCATATTACAAGTATCAACCGGCGCCCGTATTGGAAAATGACTCTATCAGATTATACTACGATAGGCCTATTATCACTGACAGAATGGTGACGAATAATAGGCCGGACATAGTGGTGTATGATAAGAGAGCCAAAACAGCAATTCTGGTGGATGTCGCCATACCGAATAATAACAACGTGCTGAATAAGTTCCAGGAGAAAAAGTCCAAATACACAGACCTTGCTATTGAGATCAAGCAGATGTGGCACCTCGAGAAAATAGATATTGTTCCTGTCATCGTATCCTCCACTGGGTTAATACCCAAAACTTTGCATGATAGCCTTAAAAAATTAGAATTGCATAAGAATACCTACATAGAAATGCAAAAAGCTGTAATTCTCAACACATGTAGGATAGTTAGGAAATTTATGTCAAGTATATTGTAATCGAGCCTATTCCCTTTGATTGCTAAATCTGGGAAAGGTAAATTATATCCAGCTAACAGCTGAGATAGTGCATAAGTCCACGATAATAAATAATGATAATAATAACCGTATGCATCACCCGAATTCGTCAAGTTGCCGAATCTACTTATCAAGAACTGAGGGTGGCAGAGTACTGAGGTGCATGAAGGAAATCTGTGAAACAGAAAAATTCAAACTGTATACTCACTTCAGAGCATCCGCAACACCTTACACCAGGCAGTAGCTCGAGTCGATGAAAAATTCTCTCCAGTGAACTTAAGTGCAGAGAGAGGTCCTGCAAGAAATTCGAAAGAATATTTTAGTGAACTAAAGAGCACTTGGCGGCAACAACAATTGCACGGTAGATATGCATCTGCCCTAGAGGAGATAAATGCTGACAAAAAGCTATCAACAATGTACCTCAAACAAGGTCACTTAATGCCAGAAACTGAAGGTTTCATAGGGGCGATCCAAGATCAAGTCATCTCAACAAAAAACTACAGAAGATACATTTCGAAACAGAACATATCTAATGACAAATGCAGAATGTGCAATACAGCTCCTGAGACCTTAACCCATCTCTCCTCGGGCTGCTCCATCTTAGCGTCTCGTGACCATAAGAGGAGACACGATGATGCTACCTCTGAAAGAGGTATGGAATTGTTGATAAATTGATTCCTGCTTATAGATACTTACCTGAAGACTGCAGAGAAAATCAAAATATCAAGATTTATTGGGACAAAACTATACTTACTGATCGAGAAGTCCAGCACAACCGGCCAAATATAGTGGTTTTCAACAAGAAAGACAAAACGGCCCATTTTGTTGAAATGACGGTACCTGTCAATAATAATATTCGTGAGGCAAGAACAAAAAAGCTAACAAAGTACATTGAATTAGCACATGAAATCAAAGATATATACCAGCTTCAAAAAGTCAGCATACATCCAGTCGTTATCACTGCAAATGGACTGGTAGAAAGCCACCTCAAACTGAATAGCTTGGGAATAGATGAACCTGGAAAAGTAATAAGACTGGCACAGTAGGCTGTGATACTGGACACGTGTAGAACGGTACGACATGTACTAACCAACGAGTAAGATGTTGACCAAGATGGTCCCAACTTGCCCGATAGTCTGCCAACCATAGGTTGTAAAAAAAATTAATAAATAATAATAAAAAAGAGGAAAGAAGAGAAGGTGACATATATAATAGACATTGCAATTCCATTACCTGTTAACTTGATGAAGTCACATGCAGAAAATATCAGTCAATACATACCTCTTGCGGATGAAATTAAGACCATGTGGAAAATGGAAAGTGTGCAGGTAGTTCCGATAATAATAGGTTGCACTGGTGAGATCCCAACGAAACTGCACACCAGAATACATTGAAAATGGACCCGAACCTATACATACATACCTATGCAGAAAAGCGTGCTACTTGACACCTGTAGTATCGTTAAGAGAGTACTAGATTGAAGAAACCAGTAAGGTGAAGCAGTGACTTACCTGACACTCAAACTGTATATACTTGCTTGTACGAGCCGTATATATTAGTAACACCAGCTAGAAATAACACCAATAACATCGTCCGAGCCTACTCCTGAAGAAAGAACCCAGGAGAGGTGATATACCCAGTGTAGCTGAGGTAGTGAGGAAATTCGATAATTTCATTAATAATATCATTTATTGTGCCCAAAAAAAACATACTATTGCAGTAACTTACTCACAAATTAACCTACAATAAAGTAGGTAGTTCAATTTCCTGATCTTCCACTCGTCCTGGAATCAAAATAGGAAAAAAAATTAATAAACAATAAGTGAAAAACAGTGGGACGAATCAAACATCGATAACCTTTCTCCATTCAGTTTTATTTTTTTTTCTTTCAAATTTAATATTGAAAAGACCCCTATACAAATGCAACCCTCAAACCTTGATGTTGCATGTATTGAAATCACAAAGGTATCTCTTCTAAGAGGAACACCACGTTTATCTGACCCCTTCCTAATGGTAGAGTATTGGTAACATGGAATTTTTACTTCAATAGCTTGTACAAGAATATACAGTACAGAAAAGTTATGTTTCTCCATGGGCAATACATTCAATTTTATGTAATGTGGTGTTATATGGTCATGTCGGGTAATGCAGTGTAGAAATCGCAAACAACAATTCTGCAACTTTCTCAAAATACTCCTATTTTCAGATGTCAAAAAATAATAATAAACGGGAGCACAATACTCAATTTTAGGCATGATAAGCGTCCTCACCAGTTTCAGCTTTACCTTCGATTGGAGAATATGCTCGTATCGATACACAGATTTTAGTATAATAAGATGTCTGCCATATTTTGTTAGCATGAGCAGTGAAATCTAGATCTTCATCAAATATTATCCCCAAGCTTTTCGCCCTCTTCACTATTTTCATGGCCTGGCCATTCATATTCACATCTGCTTGTTCAGGCATGTTTTGCTTTACTTAAGTACCATGTTTAAGAAATTACAATTTTCTTTGAAACGGTTAAGTAATCTTTGGTTTGAAGAATACTACTTTTTCATGTACTCTTTATTTCGGTGTCGGATATTCATGTCATCCAGCTTCTTTAACGAATAATATCAACATTATAAATATTAATAACACAACACTTACTGAAAATTGAAGTTATTGTTGTGCTAAGGGTAGTTTGTACTTCAACTGACATACAAAGCATAGGATGTACAAATAAAAACATAAATTAGTACAATGAGCAGTTTTTTGGATTATTTTAGCTCTTTGATTTGACTTTTTGACGTGACACTTCTAGTAGGTTATTGTTCGTTAATATGATATCTTTTTTTTGTTCACAAACTGGTCTAGGCTAACTAAGTGTATCAATACATTCTCTTATGCAAATTATCCACTTTCTTCCACACAACACCAAATAATTTATAATATTTATATGAAAAAGCCGAGCGTTGTTACCCCAAATATAGATTTCTGTTTTTTTTTCCAATTTATCAATTACTATTACTGCAATTTCTGTTCAACAAACCAGAACGTTACGGTCGATTCTAACTGAACTTAATTACAGTGCACATGTATATTCTGAATGCCAGAAATAGTGGTTGCTCGAAGCGGGAAACATTATTTCTGTCAATCTCGAAACAAAAAAGCCATAAAGAAAACGGTATAAAAATGAATAAATCAACATTTCATGCGATTCAATCCGAATAAATATATCAAGTCGGGTAATGTTGCGACTTGAAACACTCGATATTGGACTAATAATATTATTTATTGGTTATTTGCTGTAATTTGCGTCGTTATGATATCGCCATAAAATCACGTATAAGTTCAACTTTTATGCGATCTTATGCAGTAATACGTTATCGACTTGCTCGTTATTTGCCTACTTTCTTCTCTGTTCGAATAAATCCAGGAAAAGGAACTTTTTTCAAGCTTGAAGATATGTGTCATTAATGAAGAAGGGTATATCTACACTCGTATATGAATAATAACTTCCTTGTAGGGGTATGCAGGAATATTTATACTACTGAAATTTTGAGATATTAAAAAATCATTAAATTCTCAACGTTTACATGAAAACAGTTTTCACAAATGAGCCAAGAAGACACTTTCTTCGTATTGGGATGTGGCTGAATTAAATGGTCCATCACAAGAATCGAACCTGAACTTTCGCTCTTCGTTACAACCATATTTTAAGCGCCAAATTATTTCACTAAATCAGTGCTCAAGGCATTTTCTCTGTAATATCCATCAGTATAATTGTTGTTGCCGTGGCTCATCAAAGATATGTAGAATGCATCGACATAAGTGGATTATGCAAAAGTTTCTTCCCCACCTTCAGCAAGTTAGAGTTTTGCATTCTAATATTATAATGTTTCCTTGTCCCAAATTCTGGATAAAGGTTCTACCTGATATCTTCCTATTTTTCGCCGATTTACTCTAAGGGGACAGTGGACGTTTAAGAGATTATTCCCAGTTGACCTTCAACTAATTCTGGGACTTCTTCTGCAAACTCTCTACAAAGTTTTTCAACTAATTACTTGCTTTGTTAATGTCCTTGTATATCCCTCCATCTCCTCTCTATATGCTCTTGCCTGATCGAGGTGGCTAGGGCATTCAGTACATTCTTCGCGTTGTTACTAATAATTCTACCCATCCCTCGGTTAATCATTTCTTATCAACCTCTCTTATTTCCCGCAATGATTTAATTTTCTGATACCTAGACCAAATTCATCATGTTTCTTAGTGTAAGTCTTTTCAGGTACTGCATGTCCCTTCTGGTTTAGATCTGCTCTTACACTCTGCATTAAAAACAGCCCTACTACTCACTTACATACTGGAAGATTATTACTACATAGTTTTCTATCTAAAACACCGTTGCGTACCTTCCAAATGGTCTTGGTATTGAATTCATCGACATTCGATACGTTGTCCCGAACGCTCCTGGATCCCCCTTCTAAACTGTAGTGATGATGCTGCAGTGTGATATGTCTTCTATTATTTTCTTAGGAATTGTATATAATGAGACTTGGGTCTTTCACGAATTCCGTCATTCTAAAGTGTCCAAAGTTAAGAAGCTTTCTCTCGCCTGCAGACTGCTTTTCTGGCCTCCTTCTTGATGGATACAAGTTGCAATGGAGTTATATATAGGATGTTTCCTAAACGTTTGACTTAAATTCCGTAGGTAATCTTCAATATAAAAAATTCATAATAACATCTATCAAACGGGGTGATACGTCACTTCGGAAGGGGGTTTCCTAAAGACAGGTTTTCCTCGTGATTCCCGCTACCGTTTGTTTTCTTATTATAAAATTTCGACATGCTGCCTCACATGTTCAACCAGAATTTGACATAGGAATTTGGGAATTTCAATGAAAAGCATACTGTGCTCGAGGGTTAAGGATCAAATCATTCTCAGTTTTTATAACACTGAGAACCATTATATTTCTGCAATCTTTACAAGGAAAAACTAGAACCGGAAAACTTAGGAACAGAGATGGTTCGCAGAAATAGTACAGAGATGACTCAAAATACCTTAACGATTCTCCAGGCAGTACGTATGGCAAACCAACATACTATCAATATTTTGTGATAGTCACACTGTATTAAACGACTTGAATAAATACAAATTTACATCGCAAGTGGGCTGCCTCTACTACCTGAGACTGAACTGAATGGGTTTGGATTCTGGATTATTAACCCATTAACCGAATTGCGTATCACGTTCCCAGATCTGGACCACAAGAAGATATACTGAGTACTGATACAGTCCAAAGCTCTACTAACTCCAACCCAAGAACGTCCCCAATCAGAATGAGAAGATTCTCAGATTCCTTTGTAGGTTGCTGATGTTCTGTCCAAATCAAGAGACTCATGAACAAAGAAATATAAGCATATTCTGGTGAAACGTATCATCCGCTTCATTATGGAGTGATGAACATATAATAGCCTCTGGGTTCCCTTTCACATGGAGAGCCGTCCGGCTTAGGTACTCCAGCTGCAGCTTACGTTCTTATCTCCCAATTTTTCACACAGATAGCCTCTTTCTATGTCACTTTCAAATTTTCTCAAACCCGTCAAAAAAAAAAATTTCTTAGGAATATTTTTCCATACTTGAGAAAATGTATCTGGTCATAACACTAAATATATCATCAGCTCGATGCTCTTTAATTTAGTAACGTAAAGTACATCACGGATGGACGTGTCACTAGTCCAAATGCTGAGAAATTTCCCGCATTGGATTTACGGCCCAAGTGCGGGAATTTCAGAGGTTACGGAAAATCGGTGAAATACGGTAATGCAGAATGCGCTATTGCAAACTCAGAGCACAAGGGTCACTGTAAAATGGGTGAGTCAACCCATCTTACAGTTACAACCATAGCCTTTATTGAAATGTCAATACATTCACTATTTCCGCAGTACGAATTTCTAGGGAAGTTCATCCTTTGATTTTATAATTATTCATTTTTTCAAACTAACACTAATGAAATAATTGTAGGTCATTTCTAATAGTTATATGAGACATACATGCACAATCCATGCTTTTAAAACCAATTTCAATTTCCATATTCACCTTTGTTCTCTTTTTATATATAGCATAACCTGATGAAAAAACCAATTAGGAAAGTCACGTTGTTAAATTATGAAATTAACATCAATTAACTTGTTTCCAACAAGATAAACCACGTTCATTTAGTTTTCTTCTCTAGTAAGCAAATTGCAATCATATTGACGTAATGTTAGTAATTCATCCACTAACGACAAATTGATGTATGGACATTCTTTACAGCTTTGACATAAATTGATTCAAAGTATTTTTGTCATGTTTTCCTTTGAAAGTAAAAGTGATGTGAATTAACTTTTGATATTTTCGCTTTTTCTGAAATGATTGTTAAATAACCATAGATACAAGATTAGTTCATTATGTACCCGGAAGTATATTTATTCCAAGGAACAGATAGAGTGCGCCAAAAAGAACACACGCAAGATACACATGGTCGTCTCAAAGGGTTGCTTCGAAGTATTGGGAGCGATTTCAATGCGGGTAATTTCAAATCAACGGAAATAGATTTATATTGAATTTATTTCGAAAATATTGCCGGTAAACACTCATTATTTCACTAATTATTTTTCAATACCCATATCAACTTTAAGCTCTATGGTTTCTATGGTTACCATTTTTTGGTCTTTTAAGACGGGATATAAAACATTATTCTACTTGTATACAGATCGGTGACAAAAAACCCACTCAGCAATTACAATTAAAATAATATAATGGATAACTAGAACATATATTTCGTTACAGGTTAAAATCTGGTTCCAAAATCGAAGAGCAAAAGCGAAAAGATTACAAGAAGCTGAGCTAGAAAAATTACGACTTTCTGCAAGGCCTCTACTACCCCCGAGTTTTGGAATTTTCCCAGGTGGAGGGCCACCATTAGTTTCCCCCTTTCTGGCAGCCATGGCACATAGACCCCAACATTTCGCGTTTCCCGGAATGGCTGGACATATACTAAATATTCCCCAATGACCAAAGCAAGAGATGTTTTTTATACCTTAACTGCCGCAAAACGCATACAGTATGGCAACCCAGTGAAATTACTTTCTATGATGTTCGAATTTTCGTTTATTGTTCCTTATTTTCCTCTGAATATTGTCAAAATGATTAGGATGAAATCATTTATTGAGAAATCCGTTTCGAAATTGTTTTGTTGTGCAATTCTGTCTTCTCATAGGAGAATATATTTTATAAAAGACTGACTAGAATTTTTGTTAACTTAGGTTTTCGATGTAAAGTGTAATTATTGTATTGTACAAAGTTCTTGATATTAATTTGTTGTATAATATTGTAAATATTGAAGATTATATAATTATTAAATGTTTTGTTTTTAAACTATGATTTTTAATTCACCACTCAGTGAACTATATATGGAGTCTTCATTGTATGGATAATGAATATAAAGGAGAACATAAAGTGTTGGATAACCAACATACGATAAACCTTAAATTCATTTCAAAAATTTACGACGTATTTTTCACTAATTAGTAAACATTATCACAATATGATAGGGAGTACATGGTATGTTTATATACAATTTCCATTTTCTGACACAGCGTAATGCTTGGCTAAATTAAAAAAAATTGCCTGAATGAAGAAAAACTGAAAAACTGTATATTTTTGAGGAAAAATGCATATGTAATCCATGAAAATTTATAGTTTCGTTATTTCGAATAATAATATTTGTTGTTCTTTTTAGATGATGGGTCATCTGTTATACAAAATGTAATCATAATCAATATTGACTTTTTGCACAAATTTAGAGATCTTGATATTTTGAAAAATATGTTTCAAGAGTTAGGAATAAGGCAATTATTTTATGAAACTTCAATGAATAAATCATGTATTGACAATATTCTGATTTCCAATCAGTTATACATGCTTGTAATAACAGAACAGAAGAACCCCATTTATCGGATCATTATGCAGTGGATGGAGCTGGAGTTTTGTACACTACAGAGTCCACCTGCCGTAAAAGAAAAAATTATTAAATTTCGCCAAATAACAGTGGAAGCTACTCACCTTTTTAGTAGTAAACTCCAAGAAATAGACTGGGTTAAATTCTTCAGAGGGAAAACTGCTAGAGATGCTTATACAGCTTTCCATGAGCTGTGGATATTACTATGTGATAAATACTATCTGAAAAAGAGAAAAAAGTCAAAAATAAGCCTTATATACACTTTGCAAATGAAGAAGTAGAGATGATTAACTTTGGATGAAGCCAAGAAAAAAAAAGAATGAGCAATATATTGTATTGGCTTCGAACAAATCGAAAGCCATCTGGGAGGTTATCCTCTAAGCCTGAATCAAACGCAGGTGAAATTCCTAAAGTGTCTGAATTTAACGAATTTTTCGTAAACATAGGTACAGACATAGCTCAGGAAATGGCTATAACAAGCGATAATGCTGCTTCAGACCAAATAAAAGAAAATAACCAATTTGGGAGTACAGGTTCATGCTACCTTTCTTATTGCACGATTCAAGAAATCAAGGGCTTGATTGCTTCCTTAAAACCTCTACAGATATATATGGTATGTCAAATTTGATAATCAAAAATTCGAAGATGAGCTAGCAATCCCATTGACATCATTGATCAATAAGTGTTTTGATGATGAATATTTCCCTGACGACCACAAGATCGCTAAAATTATATCTATTTACAAAAAAGGCGATAAGACAAGGTGTGATAATTATAGACCGATATCCTTGATGCATTCCAAAATATTTGGAATGTCCCTAAAAACCGAATGGTGAAATTCTTGGAAAAAAATTTATACAACAACGCACAGCATGGATATTGAAAAAACAAAAATACCTCGACTGCAATACGTGCGTTGGACATTATACTGAAGGCTATGGACGCGAATGATAAAGTGTCAATGCTAAGTTTCGACTTAGGTAAGGCATTTGACAGCCTGTCGCATCAGATACTGCTATATGAGCTAAATCGCTGGGGTTTTTGAGGGAAAGTGCATAGTTTGTTGTGGTTATACTTAGAAAATAGACTTCAAGTCGTGCAGATAGGTGGTGAGAGATCGGGGGTCCTGAGATTGAAATGTGGAGTGCCTCAGGGATCAATCATGGGTCCTCTCCTATTCCTGATGCTGATCAATGAAATAGAAATATCAAATACCAATATCTATCTGTACTGCGACGACACATCTGCAATCATCGTAGGTACAAGTGGTGAGGATGTACAAATGAAAAAATAAAACGTTCTGAGAGACACAAGAATTGGTTCTCAAAAAATAGATTGAAGTTAAATGAAGAAAAAACTGAGGAAATCACTTTTGAATCAAGGGGGAAGTGAAAGCTGTAAAATTTCTGGGGGTCTGGATTGACACCAGAGTGACTTGGACGACACATGTTGAGAAAACTTCTGAAAAATTGTCGAAGTGTCTTTTTGCGCTTGGAAGAATAATGATGGTTAGTACCCAGGAATTGGCCAAAATTGCATACTTTTCCTACTTCCACGTGGTTATGGCGTATGGTGTTCAAGTTTGGGGGCTGTCATCCGAAGGCAACAAAATATTCATACTACAAAAAAAAAGGCTCTAAGGATAATTTTTCACCTTAAATCTAGAGAGTCTTGCTGGCCACTTTTTGGAAGGGAACGCATACCTAGCCTGCCATGTGTTTACATTTTTGAAGTTCTATAGAACAACAACAAATGTACAACAAACTTCCACTGGACCTGAAACAACAGAAACAAAGTAAGTTCAATAAAAAATTGAAAGAAACTCTCATAAGGGGATCTTTCTACAGTATTGATGAGTTTATGGACTCAGATTTAAATATTCAATGAATGTAATAAGTGAAAAATGTGTTGTATACTTATCTATTGCCAATCAATTTGCTGTAATTTTTTTACGGTTTTGTATAGTTTGCATCATGTTTTTTACAATGTTTTTCTGTTGTTATGTCATGTATTTCTTTGATGCCAATTATACTATTCTATTCTATTCTATTCTTATAGGCACTTTTCATTATCAATTAATTCCAAACTATAGTAACCGCCAAAATAAATCGAATAAAACATAATTGAATTAAATCAAAGAATAAAATAACGCAAAAAAGTATATTTCGAGTATCAGTTATGCCTTATATGCGCTTGGTATGAACTACCCCAAACACTTATCACCCTATTATTTGAGTGGGGGGTAAATCTGATGGAATTTTCAAACTTTTTCACATGCGAATGGTATGCTTGATAAATGTCGAAAAAATTGTATGCATGGAGTCAAGAAATTAACGCAAAGAATCGAAAATTCGAATTTATTTAGAAGAAGTTTAGATATTTGAATTTTTTCTCAATAATCCACCAGCAATGTGGAATGCTTGAAAATAATCAAAATGAAATTGGTACTCATAGACATGTAAACCTTTGGAAAAAAATCAAAGACATCTACGATTCAAACTCAAAAGCATTGACCCTATAGCATTCTGATCCATTTCGTTCCAAATTTCCATCAATCTGTCGCAAACTTCATTCAAGGTAGCTGGTGTTTTCGTGATCTTGAAGGTTAGGTTAGCTTGAGTTCCAGCTGAAACCGCAGCACATCGAAAAGCCCGATTGAATGTTGCCAGGGAATATGTCAATTGGTAACAAGCTGACAGGAAAAGAGTTTCGTTTTCAGATGAGTCGAGGTTTTGTATTAGTATCATAAATAATGGAACCATGAATGCTCAGAACGTTACAGACATTTCAGAAGTACATGTACCATTTGCGGCAAATATGGGTGAAAACTTTTTATTTATGCATGATAACGCCAGACCACTCCAAACTCATATCTTTAGGAAGTAGCAGAATATCATCCCAGAAAAGGTCGAAACCCTAATCCAAAGCAGGCCTAGATGAATTCAGGCTTGTATCGGGGCAATAAGAGGTAAAAATACAAGCTACTGAGGTCGAGAAAAAAATCTAACAATCCTTCGAAATTTTCAAAACCCCTGAGGTAATATTCAAAATATCTGTTAATTCCATATAAATTTGGTTGTGGGTAGATAATAATGGAATATAGGAAAAAAATATTTAATAGGAATTTGATAACCAGATCTTGTAACAGATTAGAGTTTTCAGCTCACTGTTTTGCTTGTCATACTGCTCATCTAATAAGAGAAAAAAATGACCAGCTCCATTACTCAGTATTTGTGGTTTCTCACGAAATAAATCAACATTTCCTAAATAAAACGAAAAAACGGAAACGATGCATTTTATGTGGAAAAGAATCCCTAACAGTTTGATAAATATTCGAATTATAATTTTAATGATGTGTGAAGAATAGGTAGTCCATATTTGTTGAAATACATTTGTACCTTTGAGTGTATGACAAATTGCCACTTGATTTGGAAACACTCTATATATATTAACACCTCATTGTGCATTGGATATTGTAAAATGAACCATTTTGTTAGGGCAAGCCAAAAACAATTGAAGTTGAAAGATTTTTCGGCTAGCTAATAGAGAACAAATTCTTAGTCTTCATTTATATGTTTTTATCGGTTGATTTGAGGTGGAAGTGATATTCAAAGAGAAACTCAGGTTTCTACAATAAAACAAAATAAAAACGTACATATTATCATTTGAAGTAGCAAAGACGATGCCTACTAACAGTATAACCGGAAACGCCACAGCATTGAAAATATATTCGTAATTTAGTACAAATGACAAAAGATCAAACAATAATGAAAATTTCACCAATCAATTGATTCGTTCTCCATATACTTTCAATGTCCCATCTCACGCGAACGCTTAGTATACATATTATCAAAACGTCAATAACACCAAAAGAAAATACTTCTGAAAATCGAAAATTACTCGTATTCTTCGCAATAATTAATCGCAACTAATTTCAAAGAATTTAAAGTACAAGATTCATTAGGAGCATGAGAGACAACTGAAGAAATCAAAGAAACGAGAATTTCGCAATTAATTTAAAGAATGTCTAACTGAAAATTATCTTTCAAAAATAATAAACATCTAAGCCTAAATGTGGAGGATATTTTCCAGTAAATTTCAACGGCATGAAACACCATTAATTAGCTTGGTAACTTGCTGCAATTAAAAGCAACAATATAATTAATTAATTACGAATGTCGTCGTGAGTTCGTCTCTCTCTCGCTCAGGAAAAGTTTAAGTTTTATAAAAACTGGCCCCGTCTCGAAGGCAGAGAGGCAGTTCTTACCACGAAGCAAGATGGAGAATCGATTCAGATAAGGACCAATTAAAAGACGTGTTGTATTTGAACTATAATTGCTATCAGACTGATGACGACCTTGGATTCAAATGATCTATCTCCAAATTAGATGGTGCTCAGTGATTTATTTATTTCTATTCTTGTTTGTGTTGGGGTGTTCAATTTAAACACGACCGCCTAACCGTGCTTGAATATTCAATAGAATGAATGTCCTATTTCGGGGGTATCTCAGTTAATATTGGTGCTACGAGGATGTCTTTCAACTTTTGCACATAGAACTAGTAATAAACAATTGAGAGCTTTAAAAGACTTGTTTTTCAAAGTATTCTCCGCGAAGATTAAAACACTTCTGCATTCGTTCGAACCAATTCTGGAAGCACTTGTTCTAGTCGTTCGCTGCTACATTCAAAATGGCCTTTTAAAAGGAATCAACCGCTTCTTCTGAAGACAGAAACCTTTGATCATGCAGTTCGTTCTTGATTTTAGGAAGAATAAAAAAATCGTTGGACTTAGGTCGGGACTGTTCGCAGGATGATATTACAATTCGATGTGTCCTTACGCTAAATATTCAATTGGTTTCTCGGCTGAATTAGAACTTGCATTGTCTTGATGAAGTGAAATTCAGGACAGAGTGTGTCACATTAGACCACTGGGTCGAAGTGTCCGGTATGTTAGGCAGCTCTCACTCATAATCTATATATCTATCTTTCAGCAAGACTCAATTCGTCAAACTATCCATCGATAATGTTATTACTTACAATTTCATGATATAATTCACCACGAAGGTTTTCGTCAAAAATCACATTTTGACGATTCAATATTCTATCACTACTGATGTGAACTTCATCAGTCTAAATCATTTCCTCGAAAAACTGCGGATTTCCTTCAGATTTTCTCAAGAGCCAAAATCGAGTCTTGTCCTGGCTGCAAAAGTTGGGAAAAGTTGGAAACAATATTCGGTTGTTCATAAAAACACAAATGAGCATATGTGATATATTTGTGAAAAGGAAAGAAAGACTCTATTCTACGAAATCGAAGTTACCTATGCTTCCAATTAAAAAAAGAGGCTAGTTTTCATCATACCTTAAAAACCGTTCTACCAAAATAAAATAACTTCAAAAACAGCCGAGATATTGGCACTTGACTGAAAATTTTCAAAATTACCGAATAATTCAAAAACGAAAAAAGCTAGCTTGAATCTGTGTGCGGTAATGAATTTCTCTCGCTAAAGGAATACGGATAAGAAGGGACATTCACAATATTTCACATAGCTGCCATCTAAAACGTCAAAATCTGTTCTTCCTGTACAAATTGTCACAGCTCGTCGGTCTCCAGTGTTAAATTACCAACAGTAGAGGATTCATTTGATAACAACGAGGAGGCATCCGATGCATCACTATTGAGGCAATTTACTTGCACGCAGGATGAAGAAGAAGAATAAGTAGAAAAAGAAGAGGAAGCAGAAGTATCAGAGAATTATGCTTACAACCCTTGCTAATATCTTTCATTATTAAATAGTTTGAAATTAAACAGAATCACAACAGACGCCTTGTACAGGCCTACCATCACGCCCTATATACACCTCTTTAAAGGTGGCGTTCAACGTGTGCATATTATGACGATTACAGCTCCTCCAATTTTTTGAACTGTTATATCTCTGAAACGGAGGTACTTGGGAAAAAGTATAGCAACATTTCCTATAAAGCATTTTCTGATCTACAATTTCGGTGGGCAGTAATTTTATGATACGACTTAATTTTTTACTGAAAATCTAACCCATTTTTGTGATTTTCAATCCCGAGTAAATTTTTTTCCAGGTATCGGATTGATGAAGAATTTTCAGATTTCATTTATGTAGGTGTTTTGAACAATCCTGACAACTTTGCGCGCATTCGATATGATTTTATGTTACAAAATAAATGTTTTGTACATTATTAAATGAAACTTAAATACTTAGATTGGGTTATTGTATACATATAAGCTTAAATTATCGATTAGGAATTGGGAGTTGACTCCCATTTCCCGGAATCATTGGGTAATATAATTAAATAATAGTTATCATTATTGATTATTCCAGAAATGCCGAAAATAAGTCCCAGGTCTACAAATGAGTCTCAATGGACATCTGATACACTATCAATAGCTTAAGCACTCATGAGTCAAGGCCACTCTATAAGGAGTACTGCTGAAGCAACGAATATACCTTTTTTAATCTTCCAAAAGCGTTTAAAGAAGAACGATTCATCGAAACCATCGTTAGTAGATTTCATGTATTCACAGCAGAAGCAGAAAAGATTTTGTCAAACCGGCAAAAATATTTATCTTCAATTTTTATCAGTCACAATGATTCGAATAAGGAAGCCAGCATACCAGTAAGCATAAGAGCTTCATATTTCAAACACTATTGGTAAATAGGGCTAAGAGTGCGGATGTGAATTGCTAGATGACTCTTTGAAAAGAAATGGCATCTCTATTCGAAAACCTAAAGTAGCAATTGTCAACGGAATAAAAACCTTCAATAAAAAAGAATTCCAACTATTTTATAGACTATTGGTGTTTATAACTGCGACGGGAGAGGTATTTCCACAGTACAAGATCTTGGTGAAATATTAGCTCCCAAAGGCATGAAAAGAGTTGGATACAATACAAGTTCGGAAAGAGGAAAAAAAATTACACTCTTATGTGCCATAGGTGGTAGAGTCCCACCAATATTCATCTTTCCAAGAAAGAGAAAGATTCCTCAGATTGGGGAAGACGGTCCAGCAGGGGCTATATACACATGTTAGGATAAAGAGTGGATTAATGAATATCTATTCTTCGAGTGGCTGAAACAATTCGCCACTTATACTAAGCCATCGCCACAGTAGCCTGTTTTATTAATACTCGTTAATTATACTAGTATTTAAGGGCTAGATTTTTGTAAACAAAACGACTCAGGATTCCGGACATCACGCATTTTTCCTATAATCCCAATGCTTTTACTGAAGAAGACTCGCTGCTGATATCTTGTCCCAATCAGATGTTAATAATTTATGATTTCTCAACTGTCATTCCTTCTGCGTCTAGTCCAACAGATCCAATACCATATGCATCGTCTGCAGTAATACATCCAATGCCGTTGCAACGAATTTAATACCATCTACATTCTACATCATCTGCAGAAATAGATCATATGCCATCAATATCATCCATAGCAACCGATTCAATACCATCAACATTATCTACAAGAATGCTGCCAACGTCAACTGCTGGAATATTGAATTTCAATATCCAAAGTCTGCCCATTAGAAAACGGACGACTGAACCAACATGCAAAAATTAGAAAGTAAAGCTGGCATGAAAAATGTTGCAAATTAGACCAAAAAGCGCGTACTACAAGATCAAAACACTTCTTCAGACTCAGACATTAGTCACACAGATATGTGAAGACAACGAAGATAACAAGTTGAAGAAATGTTTAGTATGTGATGAATTTGGTCGCATCAATGAGTTGTAGTAGAGATGCACTATTTGTGGGTTTAGGCACATGCTAACTGCACAGGATGGAATTCACCACGAGGTTACGTATGTGACAATTTTTAGAATATTGATCTCTTAGTGACTATAATTACCCTCATATGTGGACAATGTTTATCTAAGATGATTAAATAGCAATTACTATGTGATTCTAGAGATAATGAAACTATCTGAGGCTGATAGTGTAATAATCAAACTACCATGACAGATGATTTTGATAAACTTCAAATAAAACTGTCCGCTTCATATTATTTCTTGCTTAGGTGACTCCCATTACCCCTCTTTCCCTATACTTATACGAAAATTTTAAGGACATAATAATAATGACTGACATTAATTGTATCATTGTGAATCTCTTTATTCATTGATTTTAAGTTATACTTTAATCAAACCCATAATCAATAAGGTATAGATAATAATACTCAATTGATCAATTATCACATATAACAAAAGCTATATTAATTCAATCACTGAATACTCTTTTGAATACCAATTCTTCATTTTTATTGCTCGTACATCAATTTCTCGCAATAAATCAAGAGGAATATCCATTTCATTAATTGCAAAGTCAGCATTAGATCTGATGTTGAAGACAAGAAAATTTTATTACCCGTTGCGAATAAATTCCTTGCTCTAAATAGTTCCCAATGTGCGATAAAAGTAATTAATTAAATTCTGAGAAACGTTCTGTTTGGTTTTATTTGTCGAGCAAGGTGATCGTATCGAAACAATGGCCTCTGCATTGTCAACTCCCGGCCAGGATAAATGATATTTTCTCTCTCTTACCTTCACAGAAGCCAAATGAAGAAGGGAGAAGACGCGCCATGAAATCGACCAGATTCACATCTATTCCAAGAAATAATTTCACAAATTGGTATCCACTTTTTTATTTTACGTATCGGAAAATGGTAGGCCATGTCAGATGTGTTTGAAAATCGGTTTAATTTGAATCTTTTGTGATTTAGGTAAAGTGTGGTGTCTAAAAGTAAAAATCGGTTAGTTCGTTAGACTCACAAAAAGAAACCAAAGAAAATAGATTGGTTGAGAATATGGAATAGGTATAATCCGGCCAATTTAAAAATCTGAAGGTACAAAAATTTGCACCCGGCTCGAATTCAGTAGGGTTGTTCAAAACACTAACACAAATAAAATTTAAAAAAATCTTCATCGTTCCTATACCTGGGTAAAATTTATTATAAAATTGATTTTCACAAATATTGTTAATCGAATAAAATCTATGAAAAATGTATAAATACTTTTTTCTAAGAGCCACAGTTTTCTTACATATAACTATTCTAAACGAGTTGTGAGAGTCCAAGGGTCTGTTGTGACTCTGTTTAATTTGAAACTATTGAATGATAGAATATGAAAGGAAAAGAAATTATCAGCAACGGATTTCACTTCTTTCTTTAATCGGAAACCCCAAAACCTGCTTCGAAATACATGTTCCCTTAAGAATACTTGAAATGAAAACAAATGCAATCAATTTGTCTTCTTCCAACATCGGTGGCTGCTCACGTTTAAGTGTGACTTGGTTATCAGCTAATTACTGAAGAGTGGGGTTGGAAGTTAGTTACAATACATAAGAACCAGTTCAGTCTTCTGAACACAATTGTTTGAAACTCTAAAAGGGATGTAATGCTAAATCTGGTTGCAAAAAAGTTGGACAGTTTCGTAAAAAATGTCAAGGCCGTACGTGCTCCATTGTTGAATTACCAACAGGATTCGTTTGATACTAAAGAAGAGATATACGATGCATATATATTGAGGCAATTTACTTACACCCAACATGAAGAAAGATAACAAGGAAGTACTAGAGAATTATGATTTGGACTTTTTTCAACCCTTAATAAATCAATTATTATACAATGTTTCCAATTGAAAATTGAAAATTGCGAAAAACCCAGTTTTATGTTGTTTCCGAGTTGTCGGATCGATAACGTCTTTATAGTGTTTACTTATGATGGTGTTTCGAACAATAGGATCCTACAAGATTTAGTTCTTTTGCCAATTTATATACTGGGCTGTTCATGAATGATACTACTGGACGTATTGGAGCATTGTCTCTTTGTGATTTTTTATGAGGCCGTAACTTTTTGGAGGTCCGAGATCCATATTCATGAAAGAATTGATTGCTTTAGTTAACTAAAGCGTCTAGTAGTATCATTCATGAAGAGCCCAGTATATGAATTGGCAAAAGAATTTAATCTTGAATTCAAAAATTTAACAAATTTCACACCTAAATTTTCTATAAAAAACTCAGTTCAATTAACACAAAAATTGAACCAGTTTCAAACCACAATCAAATCATGTTTAATCAGTTTGGATGTGGATAACAAGTTTTCCAAAGTCACAGGATGCAATTGCCTTCCATTGGTCGCAGACATTTTAAAGAAATCACACGTTAATCCGGTTGTACAAAATGATTTCATGTTTTAGCTGAAGTTGTACCTCCAACAGAATTATTTCAAATTTAAAAACAAATTCTATGAACAACCTCACGGTCTACCGATGGGATCACCATTGAGCCCTTCACTAGCTAACATTTTCATGACGTATATTGAAGAAATCATATTCAATTGATTCAAATCAAAACCAGTACATTTTTGGTAAGGATATGTAGACGATATACTAGCGTGTTCCATAGGAACCTCTAGACAACTAGATCAACTTTTAACCTACATCAATAGCCTTCATCCCAAAATTAAATTAAAGATAGAGAAAAAAGTCGATAATCAGAATCACATTTTAGACCTAACAATCACTCATATAAATAACACACAATCTGCTGATATATATCGAAAACCCACCTCTACTGATATTTGCATCCCTTATAACTCAACACACCCAAAATCTCATAAATACGCTGCGCTTGATTCAATGATTCATAGGGCTTTCTTCCTGCTATTATCCGAAGAAAATATGTCCAGGAAAGTGTCAACTATTAAAGAAATAGCTAAGAACAATGGTTATTTCTCAAATATAATAATCAGAATGATCAGAAAAAAACAGACACAAATAGCATATCATAATATTTATCCACGTATAGATTCAACTAATGCAGATAAATATATTTCATTAACATATTTTGGTCCTGTCAGCGAAAATATTGCAAATGTTATCTCGAAACAGAATTAAAAAGTAGCTTTCAGGATCCACATGAAACTCTCCCAGAAATTTTTCAATAGTAAAGATAAAACTGCTAAATTTGACAATACTGGAGTTTACAAGTTGTCCTGTATGGATTGTGAAGTTGTTTATATAGGTCAAACTGGTCGTTCATTCAAAACGAGATATAAAGAGCATCAATCAGATTACGACATAATGAAATTGGGTGAATCCGCAGACGCAGTGCTCCTGTGATTCTTGAACGAGCCTCATTCCACTATGATCCAGCAATTGATTATTGTGCCGACAAATCGTTAACAATTGGGGCAATTATAATAATTTGTAAATATTGTGAGGCTCAAGGAGATGCAACCAAAGAAGGGGGTATGTGAACTATTGTCCCTTGATAAAAAGTCTATTGGTATGGTAGTAGGCCTATTGACGGGACATCAACTCAACAAACACCTACACGTCATGAGACTATCGAAAACCACACGCTGCCGTGGTTGCCTAAAAAACAACGAAACACATACTCTTCGAATGTCCCGCTCATAAGGTGACCAGACTGAACACCTTGGGCACTCAAACACTCAGCGCCCGGATGATCCAGGAGGCCAGTTACAACAGTCTTGCAAGCTTAATCAAAAAGTTTTTCCAAGACCCAAAACAAAATAATACAATAAATGATGAATCTACTGGCAAAGGAATATTGCCACAATTGGTCCCACCACCAGATCCTTTACGTCTCTTGTTTTCTGGGATTGGAAATGATTCTAAGCACTTCTTAGCCAACATCCAGAAATATAACAGCTTTTTTCAGATTACATCGTTTGGCGCTACACATATTATACAGGACTATTTCATGCCCACTTTCAAGGTATTATACCATAATATTTTTTTATGATATTCAAGTTTATATTAAAATATAAATCGAAAATAATTATTGGAGAAAAATCTTTAAAAATTATAGATACAAGGACAAATTCATCACTAACTGAGGGAGGGAGGCGATGTTACCACTACCAGATGCGTATCATCAATTTTTACCAATTCATTTCATGTGCAATTCAGATGCGGAAGTTGATAAGCGTTGTGCTCACAATCCAACAATGAAGAGAACCATTGTCCAAGAACCACGAATGTTTCTTCATCAGAACAGCAACTCAGTAAACATGTTCAAAATATCATTGGATCAGATTTCTTTCGTTTGCTTTAAGTTTATTCTATACAGAAATTTGGGTCTTTTAATTATCGATTAAAGCAGTATGAAGCCTGCCGGGTCAGCTAGTTATCTATAATCCTGTTCGAACAGGAATCGACACAAACATAGACAAACACATTACATTTTTTTTTTTTAATAAAGCACAACAGACCTTGAAGGTCTAGGGCTTGAGTTTACAGAGATTGAGTAAAATATCTCAAAACATGAAAGAGTTTTTAAATTCATTAATTAAGTTCCTCCAGCTTGACCGGTTTTGCGCCACTGTTTGCCAATCGTCTATTCCCATACTTCTTGCATCTTCGGAGACTTTTTGCGCCCACCTCATTCTTGGTCTTCCCAATTTTTTCTTGCCCAGGGTTTCCTATCTAGCACCATTTTTGGCATTCTTTCTCTGCTCATTCTGATGACATGACCGAACCATTTGAGACGCTGTACTTTTACGTACCTTGATATGGGTGGCTCCTTATAGAGTTCTTGTAATTCTTTGTTAGTTCTTCTTCGCCATCCCTCTGCCTCTTGAATTCCTCCGAAAATTTTTCTTAAGATTTTTCTTTCCCACCTATCCAGTGCATCTTCATCCACCCTTGACATTACCCAGCTCTCACATCCGTATGTTACTGTAGGACAGATAACCGTTTTGTATATTCTCAATTTCAGTTTTCTAGAGACATGTTTAGAGTTCATAATCTTGTATAAGCTTCCCATTTTCTGTTTCCTTTAGCTATTCTTGCTGTTATCTCTTGCGACTCATGTCCCTTCTCCTCTATGGTCACTCCCAGGTATATAAAAGTGCTTACCCTATCAAAGCTGTATTCTTCCCCGTCGTTATTTTTAGTCTAAGCTCATGAAATACCTCCTCGGTGTTACCCATAACCATAAATTTTGTTTTATCTTGGTTTATCACTAAACCAAAAGTTTTTGCTTCTTGTATTACTCTTGTGGTGATTTTTTGAAGCTCTTTCTTAGACTTTGCTATGAGGGTGAGATCATCTGCAAAAGCAAGACATTGGTGTTCGTTGCTGAAAATAGTGCCAGTCATTTTAAGAGAAGCAGCCCTCACAATCTTTTCCAAGACGAAATTGAAAAGAACCGTTGACAGTGGGTCTCCTGTCTTAAACCTCTGCCAACATGAAATTCTTGTGACTTATATCCTTTCCATATAACCTCATTGATTGTCTGGTTTAGAGAAAGTTTGACACACCTAACAAGTTTTTTTGGTATTCCAATTGCAATCAATGCCTGGTATAGTTCTCTCCTTATAATTGTGTCATAGGCTTGTCTGAAGTCGATAAAAAGGACGTATAATATGGTCTTATATTCGTAACAGGTTGTTTGTATCTCCTTTAGTGTAAAAATTTGGTCTGTTGTAGATCTCCGCTTCTAAAACCTGCTTGATACTCTCCTAGCTTTTTTCTGCATATTCATTCAGTCTATTCCTCAATACACGGGTGAATATCTTATAGCAGGTATCCAGAAGGGCAATTCCTGTAGTTTGTGCATTGTAGCTTGTCTCCTTTTTTGTGGATTGGGATTATTCGTGCCTTTGTCCATTCGGGCGGCATTTTTCGTTTTCCACACCAAACGAATGATTTCAAAATTCTTTTCTGCAATACTTCCTCCTGCTTTCAGCATTTCTGCTTGTATTTTGTTTTCCCAGGACTTTTATTATTTTTGAGTGACAAAATTATATCTCTTATTTCATTCTCGCTCGGCCCTTCTACCTCTATGTTATCGTTCCCTATTTCATGGTCTTCTCTTTCCTCCATCACTTCTTTATTGAGAAGTTTCTCGAAATGTCTTTTCCATTCCTCCATCAGGATTTCTGGCTCACTTATCAAGTTTCCTTTTGCCGACTTTAGCAAAGTGTTTTCATATGTGAAACCAGTTTGTGATTTCTTTACTTCTTGATAGAAGGATCTAACCTCATTGTTGTGGAACTTCTCCTCTATTTGCAAAATTTTCGTCTCATTGTAGTGCCTTTTTTTGTTCTTGCATATACTCTTCAATCGTCTTCTGTGGTGGTGGTAGATTTCTCCGTTATGTTCTGTTGGATCTTTCAGAAATTTTTCTCTTGCCTTTTCTTTTCTCGAATTCTTCTCGGCACTCATCGTCAAACCATTCCTTAAGTTTGGGCCTTTCAGTTCTTTCAAAGGGTATCAGCTGTTCACTAACTTTTCTCACCGTTGTTTTCAAATTTTCCCATCTATTTTCTAAATCACCTTCGCTTTCTGCCATTCCATCCATGAGTTCTTCATACTGTCTCCTGATTTCTGTATCTTTCAATTTATTCACGTCGAATTCCTTCATTTTTCTCTTCTGATTTTTACTTTATGCTTTTCGTTGAAGTCCATTTTGCACATTATTTTCACCAGGAAATGGTCTGAATTACACTCAGCGGCTCTCATGCTTCTAACATTTGTTATGAAGTTCGAGTGACATCTTTCGATTAGTACATGGTCAATTTGGTTAATAGTTTTACCGTCTGGTGACATCCATGTACCCTTATGTATCTCCTTTCTCTGGAACTGGGTGCTCCTCACTACCATTCTCTTTTCCGTGGCAAAGCATATGAGTTTTCGGCCATTATCATTTGTCATTTTATGCTTGCTATGCTTTCCTACACATGATCTGTATATTTCTTCTTGGCCCACTTTGGCGTTGCAATCCCCATCACAATTTTTATATCCCGTTTGGGCAACTTCTCGAATTCTTCATCTAATTTTTCATAAAATAGTTCTTTTCTTCCTCCCCTTTATCTTCAGTTGGTGCGTGGACGTTAATGATGCTTATATTTCGTTTATTTGTCTTTACCCTCAATATACACATTCTCTCCGATACAGCCCTGAAATCTAGCATCTTGTGTTTAGAGTTATTTTTTATTATAAATCCCGTTCCCCCGTTACATTTATAACTGCAAACTTTATCGCAAAGAATTATTCAATCATTCGAAAAATAATCGAATAATCCATAATGCGGAGCTAGTTTCGGATCTGTCACACTTATTCTCCTGGAATTGACCTAAAAAGGTAAAGTTTATAGCGAATACTGTAAGTTGGTGGCGGCCATTTAAAGATCCATAAATAAAAATAATTTGAAAGTTTCAAACTGTTATTTATATGGGAGCAATTAGTTCTTCGGATAGCGTATCGAAGAACAGATCCAGTTACAAAATAACAAGATCAACTTTGTTATTTATTGCAGGGAGAGAATGCGGGCCATTAATAATTTAAATGTTAATTTGTTAATTAATGATACAAATTGCTTCTCTCCGATGTGTTTTATAGATGTCCTTGTAAGGATAACCGATGTTTAATTACATATTTTCGTATCTGGATCTGTCGTCCTGATCTAGATCAAAGGACTCACTGGAGAATGGTACAGAATTTTAATTTCATTCGTTCCAACCACAGTGGCGTATTTTATTTTTTCAATTTTTAGCATACATAAGATGATGCAGTTATTGAGAAAGTTGTAATATTTCGGTACAACGTGCTCAAAAGTTAGGGAATTATTTTCTGGGAGAAGGTGGAAGTACACCTTAGCACCTTAGAACGCAATTTTCGGTATTAATTAGTGAGAATTAAGAAAGTTCCAAGATATTATGTTACAAACTAATGATTATAGTTTTGAAATAAAATGAAAATAAACAGTCAAGAATAAGTGACAAAGCGTAAAATGGCAGTTAACTAATGACTATTGGTTATTTTCACCCATCAGTTTAATATAATACAAAAGAATAGAATTTATTTGTCATCAAAATACTGCAAGACACGTCAATATATATATATATATATATATATATATATATATATATATATATATATATATATATATATATATATATATATATATATATATATATATATATATATATATATATACAGTGTTCCAACGAAAATTTGACCCCTCTAACTCCGAAATGAGTAACATTAGCGAAAACACCAAGACACGTCGATTTTTGTTTCGAGGGGAGCATTTTTCGAAATAATTCGAAACTTCTCAGATCAACCCCCTACCCCAGCAACCCTAATTTCGAAATTCATCATAGGGAATAAGGGTCGACTTGTCAGATCAACCCCCTACCCCCAGCAACCCTAATTTCGAAATTCATCATAGAGAATAAGGGTCGAGTGGTACCTTACTGTAAAGGTCTGTCAATTCTCCATTCTGATTTGTCATTTTTAGAATTTTAAATTAACATACAGGGTGTCCCAACCGAGGGTAAAGTTGAATTCCTGCAAATCCCAAATACTAAATGAAATCAATTTATTTTGGCATAATGCAAGCGCAGGTTTATGCTCGGTCTAGAAAAACGACCTACACTAGTGAATTTGGAGTTGGTGCAATCAACCCCCTATTTCCAGCATCCCCAACTCAAAAATCATTCGATCGAAAATAGGTCAAGTGGCACCTCGTTGGAAAGGTATTTCAATTTTCTCTTCGAATTTGGTATTTTCGAAATTCAGAATCAGCATACAGGGTGTCCCGGAGCAGGAACACTGAAAACCCAAATAACTTTTTGAAACTGGTTCATTTCGGTATAATACGAGAACATGTTTATGTTTGATTCGAGAATAAGACTCTCTTGAGTGAATATGGAATTTTGCAATCAATCTCTTCCATTCAGCATCCCCAACTCAAAAAATCATACAAGTGATTACAGGTTGAGTGGCAAAGTTCCAGAAAGATTTTTCTATTTTCTGAATCACTGAGGCATTGGTTTCAGTTTGGCAATCGAGGTTTTCTGGCGTGAGGATCAGGATGAGGGATGATGGAGAAACTGATTGGATGCTCATCTAAACAGGAAAACGAGATTTATTGAACTTGTATTCAATTGAAAACAAAAACTAACTTGATTATTACAACAATTGTTCAAAATGACCTCCGCCCACCTCCATACAGTTATACAGACGATTTTCGAACTCTCTTCTCACATTAGCGAAAACTTCAGGAGTCAAAAGTCGGCATTCTGTGATAATCCTCATCCGCAGCTCCTCCAGGTTTTCTGGTCTTGTGGCATAAACTTTAGATTTTAGATGGCCCCACAAAAAAAATCTAGGGATTTAAATCTGGTGACCTGGCTGGCCACTCAACAGGTCCTCTTCTACCAATCCACCTTCCTGGGAAATTTTCGTCTAAATATTGGCGCACCCGAGCATCATAATGCGGAGGAGCACCGTCTTGTTGAAAACGCATTTCGTCCTCAGAAAGAGTTGGATCGTTCTGTAAAATTTCTGTCAATCTAGGATGTATGTGTTCCTCTAACAACTGTAGGTAGCCATTTCCATTCAGATTACCCTCAATAAAGAAAGGCCCAACTAGATGATTGCCAAAAATTCCTGCCCAAACGTTCCACTTCTGAGGCCTTTGCGTGTTGGCCTCTCTAAACCAATGAGGATTCTGTGTGCCCCAATATCGACAATTATGTCTATTCACTTCACCACTGAGCATAAAGGTGCTTTCATCAGAAAAACAGATGTTATTCAGAAAATTTGGATTAGCGTTTAGGTTTTCACTTAGATTTTCACAAAACTGTAAACAACGATCTGGATCATCTTCGTTTATTTCATGCACTAATTTTACCTTGTAGGGGTGAAATTTGTGATGTTTCACGATTCTATGGACAGTTGTAGCTGATACACCAGTCAGACGAGATAGTTTTCTGATCGAAGTAGTATTCTCCATTTGTAGATGACCCACTACTGCCACTTCCGTTGCCTCATTTCTGACAGGACATGCCACTTCATGTTTTTTGTTTGCCACCGAACCCGTAGCTAGGAATTTGTCAACCAAATATTTAACGTACTGGTGACTGACTCCTTTCTCTTTCAGGATGGTTCCCATAGAATATCCTTGCCGTTTCTTTGGCACAACTGTTATTTCGAAAATACGTCGATACAATTTCGACCCTTTCCTCAGTGGAATAAACCATTTTCAGATTAATTTCAACTGACGAACAACAACAATAATGAGGAACTGATCTGAATAATAATAATATTTCATTGCAAAAATGAGAAATAACAGATGACTGCACGCCAGATGGAAATGAAAAAAATGTGAACATTTTCAATGCAGAAATCAGCTTTATTTCTTCGTAATTGATGCTCAACACATCGTACCCCAATACTTTTAACAGTTTCGAATTAATTTTAGTTGATAATTTCAAATGACGATATTAAATTTTTCGAAAGCGACATCCTGTATGGAGAGCCGAACTGAATAAAATGCTTTAATCATTCTGGAATTCAAAAAACCTTTCTGAAGATATGCCACGTGAATTATTTGTATGATTTTCAAGTTGGGGATGCTGAATGGAAGGGGTTGATTGCAAAATTCTATAACCACACAAGAAAGTCCTATTCTCGGATCAAACATGTTCTCGTATACCGAAATGAACCAGTTTCAAAAGTTATTTGGATTTTCAATGTTCCTGCTTCGGGATACCCTGTATGATGATTCTGAATTTCGAAAATACCAAATTCGAAGAGAAAATTGCAGTACCTTTCCAACGAGGTGCCACTTGACCTATTATCGATCGAATGATTTTTGAGTTGGGGATGCTGGAAATAGGGGGTTGATTGCACCAACTCCAAATTCACAAGTGTAGGTCGTTTTTCTAGACCGAGCATAAACCTGCGCTTTCATTATGCCAAAATAAATCTATTTCATTTAGTATTTGGGATTTCCAGGAATTCAACTTCACCCTTGGTTGGGACACCCTGTATGTTAATTTAAAATTCTAAAAATGACAAATCAAGGTGGAGAATTGACAGACCTTTTCAGTAAGGTGCCACTCGACCCTTATTCCCTATGATGAATTTCAAAGTTAGGGTTGCTGGGGGTAGGGGGTTGATCTGAGAAGTTTCGAATTATTTCGAAAAATGCTCCCCCTCGAAACAAAAATCGATGTGTCTTGGTGTTTTTCGCTAATGTTACTCATTTCGGAGTTATAGGGGGGGTCAAATTTTCGTTGGAACACACTGTATTCTGGTAGATTGATATATTCTCATAACATTCAACGTTATCCTAATATATAATTACTCCAGGATATATTTTGATTATAATCATTGCCTGGCAATGGTATTAATTACCGGGTGGTGGATTTATATTTTTCATGAAATCAGTTTGATTGCATGAACAGATATATAGGCAACTCGTCGGGGTAAAACCCCTATATATATATATATATATATATATATATATATATATATATATATATATATATATATATATATATATATATATATATAAAACTCGATTTTCGGTTTTAAATAAAAATATGGAGAATCGCTTCGAACATTCGATTTCTTTTCTTATTCAAGGGGAAACAACTTTTCCGATTTTTTCATACCCGTAACTTAAATTCCTTAACGGGGGTGAACACAACCCCCTGATTTTGAATAGGGATGAGGGGTGTTGCGATACCTCATTTTGAAGATCTTATCGAGTACTATCTGGCTCTAAATTTTCGCTTCAATATTCTCATCGTTAACGAAATGGCAGCGTAAAAAGTGGATTAGTTTATTAAGTGCTGAAAATGGGCACCGTTCACTTCCATTTAGTAAAGAACGCTGCTGTATGGCTTCTCATGTAGAATTCACCCCTAGGTATGCAATGTTTCTATTTGTTTGTTAATTTTTTGTTAGAAAAAGTAGACAGACCATGAGTTTCATTTAACTTAGTCTCTCGTTAGCCTATCGTGAATTGTAAGGGACGTTGAAACTGTGCCAAAGCGATTGTAAATCTGTAGTAGGATTAAAATGGTGTACTCCGTAGAAGAAAGGGTGGAAATGATACAAATATTTTTTAGAAATAACGTCTCTGCGCGGCTTCATTTAACGGACAAAATCCTGAAGAAAATGTATCCGCTGCTTACGCTGTGCAACTTATTGCTAAATTTAAAGCTACTGGTTCAGTCGGTAACAAAAAGAGGGTGTATGAAGGAGACGAAGCGAAGGAAGTGGCTATCTTAGGTCACGTAGCGATGGATCCGATCCTTAGTACTAGGAAATTGTCCAACGTGTTTCACGTACAACAATCATGAGAATTTTAAGAAAAGATAGGTTTCATCCTTTTAGGATACGATTGGTTCAGGAACTGAATGAGGATGATTTTGATCACCGACTCATGTTCTGTGAACTGGTCAGTGAAATTATTAACAATAATCCAAAATACATGTTCAATAACTGTTTTTCGGATGAGTGTTCCGCATAACTGTCGGTACTGGTCAGATTAAAATCCAACATTATTTCGAGAAGAGCATACTAAACATCCCCAAGAGATAAGTGAACGAATTTCTTTTTCCCCTGGTATCAAAAGAATATATGTAGTCTTATAAAAACTGGTCTTCAAGAGTCCCTAGGTTTTAGCCCGAATATATTCCGCAAATTTGTTTCCTGCAGTAAAAGGATCCTATTTTCTTCAGAAGAAATCCCCCAGTCAATCAAGTTTTAGTGTTACTCACCACTATTTCATTTTTTTTTCATGAGGTTTCTTTGCAGGGACTTTCTTTAACAGCTGAAGAATCATCATCATCATACAAGAATATATTTACATTTGGAATGAGGATATCATTAATCAAATCAGAAAGAGGAGAGGTCCTAAGACAGAACGTTGGGGGACCACATTTTCTACTGAAGGACATTTGATCTTTCATCTCCTATTTGCACAAGTCCCTTATTTAGGTATGATTTCAGCAAATTGTGTATTTTTTCATGGAAACGAGAAAACTGCTTATATAGGTATCTTAAGTGACAGGCAGTCGAAATTCAGCATCGAAACTTTCTCACCTCCAATGCTCTAGCAATGTCCAGAACACTCTTAGCTGTAATTGAGACATTTCAATTTTCCTAAAACAATGCTGTGCGATATTGAATAAGGGATCTTTTCAAGGAAATTCGCCATTCTGTCCCTTATGACCGTCTCAAATATTTTTGAAAACATAGGCAGTCGGCAATTGGTCTATTTTTATCACATTCTGTAAACCTTCACCCTTTTGTGAATGTGAAAGATATTTGCAACCTTCATCCCAGCAGGAAATTATTCATCTCTGAAACACTTATTTATGATAATGTAGAAGAATTGGCAAGTACATTCCCAAACTCTTTCATAATTGGGTTAGACATTCCCTATATATCTTCAAAAAATTTTGGTTTCAAATTAGCGATCAATCTTTTCATGTTTTCAACTGTATAATCAAAAAAATAGCACGATTTTGTGCTTTCCATATGCTCATTGCTTGGCTATTTGTTATCGTTCATTGTAAGCAGCCTATGAGCAATCTTGTAACCAATTCATTGATTTCGGAAGCAGTATGAATCGAATCGGTAGATTCTACCTATTTTGAAGGTTTTGTTTCTTCACAGATGTTTTTCCTGGCCGCCATCGATTTGTTTAGACCAAGTTCCATATATCATAGTTTTCGTTCTTCTTTCTTTGGTGTCCAACGTTTATATGCCCCAACTCATTGCTCTGACTTTTCGACGATGTCTAAAATTTATAGGATGTCTAGTCTAGTCCTCTTTTTTTAGTTCAACATTTGTTCTTTATTTTTTGGGTAAATGTCTAATTCCTTTCTCAGTTTTGGGGTAATACACACAACCAAATTTAAATGGAATCACCCGATATTTCAAATATTACCTCAGGGATTTTTGAAAATTTTGAAGGATTGTTAGAATTGATCCTTTCTGAGATATTACAACTGAAAAAAGAAATAAATTAAGGATTATTTTAAGAAAGAACCAAATAAAAGGAAATAAGAGACTCTTTCTGCATGTAGTAAAAAAGTTGAAAATTGTTTTCTCACGGAGTAGGTGTTTTTTTCACGACCTCACTAGCTTGTATTACATCCTCTTGCCCTGATACAAGCCTTAATTCGCCTAGGAATACTTTGGATTAGGTTTTCGACCTCTATTGAGGTGATATTCTGCTACTCTTCTGTAGCGGCTTGGATGTGTTGTTGTGGGGTTCTTGGATTATCCTGGCGCGATCTAATTTTCCTTTTGAGATTATCCCATGAATGCTCAATAGGATTTAAGTTTGGAGAGCAAACTGGCCAGTCCAAAATAGCTATTCCCTCTGTTTCAAGATAATGTCGCGCGAGGTTGCTAGTATGCGGAGGAGCATCATCTTGCATAAAAGTGATATTCTCACTATGGGTACCTCACCAGAGTCTCCCTATGGGCTCCAGCAATAGTTCCACGTAATTTGAAATCAAATCTGTTTTGCCTCCCAGCATAATGCCGCTCCAAAATATCACATTGCCCCCTTGGTATTCCGGAATTTGTCTTGCTGCTCGGAGTCTACCTTGTCTTCCACGACCCCTTAATACCCGAATCTGGCGGTCATCTGATCGAACACCAATTCTGGTTTCATCCGAAAAAAGAGCATTTCGCCAATTCTCAATATTCCAAAAAGTCTATTAATTTTTTGTTGTCTGATTAGCTCTGGAACTCCTAAGTGCCTTCTGATGTATAAACCCCTTAAAAGAAGTCTTTGACGTATCGTTTCGACTGATACAATGATTCCTGTTGCTTCCAGTTCCAATTATTCTTGGGAGTATGGGGTGCGACGCACTAGGGTCTCTTCTTGCAATTTGACACAAAAAGCGGTCTTGTTCTTCAGAAGTGATATTCCAACGAGTTTTTCTAGGCCTATTTCGAATGTAGCTCCACGTATCGGGCGTAGGTTTTTGAAATCATCCCCTAGGATACTCTCAGTGTGTCCGCTATATCTCTCTGTATCGCTTTTTCTTCAACGAGAGCTATTATTCGACTCCTCTGTACATCGGACAATCCAACTTAGGGCATTTACAGTTATGATTTTAAGCTTTTTTAAATTTTGAAATTCACAGTTTCGAATCTTAGTGACGACTGAGTACAATATCCCGAACATTTGGTGATAATTCAATTTCTTATCATAATATCCAGTTTTCATACAACAAAAAACTTCATTGTTCACAAGTAGTCAAAGATTCATGGTTAAAAACAATCAATAATGTGAAATACCGAGTGATTCCATATAAATTTGGCTGTGTGAACTTATCCAGAAACTGCCTTCACGATTCGTGAAAAACAGTGTGGGCGTCCTTGTAATTCTTCTCATCAAAAAAGTTATTTGAGTCTATGTCTCTGAGTTCACATCGAAAAAGGTAAGAACTCTCATCTGAGGTTTTTCGGTATTAATAAAACCTTCTAATTCTTTTTCAACAGGTGGACAGAGCAATGATGCAAACTCCAGATCTATCAACTGCTTATGCGCAGTGATAGGTGAGGATTCTCTATTTGATATTTACAAAACTGATGCAACTCTTCAGTTATAAAAATATTGTCTATACATGATTTCTCTCTTGATGGTTCATTAAATGTATGCCTCGCTCCAAATGTGGGAAACGTGTTCTTTATGTCGAATATTGATCAAAAATCCATATTGAAGTCTCCTGCTATAACTATTTTTGCACTTCTATCGTTAATGTCCATGAAAGTCAGTAATTCACCCATGTTAGGATAATGCTCTGCTTGGAGACCTGTGAGTCACCAAGATCACCAGATTCAAAAGTGGTATGTGGACACTTCAAAACTTAATGTCTTTTTCTTGATTGAATACTTTCAATCTTACGGTAGAGACTGCTCTAAGGTTGTTTTAACGCTATAAGTACTTCTCCATGTTTGTACTGTTTTTTGCACGATGAATCAACTATTTTAATTATTCAAGCTTATCAATTGAGTTTGGAATTCCTCAAGTGCTCAGTCACACTAAGAATATCTGCGCAGTGCCCATTCGTGCAGTATTCCAGGATGCTGATCTTATTAGCTATTGACTGTATATTTATGTTGATAATTTCAAAAATCTGCTTACCTCTAATCTCAGCTGGTTTATTAGTGTTGCTTCTGACAAAACCGACAACTCGTAATCACGACTCTACTGGTCTAGGTTTCAGATCTTTTCTGTTCATCCAAGAGACTCAAATCCGCTTCGGCGCTGAATGATGCACTATTTGAACCATCACGTCGGCAAAACGACTTTGCCAGGAAATTTATCTTCTAAGTAGGACTTGATTTCTTCCTAGTAACATTTACACTAGCGCGACCAACGTGTAACCATGGTCTCCGTAGGACAGCAGCAAATGTCACTGTAGAGCATCCGTTACCTTTTATCGCCGACTTTGTCGCTGTAGTTTTGCGAGCATTTTTGGGCCATTCATTCTTCGTTACAGATCTAAGGCTCTGATGTGTCATTTTATGTGGTTGTTTCACTTCGATGTTAGTTTTGCAATCAGGTCTGACTTCATTTTTGGGTTTTCAGACTTTTTTGTCACCGCCGTCGCACTTTTATTTATTTATGTCTTCTTTTGAAAATAATTTCAGTAGATCAAATAAAATCAATCCCTTATCACTACTGTCTTCTCTAGTCCTTTTATTAGTGTTATTTAGTTCAACTTTAGTCACTAATAGTTGATTTTTCAATGTCAACATTTCAATCACCGTTTTGAGGTCATCATCATGATTTATGGAAGGATCACTACTTGGTTCATTTAATGTTCCACCTTCACTATTTTCCACAAAGTTCCGTAGTTCCTTATTATTATTATTTTATGGTCACAGTAATATCAATTAAATATTTTTTCAGGCTTAGAGTGCTCAGTAAATAGTGCAATGTTAAAAGCAATGTTGCCAATAATTGCCAATAATTCTCTCTATCATACTGCGAATAAGAACTACTATACTTTCCTGAGAGAATCAAGACCTCCATATTGAAATTAACTCTTCCTACTGCTTAATAGTAGTAGTTGTAGATATATATATATATATATATATATATATATATATATATATATATATATATATATATATATATACAGGGTGCTTCAACGAAAACTAAACCTACCAAGATATTCATTTCTGATCAAAACGCAAAAACAGGTCAATTTTTGTTTCAAGGAGGACATCTTTTGGGGTACAAAACTTGCCTGAAATATCGACCCCCTAAGCAGGGGTTGCAATCTTTGAACATTTTGGATAAGGAAGATTGGTCAAATGATGATTCAAAAGAAAGGTGGTATCTTTGTCTACATCACCCCAATCAAATTTCCATTTTCAATTGAAAACTGTAAAAGATACAGGGTGAGCAACTGAAAGATAGGGAATTCCCTGAGAATATTCAAGTTTCAGTGAAGTAAAATGGAACAGATCCATGCTGATCAATGGCAGTCATCATCAAGTACCATCCTCATCTCGAATTTCAACCCATAGAGCAGGGGTGACCACCCTTGAAAATTTGGTAGAGGGGAGATGGGTCGAGTGATACCTCGAAAGAAAGATATTATCTTTGTCTGCATTCCTGTGAATGAATTTTCATTTTTGATTGAAAACTGTAGAAGATAAAGAGTGAGCTACTCTAACTCCTATGGAACTCAATGAGTCATGAAAGCAATCGAATCCTTTACTTGAAAGGTATCACTGGATCGAAATATTACCCCTGCTTTAGGGGTTGAAATTCGAGATGAGGGCGATTTCGGAAGATGACAGCTTTTGATCTAAAATGAATCTATTCCAGTTTTTCGCACTAATACTCCAACAGTCTTGGGGCGATAGTCTTCTCTAGTTTTCAGTGGCTCACTCTATATCTTCTACAGTTTTCAGTCAAAAATGAAAATTCGTTCATGGGGATGCAGACTAAGAAAATACCTTTCTTTCGAGGTATCACTCCACCCATCTACCCTCTTCCAAATTTTCAAGGGTGGTCACCCTTGCTCTAGGGGTTGAAATTTGAGATGAGGAGTGTACTTGATGATGACTGCCATTGATCAGCATGGATCTGTCCCATTTTACTTCACTGAAACTTGAATAGTCTCAGGGAAATATTCTTCCCTATCTTTCAGTTGCTCACCCTGTATATTTTAAAGTTTTCAATTAAAAATGGAAATTCGTTCAAGGCGATGTAGAGAAAGATACCACCTTTCTTTTGAGTCATCACTCGACCCATCTTCCTCATTCAAAATGTTCAAGGATTGCAACCCCCGCTTAGAAGGTTGATATTTCAGGCAAGTTTTGTACCCCAAAAGATGTCCCCCTTGAAACAAAAATCGACCTTTTTTTGCGTTTTGATCAGAAATGAATATCTTGGTAGATATAACCTCTGTTTAGTTTTCGTTGAAGCACCTGTATCTATATATATATATATATATATATATATATATATATATATATATATATATATATATATATATATATATATATATATATATATATATATATATATATATATATATATATACATCATTGGAAGTTCCTCGATTCTCCTAACGTATTTGGTCAACACTTCGTTTTAGTGTTCTATACAGGGTGTTCCGATCGAGGTATGACGTTAGGTAGTTGTTTACGCCGGTTCGATTAATTCAAATTCATTAGACAGTATTTTTCATGTTCTTTGATTTTTTCAAAAGCAATATTTTCATAATTCTCATCATACAATGATCAATCTGTTGTTTGTATCAAAACCACATCACTGTTATTCGATACTTACGAAAGAAACTCTGGAATGGTGTACTCAATTTAGGAAAGAGTAGTAGAATATCTCTGATTTCAGGCAACTGGTTTAGTATTGCACGTCCTATGAAGCTGTAGAAGTTTCAGTATTTTGTCGTCTACAAATTCCATTAGGGAATCATCCCATCAATCTGATGTGCCAAATAAAACTGTCTATAGAGGACAAAAGCATTGCGAATTTCATCCCTACGAAATAAGATTGCACCATGAACTAAATGAAGATGACTCTGATCGTCATCTGCAATTCTGCAAAAATTTAAATGAAAACATGAATACAATCCCAACAGTCTACGAAATATTAGTTCCTCAGACGAGAGTACCTTTATGCTCAATAGAGAGGTGGACAAACACAATACCTATACTGGAACACTCACAATCGTCACAGAGAAATACACATACAAACCTCATAAAAATGGATGTTTGAGCAGTGTTGTATGGGTATCATCCTATTGAGCCTTCAATGTTAGTCTCACTGGAGATAATTATCTAAAACTGCTAGAAAAATTTATTCATCCTATAATAATCAGTATTTTCAAAAACGATCCCACTCTCTCAGAAGATCAATTGGATTTCCAACTCCCCCGCATTGTGATACTGAGATAATCATTTTCCAGCAAACTGGAGGGGACCAACTGAATGGCCTGCAAGATCACCGGATTTCAATCCTCTTGATTTTTTCATGGAGTCATTTAATATCGAAAATATAGGCTTCTCTGCCAGAGACTCTGGACGAACTGTCACGAAGAATTGTGACAGACGATTAACACCTAATGTCTTTGAAAACGTTAGAAGGGAATTTGAGGACAGTTATATTAACACTTTTTCTAGTAACTTTTAGCTTATTTGCTTCACCTCCATTATACGCAGAACTTCAACATATTATAGACTCGATAGTTTTTCAGAATGATTTATGTTTACTATTCTTGCCATCTATGTTTTTGTTGATATTGTTATTTCGAAAAAGAAATATAAAAATTTCTGCTTTGCCCTCCGATGATTACACTTTCCTCGATTTTTTTCCGTCAAATGATTTGTGTTGAATATACTTCCATTCATTTGGCAGCTCTGTTATTTTGAAAATGAAAAGTAATAATTCCTACTTCATATTCTGTCAATTACACATTGAGTTCTCTCTGCATTGAATACAATATTTGAATTTAAATTCAATCGACCCTGGATAGTCCTCTTACCGAAGGTGTTGACCAAATTCGTTCAGATCATGAAGAGACTTTTCCAATGAGGTGGAATATGATACTCTTTGCGATTGAAATTTTCAAGTTTGGTAATGCTGAGAGTAGGTATTCGATCCCTACACTTTTAGATAAGCATATTGAAATCCCAATATCAAATATTCAAAATACGTCGGATTCAAAGTTTAATTATTGATAATATCTTTTCTGCAGGTAGAACACCCTGTAACACACAAAAAAATTATCTATTCATGTAGATAATCGAAATACCTTTTGAACGATGTACTTCTCAATCCGTATTCCATATCCATATTTTGTAGGAAGTTGGGTTGTAGAAGGTTGATCTAACATGCTCACAGTTAGCACGAAACAAAAATCTACCTGTTTCAGCACTTTCGGCTGATACTGCATCTTCTGAGTTAGAAGGGCTCCAATTTAAGTTGAAATAGCCAGTATATCAAAGACGAATGTTGAAATCCAACTTGAAAATCTTTTCTTCTTTTTTCTTTCATACTTTGCAGAAGCAGTCCCCCACGTTCATGACGTGGCACATTTTGAGAACAAATGAACATCAAACTTCCATATTACTTCGACATACGCATAACTTGAAAACATGTATTCATCAAACTTTCAACTGGGGCACAGAAATTGAAAAAGTTATTCAATTATCGTATTTACAATAAATGCATCTCCGCAAAAACATTTTTGAATTTCGGTAGGCAGTCGTAGAATCTCTTTTCACGACAGTTGGCCCAGTTCATATTTATATATCGGAATATTTCCATTCTCAATTTTCCTGAATTTTTATTTGGTTTAATTTTGCTTTTTCATATGATTGTTTAATCTATTGAAAATCATGCTCATTATCAAGTCCAATGAGTTCTTTCTTGGGCGTATTGTTTTCAAAGTATGTAACGTAATGTAATGACATAAATATAATGAAAAGGGCGAAGTCACTATTCCAAGATATGACAAAAACTTTCGACAACACATTTTACACGCCAGTATATAAATCAATCGTAAAAAAGGATTAGATAACAACATAGCAAGGTGGATAGTCTGCTAAAAACCAGGCGCATAGAGGCTCTCTTCGGCGGGTCGACTGTCTTAGGGAGCGCCAGCAGAGGATGCCTTCAGGGAGGAGTACTATCTCCTCTCCTCTGGAACCTTGTGCTGGACGGGCTCTTGACGCGCCTTGCCGATGATGGACTTTTTGCGCTTGTACTCCTTGTTCGTTTACATATGTGAAATTGCGGAGAATGCTCTACGAATTATTGAGCAATGGTGCAGGGAGAACGGCCTATCCGTAAATTCACTTGTGAAAGAAAATTACCACCTTCAAGGCAGCAATTCTATTCAATGAGAAACTAGCACTATTAAGATAAGTGAAATATTTAGGTGTGATGCTTGCACCAAACTAAATTGGGACAACCACATCGAAATACAAGCGCTAAAAACGCAAAACACACTCTCGACTTGCCGCAAGTTATTTGGACCCAAATGGGGACCCAAACTAAACATAATACATTGATTATACACGACAGTGATTAAACCTATGCGGCAATCGTATGGTGGCCTGCACTGAAGAAAAACAAACGAAATAAAATAAGCATAATCCAAAGGCTAGCATATATATCAGTCACGAGAGTTTTGACATCGATACCCTCGACTTCCTTGGGATGTCTTCTGAACTTTTACCCCCATACAATTGATGGTGGAAGAGACGGCCATGAGGACCTCATTGAGGCAATGAGAAGCAGGCATGTGGAGGGATACAAACCTGATTTCTGGACACTCCACATCTATCTATGAAGTTGGAGAACTCCGACCTGATCTTTTCTCAAGAAGATATCGAATGAGGGCCACTTATCACTTTGACGAAACCTTTAAGATTGTTTTTCCAACCAAGAAAATTTGGTCTACCTCCCATGCATTACTCACCCCCCAGGGCCCCACCTGGTTTACATACGGATCCAAAAACAGGATGACTACAGGCATCGGCATTCACGGCCTCAGGGTAAACATAACGATTGCTCTAGAAGACCAAGTCAACGTAACACACGCAGAAATATACGCTATTCTCAGTAAAACCTACACAGGAACTACAGAGACGCTCACATCTACAAATGTTATGATAGCCACAACACCCTGAGATATCAGAAAGGTCCAAAGATTTCATCCAAATTAGTTGACTATTGCAAAAGAGCAACTACAACAACTTCGCACCACAAACAGAGTTATTCTGCTCTGGTGCCTAGCCCATAAATGCATCGAAGGTAACAGCTGTTAGGCTGATAGGACCAGAATCTAATCCGACTTTTCCATGGGCCCACATGCCCTCTTTTTCTGAAGACTGGAACGCTATCGAAGTCGTGAACTACTGGGTACGTATGTCGGAACTAAGATTATTCCTTAACAAAAAGTAGACTGGGATAGAAGTTGGCCTACTAACGAGACAATTAACTCAATAAACATATACATGTCATGATACTGTCGGGAATCACACAGTTCTGTGGTTGCCTAAAAATGATGAAACAACAGAACATATGCTCTTTGAATATGCCGCTCATAAGGCGACCGGGTTCCAGACATGAGGCACTGAAACACCAAGTGTCCGGATGAACCAAAAGGCCCCTATACTAGTCTCTCAAACTTCATTAAAATGTTTCTAGACTGATAAGAACAAATACGTCAAGCACACAGTGCCAAAGAGCCTGAGTGCTGATCATAAAGGCGCTGCGCATGAAGAAGAAGAATAATTAAATATACCTCATCATTCCAGAGGATGAAAGAATATATCCAAACATATTGCAAATTCTCGATTTCTGCACTACACTCTCTGAACGAAGATTTTGTAGCAGCACTAGAGTCTAGGGAAATAAACCTAGTTCTATCTGAAAACATGGAAGGATCATTGGACAATACATGCAATATATTCATAAGCAACTACGCCAAGAAACATGTTGAAACTCATCTAAGGAATAACAAAATGCTCGGAGGCCATTTACTGTCGGCCACCTTTTGATACACAGAAATATGGGTACCGGCTGTAATAGGACCTGCACGAAGAAATGTCCTATCACCTCTACGATAGTCAAAAATTTATGATGGACTTTCGGAGAGACTAAATAACGCTATATATAAGGTACCAGGTTATATTGATTAGTAGTTGTCATCATAAAAGGTTAGAATTCTTGTCATTATACAATACTTGGTATATGATCGACATAATGAGATCATATTGAACCTTACCCAAAAAGTCTGAATTTCGTGAATGAATAATGTATTGGGGCTCCTAATTCCACTTACAAAACGCAGGAATCTGAATCTAAAAGTTTCAATTCTGAATGATATAGTATTCTCAGATGGGGCATAACCCTAGAAAAAAGATACAACCCACCTAAAACCTCTCCTTCTGGAAGAATATAATGTACATTTCTCAGATGAAGCTAAGAATCATATATCGTGCTTACGTGGAATATCGTAGAATTATTGGAAACTGATAAAATATTGGTTACATCCTATCCGGTCGTAGGCGATCTTTAAGTCTATTCGCACTTTGTCCACTGCTATCGGAAACAATTCTGAATTTGGCAAACCAGGAGATTCTCCTTCTGCCAGTGCCCCTCTCATTTTTCATTGCTGAATACGTTGCAGCTGTCCATAACTATGTGGCTCAAATACTGGAGCAATATATTTGACGATATTGATCAGTTCTGTTGCGGCTTTGTTCATACTTTTTAGGCCCCGAAAGTTGGTTATTTGTTGAGTTCACAGAATTGTAAGATTCCTCCCGTAAAGCCAGAGGTCGATGGCTTCAAGTCGACTAGTTGTTTCATTTTTGTAAACGGCCAGCTGAACAGAAAAATAAAGGAGTTTCAGCTTTGTCTCTAGCGTTAAATCACGGTTCTTACAAACAACGTTCATCGACTTGAAATCATTTCTAGCTTTTCAAATACGGCTTTTGATTTCTTGAGAGTCCTCCCATGCCTCATTAGGGAGACTGTCTCTTTTTTCAGTTGATTTGTGTAAATATTGATTCCGTTGATTAGTTTCTTGACTATTATCAATATGGTTTTCAAAGTGCTTATATCTAGTCCAAACTGCTTGCTTGTTTGATGAATTTTATTCATGAATATCTAGAACTTTTCTATTATATCTACAAATACTCATTTCATCGACATATTCAGATTATTTCGTTCGAGTCCATATATTGGAGGGCTTCACCGAATGTTCAGAGTATAAATTGAACAATATCCTCGTTCAACTCCCCGAAGAATTTCTAATTCTTCATCCATATGCTTTCCCTCCATATGGCAGTTTGATTTCAATATTGGTTTGATATGATCTTAAAGTCTCTTCTACCATTTCAGGATTGTATCAATATTACAAATATTTTTTGACTCGGTCAAATACTTTCAAGTAATGAATTAAACATGCCCACACGTTACCTCTAACACCTCTGCATTTTTGATAGAAGACCTGAACACTGAATAGCGCCTCTTGTGATTCTATTGCATTCCTTAAATTAAACTGATTCGGTGCTATTTCTTCCTTATACAGCCGATATCTTGGGGAAAAGCTTTAGTGAGTGCTACAAGCTTATGTTCACGGCATCAGACTCATCATTACATGTGCTTTGTTCATATGCTTGACAACAGAAGTTACCAACCTAATCTAATAGCGTTTGAGTTCAATGGTACCATTCAACTAAAGTGACTTTTATAACCCCTTCGAAATAGTCATAAAAGTCCACACTACTAAAGAAGGAAAATGAGTCAGTTGGACCAGAAATCCTCCATCCATTCGTGAACGTCTTGTTGAACCTTAAACCTTGTTGAAGACTAAACTTTCCTCCTGGGAGTACCTGGCCACGAAGATATAGATCAGCTACTAAAATAGCCATTATAAATTTTAAACTATTTTACGCTTTAATGAAGTCACATACATGACAGGATCTTAAGTCTTGAGTATGGTATCAAGAGTTTGCAGCGTAATACTATAACCGAATAAAACGGAAGCAAAAACTCTCAGAAGGAGTATCAATCTTTTAAAAGAACTTAACTTAATCTGAAACAAATGTAACGTAGATCATCTCAAAAAGTTTAAAAAAATCATCTTTTAAAAGAAATAAATCATCTGGGAAACAACAAAACAGATCAACTGGTCGGAGTATGGAGAGGCTATAGAACCTAATGATTAATTTGGAATAAATGTAATGTAGATCATCTAAAATAGTCTGAGAAAATCATCTTTTGAATGAAGTAACAAATCTGGGAAACAATTAAATAGATTATCTCTGGTCGAAGTATGGGGAGGCTGTAAAACCAAACGTTGTTTGTTGATCTTAATCTGAAACAAATGTAATGTGGATCATCTCAAAAAGTCTGAAAGAAATGTTCTTTTATACAAATAAATCAGCTGGGAAACAATCAAATATATCAGGTCTGGTCAAAGTATGAAGTAGAGCCCAAGAACCAAACGACCACTGTTGGCATGGCAATTGGTATTAAGACCTTTGCAGCGTAATACTATAACCGAACAACACGAAAGCAAAACTTCTAGACAGATTACCAATCTTTTAAAAGAACTCATAAAGTCTGAAAAAATTTCTATTCAAAAGAAATAAATCAGCTGTGAAACAATCAAATAGATCAGCTCTGGTCGAAGTATGGAGAGGCTGTAGAATCAAATGACCCCTGTTAATTTGAAATTAATGTAATGTAGATCATCTCCAAAAGGTTGAAAAAATTATCTTGCAAATGAACTAACTCAGATGGGAAACAAATAAATAGATTATCTCTGTTCGAAGTATGGGGAGGCTGTAGAACCAAACGACCTCTGTCAATCTGAAATGTTATGATGATCATCTCAAAAAGTCTAGAAAAAATTATATTTTAAAAGAACTAAATCAGCTGGGAAACAATTAAACAGATCAGCTCTGGTCGGAGTATGGAGAGGCTGTAGATCCAAATTATCCCTGTTAATTCGGAATAAATGTAATCAAATAGATCAGCTCTGGTCGAAGTATGGAAAGGCTGTGGAACTATGTAGACCACAATTTCTCAAAGAGTTTAAAAAATAACATGGAAACAATCGTTGACGTCTAACAGCAGCGGCTTGGAAATTCAATGATATATTCAGAACAATCTCTTGAGTCCACATCTGTTCAATTGTTGTTTCTCTATATATAGCAAAAAGTGTGTGCCCTCTTGAACAAACACCATAATAAACAATAAGTAAGCCACTCTGAAAAGGAATAATTCATAGGATGAACCGTAGTTGATACTTCTGCCAGCCCCTGACTAAATCGCTAACTATGCCTATAGAAACCGAATCTTGATTTGTACACTATACAAAATTTTATTCTTTTAACCAGTATTCTATCGCCCATAGTGAATGTCCTGTATGGTCTGCATTCGTAAGTGCTCGGTATGGATGATCGTTTGACCACTGCCATTCGCGAAAAAAATTGCGTATTGGTTGTAGGCTTAGCGATGGACCTTAGCCAGCATGCTAACATTTTTCGTTTGTAAAGCAGGAGAAGGGATTTCACTTCACTATTATACTTAATGATACTATTGTTTTGAGACCGTACCTGTTCCCAATGACCAATTCCACAGCCTATTTATAATCTAATACCAAGTTCTTCAACAGTAGCATCACAGAGCGTGCTCAATCTTCTCAAGAAGCTTCTGTGTTGTAAAATGAGTCACAATTTGAATAATCTCTTAAACTGTTTTATAGCAATTTTTCAGTAACCTACCACGAGCGTGAAGTAATTTCTAATATTCCACGCATTTCAATTGAATTTGAATTATTCAGATAACATACGGAATAATCATTTAATGAATGAAAGTACTTGTATAGATATAAGTTTAATTTCCAAAAATTATTGGAAAAACCTGTGAGAGTATATTCTAGGCAATTTCTTGAGTCAACAAGCTCACAAAGGTAAACTACATCATATTGAAATATAAAACAATCGCTGAAATTTTAAAAGCAAACCTCATCACAGAATATGGAATAATTTCTGAAGTATTAAATGATTATCAGTAATAAGCGAGTTCGGGGTTCTGTCTACCAAGATTTTTGCCGATGAGAGTAAATTTAGTAAAAATCCCCTTGTACGACGTCACTGGTCATCATCGGGCAAGAGAGGAAATCGATCGCGCTAATTGGGAATAGAAATTTTATTGCATTCTACAAGTTTTGAATTGTTGAAGTGTTGTATTACTATGGGAAACTTGACGGAGCAATAAGATGTAGTCGCATTATTCCCCATACTTTTTTTATGGCAGGTCGTCAAAACACGTAGACTCTGCTCTCTTGAAGCATCATTATCCAACTTGGATGTAATTATAGATAATGTTTAGAATCGTTACATATCCCAACCCATATACAAGAGTATACAAGAAATGAAAAAAAATATGTATATAGAGCTTGGAATAAAATATTGAATTGAATTGAACTGAAAATTCTTGATGATAATGAAAAAATTAAAGAAACCACCATATCCAACGAAATTAATTAACTGCTGAAAAAACGACCCAAATTACTTTTCCGAAGCATTTGGGAAGCCGTCGACTAAACGATATAACAAATTCACATTGAGACCTTACTGCAACACTTATTAATTTCTTCTACAGCAGGGTTTCCCAACCTTTATTTCACTGAGCCTCCCCAATTCAAAAATAATATTCTCATGCCCCCTTAAGTTTAAAAACATTTAAAACACAGAACTTATTTTTACAATTATATTATTTATTTGAATTAAAATTAAAAACAAAGAGTTCCATACAGATATCTGTAGATAATTATGTTTTAAGGATCTAATAAGAGAAGACATATGTATATACACTTGAAAACTATTAATTACTTTCACATTTAGGTAAATATGTTAGTTTTATTGTAATTATTAAATACTAATGAGATACTTGAGCTTACATGTTCTGTACCAGTATGTCGATTCTGGGTTCAGTCTTTTCTATATCAATGGTTAAATCGCTATCGACGGCAAGACGATTTCGCTGTTTAGTTTTTATTAAAACCAAAGCTGAAAAACCTGTCTCACATAACTATGTGGTCAAAAATGGAATAATTATTCTCAAAGCAAGTGAAGCAATTTTGGGATTAACAAGAATTAGTTTGACCCATAATTTCTCTAATGTCAAGAGATGGAAGTCATCTTTTATGGTCGAGTCAGCCTTCATTTCTAGAAATTCTTCCTGAACATCTTCAGGCAAATCTGAGACATCGACAACAAATGGGTTTCTGGTCATGCGCCATATTGGTGACTCGGAATTATCATCTCGATAGTACACGTGAAATTCGTTTTCCAATGTTTGTAGATGAGTTTCTATTTTAAATTTCAAATCATTATCCAGTTTTTGATCATTAATCGCTTCGGATAGCCGTGAAAAAGGAAATGTGTTTTCAGCAGATACCTTATTTTTCCAAGGTTGAAGCTTTAATATGAAACCTTGAATATATTCATAGTTACTAATCAAATTGCCATTATGATAATAATAATATTATAAGATTATCTTTTTGAAGAATTAATTGAAAATTAACACCGCTTAGACTTTTATGATTTTCACATAATATAACATTGAATTTTCAGTTTCTTTATCGTGGTACATTTATATTGCAAATGTTGTGGCGACAATTTACTTCGAATTATTGTCAAACATTTTGCAATATTTGTGATGTTATCTGCTGACATGCTTGAACAATCCTCTCACGTAGTTTTTCCAACAATTCAGGTGGCGTAACACAGACTTCACCCTTGAGATATCCCCACAAGAAGAAATCGAGTACCGTTAGATCGGGTGATCTATCCGGTCATTCTATAGTGCCTCTCATACCTATCTAACGACCTCGAAACGTTATATCTTCGGTTATACCAGCTATGAGAGGGTCAATCAAATTATGAAGTATGTTCAAATAGATTCCGACGTCGAAGAATTTATGTATAAATAAGAGTTTAGCAATAATTAAACATTAAGTTTTTGTGGTCTTTTGAGTCTTATTCTCCCTGTTTAAATTAAGATTAGTGTCACTCTAGATTCTACAGAATGGCGACCTATTTCAGGAAATTCACAGTTAAATCAATCCAGTCCAGTTTTTCATGGTAGTTCAGTTATTTCAAATAGCAATACAGAGCATTTCAAACAGAACTGTATTGTTTTTTGAAAAATTCGATATCGTACTTTTAACAGGAGTCATCAAAAATTAATTTCATCAAAAAATAGAAAAATGAAAAACAAAATCGACCTATTCGGAGATTCTCCATAAAACTTGAAAACTACCTTATTATTACAATAAGACCATACTTTTTTCTTCACTGTATAAAAACTGTATAAGAATTCTAATCTCCGTTTTACTTATCGCCTATTTGTGTCTTCTCTGAGATTCGCTCGGAAGAATATAAGTATAAACGTGTGCAATAATTGAGTATAATTTTTTCGTGATCTTTATCTATCACGTATTTGTACAGAGTGTAGTAGAGTTTCTTCTTCGTTCTCAAGTATCCATGCAGGCAAGGAGTTATGTAGAAGTCCGTATCTCTCTAATTGTGCCTGCTCGAATGCAAAGTGGTATATAATGGATATATAAATTTGTTCGATTCCACTGATTCGTACAGATTTCGAGCCATTAGTATTTTCCGTGAGTAACTGTTCGTTCTTTAAGTCGTTCCGAAGGAGATGCAAATAGGCTCTTTGAATTTCTAAATAGGATGTGGAAAGTCAGAACTCGAAATTCGGAAGTTACGTGGTACTGATCATTGATAGTATGATTAATTGTGTGTGCAAACCAAGAAAGGTCAGGTTAGGTTTGATGCTCATGGCAAGGAAACTCTTCAAACTTACATTGAATCACTGATGAATTGAAACTGTACCCACGAATTCAACATTCAAAAAAAATTCTGTATTTTTACTTTTCCAATAGTTATAGGTGATGAACATGAAAACATACCAAATGAAGGCATTCAACCTGACCTGAAACTTGTCTGTATATAGACTAAATATTTCATATACATAAAATGACCGACAGAGCCTCAAACAGTGTAGAGTTCAATGCAACTGGTGGGACAAAACATGTGACCTAAACCCCAAAATGAATCTAGCTTCAAACCGAGAGATCAATCTTATCACATGGTGCTTGTGTATGATGGAAGAAAATGGAACTAAGCTACTGTAGCAGACCATTAGGCGGTGGAAGACGTTCCCACTCCCGTCAGGTGTAATACCACCACATCATGCTACAGGCTCCGTTATTTGTGACTAAAATTTGGATGCTTGTTAGATATTCGTGTCTCAAGAGTGGGAATGCTTTATCAGAGAAAACATAATGAGCTCCCTTCGGACAAAATTATCTGGAGGGGAACTCTTTCCCCAGCTAGATCTCATGGGTTAATTGACTTGGATGGTTCATGATGGTAATACCACTAACAACGGGCCTCTGACGGACGCATGGAGCCGAAGGCCCGGAAAGAAGCCATTCCGTTATTAATTCTTGCAACATAAAATGACTTGGATACACCTACATGAATGTGAGTGCAGTACACCAGCACTTACAAGATACTAAACCTCATGTCCTAGCTCTAAGAAAACATCAAATAATGCCAACAACAGACACCATCGTTGTGTCTTTGTTAGATATGATGTCGCATTCCACATAGGGGATGACGATTTCGTTTAAAATCTGTTTCTGTAATAAAACCATGTTTCTCTGTTGTCTGTATCGATCTCCTAACGATAACAACTACCCTAGATTGTTTCAGTATCTAGGTAGTCACAATCCAAATGCAGCGTCCGTCAACTGAGGTGGTTATATTGAGAGACTTTAACGTTCAACTGGCACCAACACTCAAATAAGACCGAAGAAGCGGGAAGACAAGCGGAGACCTTTGTAACCAGCAGCAACTTGACTCAACTTGTTGGTTATAGGACAAGAATTCCTGACAATTTAACCGATTCTTCCAATACTCTTGATCTCTTTCTTGATTTAGATCCAAATGATTTCGGTTTATAGGTCTCGGCACCCTAAGGCAACTCCGACCAAAACCTTGTTTCTACTGTTGGTATACTCGTTTAGTCACACAATAAAGATTAAGCGCCTTCCAGGAAGGCATTACAACCAAGCACGCTTGGAGAAGCTTCTCGAGTTTTTCTTGTCTTTTCCCATTTCTCAGATCTTAATATCAATGTCTGCATTGAATCCGTCACTGAAGTTATTCTTGCAGGCATGGTCCCCTACATTCCAAGCGCCACAAAAAAATATCCGCACAAAAGTCTTGGTTCACTAAAACTGTCAAAAAGCTGTCACAGTTGAAAACAGAGCTCATAAGCACAGGAAGAAAAATCCAACAGATGAAACTGAAGCTGACTATGTGGGTTTCAGGAACATTTGTAACTCAACAATAATTGATAAAGCGAAACCCTACTTCAATTAAAGAATTAACTCTTGGAGCAGACCAGTGGAACTAGTTAATGCTGTTCTATGGCGAAGACAGTCAGCAACAACTTTTACAAGTAATCTTTCCCACCTTGGATTAGAGATGACGGTTTTATCACATCACAATCCAAAGCAAATGCGGACTCTTTGCGAAATTGTTTTCGCCAAATTCTGTTTTAGATACATCAAACGCAGTGCCATCAAGCATCCCACATGTATAACGAAATATGTCTGAAGTCACGCATTTCGGGAGTGATGGAAACTTTCAAGAAAGGGAAAAAATTTCTAACCCAACATTAGCGTGGAACCGCATAATTTCCCATGGAAGCAGTGGTTAACGATGAACTCATAAAATATCTCGAGTTACAGGGTATCAACAGTGATTGTCCTTGGAAAACGATCAACTGATAACCTCCTTGCATACGATACGCATTTGTGGACATCAACAATCGAAAAGCATGTCAAATCGGGGCCATTGCTCTCGAAACATCAAATCGAGCTGTTTCCTGTTTCTTTTCTCACGTAGAAGGTCGAAGGTCCATCTTCAATTTAACTTTAAACTGAATTTCAGGACAAACCATATCGGATTATTATGATCTGGATAAAAGAGTCCCAAGAACTGCCAAAAGCTCAAACTTCAAAACATTCAAATAGGTTTCACCTGTGAGACTTTCTGCAGAGGAAAAGGGTTCGATCATTCTGTCTTACGATATGCCGGTCCGTATATAAATATATTAGGTTTCTGGGGTGATTGACTGAAAGCTCCTTGAATCCAGTATGGATTCTCCTTGCATATCGACAATTCAGTTACCAAACTGTGTCGTTGCAAATAAAGTTTTTTTATTCTAGAATAAAATAATCGAAACGAATTTTTCTCTTGACCAAAATTTGTTTCCATGATTTGGTAGAGTAACAATCTTCGGTCAAAATCATCCTTATTTGTTTGATTTTCTAATGATGTATTTTCACTCAGTCGAATAACATATTTCCATATCAATTGCTCGTTGCTAACTGACACTAAGCAGACTTTATTAAACAGCTAAAAATTCAAGCTGGGTATTGTCATCTACCTTCGATCTTCCAGATTTAAATGATCATGTAACTGTGTTCATCATATTTATTCATAATCTTGCAAATGGTGAATTGCGAAATAGGTGTTCGGTTTTGATTGAAAAGTGCACGTACTTCGTACGTAAAGTACGAGTAACTCTCTGAACTTCTCTATAACCCACCATCATCAGAATTACAATGTGGGCTCTATCACTGACCAACATTTGGTATTTATTCAGATTTAGATACCTTCGAACCTAATCGCTCATCGAAATATATACAAAGTTTGATCTGTTATTGATTTTCTTCAGTCTTATTCAATGACATGTGATAAGGATTTCATAATTGTTTTCAAATAGATTTCGTAGGAAATGTTACTTATCGCAGTCGTTTTCATAGTGTAATTTCCGGCAGATTTCGAGTTTACTCTCCGATCATGACCCCTAAACACCAAAACCACCACTCCGTTCTCGCCAGGGGTGGAAATAGGCAGCTTTATCAGGTTTTTCAAGATGATTTTCCAAATATTTTATATTTTTCATTATAAGTTTCATTCCAATTTCCTGGAGACCTATTCTGCTTTCGATTGTTCTCAACCATTGCTCAATGCTGGAGGATTATTGGAAAAATAATTCTTCATATATCTGAACTGAATAAATTCGAATTTTTCGATTTTGGGAGTTTATGTGGATAAATTATTTGTAAATACATAAAGAAAAACTGACCTTCATTCCATACGCTAGAACTGAGGAAACTTTCCTTCTATTTTTACCATTTGTGTATATTACAAATTTTTTTATTGCACTCTATTACCAAAACTGAGATATAGTAGATGCTTAGATTGCTATTAAACACGAACGGCCCAAGGGAATGGAAATAGAAGGGGATGAAATTTTACAAATCGCCATATCACCAATAATAACCAAAGCAAACCTATGCGGTTATCATACTACCCTTGGGCATGTTATTGTCAAAAACTTTTGTCTAAAAACATTTTATAAAATAACCCTTAACTTCCAAATCGAGACGTAGTTGTTGAAAGTCGTCAACTCGCCATATTTCCGGTAATACATCTAAACACCTCAAAAAAGTCTAGGGAACACTTACCAATATCTTTAAAATTTGAATTTGATGATTCGAATTTATAGAAATCTTTCGGTTTTTGTTAGGATGTATTGTATATAATGTATTCTCAAGAAAACGATAAAATATTTGACTTCTCCAAAGCACCTATTATAAAAAAAAATTGAAATTTGAAAATTACGAAATCCTGAACTAATATTTTCGAAACGATATGGAAGCACTTATATTTTTCAGTACTCAGAAGGTCCACCTCTGTTATTAATGACACTTTGGCATCGTCGCGGCATGCTCAATATTAAATTGTCTATTCCATTTTGGCCTAAGTCATTCCAAGCCCCCTGAACTGCTAATCGATGCTCCTGTTCATGATGGAAGGCGTTTTGATGCAGGAGATTTTTTTTTAGGGTGTCCCACACATGCTCGATGGGATTCAGATCTGGGGAGCAGGGTGGCCATAGTAGAAGATCGATATCATTCGCTTCAAGAACGTTCAAGACAACTCTTGCACGATGAGGAGAGGCAATAACTTGTTGGAAGAGTGAATTTTGACCCATTGTTTGGAGATACGGTACCACTACAGGTAAAACTATCTCATTTGCGTAAGAATTTCCCGTGAGGTTGTTCTGTATGAAAACGAGGTCAGTTCTTCCACCAAGGCGTATACCTCTCTAAAACATCACTGATCCGCCTCCCTGTCTAACAACTTCTCGAGCATGCTGGAGACGGTTTTGCTTTCCAGGTTCCCTCCATATTCGAATTATTCCCGAATCGGGATAATACCTTAATCTAGATTCATCACTAAAGAGAACTGTGGCCCACCTCTCTTGATCCCAGTTTACGTGTTCTTGGCACCAAGCTAAACGAGCAGCGCGATTTCCATGGGTCAGTTGTGGAACTCTTAAAGGACGTCTGGAGTGGAGTTGACCTTCGTGCAGTCGATTTTCCACAGTTTGGTCGAAAAATTGTACATTATGAACTCGTGATAGCTCTTGAGCTAATTGAGATGCTGTGGTAGTACGATCTCTTCTGGCTTGTAAAACCAAAAATCGGTCTTGGGCGACTGTAGTAATCCTGAAACGACCTGTATGGCGTTCTTCTACGCTACCTGTTTTATTGAAACGCGACCATAAACGGTTTATGACACTTGGGCTACTTCGGAGAAACCTGGATACTTCCCGTTGTGAGCTCCCAGCTTGGAGCATGCCAAAGGCTCGTAACATCTCTTCTCTAGTCAAATGTCGTCTTTCCATGGTCGAATCACAAAACTTGAATCTTTTATTTGTGCTTACAACAGAAACAAAGTGCCAACTAACTGATCTCAAACACTGAATACATGAAATGATTATAAAGCAGAGTCGCATCTGCAGCATTTTTATTTTTTCATGAAAAAAAACTTAAATCCTTTGCAGCACTCTACATAATTTGGTGAGAAATTGATGCAGGTGTTCATTTCAAAAAAAATCATCCATATTGATCGTTCTGGATACGATATATCGATATTCAGAAGTGTTCCCTAGACTTTTTTGAGGTGTTTATGCGGATTTTGCATTATCCTTTACAATATAATCATAAAAGAAAGTTTTCTCTTCTTTTTTTGTATACTATCTACCATTGCGTGAAGGATTTGGAAAGGGATCTTCTTTGTTGTGTTGTTTTTTCGATTCACTTCTCGATAATAAAACAATATATTTGTTGTCCTTCTGACAAAACATGAAGGAGTAATTTCTTTTCTTCAAGGAAAATGTATCAATCGAACAGATGCCAATTCGGAATGGAACGGCAGAGTCGCACCGAAATCCAGAAATTGTAAAAACAAATATCGACGTATTATTTCGGTTATTTTCCAAAAAAAAATAAAAATCACCTAATTATTAAGTCCATATTTTTATCCACACTGTATGTTGAGAGGCTGATGTTAAGTTCGGTAAAATTGTCAGTGATCCCTAGAAAGCTCCACAAAACTGAACCCTTGCTTGTTCTTCCAGCTCAGTTCTTTGAGTGTTTTTAAGCCGAATATACCAGAACATTGCGGTGTTTTTTAAAATAACAACACATCTATCATCACATCATTTCAAGTCCATGTTTGCTTGTTCTCTCATTTCATTTCTTCATAACAGAACCATATTCATGTTTTCTTCTCTGACAGAACTAGAATGAGTTATCATTTTTCTTGGATCACATTTAGGGGAAATTTCGTCATTTTGAAACGGCGTGAATAAGTCGCTTCAAAATCTAGCACAGTGCAAATAAAACGAAAGCTTTCCAGTTATATATTACTCGCTGTATATTATGATTTAAAACAGTGTAGTTATTGCTGAAAATGCCAACAGATATACATTTCATAGTTCCAAGTTTTCACTTCTGCCGGCAGTTTCCAAAACCTGTTTCCTTATTCCTTATCACTCCTCGTATATTGTTCATTCATCTCGAACTAATTCACCTAATAAGTTGATACGCCTCACAAATGTTCATTATGCTTATAATAAACTCTTTAATTAAAAAAAAACTGATTACCATAAACATTCCTTGGATCATTCACGGCTAAATATACAAACTCTTCATGTCATACTTCATGCCAAGTGTAAGTAGCTGTTGTAATATCCTCGATTTGACGTTAATCAGATTGGATTCATACGCATTCAGAAGCGTTGTGGACGAATTCAAATTAAATGCGAATAATACACAGTAAGTTGGCATCCTTGGAGACAATCCTCAATGCCGTTGAAGAGTCGAGAGGAAAAGAGTAACGCGACAAGTCAAACCAGGTGTACGGTAAACGGTTGGTAGTCGTGCGTACTGACTTGATTTATCTCCTAATTAGTTTGGACAGGTATATAGAACATGGATATAGCAAGAAGAACTTCTAGATAAGCAGAATGTGATTTACGCATGAACAGATCGAATCACATCCCCTCGATAAAGATTAAAAACCGTACAAAAGATGTATCAGAAAACACCCTGAATTTTGGGAATGCTGTATTTACTTTTACTTATTTTTTTCCGGGTGACGTGAGAAAAGCAAAAAAAGCAAATTATCAGAGTTAAATTAAATGAAATATTGAAAGCACACCCCAATTAGCAATTATTAATAATTTACATGTGACACCATTTCCCTAGACCTAAATTTCTAATCTTTTTCATGGCTCGGCTCTCTTAATTAAAATATATTCTGCTGCTATTTCTGAACCCGTATTCGATTATCTCAAAAATATCAATTTGCTTAAACCGCGGTATGATATGTGCTCCGTAACTTTATCTAGAGAAAGCAGCCACTAGTTCCCACCTGAACACAGATCATCCAAATAAAAACCGTTGGATATTCTTGAAAAAAACCGGCAACATCAAAAAAGTAGTGCCAACCCTAAACGAGACAGCGTTGCTAGCTAATTTTCTCATTCACGAGACAAAAACATGATGAAAACCTCTAATTATTTCCGAAAATTCGATATTACTATTGCCTGTATACTGTGTGCTCGAACAGAAACTTGACACTCCCCCTCTAAAACTGGAAATTGAAATTTTAGGAAAAAACTCTGGAACAGGACCATTTTTTGTTCATGGTTAGCCGTTTTTAAAATTAATTCGAATCATGTAATGAATGAAAAATTCGATTAACATCTTTCAATTATATTGTCGGATGCTTCATTCCAAAAAAATGGTTTTGGCCACTGTAACATAGTACAATATCGCTTTATTCTACTGTTATTTTATTCATTATTTAAACACCTCAAAAAAGTCTAGGGAACACTTCTGAATATCGATATATCGTATCCAGAACGATCAATATGGATGATTTTTTTTAAGAAATAAACACCTGCATCAATATCTCACCAAATTATGTAGAGTGCCGCAACAGATTTCAGTTTTTTTTATAAAAAACTAAAAATGCAGCAGATGCGACGCTGCTTTATAATCATTTCATGTATTCAGTGTTTGAAATCAGTTAGTTGGCACTTTGTTTCTGTTGTAAGCACAAATAAAAGATTCAAGTTTTGTGATTCGATCATGGAATTACGACATTCGACTACAGAAGAGATTGTACGAGCCGTTGGTATGCTCCAAGCTGGGAGCTCACAACGGTAAGTATCCAGGGTTCTGGGAAGTAGCCCAAGTGTCATAAACCGTTTATGGTCGCGTTTCAATGAAACAGGTAGCGTTGAAGAACGCCATTAAGGTCGTTTCAGGATTACTACAGTCGCCCAAGACCGTTTTTTGGTTTTACAAGCCAGAAGAGATCGTACTACTACAGCATCTCAATTAGCTCAAGAGCTATCACGAGTTCATAATGTACAAATTTCCGACCAAACTGTGAGAAATCGACTGCACGAAGGTCAACTCCACTCCAGACGTCCTTTAAGAGTTCCACAACTGACCCATGGAAATCTCGCTGCTCGTTTAGCTTGATGCCAAGAACACGTAATCTGAGATCAAGAGAGTTGGGCCACAGTTCTCTTCAGTGATGAATCTAGATTTAGTTATTATCCCGATTCGGGAAGAATTCGAATATGGAGGGAACCTGGAAAGCAAAACCGTCTCCAGCATGCTCGAGAAGTTGTTAGATAGGGAGGCGGATCAATGATGTTTTGGGGAGGTATACGCCTTGGTGGAAGAACTGACCTCGTTTTCATACAGAACAACCTCACGGTCAATTCTTACGCAAGTAAGATAGTTTTACCTGTAGTGGTACCGTATCTCCAAACAATGGGTCAAAATCCACTCTTCCAACAAGATAATGCCCCTCCTCATCGTGCAAGAGTTGTCTTGAACGTTCTTGAATAGAATGATATCGATCTTCTACCGTGGCCATGCTGCTCCCCAGATCTAAATCCCATCGAGCATGTGTGGGATACCCTAAAAAGAAATCTCCTGCATCAAAACATCTTCCATCATGAACATTGCTTCGATTAGCATTTCAGGGGGATTGGAATGACTTAGGCCAAAATGTAATAGACAATTTAATATTGAGCATGCCGCGACGATGCCAAAGTGTCATTAATAACAGAGGTGGACCTTCTGGGTACTGAAAAATATAAGTGCTTCCATATAGTTTCGAAAATATTAGTTCAGGATTTTTTTTTGTGTTTTACCGAATTTCGTCATTTTCAAATTTCAAATTTTTTTTATAATAGGTTCTTTGGAGAAGTCAAATATTATTTTGTTTTCTTGAGAATACATTATATACAATACATTCTAACAAAAACCGAAAGACTTCCATAAATTCGAATCATCAAATTCATATTTTAAAGATATTGGTAAGTGTTCCCTAGACTTTTTTGAGGTGTTTATTATTGAAAACCATCTCAAAAATATCAATTTGCTTAAACCGCAGTGTGCTATTTACTCCGTAACTTTATCAAGAGAAAGCAGCCACAAGTGCCCACCTGAACAAAGATCATCCAAATTAAACCTTTGGATATTTTTAAAAGAAAATTGAAAACCAGCAACATCAAAAAACTACTGTAGTGGCAAGCCTGAACCAGACAGCGTTGATAGCTAGTTTTTCCATTCATGAGACTGAAACATGATGAAAACCTCTAATTAGTTCCGAAAATTCGATATTATCATTGTCTGTATACTGTGTGCTCCAATAAAACCTTGACACTCCCCCTCTTAATCTGGAAATAGAAATTTTAGGTAAAAATTCTGGCACAGGACAATTTTTTGTTCAGGGTTAGCCGTTCTTAAAATTGATTCGGAGCATGTAAGAAAACCCTTACTGTCAATAAAGGAAAAATGGATCCAGCGGTACTTCGATTAACATCTTTCAATTATATACTCGGTTTGTTATTCCAAAAAATTGGTTTAGGCCACTGTAACGTAGTACTATATCGCTATATTCGACTGTTATTTCCAAAACGCACCAATTATTCATTATTTAATCCACAATACACACTGTACAGACTGGACGCTTTGGGAAATATTGTGAATAAAGGAAAATGACCCCCTCTTCCCAGCGTTCTATTTCCGTGGGGAATTGATTGCCGTAAACAGATACAAGCTAGATTTTTTCGTTTTTGAGTTATTTGGAAATTTTGAGAGTTTCTAGAATCAGTCAAGTCATAATATCTCTGTTGTTTTTGATGTTACGTAAAATTGGTTTTGATATTGTAGAGGCACTTTATTATGTTTTATCGAACTTTATGTGGAATTTTTTTTTGTCCAACGGTTTCGGAGTATTAATGCTTGCGTTTTTCAACATGAACCATAGATAACTTTGATTCCTTTGAGAAGGATTTTTTTGGTTCTTTTCAAAAATATATCTTATCTGCACCCAATTATTCTATTATAATTATTGCATACAGAACGTTTTTTCATAAAGAACCGAAAATTTAATAACTCTTCCCTATGTTTATTTAGTTACTCTATGTCCATTCACAGAAACCACGTGAAATATCTTAAGTGAATATAGCATCGTTTGAAATAACGAAACGACCATGCCTTGCGAGAATTTTGAAAAGTAACATGAACTCGCTGTTTTAAAACTGAAAACTAACGAGATATTCTATTATATGAAATTAAATTCAATAGAAATAATCAATGAAGGTATTACCATTATGCTGTATGCATAATTCACAACACCTGAATATAGGCACGCTTTGTAAATTTGAATTTAAATATAATGTCTGAAATTTTGAATCAATTCTCCATTATTTCGACTAGCTCTTCTATATAACACATCTTCAATACATCCACAAAGCCAGAAGTCCAGCTATGACAAATCCGGAGAACAGATCTTACTGGTCCCCTAGTTCCAATCCAATTATTGTCAAAATTGAAGTGAAGTAAATCAGTTTAATGAGAAGCAGCTCCATCGTATTGAAGATAGAGTTTTCGAGGACCAGAAATACAAAAAATTTAGAACAAAAAATTGTTGCGCGTGGAATTAGTTTCCCGTTGGATACCGAATCTGTTGACTGTAGAACAGAAAGCAGCAAGGGTGAATTGATGTCAAAAAACTCTGGGCCGTTCTAGATTTGGAGTGTCTAAAAGGTTTCACAACATTGTCAGTGGTGTTGAATCTTGGATTTATTCATACTAGCCGGAAAATAAGCGATATTCCTCTGTTGAGTGCTCCAAGAGAAGAAAAACCGACAGAAATCAAATGTGGCCAAAGAGTCTCCAATTGAATGGTCGCAAGAGCAGATCATGCAGCAACAATTCTTTCATAAAATAAAAAAGGACTTCCTGCCGATTGGTACACAACCATTACTTTACCGCAAGTGTTTAGCAAACTTCGAGAAACCTACCTCGAATGGCGAATCATTTTCCACCAAGGCATAACAAGTTTGCACACAGCTCGAAAAACAATCGAATATTTAATGCAAAAAACATCGAATTGTTACATCATCCTGCAGATAGTCCGGATCTAAGTCCCAACGATTTTTTTCATTCATTTCATCATCAATTGAATATTCAATGCGAAAAATATCATATTGTTACATAATCCTGTATACACTCCGGACATAAGTCTCAACGATTATCCCAAAATCAATAACGGACTGCGAGGTCAAAGGTTTCACTCGTCAGAAGAAGCATTTTGAGTGTAGAAGCGAACGATTGGAATAACTTCTTCTAGAAATGGTTGGTTGTTGAAGTATATTAATCATCACTGAGAAATAATAACGTCTTCTCAAAGATCTCAATTGTTTCATCCTAGCTCTATATGCAAAACTTAAAAGACATCCCTCGTATTAGATCAAAATGAGTAGTTTAAGTTAAATAAAAGGATATTTACAATAGGAGACTGAAATCTTATGAATCTACTCATTACAAATTGGCTGGGTTTTTTTACGAGCGGAATTTTGTCTTTATTATTAACTGACAATGAACCCAAATTCTTATTATTAGTACCCATGGTGTTAACTGTGTTAAGTAGGAATATAATTAATTGAAACTTCTCTATTCGATGTTCAGTATGCAAAAGGATAAATGCTTTGCAACAAAAGTTTATGTTGTTTTTGTTTTATTAAGGTGTCAGTTGAATTCGGTTTGTAAGTCGTACTTAGGGATTATTGTTGATGTTTGAACTTTATACTCGAAATCAACAGCTGACAAAGGAATAGAATTAATCTGTGAACAAATGAATGAAAAGCACTCACTTTGATGTTCAGAGATTTAGAACTTCTGTTATGAATTAAGCTATCCGAATAAGTTGATTTTCTGTATATTTTGAATGCGAATGAGTTATGAGCCCTACTAATTGACAAGTCCAAGAAGTTCAAAGATTTTTATATTTTCATATATTTTTGCTAAGTGTTTTAATTAATCATTTAGCGTTAAACATATTAACCCGATCAAATTTTGAGGTGTATAGTATAGAAAGCAGTCTATATAAAAAGCGTAGTTCTTCAACCTATATCTGGGAAATATAGAAATTTGAAATTGATAATAATAATAGATCCATAGTTTTTTTGGTGAATGAGTAAGCAATGAATATAAGAAAAAGTTTGAATTAGCATTTCGCGTGGGTCATCGTTCGTAAGAGCTGAGGTTGGAAAATCTCTATGGCACTTCGAATAATAGCTGAAAAGGTTCTGAAAACTACCCTTCCTCTATCTATGAAGTCATCACTATAGAGACTATCAAATAGTTATTATCAGCAAAAAAATCATAATTCCAAAATGTTATCTGATACATTAAATAAGCTATTTCGATTGGAAGATTTATTCAAAACCTATGAAATATATCCACAGTTGAGATAATATACCGGTGAGTCAATAAGGCGAGGAACTTCTATATCTCAGAAACTATTTGAGATAGAAGCGAAATTTTTTCTGATTATTTTTTTATAAAAATGTTTGCATTCCTTAAAATTATTTTCATACATACAGGGTGTTCCATTATTGCTCCAGGGACAAAGATAGATTTTTTTTAAATAGCACGCCCTGCATTTTTTATCATATTCTGATTACAATTCGGATGCTCCTTTCAACGATATCTGTTTTGTGCCCACACAACTATCGGTAGGTTTTAAATTAATTGAAATATCTATAATTTCGGCAAATTGGAAGTTTTTCGAAAGTTCTCAAATGCCTTATTTCGCATAATTTACGCATGATATTTTTTTTCTTTTGAGGTGAAAGGGTTGTACCTTATTATCAAATGAAGAAAATAATTTTTTTTATACCGACTGTTCCAAGTAACCTTTTCTTGAAAAATCCAATGGAGATTTCCCAGAAAATTTCGGAATTAGTGTGAGGTTTAGGTATTTCTTGCAATAAACATGCTGTTGATAAAATTCAGACATCGAAATATGCAAATTTCAACACAAAATTAGATTCTTTGCTGTTCAATGAAACTTAAACATCAAAACTCCCAAGGTGTATCGAAATTTCTTCACAAGAAAGGATTTATGTGCGATTTTATCAGTTGTGCTCAGAGCTAAGTCTTCACTTAATCGAAATTACTCAGTTCGAAACCTTCAATAGATGTTCAAAAAGTCTACTGCGCTCAAAACAACCTGCATGCTATTCTCTTCATTGAGTACACGCTTAGCTCTTTCATTCTTCTCATATCCAACTTGTGATTAAACCATAGAGATAAGTATGACTTCTATGGGCATACCACATGAAGATAGAAAATATTGTTCGAAGGTCTGTGGTTTAAACCACCTGTGCACATAGAAGACTTATTTCTATGGTTTACTCACAATGCCCCAAGATTTGATAGTTTTGAATTGGATAATTCCAACGTCATATGAGTGAGTCTCAGTGAGAAATACATAATATTATTGCAACATTGAATTTTACCCAAGAAGAGTTAATTGATATGATTTATTGTTTGGGAGAAGGTGGGAGGAATTGTTTGTTGGCGTCACATATTTTTTCCCAACGTTACCCAAACAGTAGACATCCTAGGAAAGAGGCATTCGAGAGACTCAAGGAAAGGTTTGAAAGAACTGGACAAGTTGGATACGAGAAGAATGAGAGAGCTAAGCGTGTACTCAATGAAGAGAATAGCATGCAGGTTTTTTTGAGCGCAGTAGAGAATCCTCATGTTAGTACAAGAGATGTTAGTCGAGACTTGGGCATTAGTCAGACATCTGTACCAAGAACTTTGAGGAAGGAAAAGTTCCATCCTTTTCATGTTCAACTCCACCAACAGTTGGAGCCCCTGGACTTCGGGCGGAGATTGGATTTTTGTAGATGGTCTTTGAATAAAATAGCAGATCAACCGAATTTTTTCAGTGGGGTACTTTTCTCTGATGAGGCCACCTTTCATAAGAATGGATTGGTGAACCGGCATAATTTCCATTATTATGATACTCGAAATCCTCATTTTATGAGAACTGTTGACCACCAACATCGTTGGTCTCTAAATGTCTGGTGTGGTAAAATTGATGATTATGTGATCGGACCATTTTTTTCCAAGAACATTTGAACGGCGAACGTTATTTAAATTTTTTGCCGCATGATCTGGAGCCTTTGCTTATTAATGTTCCCCAAAACATAAAAAACAATATGTGGTTTCAACACGATGGGGCTAGAGCACACTACAGCGGCAATGTCCGCGATTTTTTAAATGAAAATGAACCAGGGAAAATATAATGGAGAGATTTACAGAAGAAGCAATTTAGGAGTATAACGCCGAATGTTCTCCAGAGAATGACCGAATCATTTAAAAATCGTATTCGAGAATGTGTTTGCATTTTTTTTTTCAGTGGATGTTTCATTCACGACAAGCAGTTCAATTTCGTTTCTTAATGATAATTCCGGAATATTTTGGGCAATTGTGAAAGTAATACAAGTTCAGTGAAAAGAACAGGGTGTTACATTTAGAAAAAAGTTCTTTTATCTCGAAAAATTCTATTTTCGTTGGATCACCAAGAACACTGGGTATGAAAAAACAGTTGATCTCTTACTTCGATGATGAGGAACATATTTTTTTCAGAGAATAATTATTGTCACACTCAAATGATACGGAAGGAAGATTGTGAGAAGTTCTGAAAAATCTTCCAAATTCTCGATCTTTTTGATATTTTGACTTTTTGAACATTTATTGAGTTTATTGCAAGAAATACCTAAACCTCATACTAATTTCGAAATTTTCTGGGAAATCTCTATCGGATTTTTGAAACAAAGGTATCGTTGTGAAACTTATTAGAGTGGGAACAAAAACGTGAAAAAGATACATTTGAAAAAAAAGTTTTTCATGTTTGAAAAATTTAATTTTCGCCGGGTTACTAGGTATATATACATTCGGTATAAAAAATTTTTTCCTCATTTGATAAAAAGATACAACAAGAAAAAAAATATCATGCTTAAATTATGCGAAATGAGGCATTTTAGAACTTCCAAATTCTCGAAATTATCGATATTTTAATTAATTTAAAATCTACCGATAGTTGTTTGGGCAGAAACTAGATATCGTTGAAGAGAGCATCCAAATTGTAATCAGAATATGATAAAAAATACAGGGCGTGCTATTTGCAAAAAATCTATGTTTGTCCCTGGAGCAAAAACGGAACACCCTTCATGTACGAAAATAATTTTAAGGAAAGCACACATACTTATACAACAATAACCAGAAAAAATTTTGCTTCTATCTCAAATAGTTTCCGAGATATAGAAGTTCCTCGCCTTATTGGCTAACTGTATAATATTATTATTATAATAATCTTTTATGTTTATACGAAATGATAAGAGAATATAAAGTATATTAATAATATTGTCTAATAAATTACCATGAAATACACTATTCATGAATTTCTTCTTTCATATGGAGAAAACTTGTTGCATCAAAAAATTTTTTGCAATCGTACCCTTGGTAAGGTAACTCGATTACCTTGCTACTACACGTGTCAATTAATTTGTTTGTTCACTACACTGTTCCGTAATAAGTTCAATAATTTGTGAGTTTTTATTCAACAATGGAATGTTGAAATGATAATTTTGAGATCAATACGCTCTTCAAAATGCTCATGAATCGTTTGAAAATAACGCAACTTAACAAGTCCAATCAAGATAAAATGGCTCAATTAATACCAAACGGTCATTTAAAAAAAGGTTTCAAGAAAGATAGAGTTTTTCCAGTCTTTCATTATCTAAACCTGCGACCACACACAGATGTAGCAACGGATGATTTTGGGTTGACGCCAAAGTAATCATTTTTTTCTATTGGATTTTTGATTTCAACGCAACGGCAGATTTGTGGTCGCTCCCATAAGTAGGCATTGATTGCAGTTCGTCAAAACTACTTTTCCGGTGGTGCCACATAGAATCATCCGTTACTACCGGAGTATGTGGTTCAGGCTAAGAAATACATGAAGTCTAAAAGAAACAGTTTTCCGCTGATAGAAGGCGAAGTACTCTTGTTTATACTTTTAATTTTTCAATTATTTGGTCAAGTATTTTTCTTTCTTTTCACTTCTTCTGAACTTAACTAAGTTCCCTGGTCATTTTTTTCCGCTTCTATTTTCAATGATCTTACCAATAATGTGAATTTTGGATAATATTTTAAGAGTGTACAGCTGTACTATTTTGCGCCCCCCTCTACAACAGTTCCATAATTATATCAGTTGAGAGTTACTTCAAAACAAATTTTTAATCTACTAATCCAAAAATTGCTCTAGTCGTTGACAGTGAATATGTTTTTCTTCACCAGGTTATAATTCTATATTTATTTCTTTGGTAGTGGTAGTTACTTACAATAAAACAATAAGCTGAGCAAGACATCTTTAAAATTATAGAAGTTTATCGGAGTTTTGGAGCTATTAAAATTATTGTACGAAATTTGGAGAGTTGTATGAATATTCGCCTGGAAACTACATACTTCTTTTTTTCTGAAAAAGAAGTCATTGGTCAACATACCTGATCTGCGGCTTCAGATGCCAGCTATGATCATATATTATCCTGACTTGCTAAACCCAGAAATTGGGCTCAGTAAAATGATGCCCGTACGCAAGAGAAGCTAGTTTCATATTTCCAGGAAAATGTGTTGGCCGACGAAGAGTCAATGGATATCCTGCTAGATCACAAAATATGGCTCCTCTCGACTTCTTTTTGTGCAGTTATTGAAGTTGCGAAGATTTTTAAATGTTCCTAAAAATTTGATGATCACCTTACATACGAAATATTTCACCATAAATTAATAAAGTTCGAGGGAAAAATAGTTCGTTTACATGTCAACGTTAAGTTGTCATCGATTCTTAGTTTGGTCATGTAGTGAGATGAAATTTTTTCATCTGCATTATTAGAGAGAGTCAATCTCTAAATGGAACTCAAGTTTGCGTAATTTTTACAATTCACCGATTTATCGGAATTTTGACAAATGTCAATTAATACAAATAAAATCAGAAAGTGAAAATATGCTACTACCAAATACTAGCAAAACGACTAGTCCCTTTGAGTGAGTATAAGGACTATTCACACGAGACAGAGGCAGAAAAGGGTATGTATAATATATATTACAGAAGAGAGTGAGTCATAAGGTCATCGCCTCATTTTTTTTTAATATAATGTAATGCCAAATGGAGAAATGTTAAACTAAAAGAATGAGACATAAGTTTACTGTTTCTTCAGTTGTTTATTCGATAGAAAGTCTTACTACCATTCAGGAAGAGAAAGATTGACGACTGGGTCCACTCATCAGTGCGTCTTAAACCTTATGAAACTTCCTCAGAATCAACACCGTGACAAGCACAATTGGATAGAAGCATGAATTCCAAGGCCAAGGATATGATAATGGGTTCAATATAATAGCAATAAATTGAGGGATCTAAAGTACAACCGGTCTAGTAAAAGCGTAGTCACGATTACTAGCGATCAGTCAATGAAAACTCTGTAATTCCTTCTTCTCTTACAGAGGGCAGCAGTTTTATTCATGCTTTATGAAGGAGAATCAGCTGACTGTTGTTTTCAATTCTGACCTACCGCTTTGCGTCGCGCTTCGAAGCAGTTTCTTTGTGCTTTGCTTGCAAAAGCTACGCATTTCGCAGTACTGTGCAAAAGCCTATGCTGAGTGGAAAACACGTTGAAAAACGTCTCGAATGGGCAAGGGAACATTTGGAGCGTGATTGGGGCAATGTGATTGTCAATGACGAATCATCTTTTTGGGCATTTCCAATCATTTAGCATGCCTGGACGGCACCCACTAACAAATTGCTCCACCGTTAAACACACTATGAAAGTTCATGTTTGGGGATACATCTCAAAAAAGGGATTCTGATCGTTGTACGTGTTTACGGACAACTTAAACGCCCAGAAAATGAACCAAATTTACAAGAAAGCTTTGTTTCCGACTGCTAAAAAGTGGTACGAGAAGTAAACTGAGATTTGGATTCTCCAGGAGGACACGACCCAAAACACCGGAGGAAGGATTGTCACTCATGGAAGAATGAAAATGGTGTCTTTAATTTGGATTGGTCGTCTCAGTCGCCCGATGCCAAGCCAATTGAAAACGTTTGGGCTCAAATGAAGATGGAAGAACCGATCTTGCAATTTGAAGCAGCATGTTCGGCGTGTTAAAAAGATTTGGAGGTCGTTTTCACAAGAATACGCGAAGAATCTCGTGGAAAGCATGCCTTAAAGATGCCAGGCTATTATTGACGCTGAAGGGGATTGGACCTGCTATTAATGTTTTTGCATGAACGTTTACGAACAAATAAAACAATATTTCAAAGCATTTTTGTATTTTGTAGTCTCATTTTTTCACAATAATGATTATGCTCTTACTTGACCGACTGTAGATTCAGTTACCAAATTAACAAGTATTTTTCATTCCATGTGATTGGCATAGCTTGAATTGAAGTAACAGCAGATGCTCCAAAAATGTCAAAATTTCTTCAAAGACTATTCGTTCTATTTTCTGTATCAACAAAGCGTTGGGTTAGTTGTTTCCAATTACGCCTAAAAACTATCACAGAAATAAGTGTGCGAAGCTTGTGGACAAGTAGAGTTTCTAGCATCGCTGCATCAATTCATCATTACTGAATATATTGATATATTATTTCAACGCTATGAAGACTGAAAATATGGATGTGTCAAACGCTTTAGAATTACAGAAAAATTGCTCGAAATTCTTGAAAACATAGCGATAATTCAAGAATTATTCATCTGTTCCACTGACAGCAACAAAAATTGCTTCTCAGGCTCAAATTTATCCTATTTTTAAGAAAATCAGATCGCTATGGAAGAGAATAAGGCAAATGATGAAACACCAGAAGATCCGGAAAATTCCTCAAAAATCCGAATAGAAAACAAACTGCTCCAGTGGATTGGATTCAAACACATCATCTGGATGCTGAGGTCATTGTACTGGGTGACTTCAACATTCACAACACCAACTGGCTCCACCACTCCAATTGGACAGATGGAGCGGAAAAACAGGCTGAAACTTTCGCAATCAGCCATAATCTAACGCAGCTAATCGACGTACCGACAAGAATAAATGATCACACAACCGACTTCCCGAATACCTTGGATCTCTTTTTGATTTCAGATTGAGATGATTTTGGAGGTCTCAGCACCGCTAGGCAACTCAGACCACAACCTTATATCTGCTACTGGAACCATTGTGCTGCCGCTAAAGCAAGAACCTGAACCACCCAGGCGCATTTGGCATTATAACCGTGCTTATTGGAATGAGCTGCGTGAATTTTTTTCGTGCTTCCCTTTCAGTGATGTTTGCTTTTCAGATCCTGGCAGCAATGTGTGCACTGAATCTGTAACAGAAATCATTCATGCAGGAATGGATCTCTACATCCCTCATTCCATGAAAAGAACAACAGCACAAAAGCCATCGCTGAACAAAGACTGCGAGAAAGCCTCCGCAGCGAAGAACAGATCTTACAAGTCATGGAAGATAAATCCAACGGAGGAAACAACAACCTTCGTACGAATACGGAATGTATGCAACCTGACAACTGCAAGAGCAAAGGCCAATTTCAATGAAGGGGTAAATAATAAACTCCTTTAACGGGCAAGCGGGACTTGACAATTCTGGTCTATGGCGAAGACTGTCAGTACCAATTTCTGCAAATCTGCGTTTCCGCTTCTTGTAAGAGAAGACGGAGATATAGAATCATCCCCGAAAGAGAAAGCTGATCTCTTTGCTCTCTTGTTCTAACATTATTCTGTGCTAGACTTATCTAACGCAATACCACCGAACATTCCACCTACAAATTTTTCCATGGCACAAATCAAGTTTCAGAGTCCGCACTGTGAAACGGGCTCTTGAGCAGCTGAACTGCAAGAAGGAAATTGGTCTAGACGAAATACCGCCAATCGTCCTGAGAAACTGTGCTCTCCAACTGGCACCCATCCTTAACCGTCTGTTTCAGATTTCCAGAGCAGCTGGAAAATAGCGAGAATTCAACCGATTCGAAAGAGAGGAAAGAAGTCATTACCCCAAAACTACCGACCTAATGCACTTCTTCCCATCATGTCCAATGTTATGGAGAGAGTCATAAATGATGAAATCATCAAATATCTTGAGTTGCTGGGAATTATTAACGACCGTCAGTATGATTTTCGTAGGTAAAGATCGACAGGAAATCTGCTCGCCTACGTCACTCATGTTTATACATGAGAAAATCATGGGGAATCTAGAGCAATAGCCCTCGACATCTCTAAAGTCTTCGATAAGGTTTGGCATGCATCCTTGTTGAATAAATTTGCTGCAAATGGGCTTTCCGAAAATTGCGGGGTTGGATGTGTAGCTTTCTTTCAAATTGTTCAATACAAATTGTGGTCGACGGTATAAGATCTGATTGTTTCCGGTTGCAAGCAGGAGTACCTCAGGGATCCATTCTTTCGCCAACCTTTTTTCTGTTGCACATGAACGATCTTCTGTCATCTACAGAGAACAAAATCTTTGGTTTTGCAGACGATTGTACATTGATTTCCCCTTTTAGTAGTCTGCGGCCGATTACAGCTGTGGAATCTCAGCGTCAGAAATATCAACAAATTACCAACTCAAACTCTGACTTACATAGGATATCTGAGTGAAGTCAGTTGAACTTGGTGAGCTTCAACGCGAGCAAGACGCGAGCATATACGTTTTCTAGATTGGTCCCCGCTGAAGAACCTCCTCTAACGATGCAAGGCCAACAAATTGCATCCAGAGATTCGATGCACCTTCTCGGAATATCGAATATTTCCGAGTCTTGCTGGCATGAACATGTATCAGCAATAGCTAAGTCGGCCTCAGCTAAACTTAATTTTCTTTTCAGAGCCAAGCAATACTTCACGTCATCTCAGCTGTTACTTCTCTGCCTCGTCGACCACCTGGAGATCACCCGCGATCTCCAACTTCTGGCCCCCAGAAGACAAGTTGCTGACCTTCCTCTGTTTCACAGAAACTTCCACGGAAATTGCTTCAAGAAGCTGAAAGACTTTGTTCCGGGAAAACTCATATTCTGCTGCAATACTAGGCTGGCAAGGAGTTCTCATCATATGGCGGTACATTAAACGACCCCTCGAACCTCTCTCTATAAGAATTCCTTCGTTTACAGGGCCGGTGAGCTGTGGAACTCGCTTCCGTCCAACATATTCGCAACATCCTACAATTTGGCCCTCTTCAAGGAGCGAGTAAACAAACACCTCAATTCTTTCCAGGCGCCCACTCATGTGGTGTAACAGGTTCGCCTATTCCTGGGAAGCGCACATAAAGAAAAAAAGAATAATGTGATATATTTGGATGCCACTTGGTGGAGGAACTTATCAATCTAAATCCACCGTTAAAAGATCTCAAAATTCAGAAGAACCCATTTGAGTTCGTCAACTGATCAAATGCAACAAATGTCAAGACATTTTTCCAAACATTTGAACAGTAGTACGAATTTTGTTAACGTTACTAAAGGAGATCTAGTTTCAATGAATTAAAGCTGATCAAAACCTATTTATGCTCATCAATGGGACAGGAAAGTTTACCAGATCTCACAATCATCGATAGAAGATGATTTTGCTAAGACATGAATTTTTCTGACCTGATAACAAAGTTCACTAATGCGAAATCAAGAAAGGCAACAGTACATATCAATGAATAATAAATTTCTTCGTAATTATTTGTTATTATTTATGGATGCCAATGCAAATTGATGACATACAATTCTTAGAACAAATTTGCTCTTTCATTACTCTCTTGAATGTCATCTTAGTATTGTCGAACAATGAAGAGGAAACTTCCAATTTTGGGAGAAATTTCTATTCTATTCTTCATCCTATTGCTTTCTGTCTCTTCCATCACAAGAGTTCATAAGATCCATTCCTGAAAAAATGAATGTCATTCGGTTAATCATATGGTACAAATGTCCCAATAATTCCGCATTGGAATAAAGTCACTATTGGAAAATCAGCTCGGTGCTCTTCTCTTGGTTGAAAATATCGTACCTTCTCGAACAAGTATCTGTTATCTGATTTCGAATGCAGCTGGATTATCGTTGACAAACCCATTTGAAACCGAGATTATTAAACTTTATTAAATTTAACAGGCTCATTTGAATAAAAATAACATAAAACGTTGTCGATTTACACATGCTGATTGTTATCAGGATGGATACAGTAAGTTTTTCATTAGTCTAGAATTTAATTTAATAATGAACCGGCATTCCTCAAGAATAACACTAAGTTAGGATTTTCTTCATTTCATCGACAATATAGCCGCATTCCCTGTTACTTAATTGATTCCGACGCACATCATTTTCTCAACGATTAATGATTGAATATTATAAATATCAAAAACACAACGCCTAGAAATTAACGCACGATTCCAATATTCTAATTTTTTTTGGTAGGCAACTAATTATTCACACATATTTTCTTTCAGATATGCCGAAATTTGTTAGAATTTTCATGAGAAGTTTATAGACAACAACAAAACGCCTCAAGAAGGAACTAGATTTCTATCAGCCACCAGAGCAAGCTGGCCTTAGGAGTGGTTACAGCACCATAGACCATCTGCAGACATTGCTTACACTATTGGAAAAAACAACTGAGTACAATATACCTATATATTTGACATTTGTAGACTACCAAAATTGATGATGATACAAGAACTTGAAAAATGTATCTCAAACGTGGGGTACGCCAAGGTGATATGATATCACCTACACTTTTCACCCTGGCTCTAGAAGACGTTTTCAAGAAATTGAAATGGCAAGAAAAGGGCATCAAAATCGAAGGCTCGTACATTAATCATCTGCGCTTTGCGGATGACATCGTCCTTATCGCTGGAAACACAGATGAAGAGATGTTAGTGCAGCTGAATGAAGCGTCAAATAGTATAGGATTGAAAATGAACAATGGCAGAACCAAGGTCATGTGTCCCAACAACCGATATACTAATCAACTTAAGGAGAAGAGTTTACGACTCTTGTATCTTACCTGTAGCTACATACGGACTTGAAACGATGACAATAACGAAGCATTGTGCCAATCCCCTAAGGACTACTCAAAGAGCCATGGAGCGAGAAATGCTGGGAATATCCTCAAAAGACTGAGTAAGGAACGACGAAATCAGGCAAAGAACGCGAGTCTCAGACATTATAAAAAGAATAACCCAATTGAAATGGAGGTAGGTAGGTCACGTTGCAAGGCAGGACAGAGAGAAATGGACCCTAAGGGTTATTCAATGGAGGCCTAGAGAGACCAAGCGGAGTAGAGGCAGGCCGCAAAGACGTTGGATCGACGATATAAAAGACCAAGTCGGAGGACAGTGGTTTAGAATAGCACAAGACAGACATGAATGAAAGCGACACGGAGAGGTCTCAGAAGTGGACGGAAGAAGGCTGGCATTGATGAAGATGCCGAAATTTGATGTTTTTTCCTGGCGTATATGTCCTTCTCAAAAGAAAAAAAAATGAATGCAATAAATCAAGAAGAAGAAACCACCACATATTAATAATAACAATTATTGATCAATTTTTGAATTTTTGAAAGTTACGTTTATTCTTCAAGCCAGAACGATCTGCATGGGAAGGGAAGGGGGTAGGTACAGGGAGGCTGGTAGTTATGGAAGGAAAATTTGGCAAGAAGGGCCTTAAGCAACAACAACGATCCATAAACATTATATGAGAATTCACTCGTTGAGACAATAGTGCACTACTGCTAGGAACCTTCAAATGCAGTTTTGACAGAACAGTGCAAATTATCACGATATGACCACGTCTCAGGCAATTTGGTTTGAGGCCTCCTGTTCCAGCTGGAAGCCCAGCTCTATCCACGATACATAGAAGAGCCCGATTAGATTTCGCCAGGAAACATATGAATCGGTTAGAGGCAGACTGGGAAGATTTGTCTTTTTCATTGGGATCGCCCTTAGTAAGCAGACGTTGATATGAGAGATATGACTATTGAAAACTTTTAAATACACACAATCAAATTTATATGGAATCACCCGATATTTTGAATATTACCTCAGGGATTTTGAAATCTCGAAGGATTGTTAGAATTGATTCTTTTTGACATATTTCAAGTTGAAAAATGAATAAATTAAGGTTTTTTATTTCAAGAAAGAAACAAATAAAAATAAAAGAAAATAAGAGACGTGTTTTTTTCTCGACCTCAGTAGCTTATATTACCTCCTCTTGCCCTGATACAAGCTTGAATTCGTCTAAACCTGCTTTGGATTAGGTTTTCGACCTCCTCTGTGGTGATATTCTGCCACTCTTCTTTGACGGCTTGAATGAGCTGTTGTGGGGTTCTTGGATTATCCTGGTGCGTTCTAATTCTCCTTAAATGTTCAATAGGATTTAGGTCTGGAGAACAAGCTGGCTAGTCCAAAATAGCGATTCCTTAAATTTCAAGAAGATGTCACGCGAGGTTGCTGGTATGTTAGACTGATAGACTAATGCCTGTTGGTTCCAGAAATTGCCTTTGGAGTATGGGGTGCGACGCACTAGGGTCTTTTATTGCAATTTGGCACAAAAAGCGTTCTTGTTCTTCAGAAATGGTCTTCCTACGACTTCTTCTAGGCCTATTTTGCTAAGGTTCTAGCTCCACTTATCGGGCGTAGGTTTTTGAAATACCCCCTGTGATACCCCCATGGTGGCCGCTCTATCTCTCTGTATCAACCCTTCTTCAACGAGAGCAATTATTCGACCCCTCTGCACATCGGACAATGCAACGTGAAGCATTTTCAATTATGATTATTGGCTTTTTTGAATTTTGAAATTGACGTGACGACTGAGTACAATATCCCGAACATGATGTGATAATTCAACATTTCTTATCATAATATCCAGCAATTACAACAAAAAACTTCATTCTTCATAGGTAATCAAGAATCCATGGTTAAAAACAATCAATAATATTAAATACCGAGTGATTCCATATAAATTTGGTTTTGTGTACATATGCTTTTAGTGGAGGTTCAACAATGGCGTGGGTGTGATTTTCTTTGAACGCCCGCACTGATCCGGTCATCGTAAATACAGGAACCCTGAATGCTCAGAGGTGAGTAACAGATATTTTGGAAGAACATGTACCATTTCCGGTAAACATGGGTGAAAACTTTTTGTTTACGCATGATAACGTTAGACCTCACCAACCTCAAATCGTTACTATATTACCTTCAAAATCACGAAATCACTTCAGTGGGGTGACCTGTCACCTGTCCAGACCTAAATCCCATCGAATATATATGGAACATTTTCAACAGAAGATTAACAAGCCAGTACAACCAGCCAAGTACCGTGAATGAAGTTCGAAACAGACTGATCGACATTTGGAATAAAATAAAAAAAAGCACATTTTAGAATTTTTTCTTGTGTATAATTATTGGATGAAGTGTATTAAATACGTACTTTGTAGCTGCTCTCCTAGAATCGAAAGTGACAATAATGCAACTCCGTATCCCTCTCTGTACCCGATGATTGGTTCATTTTCTGTCGACTAATGCATTTACTGAAAGAAAAAAGCATAAGTGATGGGCCCACTTTGTTCCTTTCTTTCATCATATTCAACGTTTAATCGAAGTAACTGCACAACAGTCGGTAAATGCTTGACAAAATATAAGTTTCGCACTTGATACTCAATATCAGAAAATGGCAGATGCATTTGCCAGTTGCTTCACAACTGAGCCCAATAACGATCAGATGCCCCACTCTGCAACTAGACGTCTTGAGAATAGTCTAACACACGTAGAGTTTGATTCTTGCACAGTAAAAAAGCACCTACTCAAGCTAAAAAATCATTCGTCTCCAGGACTTGATGGTATCAGTCCTTTTTTCTTGAAGAAGTTTGCCGACGTCCTTTCTCATCCTTTGGCCTTGATTATAAGAACATCTTTCGAGACCTCCCGCGTTCCTCTGGACTGGAAGAAATCAAGTGTCACTCTTATATTTAAAAAAGGTGATAAACTGGACCCATGTAACTATAGACCAATAAGCCTTCTGTCTGTTGCATCAAAAGTGATGGAATCCATAATAGTCGAAGTGACAACCGAGTTGATAAAAAACTTTATCATTCCGTCAGAACAACATGGCTTCGTAAAGGGAAAGTCAACTACCACAAATCTTTTGTCTTGCGTTAATGATTGGACGCATGCTTATGATCAAAGGAGCCCTACTGATGTTATTTACCTCGAATTCGCCAAGGCTTTTGACAGAGTCACAGTAAGAAGATTAGTTCACAAATTGGACATCGTTGGTATTCGCGGGAAGTTGCTTCTCTGGACTACTAATTATATGTCGCAGCGAACATTCGTGGTGAGGGTTGGTGGTGTTCTTTCGTCGGAAAGACCGGTTGTGAGCGGAGTGCCTCAGGGATCCGTCCTGGTGCCACTTTTATTTGTCATTTTCGCCAGCGATCTTCCATTACACATTAAATCTCGCAAGTCATTCTTCGCTGACGACACCAAGTTGTATGCAAACCCGCTCACCGAGAGACAGATTCTCCAGGACGATCTTGATGCAATAAACCGATGGTGCAACGACTGGCTCCTACCACTAAATGTTGATAAATGTGTTGTGCTCCATATAGGACCCAATAATCCATCCCGTCAATACTCGATTGACAATCATCCACTTCGCTCAGTTACTTCACATGTAGATCTAGGAGTAACCGTTACTTCAAACCTTACGTGGTCGGAACATGTCCTAAGTGTTTGTAAACGTGCTAATTCTTTAATTTATCCCATTCGTAGATCGTTCGTTAAGTTGTCCTTCTCTAGTTCCGTTACACTTTATAAAACTTATGTGCGTCCTATTTTGGAGTATGCAGGCTCGGTTTGGTGCCCGGTTCTCGCTCGGGATAAAAGCATGCTTGAGGGTGTCCAGCGCCGTGCTACACGTATGACTTTTGGGGTCGTTCGTCCTTCATATAATGAAAGATTGGCTAGAGCTGGTCTCATAACCTTCGAGCAGCGAAGACATCGCGGAGATCTAATCTTGTGCTATCGTATAATTAAACACAATTACGCCAACCTGAGATGTTTGTTTAGTTTGGTTGCTGATACTCGTTTGCGTGGTCATTATCTGAAGCTGAAAAAAGAAAAATTTTCGTCGAGACAAAGACAGTATTTTCTTGTGAATAGGGTGTTCGATGATTGGAACAGGTTTTCTAGTGATGTGGTGGACTCAAATTCGGTTAATGAATTCAAAAATAAGTTGGACTTTCTTTTGTTTAATTAGATTTCGTTTTTGACATAAGTGGATTTAGTTATTATATATGTGTGCATATTTAATTATGGCTAAGCTGTGCTTGCAATACAATAGAAATTATTTTTTTTATTAGGCTTTTATAGGACTTGTCCTCAGCCTTAAATAACTTCAAAAATAATAAATAAAATATATACTTGAAATCTAACTTGCTGACTGATAACGCTAGACCTCACCAAGCTCGAAACAGGCTGATCAAAATTTGGAATTGAATAGATCAGAATGCTTTGATTTTGATTAAGAGTCTTAGATGTTATGCAGTAATTCTCGCTAGGGATTTTTACCGAAAGCTTCAAATTCTTCGTTATGAGTTTTATTTCAATTTCTATGAGTACCAATTTCATTTCAATTGTTCTCAAGCATTCCTTAGTGTTGGTGGATTGGTGGAAAAATAATTGTTCAACATATCATAGTTCCCTCCGAGTAAATTAAAATTTTCGATTTTCTGCACTAATATCTTGACGCAGTGTAGTATATATTCAATAAGTCCTAAATAATCAAATTTATTAATTCAATCATTCAAAATTGAAAGACTAATTGCCATCATGTCAAATCATGATGTGAGACAAATCACCAACTAAGGAAAGCACAGTATGAAGAATGGATAAACGTTCAGAAGACCCCCTGATCACTTCTAAATTGTAAGCTCGGGAAAATGAGCAAAAACGAGTGTATCATACAAAATCCTTCATATGATTTAAGAGAACAGGGAGAAAAAACTTTAAGGAAATCCTTTTCTCCTCCCTTGCCCCGACAAGCAACAGCTAGTCCGGAAGTGAGTTTTGAACAAAAATGTGATAAGAACTTTTGTGTTAACGCTTCATTCTTCATTTTAACCGGATCTTCGATTGGTAAGGCAACTGCAGTAATTGCAGTAAAATGAAAGAGAAAAACAGCAGAAAGACTTGACTTGAATAATGAATATCTTTTGGTACCAACCGAACAGGATTAGAATAAAAGTACTTTGCCTGAGAAGCAAGATTAATGCAGATATCAGATTAAATAATACACAACCATCTCCCATTTCAATTTACAAACACAAAACCAACAATTCAAAGAATTCTTCAGGACGAGCATTATTACGAATCTGTCAACCAAATGATAGTCAGCGTAGATCAGGTGATAAAATAACTAATTGGATATTCCTTCAGAGTAGAGCAGATTGCGTATTCAACATCGAAACAATATACAACATACAAAATTCACGTTTCATCGATTAGTCTGTTAACATACGTTTTACAATCTACTGAACAAACTACTCACAAATGGTTTAAATTTGTAACCTATTTTACAGCAATTTTTCATAAACATCAAATTTTAGAACTTTTTTCTTGTGTTGCAATAATGCAACTGTATCCTCTGTTTTGTTTATTTTCTGTCGACCATTGCAGGTACTGAAAGTAAAAAGCAGAATTAATAAATGACTTTTTTGTGCCTTACTTTCATCATATTCAACGTTTAAAGAAAGGCTATCTTCTATCAAGAAGCAACTGCACAAAAGTCGGTACATAGTTGACTCAAAATGTGTTTCACACTTGGTGATCAATACCAGAAAATATATATTTGAGAGAAAATAGAAATCTAACTAGCTCACTTTGGTTCTGCTCTCGCAGGGCAAAATAAAACAGAGGTGAATCAACTTCAAAGCCGGCACAACCAATTCCACCTAGGAATGAGAATAGTAGAACCAACAACAGTTTATACAAAGCGGTATTATTTCAGCGATTGAAAACTTGAGTAGGGGAAAATCTACCTCATCTGGTGGAAAAGAGATTCTGCACACTGTAATTGCTCTTTATACTTGGTACTTTTATTGTATCTATCTTGTTGATTAGGTTCAGGTTTCGAACAGCAAAAGTTACACTTAAATTTTTTCGATTGAGAAGGAACAAGACCGAACGAAAACGCAGTAAAATTTCGTCACGATTTATAAAGGTACGTGAAGTTTGAGTCACTAGGTATATTCCTGAAAATAAACAGTCAGACTAACTTTCATGGCTGTGGTATGTGCTCAGTGCGTTTAGGAAAATAGAAATCCAGAATGACAGTAATGCATTCAAATCATACCGAATACCTTCTAAAGTAGTACAGAAATTAGTTATTAGGGCATTTAAAATTTATAGGTATTAGGTAATTCTGAAAGCTCGAAACCGAATAGAATATGTTAGACCTGATGTGTTCTCACAAATTCTACTTCATTAGTGACGTGCTCTATCGTTTTGAACGACCTATATATACTCCACGCTATCCGAAACGTGGACGTTGAAGGTGAAAATCATAACGCTTTAGGGATATGGAAAAAAATTCTAAAGATCTTTTGAATGAAAATCCCCCACATAAATTGTTTCAAGAATGATGAGAATAGAGAGGGTAGCGATAGCTATTGCTGAGTTCCCTTCATCTCATGAGAGAGAAAGAAGATTGCGAGGAAATGAGCACTGGCGGAAGAAAATGTTCCTTGTTGAAAAACTTGGGAGATTGGACTGTTATGGGTACTAAGGTGTTACTTCGAGCAGAAAAAAGCGTTTTTGTGTATTATAGCCAACTTCAGTATTGGGGAAGGCATTCCGAGAAGAAATGCATCAAATTAATCTTGAAGAACTTATTAGTTATTGAAATTTTACTGAAGCGGAGAAAGAAATTTTTTTCATTTCCCTGATTTTTTTACGAACCTGATTATGAATCAGTTATCATGAACCCGATGAAATGCACAAAGATATTTACTGTCTATTGTATTCTATCCCCACGCCTAGAATCGAAATAAAACAAGAAAAAAATTTGAAGAAAATTACAAATAGAATGTAAATACCTCTTTCGTTTTGCGAAACATAGGGCGCGATACCAAGCCAACATTTTGGCTGTACACCGCTATCATAAGGTCCAACGCTAGGAATAATGACGTAATATTACCTCATCGGCATTAGACCTAGTATTTAGATAGATGTAGTTAAGACATTGTGGCCATGGCAGTATTACTGCAATCATAAATCACAAGTCGAAGCAAAAAATATCCAATCTATCCTGTGCACTGATAAGATGATATCCGGAGTAATATAGTCCTAATAATACGTACATGTAGTAGAAATTACTGCGATAATATCAGAGCAGAAGAGAACCTGGAAGGAATTTTTCTTCTGAATCATCTCTGATAGTCATACAGCTTTATAAACTCTAAAATCTTGCAAATTAAACTTCAAAATCGTGAAAGAATTCTACTGCCTCCCAAATATCAGTGAATGAGCCTGAACCATCATGTGCTTTTGCCATTCAGAAAATGTGGAATGGGATGAGAAACGAAATCCTCAAAATCACCTCTTAAAGACTCTTGAAACCCAACATGTTGAGATGTTCATAATACTGAAAAAAATTGTATCGACGTATTTTCGAAATAACAGTTGTGCCAAAGAAACGGCAAGGATCTCACTTACAAGATGATTAGTATGTAGGTACTAATGTAATATTCGGATGTGATACTTCAACTCGTACGAGAACTACAAGCTTGGGAGAGGACGAATACACTGTACTACTACTAGATTATATTTTGGAGCACAATTCAAAATTACTCAATAACATACCATGCACTGCAAATATAGATCACAAATGTTGTAGTTATTTCTGACCCATTAAATTATTCGCCTACTGGAAGATCTTATATTTTATGAACGAAAAATGATAAATATTTTGTCCAAGTTCTAAATTAGCGTTGAGAAAGTAAACATAAATATTTCTGGGTTTTATCCAATTCGAACAGAAATATCGACAAAATCTTAATGAATTTCAGGAAAGTACTACTGCGCGATTAATTTTCCGAATCGAATAAAGAATCATTAGGGGAAATAAAGAATGACCATAAAGCTATCGATTCGTCCATCTGCATATAGTAATGAACTACCGAAAAAGTGTCTAATTCACTGATTGCTCTGTTAAGGGGCCAGTCGTGCCATCCCATCGAATTTTGTGGATGGGTTCTTACCAAACTCGATCCAGTGCCGTAGATTCAACTCCTTTTCACTTTTTCAACTTATGCAGACTTGGAACACTTCATCCACTTCATATTTTAATCATTAATTACCATATGATTGAAGAAAATTGAACCGGATTTTTACGTCGACGTTCGATTTTCTCGAATGAGTATTTATGAATGTATTTATTGATTTCAATATATGAGATGTTCCGCGAAAAACGCCCCAGCTGGGGCGGGGCGACTTTTATGAAACGAAAACTGAATTCCACCTTCAATGATATTCTAACAGCCAGAAATATATTTATTGTCCTGTCACTTCCGGAAATACTAGAAGTTGACCTTCACTTGTGCTTTTTTAATGGTAACCACATATTTTCGATTACTTATTCAGTATCCTATCCTGGAATTCTGGAACCTCTGAAAATTCGAAACAGTGTTCATTCTTAGCTATTTCCTCTATTCCCTTGGAGGACGTAAGGCTGCAATACAAACTCTTCATCTAACACAATTTTTAATCAAGCATCTCGTTCTCAATAGTTATTATCCATGTAATGTTTTTTCTTTCTTGTTTTCTTTTTTCTTGTGAGTTACAATCAACATTTCGCCTACAAACTTCGTCTTCTAGCTTATAAAGGATGCATCATATCCTACAAATTTTCTTGATTCTTCAATTTGAGCAATAGAAATTCGGATCGGTTATTTAAAAACCTCGGGACAGTAACATTTTTTTAAGAAAGAAGTTGACGAATATTCGGAATGAGTTGAGACTATAGATTTTTGACTTTTTAAGTTTGATAAATATATGAGGGCACATACAACGTCAGACACGAATATTTCAATTTTTCCCCCAGTTCTACTGATTTACTACCCAGGTATTATAATTGATCAACCTTCTAAACTGATGTGTTGTTGGTAGAGTATCGTTCTTCGTCCAGTAGATTGATTCTAAACCTACCTTCTTATCTTCTGAGTTTAGTGTTTTTGCATAAGGACTTGCTTCTAGTATAAAACAGATTTCATTAGTAAAGTCAAGTTGCCCCAACCTCTTTGCCCCCATTGAATTCTTCGAGGACTTCGGTTGTTCTCTTCGTAACTTCAATCAATACCACCAGGAGCAACTTAAGGTATAGAAGACGGCCTTATGGTACTCCTGTGTGTTGTTGAAAGGGCGTTAGTTATTTTACTTTCAGTGTAGCTTAACATTTATAGTTATTTTAAGTTGATTCCACAATATTGATGTCCGCAAATTAAAGGAAGAATGAGTTTGAAATTCTGAAACTCTATCAATACAACTTTCTGATTGTTTGCAAGATATTGATAATATCCACACAATCTGATTCTTCTGAAGACGGGTGAACAATGTATGGAAACCAGTGTGATTTCTCTCTTGTTATGACACTTCTTAAGATCACCAATTTTTCTACGAACCAACCTGTGATCTAACCGTAAAGAAAATAATGACGGTTTCTGAAACTTCTCTAACAAATAGTGACATCAAAAGATGTCTAGAATGGAAAAGGATTATTATTCGGAAAATTTGATGAAAGAAATCGGTACAAATTGAATAGTACTCGTAAAATATACCTCAGAGGTAAATTAATGATTCCAAGGTTTCGAAAATGGCTGTTATTTGAGACGAGCTTAGGAATATATTCTTAATTATTTGCTTATTTATTTATCGCCCCCAAAAGTAGGGTTTGATAGAAATATTTTCTAGGTATATGTTCGTTCACGTATTAGTCTCATGCAAATTTTTCTTCTGAATTTCGAAACTTTCTGTCTGGTCCGTTCTTTTATTTTAAATTAGCTTCAGACTTCTCATTTTCATCTACTTTAATGTTGTATATTTAATAATAAATGATATTGATATTCGTTTATCCAAAAACAATGTTTGAATCTTCGTCCAAATATGACATTTCAGTTGCGGCTACAAGGCTTATCTATTTTGAAGTAAAATCGAATCAGTGTTCACCTGATTCAATTGAACCATCTTTTGAAAATAACTTAACTATCGTCCACTTTTCGACATTTATAGATCAATAGATAAATTCTCGTATGATAGATTGACTAAATAGAAAAGATATGGACGATTGTATTATTTCTCCCATTTACTTGAAAAACTTTTGTCTCCCCTGAAAAGTATAATTACATGGGTATAGTTCATCTTCTGTATTATCATTTTTTTTTATTCGCGCTTCCCAGGAATAGGCGAACCTGTTACACCACATGAGTGGGCGCCTGAGAAGAATTGAGGTATCCGTTTACTCGCATCTTGAAGAGGGCCAAATTGTAGGATGTTGAGAAGATGTTGGACGGAAGCGAGTTCCACAGCTCACCGGCCCTATAAACAAAGGAATTCCTATAGAGAGAGGTTTGAGGGTTCGCTAATGTACCGCCATATGATGAAAACTCCTTGCCAACCTTTTATTACGGCAAAACATGAATTTTCCCGGAACAAGGTCTTTCAGCTCCTTGGAGCATCTTCCGTGGAAATATCTGTAAAACAGAGAAAGGTCAGCAACTTGTCTTCTAAGAGCCAGCGGTTGGAGATCTCGGATGATATTCGGGTGGTCGATAAGGCGCACAGCCCGTTTCTGCACACTATCCAACATCTGCAACAAATGTTTGGGCGCAGATCCCCATACATGGGAACAATATTCCAGAGTAGGTCGAATCTGCGCCTTATATAGAAGCAACAGCTGAGATGACGTGAAGTACCGCTTGGCTCCGAGAAGAAAACTAAGTTTAGCTGATGCAGATTTAGCTATTGCTGATACATGTTGATGTAAGCAAAACCCGGAGTTGATCGTTATTCTGAGAAGGTGCATCGAATCATTGGATGCAATTTGTAGGCCTTGCATTGTTAGAGGAGGTTCTCCAACGGAGACCTTTCTAGAAAACGTAGTTCGTGTTGAAGATCATCAGGTTCAACTGACCCCACTCAGATATCCTCTGTATGTCAGAGTTTAAGTTATTAATTTGTTGACGTCTCTGACGCTGAGATTCCGCAGCCATAATCGGCCGCAGATAACTGAAAGATGAAACCAGGGTACAATCGTCTGCAAAACCGAAGATCTTGATCTCTGTAGATTATAAAAAAAAGCCCATATGCAGCAAGTTTATTCAACAAGGCTGCATGCCAAACCCTATCGAAGACTTTAGAGATATCGAGTTCGAATACTCTAGATTCCCCATAGATTCCCCATGCTTTTCGATCGTTGATGTACAAACATGAGTGACGTAGGCGAGCAGAACTCCTGTCGTTCTTTGCCTGCGAAAGCCTTACTGACGGTCGTTGATAATTCCCTGCAACTCAAGATATTTGATGAGTTCATCGTTCATCAAAATAGATAAGCCTTGAGCCGCATCATAAGTTATGGTTAGTATAAATTCCGGCTGTAGGTGGATTTCAAGGAAGTTCATATAAAGATTCTGAAAGTACACTTCACCAAGAACCCACAATTTCAATATTTCAAATTAATTTTTTGGTAGGCAACTGATTATTAAACCATATATTCTTTTATTATATGTCCGGACATATTCCAAAAGATTCAATGTTTTCTCTTGGCACACATGTCTCTCATGAGAAATAAAAAGAAAAAAATAAATTGCGATTTTGCAAGAAACCACCACAAATAGAAAACAGCTGCTGTTGATCAATTTTTGCAAGTTCGTCTTGAAAAAAATTTGAATTTCGGTAATGATGAACGCAAATCACAAAATTTGATCTCGAATGAATGTACAGAAATAGTGGTGTTAGATAATACTATATTTATGTCTATAGAACTAATAGTTTCAAAACAGTCTGAGCCTTTTCGTTATGGTTAACTTTCGTGATCTGGTACCGTATTTTGTGTATGTATGTGATTTCATAGGTATATAAATGTAGTATGAAATCATGTTAGTTTTTCTGATATTTTTTGACTACTTAGACTTACAAACATTATTTTTCCACGGCCCTAGGGGTTCATTGGTGATTGAAGTTTATTCCAACTTGATATCTCCACTCATTTAGGCAAAAGGATCTTACTAGACACATAAAATTTTATGACTTCTCTCCTGGTCCAAACTTCACAACTACACTGTGCCAAGAAATAATAATAATAATAATAAATCAACCACACATCGACAAAGAAGCCTCCAACAAATGGTTGATGAAAGGAGAATTATTCGCGAAAACAGAGGGATTTCCTATGGCCATCCAAGACCAAGTAATCGCTACAAACAACTTCAAAAAATTTATTATGAAGGACGGAACATTACAGATAAGTGCAGAATATGCCATATAAGATCGGAGACTATACAGCATATTACGTCCGGATGCGAACAACTGGCCAATACGGACTTCATCTTCACAGGCATAATCAAGTGTGCAACATCCATCAGAAACTTGCACACAAGTACGGACTTCTGAATACCTTCCAGACATATTACAAGTATCAACCGGCGCCCGTATTGGAAAATGACTATCAGATTATACTACGATAGGCCTGTTATCACTGACAGAATGGTGACGAATAATAGGCCAGACATAGTGGTGTATGATAAGAGAGCCAGAACAGCAATGCTGGTGGATGTCGCCATACCGAATAATAACAACGTCCTGAATAAGTTCCAGGAGAAAAAGTCCAAATACACAGAGCTTGCTATTGAGATCAAGCAGATGTGGCACCTCGAGAAAAAAGATATTGTTCCTGTCATCGTATCCTCCACTGGGTTAATACCCAAAACTTTGCATGATAGCCTTAAGAAATTAGAATTGCATAAGAATACGTATATAGAAATGCAAAAAGCTCCAAACATTTACATTTTCCATTCGTGGTATTTCAATTTCCATTCTCATTTCGATAGTGGGTTTCTGGTGGATCACGCTGTCAACAGTTTATATATCATGTTTGCTATGTTGACACATTTTATAGCAACTCTTTTTTTGTACACACATATGCTCTCATAAAACTTCAAAATCATATTTTGAAGACTTCGAAAAATTGCGTACATACCTTGCGACCGAAGTATATTTTGATTGATCAGCTCACCTATGAAAAATTGTCCACATACTTCGAACATCTCACAGTTTTCTTCTACTGTTGATGGTCGCTTGAAATTTAAAATAATAGGTGCTACAACTGAAAAAATTCGTGAGATTAAAACTTTAGAAAAGAGCACGCCAATGGTCAGCTCTTAAGAGAGCATTGGTTTTCCAAAACACGTATCCCCACGATTTGGCTAATTGGAACAATAAATTGTTGGTGTAGTGTCCACTTTTAATAGGCTGATTGTCTTTTGTCTCATGGCATCTGTTCTGATGTACAGTTGGCCAGACGAACGATCAGACTCGTTTACACGCTAAACGATACAGAGTCCGATCCTCGATCCTTGTCGGGGCCCCGTACAGCGTAATGGCGATAAGATGCTACGATAACGAGCCCCTTATCTCATAAAGTGTCCGATCCGTATGTGACTCCATACGATATTCTGTCATATTGTTGCGGGTGATTTATTCAACAATCAGAAACAAACAATTTTGGCATATATCGCACTTTTATTCATGAAAATATATTGCTTATCTGTAGGTTTATAGCGAAAAACAGCTAGAAAAGCAACAAAATGATCACATATCATACTTTCTTGCTTTGGTCAAGAATTTATTGAACATTTTGGTGGATGAATAACAATCTGCACCAAATTCTCTTTCAAAATTCAAAGGCAATTATACTCTAGCTATGATTACTTTACATAATTCTTGGTTCGTAAATGATTGAAACGTTAACTAACAAACCCCAAAATTTTATCGTAACACCCAAAGTTTGCTACTTCTATCTAGCAGAACATTTATATTGCTTGTACGTTTCAGCCCATCTTTTTGTGAATTTCTTGTTATTACTACGCTGAACTCGAAAAGATATGAACATGAGTAATGTGTATGATATCGCATTAAAATTTATATCAAATCAATCACTCTTGCTGATTCAATTATAAATTCGTCGTATACGATCTGGACGATACGATCTCTCAATGAATTTGATTAAAATGGAAGGTAAGGTTAGATTAGAAGTGTATTACGCAACCAAGTGTAAATTGGTTAATTGAAATATTTCAGGTTGGAAGCTGGCAGATGGATGTTTCGGAAAAACTTGGTGTTGGCCAAAATGTGAGGTTGGTTGTAAAATCGGTTCTCAGGAGAAAGTAGACTTTCCCAAGTATCTACAAGTGAATGTGAAGTGTGTGAATTGACTAAAAGATTGTTTTTTGTACCCTATCAGTACTACCATTAAATTCATTTCCTAAACACCTCAAAAAAGTCTAGGGAACACTTCTTAATATCGATATATCGTATCCAGAACGATCAATATGGATGATTTTCTTCAAGAAATGAACACCTGCATCAATTTTCACCAAATTATGTAGAGTGCCGCAACAGTTTTCGGTTTTTTTATAAAAAACTAAAAATGCAGCAGATGCGACGCTGTTTTATAATCATTTCATGTATTTAGTGTTTGAAATCAGTTAGTTGGCACTTTGTTTCTGCTGTAAGCACAAATAAAAGATTCAAGTTTTGTGATTCAACCATGGAAAGACGACATTTGACTAGAGAAGAGATGTTACGAGCCGTTGGCATGCTCCAAGCCGGGAGCTCACAACGGGAAGTATCCAGGGTTCAGGGAAGTAGCCCAAGTCTCATAAACCGTTTATGGTCGCGTTTCAATGAAACAGGTAGCGTAAAAGAACGCCATACAGGTCGTTTCAGGATTACTACAGTCGCCCAAGACCAATTTTTGGTTTTACAGGCTAGAAGAGATCGTACTACCACAGCATCTCAATTAGCTCAAGAGCTATCTTGAGTTCATAATCTACAAATTTCCGACCAAACTGTGAGAAATCGACTACACAAAGATCAACTCCAGACGTCCTTTAAGAGTTCCACAATTGACCCATGGAAATCGCGCTGCTCGTTAGCTTGGTGCCAAGAACACGTAAACTGGGATCAAGAGAGGTGGGCCACAGTTCTCTTCAGTGATGAATCTAGATTTAGTTATTATCCCAATTCGGGAAGAATTCGAATATGGAGGGAACCTGGAAAGCAAAACCGTTTCCAGCATGCTCGAGAAGTTGTTAGACAGGGAGGCGGATCAGTGATGTTTTGGGGAGGTATACGCCTTGGTGGAAGAACTGACCTCGTTTTCGTACAGAACAACCTCACGGGAAATTCTTACGCAAATAAGATAGTTTTACCTGTAGTGGTACCGTATCTCCAAACAATGGGTCAAAATCCACTCTTCCAACAAGATAATGCCCCTCCTCATCGTGCAAGAGTTGTCTTGAACGCCTCCAGCGAATTCCATTTGTTTCCAGATCTCAAAAACCTACAAGGATGGGATCCACAGATTGGAGGATCGTTGGAGCAAGTGTTTTAATGTTCAGGGAGATTATACTTAATAATAAAGTGTATTTTGAACCATTACATTGTGTTTTTTTTATCGAACGACGAAACTTATTGAACAGCCTGGTAACATGTTCAATACAGGTCATATCTTGAGAACGTGTTGGTAATTAAATTCTTTAAATTTCGTGCAAATTCACGAGAGCTGCGCAAAGTGTTAAACCATTGTCATCGACTAAAATGAAATTGTCACTGATAGCATCACGAAAGGGAAACGTAACTGTCGATGCCTTGCTTCTTTTCTAGGCCTTAAACCAACGCAGGCAGTCCTCTCTCCAATGTTTGATTAGATATAATTGCTCCAGTTAAACTTCTAAAGGTGTTATTACTCCATTTACTCCACTTACATATACCAGGAACATAACATATGTCATATTAATTTTTGGGGAATGTTTTGTTAGTTGAATTCTGTAAATGGATCCCCTGTTTTGGGGCACCAAATGTTTCTGCTCCTGCATTCAACCATAATAACCATCACCTGGAAGGTTGACGTAAGCTGGGGCCGAGAATCAGCATCGTAAGAGGTAAAGTATAGCGGGATATGTATTGTTTGATTATCTCCTGGGTCTTGCTTCTTACGTTTAGTAGTCTTTTCTCAATCCAGTTCGGTAGGAACAGCTGTTTTTCAAATTGCTACCGCTCCGTTACCAATCAATCATCTGGCTAGAATGAAAAGTGAAGTATGAACACGTCAGTTCTGACTTCAATTTTTATTCTCTCACAGAATAGCTGTTAGTGATGTATCAGCTACAGGGAAGACAGGGTTTTCCACAGGTTTCTCCTTTCTGATCTCTTGACTCATATAAAAGATTTTTTATGGTTCACAATTTCTGTTCAGTTTGAGCTGACAGTGATTGTAATAGGCATGGTGTGTTTTGGATGTTTCTACATCCCACATAGTATGCTTTCCTCACATGGTGCTTTTACTCACATCAAAATTTGTGATTAAGGCGTGTAATCCTTCAATTTTCCTGGCTTATTTCTTTCATTCGAATAAATAAATGAATTTGATAACTTAGAATTATTGAATGCTATTTCATTGTTATTTTATCTAATCATTGATGGTAGAAAAAATTATGTGCATCAATTAGACCGAGTATCAGGGCCTGCAGCTATATTCTCGATGCAATGAAGAAAATTGGTATATATCTTCTCATTTTCCTGAGCTCTAGAGGCGATCGTAAGAGGCTTAGTATATTTTAGGTAATTATTCATTCTATATACTGTGCTTTCGTCTGATCGTGTTCTTGATTCAAATTGAAATATGTCATTATCGTAAAATACATGTAGTAATCCAATTTTTAGGTACTCTCTTTTTCATTCATTCGAATAAGTATATAAGGACATCAGTTACGGTGTTTTCTTGTTCTTACATGATAGACACCTTATTATTTTCACGTTCACTCCGCAATCATTGTACTATCCTGGATCTTTAACGCTGTTGTTAGGCCTCTAGTATCATTTTGAAATATTTGGTTCATATTGTCACGAAAATTATTTTCCTGATGCTTTGAAAAAGGCACTTATTCTACCTTCACCTAAGATCACCTCAGTGAAGGAATATAAAGAATTGCGTCCAATAAGCATTTTACATCTGGAAGCATTCAACATTAATCCTGAAACACAATCGCGCTTTTGAGCTGGGTACAGTTGCACTACAACTCTCTTTAAAATAAATGATGATATTTTGACTGCTACAGATTGTGGCTTCATTACAGTACTTATTTTATTAGATTACACAAAAGCCTTCGATTCTATATTTCATGACGTTCTGATAGCTATATTGCAATATGTTGGTTGTTCAAGTGGTGCAATAACCTTACTTAAAAGTTACTTGACTAATAGAACGCAACAAGTTAAAATAGGAGATGAAGTTTCTAGCCCACTTGTCTATTCATATTATATACACACAATTTCAAAAATTATTTAAAATGCTGTAGCAGCCAGTTTTATGCTGATGATACCCAACTTTATTATAGTTTTCTTGCTGAGACAATTGTAGAAGGTGTAGCTAGGATTAACGAAGATCTTTAAAATATCTATAATGCCTCAATAGCACACCAATTAACTATCAATTCAAGTAAATCACAGGCTATGTTCTTTGGCAATAAAAATATTTGTAACGAAATCAAACAAACTGTCCACTTTTCAGTGGGTGATGGGAATATTCCCATTGTTGATAGTGTACGTAACTTGGGTTTTGTGATGGACAACTAATTTAGGTCTCGACTACACATTGCAAATTGCGTTCAACAATCAATCTATAGACTTCGGTTACTCTACCCCCATAGAAGTTCATTACCTCAACAGTTGAAATTGGTTCTGTGTAATGCGCTAATACTATCTAAATTTAATTATTGTTCCCAGGTTTGTTCTCCATGTTTAGATCAAGCAAAGATTAATTTTCATTATCATTTTCTACTTTTATTCTAGAAGGTTTCACCTATAGTATATTAAACGTTGTTGTTTTTCGAACTGTATATCAATGATTGATACTAAGTTAGTTTTTTGTAATCAGGGTTTGAATGGAATGGTGACTTGTCACCAAACTGAACACCGCCCTGGGATTGATTTTGAATTTTATACCTTTATCGTTTGTTTATAAAAGGATTTCAATATTATTATTATCATTATATGCTACAATGGTAGCTCAAACTGAACCAATGTTCGCTATATAATGAGCATCGCCTGCGTACTTTTGTACTACGGGGGCCATGTCTAGCGATGCCCTTAACATATTACTCGAATAGAGAGAGATGTCAGGTGCACTGTCTACCACGCTGAAGTATGTATTGATCTAGAATGCCTTGGTAAGGTTACTTTTATACTCACTAGAAAGATACCACTTACAGAGTTTCAAATAGTCCACTTTGTAAACCCATCCCTCAAAGGTTGACTTGAAACATCATGTAACTATTACGTAGGTCACGGGTCAGTCGAACCATGCAGTAGTAAAAAATCAGCAGGATTTGTCAAAAGAGGCTCGGAGGCACCACTGGTAAGTAAAACCTACCTGCATCATTTTCTATGGAAGCCTTCGTTCAGAGGAGGATAAATGGTTGTTAAAAAAATAACTTCAAGCTTGAGAATCAATGCGAGAAGACAGAAGTCCAAAAAAACTAGAGCGAATATCTTCGAAGAAGCTCTCTTCGGATCTGCTATCATAGTATAGATAAGAAAAATTATTGGTCGTCTCACAAGACACTGTGAGCTACCTATATAGAGTTGGAATGCATCTGAATAGACGACTACGACATGATGGATCAAACACTGAACGCGTTTCATCTAAGCGTTCATTTAAAAGACTCCAAAACTTCATAAGGTGCAGAGGAGGAAGATCCCACACGCCGATCAGAAGATTTATCTGGTGGGTATAGCCAGATGAAATATGCACAAAGGACCGATTCATGTCGACATATGATCCTTATCCATTCTTGAGATATTCAGATAAGCAAAATTAAAATAGATTTACTTGAATATCATATCAATTAACAATTTATTTATAAACAATAAATCTGTCATAATTTTAACATTTTATATTCATTTGATGATAGAATTCTATTTTTTTCAATTATCAATCCTCCAAATCTATTAAATTAATGATGGTGGCATAAACTTTTTTGTTGAAACCAGGTCCCATTCAGCGAAGTATTCGAATCCGAAGCTGAATCCACAACTAATTTGGGCAACTATATCGGCTACTGTATCTCGATCACATCCATTTCGAGCAACTCCACCAGTTTGTTAAATCAAATTATACGAAATTTAGAATTTTCTTTTCTTTACCAATGTCACTTTATCTCCGCTCGGCCCATTCATAAATTTCTCTTTATTACCTGCCCCTTTATCCTCTACGAGTCTAATTGGACGAATACCCGAAAGAACTGGACCAATTTTTGTGCTTTTTTTGGCAATTTAGTGCCCTGTTACTAATTAACTGTACCACATTTCAAACTGACAAAACAGTCTCGAAGATATGCGAGTGTCCCAATTAAAATATAATGATGTTACGACCTTCTCTTTCAGAGGCAATTTAAATTGGAACAGAAAGGGGAAAATTTCGATATTCTACAAATAACTAAACAGGTATCTTCTTTATATTTGCATACTTTATTTTTTGTTGTTGGAATTTTCTAATTGAATTGTTTATGATGGAGTCTTTGTTTTATTATGAAAGGTGTAATGCTCAATTATATTTTAGTTATTTCATATTAATTAGAAAAATTCAACTACTTCTTCATCAGATGCCGTATCCATATCGGAGTTTGGCTATCATCAGGGTAGATGTATTTTATTAACCACAGCTCTGAAAAATTCGTAGGCTGAACAGTCAAACTACTCTCGCAGATTACGTAATCAGGATATTCTTGTGTCCTACTAAATTTTTTCCCACACTTTTACCCTGGATGATGAGAAGCAAGTTTTTGGGTGCTCTCATAATGTGCCCAAAGTATGTGGGCTTATTTGTCTCAATAGAACAACACGAGAACGAGGAAATAAAAAAAATAATACAAGCAAAGACAAGAAAAACAGACAAGCACATTTTCCTGCTTCGGTGGAAAAGAGAACACGAGGACGAAGAAAAACAGAACGAACGAAGGATAACAGAGATAACAGTGTCTCTTAAAATGAGACAAAAGTAGAAAAAAGCCGAAGAAAGACGAAAGAGGTGAAAGAAAGGTATTCCGGTCCTATTCAAAATTAAAAGACCACAGATTTATGTTTCTTCACTTCATTAAATATTTTAACCTCCTTTCCTCTCTTCTGAGAAGCTCTAGATTTGTCACGCAATCAGTCCACGAAATACGGACGATTCATGTCTATGTCATCGTTTCAAATGTTTGTAATCGATTTTCACATTTTTCATACAGAAAAATCGAATCCTGATTTCAAGACTGGAATCTAGGTCTGAAAGGAAGGTTCTCATTTCATGACTTTTCAATTTCAATTTGTTTTTTCTTATTTCAAAAGAATGATCTGCAATGGGGTGTTCTCGTGTTTCAAGATTGTTGTACGAACTGACTCGTAGTTTATCTTCTCCCATAATTAGTTGCTGTGGGGGTGTCGTTATTCTTCTAATGACTATGTATTTCGTCATTCTAGTGTTTGATGATAGGTCGCTTCGTCATTAGCTTAAATTATGTAGATTAACATTTTTAGAAGATTTTCTGCTAGGAGCACCCTATGCGTACCGTAAAAGCTTCTTCCAGAGTTTCGGCCATAATCCGTACGGAATAAATAGGGTGTTCCTCCTCTAACTTAGAAGGAGAGTCTGGAGAAGAAACAATTTTGAGGAGTGTCAGATCAACTCTCTATCCCCACTATCACCTACCTACAAAATAATCATAGAAAATATTAGTCGAGTCGCACATCGTTGAAAAATTTGATCAACACTCTGTGTTAGGGATCTATACAGGGTGTTAAAACCGAGGAATTCATTCTGTAAGCTAGCTGGGTACATCAGGTAGATTATTTCAAATTCGAATATTGTATTCGATGCCACGAGAACTGGAAAAAATGAAATTAACCGCAGATAAAGTAGAAATTGTTACTATTCCTTTTCAAAATAACAGAGTACCAAATATTATTGCGGAATGGATTAGTAAAATGCTAAATGCCAGAGTATTCAGCACATTCGTGAATGGGAAATAGTTAGTTTCGTAGCGGACAGAGGCTGCCCTGAGAGAGGAGTATTATCCCCACTCTTGTGGTAGCTGCTGGTTGATGACCAGCAATAATTTGCTCACTGGATGCTTATGTACAAGCGTTCAATAATGATATAGTCATTCAGGCTGTCGGAGATGACCCTGATCCTAGGTGGAGTGTTTATTCCAGTTGCGGAGGAAGCAAAATATCTGAGGGTTACCTTGGATATTTAACTCACGTGGAATTCACACCTGAAAAATACTATACACAAGGTTAGACATTCATTATGGGCATGTCGAATGGCATGTTGGAAGAACTCGGATCTTACCCCAAAGCAACTTCAGTAGCTAAATGTGATGGTGGTGAGACCACGTATCACATACGGCTGAGTTCTAACTGCCATACTATCGGAGCACTGTCGCCTCAGAAATCATCTTAACAAGTTAGGATTGATTGGGAGTCCTTCATGTAGACTATATGAAGAAGAGATATAATCAATGGAACACGTTATGTTCGAGTGTCTAGCTGGGGACAGAGTCAGGATGCAGAAACTTGGATCTAACAATTTGAAGCTAACTGAGCTTATTGAGCTCTCGCCCATAAAGCTTATATCCTTTACAAGGAGGATGGAGCTTGTGGGTGAAATTTAGGACATAATGTGCCACAATAAACGACTGGATCGCAGTGTCCAGGCTGATAGGCAGCCCTCACTCATAATTTATATATCTGTCAATGCTCACAACAATGAATGTCGAAATTAATCCATTATTCAATTCAAACTGTTGATTCAAAATTCACTGTTGATTGAAAATGATCGTGTAATTCAAAATCTGGGTGAATCTGATGATGCTCTTGAAAATTATATTATTCCACTTGTTTGCTTCACTAGTGGCAACCTGACAAGTCTGTATTCGAAATTTCATACATGATTATCATCATAAGATGAGGAAACAGCTTCAACAGGCAAGAGATTGTGAACAATGGCTGAAGTTATTCCGATGGTATCAGGAAAAGTATTATTCTATAATAACTGATGAAATGAGGGTGAATAGTGACGGAATATTCAATCGTAATAATGAACATTAGTGGTTCGATGTGAATCCTCATTGGGATTTGATGAAATGAGGGTGAATAGTGACGGAATATTCAAAGTAATAAAGAACATGTTAATCCTCATTTGGTAATGAATGTTCAACACTAAGACTCCAAAGGGCGATTCTGTCTTAGTGTTTTGTGTACGTGGAAATTTTAATTATATATTGTTATTCCTAGAAATCTTCACAAAAATATTGAGATTTTAGGTCTGAAGAAAAATTTATTTGAACAATTACAGAAGATAACAGTCATCAGATTTTGTTTCTTCATAGGTTTCTTCCGAAAAAATAATTAGATAGAGTCATAGTGTTTCTCTAGTTCATACTGCTCAGAATCTAATTTCATATTTTATTGATTTGTATATATAAATGTAATATAATTAACTGATAATTCTATCATTAATATTAAAAGCAGTATTCAATTCGATCGTTCATAGCTTCACACAAAGAAAACTATGAATGAATAACATTCAGTATTACTAGACTAAGGTCCGTACACAGGCTTTCTCCTGGAAAAATCTGAGGACTGTTATCTTCTGTAATTGTTTAAATAAATTTTTCTTCAGACCTAAAATCTCAATATTTTGTGAAGATTCCTAGGAATAACACCTGTTATAGAAATAATAATCGGTAGAATAAATAATTTTTCATTTTCCACTTTTTTTAACCTTGTCGGCAAGCATCATATATTTAGTTTTTTCATTGTATTTATTTTTTATGTTATGTGTGTCGGGTATAGCAATATCAATTATATATGTTATTCGATTCTGTTTATCCGTAAGAATGATATCTGGCCTATTGTGATTTACAGCTCTGTTGCATAGAAGTGTTTTATCAAAATAAAGTTTATATTTGTGGTTTTCACAAATAATCTCAGGTTCATATTTGTAAAATTTTTTCCCTTGGGAATGAGGTCATGCTTTATTCCTAAATTAAAATGAATAATATTAGCGACGGCATTATGTCTTTCTAAATATTCTGTTGAGGCAAGTACTGAGCAAGATGATAATATATGGAAAACTATTTCTGAAGAACAAAAACATCTACGGCAAGAATCATCTATATCTTGCTCGATGATGTGTTTTCTATAATTTCTTGTGAAAACAACCTTATCTTGGATCGCAATTGTCAAGCCTTCTGTTTCAGCGAACAATTCTCCAGATACTAACCCATCTATTTGATGCGATTTCATCAATATAATCATTTTTCGATTCTTTAGGGTACTCTCCGTGTGATTCTTTCTGCATCCAACTTTCTCTTTTAGAATTATCGAATATATCAACATCTACCTTCAGCATTGTCAAGTTCAGAGGTGTAACATTATAATCTGAAGTAACAACAATATCATGTAATTCAGACGTTCTCTGTTTATCATGAAAATGGGAACATAGAAGAAAAATCTGTTCACTATGTAGGTTGTTCAAATCAGTTAGTCCACGACCTCCAAGATGTCTAGGTAGTGTAACTCTTTGAATTGCAGACTTTGGGTGGTGCTTATGATATTTACAAAGCATTTTCCTCGTTTGACATTGTAATTCATTTAGATCAGACCATTTAATAATTTCAAAAGAAGATTTAAGAATAGTAACTGCATAGGAGTTGATAGCTCTGAAAAGGTTTTTACTATTTAAATGACTGTTGATAATAATTTCAAATCTGTTATAATATAATCTTCTGATATTTTCTTTGGTGCTGCTATGGTTAATTGTCTTCTCTTGAACAAATCCTAGATATTTATATGTAAATCCTTGATGCATTGGCTCGATTTCGATATTGGAAAACTTTATATAATCAGAGGCGATCTTTTCCTTTCCAATAGAAAGATTTTTACATTTAGGAAGCCAAAATTTCATATGAACATCATATATATATATATATATATATATATATATATATATATATATATATATATATATATATATATATTCTGGTAGATTGATATATTCTCATAACATTTAACGTTATCCTAATATATAATTACTCCAGGATATGTTTTGATTATAATCATATAAATATATTATTATATGGTGGATTTATATTTTTATGAAATATATATATATATATATATATATATATATATATATATATATATATATATATATATATATATATATATATATATATATATATATATATATATATATATATATATATATATATATATATATATATATATATATATATATATATATATATATATATATATATATATATATATATATATATATATATATATATATATATATATATATATATATATATATATATATATATATATATATATATATATATATATATATATATATATATATAAAGTTTTCCAATATAAATATATGCATCAAGGATTTATATATAAATATATTTGTTCGTTCATTAGACTTAACTTGTTAGATTTTTTTTCTTTAGACTATGTCAAGAATTCATTATATATAATTTCAAAATGTATGCAGAAGAGTTTCTGGACGCTGCAATTCGTAATTCATTCATTTTAATGAAGGAAATGCTTTTAGTTTTCATTCATTTTTTCCCAATTATTTCTGAAAATTCCTTAGTCATAAGTAATAAATAGCTCTCCTTTTTCAAGTGAGCTTTATTGTTAAGAGCAGAGCATTGAAATGTTAAAAAAAATTTCATCAGGATAAAATTCTTATTTTTGGGAAAATTTGTCAAGCATATTATACATTCTATATTCTATATTATACATTATACATTTATTTTATCCAAATTCACTTATGACCTATGTTCATAGAAAAAGTTTATATTATCATTCGGAAACCATTCTACAAAAAAAATTGAATGCGTCCCTATATTCTATTCAAAAAGTGCCCGTAGAATTTCATGAGACTGCCGTACTTAAACCTCGAAAATGTGACACCTGTACAAATAAAATTAAAGAAATTATAATTAAATAGTAAAACTCTTTCAGATTCCTAGATTTTGAGCATTTATTGAGCTCAAAATAATCCATATATTTTTTTATCCTAATCTCTCATCTCAATTCTACTTTCAGAAAAAAGCAACTACTAATGTGGAAAACCCGCTGATGTATCTCATATTGAGGCAGGTGAAACAATGCTATGAACATAAATAGCCACGTAACTGCTGTCTAGCCTAATTAACGATACAAAAAATCGACGAAAAATCACAACAAATAATTACATCACCTGCTTAAGGGGAGTCAACGCATTTAAATATAATAGGACAAATACACCGTTTGATCAGAAATATTCATGGGTATTCAAATCCATTTCCGTCTTCAATATAATAAAGCAATCCAATTATGAATACCCACAATGAGAATTAACTTCAAGTTCAAAAACAAAGGTCAAGTCTTCCACGTGAGTATTTACATATTGTTTTTTATAATTTGAAATGATTCACAAAAAAACTATGAATAATTATTACTTCCATAAGTTACTTGCAGCCGTTTTTACACAGAAGACGCGCTTTGGGCCTTCTGGTTTCTGAATGTTCGGAAGTGTACGATGGAGATTCAAAAACTAAGTGTCCATGATTTTATGTGACAGCTTATAACATTGTTATCCAAAAAGGAAAGACAAAGACAAATGATAAAAATTGAATGAGTCCGCTCCTTCATATTATCAGTTTGCTATAGAAGGTGATTTTTTCAAATAACACACCCATTATATAATTTTTATCCAAATAATCATCAACAAACTTCTTAAAGTCTTAATTTAAAAACAATATTGAGATGATTCACTAAAATGAATTAATTATTTATGCGCTACACTTCTGTTCCACTTTATCAGTTGATCGAAGTGTTGCATGCTCCCCTTTTCTCATTTTTTAAAATTATATTTTAAAAAAGACGGTGTTATAGCATAAAGTGTTTCTAAGATATCCCCAAGAAAAATCTAACGATGTAATTTTATGTTAACGCGCACCTAACTGGACCTGTATCATTAGTCCATATATTCGTCCAATATTCCTTCTATCAAATTATTTGAGTGATGGGTATAGATAACCAAACATTATCGCTTAAATTCGTTCAAACCCAATGGAGATTTTTTGCAAGTCATGACAACCTGTAAAATTAGTCCTAACTGTGCGGCCAGTATAACCCAATGGAATTCAGTATACATATTCTCAAACATTGAATTGGATGGTACAGGATCCTCATGGTATTTATCACGCCTCTAATTGTTTTCAGTAATACTTTTTATTAATGATGGATTAATTTCCTTTTTTCGTTAAATCTCCGAATATGTAAGCTTTCAGTGCCTGTGAAACACATTTAATGACGCCATTTGTTCAAAATTTGATACTAGTCTATTAATTGAATAAAATAAAATAGAATAATTTATTTCATACTTTTGGCCCATATCATCATTTGAAATAGATACTTGGTACAGTTTGCTTACAAAATGAAAACATCGAAATACATGGAAAAATCATCACAAAATCATTGCACAAGTGCATAATTTGAAGTTGATCAATACTCGTTGTCAGTCAGATGATTTAGAGACCAAAATTGCAATCCTGATTGTCAATAAATCTCTTGTGATAGTATAATACATAGTTTAATTTCTTATTAGCATCAGGATCTTTTTCACTTACAAGTTTAAATGAATTTTCTATACATCTTACTTTCGTAGCACGAGGTGGTGGTTGATGGTTGATGGTGTAATGAGTGAATCCTTTCAGGTTAATGAGAAGTACCCTAGGACCCCTTACTCTCGCCAACTCTTTTTCTGTTTCAGAATGTTAATCTACTCCACTCCACCGAAAGCAAAATATTTGGCTTCGCAGTCGACTATATCCTGGTTTCCTCATTTTCTAGTCAGCGTCCTATTACTTCTGAGGAGACAAACCGAAAAAGATACCAATAGAGTATGTCACGACCTCAGATTTTGAGAAGATATCAAAGTTGGCCGGTTATGCTTGGTCAATTTTAACGTGAACAAGAGGCAATTAATGATGTTCTCAAGAAAATCCACTGCTGGACAACCTCCTCTAATCAATCAAGGTCATCGAATTTCCTCAGAAAAGAACATGCATTTACTCGGAATTGCAGGCAACACCGGAGTTTGATGTCATGACCATGTGTCTGCCATTACTAAATCTACTTTTGTTAACTCAGTTTTCCTTCCAGGGCTAAGAAATATTTCACGCCATGACAGCTGATTCCTTTATAAAAGGCAAATGTGCGACCTGGTCTTGAATGCTGTTCCCATGTGTGGAGCTCCATACCCAAACATGCATAACATGTATCGAATAGTGTCCAGAAGAGAGCAGTGCATCTCATTGGACATCTGCAAGATCATCCTTGATCCCCAACCTGTCGCGTTTGAGCAAGGGGCTGATTTTTCTCCCTTTCACAGATACTTCCATGGAGAATGCTCTGAAGAACTGAAAGGCTTGGTCCCAGAAAGAATCCAGTTCCGAATGAAAACTGGGATTGCGGAAAACTCTCGGCGGACGGTCCAAATAGCACACCCACGTGCCTCTCTCTATAAGAATTCTTTAGTTTACAGAATTAGTTTACTGATACATCTTTTCGATAACTTATTTGGCATCTTCAAGAAGCGAGTGAACTCACACATCAAATCATTTTTTACGCCCACAGCTGTAGCATGATAGGCATGGCCTCCTCCAAAGGTTTCAGAATAAAAAAACGAGAACATACAATGAAAGATAGCGTTTCTCAACTCGATATAGTTCCAGAATTCTGATTTGTCTTCGATATTCTCTTGAAATAAGCTTTGCCTGTCTAAATTAAAGTTGCATATTTTTGAAGCTCGCCCGTTTTCAGTAATTGAGATCACCCAACCCAGCGCCATTGAATTTTTAAGGTAATATCTGAAACAGAGATTTTTGAAAATGCACTTCTTGTAATGATGTTTATAAGTACCGTACACTCGAAATTAGACAGATCTTATTTTAAACATTTCGAATTATTAAAACATTGGCTTGCTCATCACGATAGCCTGTAGTACATTCATTAAACTTAGTGCAGCAATATATGACGAAGCACAAAAACTTACAGCTGAGTCAGCCTCCGCGCAGTCCTGATATAGCTCCTTGCTAATTTTAATGGTTTTCAAGATTAAAAACGGCGCAAGGAGCACCTTTTTCACGACAAACAATGCTTCAATAAAAATGAGACGAACGCTTTGAGAACGATACCGAAAAGCGAATTGCAGGACTGGAAAGTAGTTGGAAACGTATTGTTAAATCTGCTAAGGACTACTTCGAAGGGTTCCACTAATCAAACACAGAGGAAGAAATATGAGGTTTCCAACTTGAAACAAATAGACCGGAGAAGAGCGACAAAAACAAAGTTGGTACTTTGGGGCGTAAATTTTATCCAATACAGACATTATACAAATGCAATGAATGTCAAGCTGAAAATATACAAGCCTATTTTCAACCTAACAGAAATAGTACTCGACCATTTCGACTCTATCGGGAACGATTTCCTGATGAACCAAAGCGCCGGAAGTTTTCCAGATCCGAAAAAATGCTATATATGGTCCATTCTAAAAACGGAAAACTCTCAAAAAAAGATGTTCAATGAAGAAACGGAATTGTATATCTTCATGAGTGCAGTTGCGAACCCAGAAATTTCAGTTGGACGCAGGGTACCCCTCGTTAAGATAGTCGAAATACCCTCGCCACCAAAATCCTTTTTTTTCCTTGATAACATCATTAGAGTAATCAAAAGAAAAGCTTTCATCGTAATTTTTTGGATAATCTTCAGTTGGATTTTATGTTTGTAGGATAACATAGTGTTAGACTATTTTCATTGTTTCTCGCAAGCACCAAAGCGGGAGACTTGGAAAGTTCGCACAAAAGGAGCTGAAGAGTAGGATAATCAATAAAAAAATTTTCTGAATATAAAAATCTTCATTTGGATATTATGTTCGTGGGAAATTATAATATTATACTGTTTTCATTTTTTCCCGCAAGCACAGACATGTGGAAAATTGAATTTTCCGCACTAAAAAGCAAAGAACCTGTTTTTTGCATTTTTGAAGATGGCGTGCCATCAGCCATCCGAGAGAATTCAGTGAAGTACTTTTCAATAACTAAAACCAAACGCCGTAGAAACTAGACCTGCCCCGACATCCATTAAGTGGTTAAGTGTTCTCGAATTTTTTCAGTTTTTTTTAAGCGATCAGAATTCGAGGATGAAAATAAAATGTGAAGAACACATTTTTAATGAAGGTGGAGTGGAAAGCGGACAGGCGGAAGAGGGAAGGGAGCTAAAAGTACGATGAAAGCTTTTCTTTTGATTACCCCAATGGAAAAATAGGATTGCGCGAGTTAGGGCGTTTCGACTATCTTAACGGGTACTCTTTCTGCAGCAATCGGGACGTTATTTGTTTCACAAAACATAAAATAAATAAACCATTTGTTCTTCAAAAAGTTCAAGCTCTTGAAGAACATAACAATCTTGGAAGAATGCATCTAGATCTTTCTTTTTTTCCAAACCATCATTCAATTTGATGGGTGTATTTTTCAAGGTAATCGTCATTTTAATAGATATAATTTCAGATATTGGAACCAAGCGAATTCGCATAACACATTGAACAATTATGTTTAGCGTAGATTGGGTTTGAACCTCTGGTCCCCAATTAACCGAATCGCTTTATAGGAACAGTTTCATTGAAAGAAACTTGAATCAGAACAATAATAAAGAAATTCTCATCCGAACATTACAAGGTTTCCTCGATGATCTTCCTCTAAAAGAACGATAATAAATCTACTGCCCATAAGATGATGCTGCTCCTCACAACGTAGCTTTGAATGTGAAATAGATGAACAATAATATTGGTGTTCAATGGATAAGGCAAATGGTCCCATTAGGTGGCCAGCCCGTTCCCCAAATTTGACCACTCCTGATTTTTGGCTCTGGACAGGGTCGTGTCTACCGCTTTTCAGACAATTTAGACTTATGGAAAGAAAGAATAAGAACGTCGGTCAGGAAATTCCTCCAAATGCCGTTCTGAATTCTACACGTTCTGTATTCAAGAGATGCCATTGTGGATTCAACAGCATGGAGAGGATTTTCAACATTTTTTATGAAAAATTTTTTAAGTAAGTTTAGCGTCCCGACTTTCTTAAAGTTTATATCGAGTATTGTAAACTTGTAGCGCTCTGGTTCATCACGATCTGAAAATCGTTCCCTATACAGCCGAAATTGAAAATAAACCTGCACCATGTCTGTTTCACTCTATTTTCGCCTTTCATTCTTATTAATTCTACGTAAAAAGGCTCCAAACGAAACAATAACAAGAAGCAGCGGGTGGGTACCTAAGTTGTCTCTCGTTAATAATTGTGAAAGACATCTGTAATAATTCTATGACGGTTGTGATTTTCAATGGTATTCCGCTACAGAGTTTACTTCACGATTCACAATCTTTTTTACCCAAAATACGAAATGATATTAATGTGAGTTATCTCAACTGAAATATTGACCACCAAATCAGTTTCTAGGACACAGAAATTGTATCACAAACTCGAACAGTCGCCCATTCTGCGAATTGCATCAATGAGTTGGAGATGTGAATTTTTTCCAAATTTTTCGATAATTTCTTTTTTCCCAGAAAATATAGCATTTTAAATAACACTTTTCTTGCAGAAAGTAGACAAAATAATAGAATAGTAGAACAAATAACCGAAAAAAATTATTACATGGGGTTACCAATCAAATAAAAAGTCCAAGAGAAGACAACTTCCGGTATGTCCGGAAGTGACAGGCCAGTGAAAATATTTCAAGCTATTAGAATATCATTTAGGATGCAATTCGATTTCTGTTTCAATAGGATTGATCAACAATTCTAGGAGCTATCGCTTGGAATGTTTTTCATGGAATATATTGGAATCGTTCATAACCTAATGAGTAATATTGCCCCTTTTCAGAGGTCAACGAAAGTAAAATAATTCAGCTTTGAGATAAAGATCAAAGTGATCATTATGATGATAACATAGTCAATGATACAGGAGTCGAGTGTTTTGGAGATGTGAACAAACACGTATAAAATTTGTTTCTTAATAAAAGTGTTCTTTCTTCTACGATTATCTTATTATAATTCAGACTAAATTAATTTTATTCTGCATTATTCCTAATCATAACTAATAGAACATTTTCTTAAAGGCCGTAGTTCAAACAGGCATGTGGATTTAAATTAAATTATGAAATTTTAAATTCAAGGACATATACACCTAAAATCAAAATTACCATTGAATGTTAGCCCTTCATTATTCATTAATTTACTGTAATAGCTTTTTATTCTCACGGACAAATACAATTTGAACACTAAATTATCAGTTAATGAATAAGAATTGAGATTCAAATATTCATTTGCTTATTGAACTACGGAAATTGGGATCAATTCGGTTCAATTTAGAAGGATTTTACCTTCAAAATTTTTAATTTCTCGTGCTCATTAAGATCTATCCAGAGTCAAATATGTCAATATATTTGTGAAAAATTTTGTTCTTCCGTTGAAAAGTATTTTCAAACAATATTTAAAAAATTTAGTATAATGATAGCTCTGCTGAATCACACATTTCTCTGGTCAATAAGTCTGCATTTTTTTCTTTATAAAATAAGCAATAGAAAGGTTTAAATCAACCAGTATCGGATTACTTTGAAAAGTCAACGGGCCATGAGCCCACCTGATAAATCCAGAAATCCTCGCATATATTACCATTTGATGAGATGATATAAATATATATTTACTTCTCAATATTGAAAAGTAATGATATCAGTTTCTTAAAATAGTCTTTTTTACTCTCTAAAGTTAGCCGGATTAAGTGTTGTCGCATTAGCACAATCTGCAAGTAAAGCAACAACGTGGCTAGAGTACCAGAATATGGCGTTTGCGTATGGGTGAAGACCGAAGAGGCTGAAGTTGTATCGAGTGAGGTTGCCTGCTTCAGAAGACAAGTTTCGAGCACTCTCTTTCAAGGTTGCAATTCAGTTTCTTCCATTTCCTTTTAGATTGACGATTTTTCCACGCTTGAGGCATCAATAAAACATGGTAGAGCAGAAGAACAGTAGATTTTGAAGTGAATTCCCACACCTTCGTCTCATAAGCTTAGCTGGTGAACATATAGTTTTTTTTAGAAGCTTGTATTGGATATATTCTTGATTCGAAAATATTTAAAGCATACTGCATTAATCTGACAACACTCACTTAATTATATTTCAACGAAAAATTTAACTTCACATAGACATAAATAATTTATTTCTTCATTCATATGAATGAAAGAGTGAGTAACGAGCAATTGGAAAACTACATTATAGTGCCTAATATCAAATTTTGATGGGAATTAAATCACGATCGGAATAGATCGCAGTGTGTGGAGAAACACCAAGTCTTCTACAAGCAAATAGCTTTTAATATTTCCCATGTTATCAAATTTATTCATTTATTTATTCGAATGAAAAGAGATCGGCCAAAAAATTGGAGGACGACACGCCACCTTCTCAAATACCATATGAAGAATGCATGGTGTGTAGGATGATTAAAAATTCAAAACACACCATGCCTACTACGATCGGTTCTATAATGAAAGCTCAGAGAAGAAACAGAAGTATCATGCATAATCTCTGATATGATTGAAGAGAACAGAGAAAGCAAACTTGAGGAAAATTCGTGCCTCCTCTTTCGCTGATACGTTAGTAACAGCTAGTCTGTAGATGTGAAATAACAATCAGATGACCCCAAATAGAGTAAGTCCGGGGTAGTTGACCATGGTTTTTTCCAGGATTCGCTGGAAGAAAGTACATAGGTTTCTGTAGATATCTCCATTGTAACATAAAATATGAACTTCAAACTTAAATGTAATTACCAAAAAGCTAACAATTTGTGACGAGATCAACCTTTTAATTAATTTTTTCTTCAAATCACAGTTGGCCATCTCTCCCGGAATGGCTGGAAGACTTACCCGTATAATCAGGGAAGAGATAGTCAGTACGTAATTCTATCATTGGCTTCCACTTTGGGTCAACGATGTGTGTTTTCATTTCATTTTTGGCCGCATTTGGAGCACATCTTATCAAATGGTGTACAATTTTCATGCATCCAAAGCTGGTACACTAAACACTGAAGCCAATCTTCGACGAGCATGGTTTCATTATAATTTTCACCGTAACCAACACAATTGTCTTCTTCTTTGTCTCCTTCTCCGTCTGATTCATCGTACGGATTATTCCCAATTGCCTTTCGCTTTCTTGCAGTACATTTCACTGAGTTTTTTGCCACGCAAACTAATCTTTTTGTCTCCGAAAACAATTTTTTTTTCTTTTTTTATTTCATTGGCAATCCTGTTTTGTTGTCATTTTTTTTACGTTTTCTCCAGATCTCCAGAATAAAAAGATATCGGCCAAAAAATTGGAGGACGACACGCCACCTTCTCAAATACCATATGAAGAATGCATGGTGTGTAGGATGATTAAAAATTCAAAATACACCATGCCTACTACGATCGGTTCTATAATGAAAGCTCAGAGAAGAAACAGAAGTATCATGCATAATCTCTGATATGATTGAAGAGAACAGAGAAAGCAAACTTGAGGAAAATTCGTGCCTCCTCTTTCGCTGATACGTTAGTAACAGTTAGTCTGTGGATGTGAAATAACAATCAGATGACCCCAAATAGAGTAAGTCCGGGGTAGTTGTCCATGGTTTTTTCCAGGATTCGCTGGAAGAAAGTACATAGGTTTCTGTAGATATCTCCATTTTAACATAAAATATGAACTTCAAACTTAAATGTAATTACCAAAAAGCTAACAATTTGTGACGAGATCAACCTTTTAATTAATTTTTTCTTCAAATCACAGTTGGCCATCTCTCCCGGAATGGCTGGAAGACTTACCCGTATAATCAGGGAAGAGATAGTCAGTACGTAATTCTATCATTGGCTTCCGCTTTGGGTCAACGATGTGTGTTTTCATTTCATTTTTGGCCGCATTTGGAGCACAGCTTATCAAATGGTGTACAATTTTCATGCATCCAAAGCTGGTACACTAAACACTGAAGCCAATCTTCGACGAGCATGGTTTCATTATAATTTTCACCGTAACCAACACAATTGTCTTCTTCTTTGTCTCCTTCTCCGTCTGATTCATCGTACGGATTATTCCCAATTGCCTTTCGCTTTCTTGCAGTACATTTCACTGAGTTTTTTGCCACGCAAACTAATCTTTTTGTCTCCGAAAACAATTTTTTTTTCTTTTTTTATTTCATTGGCAATCCTGTTTTGTTGTCATTTTTTTTACGTTTTCTCCAGATCTCCAGAATGAAAAGATATCGGCCAAAAAATTGGAGGACGACACGCCACCTTTTCAAATACCATATGAAGAATGCATGGTGAGTGGATGATTAAAAATTCAAAACACACCATGCCTACTACGATCGGTTCTATAAGGTCAGCTCAGAGAAGAAACAGAAGTATCATGCATAATCTCTGATATGATTGAAGAGAACAGAGAAAGCTAACTTGAGGAAAATTCGTGCCTCCTCTTTCGCTGATACGTTAGTAACAGCTAGTCTGTGGATGTGAAATAGCAATCAGATGACCTCAACTAGAGTAAGTCCGGGGCAGTTGACCATGGTTTTTTCCAGGATTCGCTGAAGAAAGAACATAGGTTTCTGTAGATATCTCCATTTTAACATAAAGTATGAACTTCAAACTTCAATATAATTACCAAAAAGCTAACATTTTGTGACGAGATCAACCTTTTAATTAATTATTTCTTTAAATCACAGTTGGCCATCTCTACCGGAGTGGCTGGGAGACTTACCCGTATAATCAGGGAAGAGATAGCCAGTACATAATTCTATCATTGGCTTCCACTTTGGGTCAACGATGTGTGTTTTCATTTCATTTTTGGCCGCATTTGGAGCACATTTTATCAAATGGTGTACAATTTTCATGCATCCAAAGCTGGTACACTAAACACTGAAGCCAGTCTTCGACGAGCCTGGTTTCATTATAATTTTCACCGTAACCAAGACAATTGTCAGTTTCATGGTTGTATTGCTAGAAGTCTAACATATAATTTCATGTAGGCTCTATTTTACATCGTGAAAATGTTTTATCCCGTATAAAACCCATATATAACATAGTAAAGCGAAGCTAAATCAATAGTTAAATCGAAACTTGCAAGTGTTTACATAAATTCATAATACTAACAATTACAAAACCAATATTGGTGAGGAATCAGGGTAAGATGACCCTATGGCCATCATATACCCACTCTACGTGGTCATCTCTCCCAATTTTCCTGGAGATTCAACCACACCTATAATTTAATCAAATAGAAATAATACTTGCGAAAACTTAAGAAGTATTGAATGTGATCAATGACGAAAACACACAAGCACTCATTATTTGCATAAAATGATACTACCACACAACAAAATATGAGCACACCAAAAAATGTCAATGGTATTTAACACAATTAAGAAGGATTTTACGTACGTTTTATCTTTTTGTAAAAACAAATCTTATACACATGGGCCATCTCTCCCATATAGCTGCCCCCGAATTTCTCTATACCAAAATGAATATGTGACGTTCATAATTTTGTAACTTTTACTTAATCGTTGCACATAGTATTGAATCCAACTATCTATTCGTTATTAAAAGTATTCACTCAAGTTAGAATACCAATAATAGTAAAAAAAGAAAATTATGAATAGAGAAAAAAACCAATGCTTACTTCCTGCTACATCTTTGGGCAACAGGCTCTAATTTTCAGAGTTCTATTGAATGAAGAACACATACAACTAAATATTGGATATTCAATGCGAATGGAGAAGGAAGAAAAACCCCACCATTCGAATGCGAAAACTTCTGATATCTGGTAAAAGTTCAATAGTCAATTGAATATGCTGCCATCTGTACCTCAATTCTATCTCTTCTATAACAGAATATTCAGTGGGGGATTTTCAAGGATAGTTGCCTATAATAATTTATAATCCGATCAATTTTAGATATCCGAAGGTAGGATTCAGAAGATCATCATACATGAAATCTGAAAAGTCCTGATCGATTCGGTCATCTTCATCTTCTTCTTCTTCTTTAGCCATTTGTCATCCAACTCTGGACATAGGCCTCATCCAGTTCTCTCCAACGGTCTCTGTTCTGTGGTACCTGATACCAGTTAAGTCCTCCAATGCGTTTCAGGTAATCTCCCCATCTCATTGCAGGCGACCTCTTCATCTTTTACCCAAATATGGTCTCCATTTCTGTATTTCGGCATTCCATTTGCCATCTCCTTGTCTTGAATTATGACCCGCGAAGCCCCATTTGAGTCTGGCAATTTCTTCTCTGACATTGCGAACCTTTGTGACTTTCCTCATCCATGTGTTTGTTTTCCTATCTGTTAGTCTTATTCCAAGCATCCTGCGTTACATTGCTCTTTGTGTTTCGCACATTTTGGCCATAATGGCTCTAGCTAGTGTCCATGTTTGGCAGCCGTAAATGGTTACAGGCAAAACACTGTTTTGCCTGTAATCACTGTTACACTGATCGTAGGCTTTAGTTCTGAGGGGTTGTGGTATCTTACGACTTAGAAGGACACATTTTAATTTTCCAAATCTAGCGCAAGCAAGCCGAACTCTTCTCGCAATTTCTGCTGTTTGATTCTCTCTATTACGTTTGAGTATTCGAACTAGGTAAACATATTCATCCACCATGTCCAAAGATTTTACGCCAACTGTAATCCTTCTGTTATCTTCTGTGTTATTCATGGTTTTCGTCTTCTGCATGTTCATTTTCAAACCAATTTTTTCGATGCTTCAGCTAATTCTTGCAAATCTTCGAGAGTGGTGGAAATTAGGACATTATCAACGGCGTACCTAAGATGATTCAGTGTTTTTCCGTTTATATTTATCTCCTGTCCTTCCCAACTCAATGATTTGAATACATCTTCTAATGCTAAGGTGAATAACTTCGGTATCTGGAAAAATTTACTCGGGACCAAAGGTCAGAAAAATTGGGGTTTTCGTTTTCTTTCGGGTTAACTCATAAGTAGTAGTAAACTATATACCATCCTGATATAAGTGCTAATTGCTTTCTTTCAGATGTTTTTCTTGTTGTAGAAGTGATAATAGCAACTCACTGTTTCCAATTCCAGTAAAAGTACATTTATACAATCGATGGATATTTGTTTGTATCAATATCATAGATAGGCCTCTTTTTCTTGTAAAATTCTTTATCTTCATTATAAAATAAGCAAGAACGATAGATATCGATATGCATCCTGTCATACATTCTAAGGTTAGATCAAAACAGACAAGAGTTCGTTCTATTTGTTGCCAACCTCTTGGTTGGCTTTTGAAGGCAAAATATGTTATTGATATAACGTTGAGGGCTGCTTCTCATACTAACGTTTCGTTCCACCATATTCTACGTCAAATTTCATACTAACTCAACGAAGTCATATTCAACTCCTCCATCATTCGTGACATAGATATCAAGTACGATGTAGCAAAAAATTATCTCCATTTATCTGTTGGCTCAGTTCGCGTAGCAACTTGATGATGACACAGATTCCTTGTATTTAATACAAGGTTCAAAATATATTTGCTCAAGGGATTACAACATAGCATAAGGTAGGTACGGCCAATGAGGCATGTCGGGTAATTAGGCATAAGTAACAGAGTGAAACAACTTAAAATAATACCCGCCGACTGAAGTCACAGTCGCTAACAATCCAAAATGGTACCCCAAACATGCCAAGACTTTCTCGCTCGCACGCTGCTACACCAGTGCAACACCATTCATCGTGGCCAACGAACGCTCAACTCAAATTATAGTATAACAGTCCAAAACAAATATAAGTAATTTTTTTAGTATCACACTCTTCTACATTATTTTGAAGTTTGATTGTCTATTAAATCATGCTTATGATGCTGTAGTGTTGAAATAGTATAACTTAGACTGAATAATGTTTTAATGAATTTTCTACAAAGTGTTCGTCGGTTATTAAGACCTATAAAATTCGACCATAGGCCTTATTACACTGCTTTTTTAGCATAATCTAGTGAGTGTTTTACTGTTTATTTTATGCCTTTAGGAATATGATTACAGCTTCTTTCTAATTGATTCATTTTTTAGGGATTATTTATAACAACAATGCCCTCCAAGCGAGCATTGTGTTCTGGAAGCTCCTGGTGACTGCAGTCCGTACAGTACAGTGTGAACGGAGCACATACAAAGCTGCCAAAAGGCACAAAGTTCCCAGAAGAAATATACAAAACCACCTCCAAAATAGTAGTTGAAATAACTTTGATGGCAAACCTTTATTTAGTGACGATGAGAAGGCTGAGCTCGCGATAATTGAGAGATTTTCTGAAATAGGATTAACTATAACACCACATATTCTCCACCATTTAGTCTTTAAATTTTTCGAATTGAATGAGATCAAACATCTCTTCAATAAACAAGATAAAGTTGCCGGTGAGGATTGTTTCAAGAAATTCATGAAGAACATATCACGTAGATAGGCTTGATTTATGAACCCGGTCAGGCCTCAAACGCTAAGCAAATTTATCGTAGATGATTATTTCCAGTTACTGAATAATAATTTGGATTTCAAAACTCATCCTGAGAAGATCTCTGATAAGGATGAGTAAAGTTACTAACCTAACCAAACGATTCATCACCAGCAGACTGTTTTGGCGCAGAAAAAGGCTGGAATAGTCCATTTATAGTCTTCGCAACACGCCGAAAGTGTTACCAACGCTGGTTATATCAATGCGGTTGGTACTTTTATACCGCCAATAATCATTTTCAGAGGTAAACGTTTGTAACCTGAATTATTGAATTTATAACCGGGATAAGCTGAAAAGTCTGCAAAAATTTTTGTTACCCCAAAACTCTAGTTGACCAGATGTGAACAGGTCATAAAACTCTATCTCGGACAGAATGAACGAGAAAAGTAAGATTCTCTATTCAACACACTGCACAGTAACATCTCATCCAACCAATATCGTAGTAACGTACTACCCAATAATCAAGTAGCATACAACATTATAGTTACTTGTATAAATCTCATCATATTAGTGTAGTGAGTTCAATATATGTATGTAGTACAAAGCGTTCTTCTTTATAATTAGAGCCCAACGTGGCTAAAACCCAGCCATTCCGTAATAGGTTATATAACAAGTGAACTATTGAAAGAGTATTTAATGATTTTAGCCGTTACTATTAGGTTGTTAAACATGATTCAGAAAAACACGAGATAGACAATAGGAAAGCAGTTTTTTATTCTGTCTGAAGATGAATGTTGAACATTTGAAACTCCAGTAACAGTGTATATTTTATAATTTATTGGTAGTAAAACATAGTAAACCTAACCTCGTGTTTCTCTGAATATTGAAAGATTTTCTGAAGCACCTAGTCCAATATAAAAATAAAGGAAAGTGCCTCTTGATATTAAATGGGGAAGTTTGTCGCTGAGACCTATCAATCGTGGAAGTTGCAGATTCACTCGACATATCATTGTACTATTTACCTCCAAACCTACCCGTAAACTGCAACCACTCGACAAAGCTGTCTATCATGTGGACACCAATAAATTGTGGATGTTTTTTAATTCATGAAATGAAATCTTGACAAAAAAACCTACGAAGACACGCTTCAATATTATATTTACAACTACCTGGTCTAAATGCATGACATTACAGGCGATATCCATTTAATCCGCAGGCTATTCGGGAAACAACATTTGCTCCATCTGTATTGACACTATCCAGTCCTATCCTGATGCAGTTGATGTAGAAAATTCACCACCTCGCAACTCAACCACGCAAATAACCACCAAGTCATTTACATCAAGGCAAGAACAAAGACAACTTGCAAAATTATCGCTATATGTGTAGACACATTGAAGAAGTTTTATTCAAGGAACAACATTCAACCTTCCATAGAATTTTAAATATGCTTCCCTGAAGGAGCAGGTTTTCCGATCCACCCTTCATAATCATCGTCAATAAAGGCCACACAGAAGCGGTACAGCTCGGTCGGATGTCATGAATAGGAGCAATAGACTGCAGTTTCTGTCTGATTTGACCTCTTCAGTATTACATACCAATTCACAACATCAGGCCAGACTTCCACCTACTCATTTCAATCCGTTGGAGTGCAACAAAACATGTAAATGTTATTGCGATCTCCAACGAACTGACACAGAGTTCACTCTGTGAACGGTCATTCGACCGAGCAGTACCGCTGTTGTGTGGCCCTGATTCACAAGGGTGAATCGGAAATACAGCTCCTTCAGGGAAGGAAATTTAACATTCAACGGAAGGTTGAATATTGTTCCTTGAATAAAAATTATTTGATGTGTCAAAAACGAATAATTGATCATACCCAACAAAGGCCCTCTGAGACGTTTTATAGAATGGGTAACGGTAGTTCTAGTTCTGATGATGAGGATAATATACCCCTCACTCAAGTTAAAAGATCAGCGTCAAAATAGCTTATGCCCATACCAGCTAAAAATAATGAAAAGACAGCAACAGTTAGAAGAAAGGTCATTCACCTACATAGGAACTCCTGTTATGTTATCAAAGATATTTGATTGAAGTAAAATAGACAAAACATCCCCAAAAATAAAGAAAAACCAGAAATAATATTAGCACTAGAATAGAGAGAGTTGGTACTGTCACGGATGTAAGCAGGACCAAGAGGCTGCTATGTGGATATGTTATAAATGCAGCAAGTTGTATTATGAGGAGTGAGTTGGTTTGTCGAAGATGGATGATGATAATTTTGAGATTCCTGCTAGAGAAGTTCATTTTGTTTGATTGTGTAGATTAAAGTCTTGGGCTTCATTATGTTGGTATAGTTTCATAAGGCCTAATGACAGTGTTTTTAAAAATGTTTCATTTTGCCTATGTTTACAGCAGAAGTTGTCGTTTTTCTTCTATAATTGATAGTAATTGATATAAATATTCAATTGACAGCAAAATTTGTTTATTCGTATAAATGGTGTTCGATTTATTTTAATTCCCGCTTAGCTGGGCCTTATTGGCTTCACCTACATTAGGTAACGTTAAATTTTTTGCCATTCTCTGGCATTATTCAAGAGTCGCATACATATGCTTCTGGGACCCTAGGATAAAAGTTTCATGGGAATATAGTGTCAAAGCTATCTTACCTCAAATGCCAAATTTAGAATGATTTCCAGCAGCTCTGATACTTCGAGAGCTGACAGCTCACTTTTCTATTAGCTTAACAGATAAGTTTTAGTAAACGTTGCACCATTCATATATAAGAGCGACTTGCTGTCTTTCACTTAGTTTTCTTGATGTAGAAGTGATAATAACTCACGGTCTTGAAACTTTGAGAAGGCACCATTTATGCAATCATTCGATATTTGTTTGTATCAATATCATACATAGTCCCCTTTTTCTCGTAAAATTTCTTGTCTTCACGTTTTGAGATGAAGAAGCAAACAACGATAAAGCAGTTATTTTTCTAAATTAGGTAAATGAGATGGATATAAACGACAAATTCATGGAATCTTTGCGTCTCAGCTCTTCGATATCCATCATGTCGCACATTCTTGAGTATGTATCGTCGCACGTCACGTACGCAGATGTTCTCAGAGACGACAACAGAGCAGATATAGAATTTAGATGCAATTAAGGATGGCCATATGCTATCGCCGATTCCACCTTAGTTATGGCTCTCTTTATTTCGCCCAAATATGTAAATCGCTTATTCAAATTATGTGAAAATCGCCGATAACGAGTGGCAAACGTAAAACGGCGACATGACGGAACGATGGCATGTCTCGAACAAATCTATTGTTTCCAGATTTCGAACAGACCGATAAATAACGAATTCCCTATTTAAATTGACGTTTATGTATTTACTGAATTTACCACAAGGTACTTATCGATCCGAACTGTCCCATCAACTATTTACAACGCACGTAGTCGTTCCATGCTTGATTCCGTACCACGATGACGTCTGTCTATCAACGCTGATTTTGATTTTGATACGACATCGAACTGAATCGAGGCTGTTGCACGAGATGATCGATGTTTATTAGCTGGCAAATTGGATAAAAATAAACTATTCCCCTTGGATTTTCCATAAATGAAATATGAATATTTTCAATGGGAACAGAACGTCTTCATCAGAACTCATCGGTCAGTGAATGGAGCTTAAATCTATTCAACATGATGGCTCATTATTTCGCCAAGAATTGTGTCTGCTTCTTTTGCTCTTCAAGAGAGTCAGGCAGCCATTGAATCTACTGTATATATAACAGAAAGAGAAATTTATACTATGTGACAGGTAATCATATTCAATTGAAAAAATGAACAAAATTTATTAGGATATTTAACAACAATTTACGGGAGGTTGCATATTGGTCCTTGAATAAATTTTCATTGTGTTAATATGCGCAACAATGTATATAGCAACATATTTTATATTGGGTTATAGCAGCTCGAACGGTCGATCGCGAGTGCATTTTGAGTAGATCTCGAGAAGAAAACAATTTTAATAAGTAGGTAACTAAACTACAAAAGTTTCTACATAATAAAATAATACTCTGCTAGCAACAAAGAGCAACTTTATCAAAGGAACGCGAGGTACTTGTCAAAGAAAAGCCGCGTTTTTTATTCTTGCCGCTTTTCTAGAAATTTTGGGAGACGCGTTTGACGGGAACATTCGAGACTTTCGTTTACGCCGATATACATGTTGCGCCTGCAGGAATTGCAGTCATTCTGAATTGTAACTTGAAGGCAATACTACGTCGATACAAAGTTTATTATTAAATAGTACAAAATGAGTGCAACTAAGAAATCTAAAACTTATCAGTTGCATTACATAAGCGTGGTAACTTATAGAGGCATCATAAAACGGTTCAGAAAAACTATAAAAAGGATTGTTCGCCACAGAGTGTTACTAAGAAAATGAAAAGTACATGATTTGATATCTTGTTTGAAAAAAGAACAAACCATGTCCACAAGACCAGCCAAACAATCAAAAGTTGCTACGATCGCGTCATTTAAAATATCTCATATATTGGCGAAACACAAGAAGCCATTCGAAGATGGATCGGTTGTGAAGGAAGCATTTATTGAAGCAGGTGAGACTTTATTTGGAGATTTCAAAAATAAAACAGAAATCATGTCTGCTATTAGAGAACTTCAATTATCTCGTCCGACTGTCACAAGGCGTATTGAAGTCATGAGTCAGGACATGGCAGATAAACTAAAACATGATATCATAAAACGTACATATTTGTGTTTACAGTTTGACGAATCCACCGATATGACAGACACAGCCCAGCTATGTATTTTTATTCGGATGGTATTCAATGACATGTTGGCTAAGAAAGAATTTTTGACAATCATTCCTCTGAAGGGGAAAACCCGTGGCAAAGATATATATCACGTTTTCTCCAATTTTGTAAGAAACTACAAGCTACCAATATATAAGTTAGTGTGCATTACCACCGCTGGAACACCAGCAATGACTGGCAACACAAACCATTGTGGCTTTGTGTTGAGCTAATGAAGATTTCCTGTCATTTTTTTCATTCCAATGTATTATACATCAATAAGTCTTGTGTTCAAAAGTTTTAAATACGGAGAAAATTATGAGCATTGCAACTAAAATTGTCATTCATTTTAACTAGAGCCGACTTTGGCTCTAGGTGGTAAGGAATTGAGCACCTGGGGCAAAGTCCTAGGGCTCAGATTACTCATTTTCTACCTTAAGTGCTGAGATATATTCGGCACGTGTTGAGAAAAATAACTTCTCTAAAAGCTCCTAACACAAATCAATCAATAAAGCTAGATTGGTCAGTACAGTTTTGGAAGTTATTAATACACTTACCAGGATACAACAGACCACAATTGAGGATTCGTGATAGAAATCTTATGAAAATTCTATAAACGCCGGTTGAGATTCTGAAAATTCGATGCTAGGTTACCTGGTTCATTCATTTTTTATGTAATTCTTCTCGACGTCAACCTAAACGGGTTGAGGTGGATTTGGAAACATTTTATCAAGGGTATTGAAGAAGGGTTGGAAGATTGCTTGAGAGTAAGTGCAGGAAAGCGCTGCTCTATGGTCGCAGAGTGGGGATTAAACAGAAGAGCCGAACGATTTCGATAGCAAACGAACTTTCGTAACTCGTTCTTTTGATGTCTTTTGCTTTGTGGGATTACATCTGGAATCTAAAGAAAAATTACGTTTGTGCGTTAATAACAAGGTTAATATGTTGAACGAAGTAAATAACCCGTAAGGGAAACATCGTTGCACCATCTTTAACTCTGAACATGAAAGTAATTAGGAGATGTGTTTTTACTCAGGGCCACATACCAATCCACAAACCAATCCTCGTCAACAAACTCTTTTTGGGAAACATAACCTTTTTGGGAGGCAGAACCTATCTAGGAGACAGATCCTTTGTTGGAGATCACCAGTTAGAGGTCGCCATGTGGTGGTAGGATTTATCCAAAGAGGCTGTATCGCTCTTTGTTGTTCCAGGGTTGAAACATCGTGTAGTGACAGATAAGCTCCTAAGAATATGAAGATTTATTATTTTCCTTACTTGTTTGTGTATGTGGATTCATTTTTCATCTTTTATCTTATGGGAAAATAGGGGTCTAATTAAGACATCACAATTAATTTCTATTTCAAATTGTTGCGTCCTCGATCCTGTATTTTTTATTGCTGGTAATAACTTCTAGTTTAGTAAGTAATCAAACTACTAGTCACCTTTTTATTCAGAAGTAAGTGAGTCAATTATTTAGTCAGTTATTCTTACCCCGCAGAAAAGTCTTGAAAAACAAATAGTTGATGGCTAGGTCATAAGCCCAAAATTTGGTGATAATCGATTACATCCGTTTGGTATATACTTCTAATATTCCATATTCGGTCACGCTGTATATTGTTGAAAATGGAATTTTCGACTTTATTATCTGTTACAATAACCTCAATTTGTTCAATGTATTCCAAGTTGTAAAATAGTTTATCTGTTATAGGCAAATCGCTAAGATAAGGTAGCAAATTTTCCGCGATCTATAAATGAATTAAACCAAATAACAAAATTGAATAAAGAAATCTGCAAAGTCAAATCTCCAGACATGCCTGAAAAAAGGACCTCGAATTTAGAATAAATTTCGTATTTTTCCAACTCAAACATTTCCGCTCCATTTTGCACGTTAATATTCAATTTACCATCACTTCTCTCTCAACAATAGGAGCGCAAAAACGGAAGATCGCGTTATCCGAGGGGCCGAAAATAAAGCGTGTGTGGGTTAACACAATAACGCCCACCGTTCTGGCCACATGCAAAACGAAGGGGAAATGATATCCCTTATCTAAGGGTGACTCGTCCTGAAACACTAACTACAACTCTATTTGAAAATAGTTTGCGTAATTTCCGTGCCTGAGCCACTTGTTATAACGTAATGTTATGAGCGGCAGATAAACGTCTCTTTCCGAAATGGCCTCCCCTTGTCGGGGCTCACCCTCATCCTATCCAGTTAATTTTCCCGTCAACATAGCGAAACTCATAAAATCAAATGCCCGATACGCTCAACTTGCTCTTCCTTAATTGAATGGGGCACAGAGTCTACTGGATAAGTCCTTCTTGCTCTTATTCTATGCAACGTTACTCCGGGTGAGTCAATCCTTTCTCATCGACGATTCTCGAGTTATCAGAATAATAGTTTTTTTCAACTTCGGGAACATGAAATTTCATGAGACTCTGTGCATAAGAGAAAGAGATGATGTTATAAACTTGATGAATTTATTTAGAGTTTTCATTTATTTGAGTGAATTTAATTTTGTTTGAGAATTTCACCCCCGATGAAGGGGGTGGTGATTCATTCACTAAAATTATCTCAGATGGATTTAGGATGACTCTGGGGGAACCCGAGGCTAGTAGATATAAACAAATCCGGTGATAATGGTTGGCAACATTTTCAAGAAGTTCAAATGGATAACTTGGTGAGTTCGTACCATGTAGGGTCATCCTCCTCTTTTCAGTCTTAAAATTCAGAAACTACTAAAAATTATAATAACTCGACTTCATTAAATGTTAATTCTAATATCAATATATTGCATCGAAAGAAAAATACAAGCAGATATGACTTATCAGATGTTGGACCATATGTTGTTTATGTTGAGAGCTCTGATGAAAACAGGTAAGTTGCATGCAATGTCAATCGGAAAAATGAATGAATGATTCATAAGTTCGATTGAGAAAAATTGTAGAAATAGAATAAAAATAACTTTTAGGATATACTTGAACGCAAACAAACTCTTTCTTTGGCATTCCTTGAGAAAAATGTCTTGAAAGCCTTAATTTCTCAATTCCTCATTCGTAGACAGGGGGTCATTAAATATGTGGACTTGCATGTAACGAATGAAGAATTAGAAACATGTATTGTGCCTATTATGGGTAGTTCTTTCAAAATTTAGAAGTTAAAAGAATGAACAAAATGGTTGATTGAGAATGAAGGCTCATTTAACTACATTTCCAGTCTTTTAGTTACTTTTGAAGGTCAATCACTTCCAGAGAAAGTTGGTATTTTCAATTGTGTTCGTAAGTTCCATCCGTTTGCTCAGGCAGGTTCAAGGCTAGAAATGTCTAATATCCAGTCACGTTGATAAACTGCACTCGGAGGCAAAATCAGCAGAACACTCGAAAATTTAACCAAATTCAAAGTCCGATATTTTTCCTAATTCTCAACTGATTTAGATGATTTTTTCGGCAAGTTATAGATCAACTCTTCTGCTTTGTAGAAATTATAAGAAAAAAAAAATTGAAAAAAAATCCGTAACACCCTGTGGAATTTCGTGGTCCGAGTTGAAACGTACAATATCGTGGTCTGTCAAGACACATCTTCCTACAGTAACGCCCTTCTTGTTTTATGCATTTCTCTCTATTTTTACAAGAGATATCCAATTTGAAGCGAAAAGTCACAAATTTCAAGAATTTATTTTTAATCTTGCGTAGGTGCATAACATCGGAGGTTAGCCAAAAAATAAAATCAAAATTAGAGAAGCGGAAATCTAACGAAATGAAAATTTTTGAAATTCACCGGCCAATTTCACGCTCCGGGAGAACTCGAAATACACTGTAAAAATCGTTGATTTTGCACATTTATTTTTGAATTTTTTTGTGTGACACTCTATAATAATTATCATTCCTGTCCAAAATTGAGAGCAGGTGTGTATCCTGGCGATACACTCGTGAAATGAAATGAACATGTTGAGAAAAATGTTCATGATGACCCACAAAAAAATACATTTGATTTTAGTAGCGAGTATGAGTATGAAAGGTGTGCACATGTGTAAATGAAAAGTTTTATCAATGGTCCCTGAATTCGGTTGTGTATTTTAATACCTACCGACTGTTATCTCCTATGAATTCCTAATTTTCACCAAATTAACCAAATTGTCATCAATAACTAATGCAATTCGAACATAAAAATGGCAAACGACAATTTCGACACGCCTGAGTGATAATAAAAAAATTCCAAATTGATAGACGAATTTTAATGACAATTTCTTGATTCAATGGAATTTCTCCAAAATGGTGATTTTCCACTTGAAATTAAATATATTTTGCAAAAATAGAGATAAACGCATGAAACAAGAAGGGCGTTACTGTAGGAAGATGTGTCTTGACAGACCATGATATTTTACGTTTCAACTCGGACCACGAAATTCCACAGGGTGTTACGAATTTTTGACGAAAAAAACACTTTTAGTTTTGCCCCCGTATAAAATTTTTTTCAATTTTTTTTGTTTTCTCTTATAATTTCTACAAATCAGAAGAGTTGATCTATAACTTGCCGAACAAATCATCTAAATCAGTTGAGAATTAGGAAAAATATCGAACTTCGAATTTGGTTAAATTTTCGAGTGTTCCGCTAATTTTGCCTCCGAGTGTATGTCGTAGTGATTCAAGATCTATTAAATGTGGTGGGGGTCACTCTATAAACGATAGTCAGTCAGAAAATAGTCTTTGCGTCAATTGTAAAGGAGATCATTACTGTAATAATAACAAAAAATGCTCATCTCTCTCATCTCAAAAAAAGATTAAGGAAAAAATTGCAAGAGAAAATCTTTCCTATAGAGAAGCTTTCAAAATTATTGATAATAGTTATGCTAATATTGCCTCATCTTCATCTAGAGCAGGGATGGAATTAAATTCCTCGACCAGAAATGAAAAGAATTTTCCTTCCCTCAAAAGTACAAAAAAAAATTAATCTTCGATAATTCTTATTCTGAAATAAAAAAACATTGGGATATAATTAGTTCCTTACCCTCCCCATTAGGTAATGGGACCTGTCTTAGTCAAACGGCAGAAAATTTCAGTTCTTCGGAAGTAGATGAGTTAAATATCACGTCGTTAATCGACATTATATTTTAGGTTTATTGTTTTATACTTGACAGGCTTCAGTGGTTCTATTAAAAATATTGAAGACAAATCTAATCAAGAGATAATGAAAACCAAATTAAAAGAACTTCTTAATGAAAGAAAAATTAAAATTTCACAGTGCAATGCCCTATCAAATAATTCTAACAAGGGTAGTTTTGAATACTATATTTATAGGAATGATATAGAATTATGTATTGTTAGTAAACGTGACTTAAACCTTAGAGTCACTTTGCATTTGCATTCATAATAAATTTGGATGAGAAAAAAATATATGTCTATTCACTATATATTCCACCAAATTCAAAAATCGAAGAACATGAATGGGACAATTTTTTCAATTCTCTTGAAACTGTGTCTATCGTTGGAGGAGATTTCAATCTTCACCATTCAGCATGAGGATCGTCTAATGATAGCCCCTATGGTTCTAAATTATTTTCTTCTATCGAACAAAATGACTTTTTTGTATTAAATGACGGTTTTCTACCAGATTAACATTTCCGTCCCAAAATAAATCATGCGTTGATATCACAATTGGGTTCTAGGTCTTTGATATTCCTGTCTTTCTTTGGTATCTTGAGGATGATACTTTGGGTTCTGATCATTTTGCTGTAAAGTATGACCTGAATCTGAATATTACCAAACATTCCGTCTTCAAACGTTCTCGTTTATTAAATACAAAAAGGGCGAATTGGTCAAGATTTGCTGAACTTATGCACAATTATACTTGCATTTCTTATCGTGATAATTCCATTTGTTATAACTCTTTTAAATGCAATCTGATAAAAGCATGTAGAGAAAGTATTCTTAAATATAAGGAATACGTAAACTTCAACTTTAATAAACGTTGGTTGTGAGAACTCAATTAACAATAAAAATCAGCTCATATTAGAAATTTGGGAAATTGAACTTCAGAAAATCTTATATCATATAAAAATGCAGAAACTAGAACTAGATATATAAATAAACAGGGTAAACGAGAAAATTGAAAGGCATTCTGTTCCTCCTATCAGTTTAGTTTGGAGAGACATGAGGAAACTTCGTAATATTTCGTGTAATAATCACCCAGTGGTTCAGGGTGGTTGGATGGACCAATTTTTTTCGAAGATATCTCCCTCCAGTACTTTCGAATATTCCACGGTTTTATCTCCCCAACAGGAATTCGATCAGTTATGTAAGTCTTTCGAATTTAAAGAATTAGAGAGACCTCTGAAAACCAATTCAAACACAGCTCCTGTTAATGATAACATTCAATATGTAATGCTCCTAATCTTTCACAAAATGCAAAATACATGATTTTAAAAAGATTTAGCGATATATTTAAATCATGAAATTTTCCAGAAGACTGGAAAACATATTCAATTATACCCATATTGAAACCGAATAAAAATCCCAACTCTGGTGAATCAGATAGACCTATTTATCTCGGTTCTTGTGTGTTGTAAACCTTTGAAAGAATGATCACATTTCGATTAGAGTGGTGGTTGGAATATTTTGGCAAGTTTCCTAAAACTCAATTTGCATTTCGTAAGGGCCATTGTGCTCATGATAGTATTTGTAAATTAGTAACTCATGTCAACCTGGCTTTTACCAATAAGGAAACTACTATGACTTTATTTGCTGAGAATATTGTCAGCAAACGATTTTATCATTATGAATGTTTTAAAAAGGGAAATGATCGAACTTGGATTCAGTAATAGAACGTGCACTGCTCAATTTTCATTATTACCTCACAGGGAGGAACTTTTCATAGATAACCGTCTAAATATATTTCCTTTATAATATGAAAGTTTTCGATCTTCTTATAGTATTTCTATTCCTATATATGATCATTCAAGTACCATGGGTGATTTTCTGAGACTCATTGATGCTAAATATATTAATTATTTTAAAATTTACTCTGATTCCTCCAAAATGCTGAGCTCCCCGGTAGGGATTGCAATTTATGATCTATTCATGAATATTTACCAACAGAAAACTTCAATTATATTTAGAGTGGTAAATAGATCATCAATGCTATCAATTAAGTTTCAACATTAAAATTTTAATCTATAATATAAGTAAATATCTTACAAATATCAATGCACTGTTTATTAGGTAATCAGGAATAATGCGAAGCGATCTTTATAATTTTTCTTTTTTCAATTCAAAGAGTTCCTGATAGTTGAATGTAAGGAATTAATGACTTTGACCTTACGTCATTGGCCAACTAAACAAATTAAGAAAAATTATAAATTCAAATGAACAACGAGAAAAAAGAAAGGGAACTTGTCGAACTTAAACCAATCAAAGGAAAAACATGGACACATAACGCCTTGTGGCTCGTCAAGACAACTTATTCTTCATCTACAAACATCACAAAAGCCACGGAATAAAAACAATGTACACAGGGATTAGAACACATGGATAATCGCCCTATCATAACTCGAATTTTTAACGTAAGAAATTCAACATGACTAAAAATAGCTTCATACACCTTCATATTATTCAAGGATAAAAAAAATTAAATTATAAGGTTGAAAGAATTTCAACAAATGGCAAAGTTTTTCATTCAATCCGTCACAATGATGAGGAAAATCACTGCAACCCAGGAGAAGATGATCTGGAGTACCAATTTCTCCACAGAAAGGATCATTCCTTAAACCGATTTTATTCAAAATTGTGGATATTACATATAATTCTCCAAAAAACATTGAATAATTTACATTTGAAGTTTTCTAACTAGGTTGGGGACTGGATCCTTTGTCGTTAAATAACACTAAAAAACACTACACTACACCACTACACCAAAACTTTATTCCGAATACTCACGCGTTTCATCAACTGAGCTGGCATAATCAGGAGATGATAGTACACTGTGTGGCGAAACGCTCGTCGAGTATTCGAAATGAAGTTTTGGTGTAGTGGTGTACAGTGTTTTATAGTGTTATTCGACACCAAAGGTACCAGTCCCCAACCTAGTTAGAAAACTTTAAATGAAAATTATTAAATTTTTTTAGGAGAATTATATGCAATAGCATTAGTTTTGGATTACACACTACAACACCATGTTAACATAATTTCTGAAAAGATTCTGATTCTGTCATCTAGTCAAAGCGTTCTTCAATCTATCAAGAAATTGAAGTTTGATTCGTCCTTTACTACAATTCACAAAAAATATTACTGCCTTCATAATTTGAAGGATTTGAATATAGATGTATGTTTCATGTGGATGAAGGCTCATGTGGGGATCCCTTCAAATGAAAAAGTTGATAAGGCTGCAAAAATGGCATCATTACATGAATGTGTTCCGTCTGATATTTATCTGGTTTTCAAAAGGAAACTTTTCAACAAGTGGAGTAATATATAAATCAAATATCAAGGGCTTATACCATAAAAGCTTTCAGTCTTCGCCATCTACAGTATGGTTCAAAATGTAGGCAATAGACGAAAATTTGTTCAGGTAATATCTCGTATCAGAAGTGATAATTTCTTGTATCCACAATATTCGAATAAAATCGGTTTAAGGGATAATCCTTTCTGTGGTGAAATTGGTACTCCAGATCTTCTTCTTCTGGGTTGCAGTAATTTTCGTCATCATTGTAACGGATTGAATGAAAAACTTAGCCGTTTATGGAAATTCTTTCAACCTTATAATTTGAATTTCTTTATCTTTGAATAATATGGAGGTGTATGAAGCTATTTTTAGTCATGTTGTATCTCTTACGTTAAAAATTCAAGTTACTATAGATCGAATAACCATGGGTTCTAATCCCTCTGTAAATTCTTTTTATTCCGTGGCTTTTGTGATGTTTGTGTATGAAGAATAAATCGCCTTGACGAGCCCCTAGGCGTTATGTGTCCCTGTTTTTCCTTTGATTGGTTTAGGTTCGACTAGTTCCCTATTGTTCTCGTTGTTCATTTGAATTTATAATCTTTCTTAATTTGTTTAGTTGGCCAATGACGTAAAGTCAAAGCCATTAATTCCTTACATTCAACTATCAAGAACTCTTTGAATTGAAAAAGAAAAAATTTTATAAATCGCTTTGCATTATTCCTGATTACCTTATACACAGTGCATTGATATTCGTAAGATATTCACTATATTATGGATTAAAATTAATGTTGAAGATTTCGAAACAGTTAGTCTTTAAATGAATCAAAATATGTGAGTATCAATCGATTAACTTTAGCTGTTACACAATAACTTTCGAAAAAAGGTTATTTTTTAGACACATCAATTTGTTGTCTTATTTTCTTCGGTTTCGAATACTCCTCGACAGTACACAAAAAAAATATTTTTTCTCAGAAAAGCCATGTGAAAATGAACCCCATTTTAGAAATATTCAGTGGTGTAGAAATCTTGCTCGAAGAAAGAGCTATCGAATTACTAGGCCACTAGTTGCAATCTCCGAAAGTTAGCGGAATATTAATCACCTATCTGAACTTCAGGATACCGAAGTTAGGACGATTTTACTGTAATTTCAACTTAGACATCTCCTATCTTAGATACATGTTTCCTCTAAATTTTTTCGAGATAGAAGTCAAACCCAGAATATTCGGGCTGCAGTTAGAAGAACCCTGCACTTTAGAACTTTTAGGCGAAGGAACAAGTCTTTTATTTTATTTTCTGGATGCGTTTATTCCGTTTCGTTTCCCTATTTACTTTCACATTGGATTCGCACCATAATAAGATATCAAGTCGGATGAAAATTTTGTTCAAACATATATTTGATCTTTGAAAGACTAATATGGTCGAAGAAAGATTTGCAAGTCCATCATCATCCATCACAAAGTAAAGGCCATTGCACTTAAAATACTTTACGTCAATCATTTTCGTATAAACTCCTTGGTCAATGTAATACCTTATTCCGCTATAGATAAGGCACATTTTCTTTTATTCTTTGAATAATCAATTCCTGATAGGTCTCTTTTGATGGAATGTATAATGAAAAAGGAGTTGTGTGATACTTTGCTAGAAAGGTTATCTGATCATCATTATCAGGCGGCTTTTTGAAGTGCCAATAATTAAAAAGCAACGCTGTTTGAACTTCTATGAATGTAATGTCATTTATTATGAAATGAAACATTATTGAGTTTTCAGTTGTTTGATCGTGGTACCTTCCTATCGCATACGTTCGTAATGGCCCCCAATTACTCCCATGCACTGATACAATCGGGTTCGAATGATTGCTCAACCTTTTGTAACATTTGTGATATCTGCTGACATTCTTTAACAATCCTCTCTTGTAGTTCTTTCAACGATTCGGATGGCGTAACATAGACTTCTGACTTGAGATAGCCTAACAAGAAGAAATAGAGAGGCGTAAAATCGGGCCACCTAGCCGGCCATTCTATAACGCCTATCTAACCGATCCAACGACACGGAAATCTGGAAATATTGTCGTGATTATTAAGCACAATAAGGACTCATTGAGACGGTGCTCCATCATATTGATACATACGTAACGTTATGTTTATAAGATTTGGATTTCTTTCAATGGTAACTGTTATGAGAGGAGCAGTCAAATTCTCAAGCATGTTCAAATAGGTTTCACTGTTCAGATTTTCCTGTATAAATAAAGGTTCCATAATATGCTTACCAAATATTAAGTTTTTCAGTTCTTTCAGTATGATTCTTGCTCCCTAAATGGGGATTAGTTTCCTCCAGACTCTACTGTTATGGTGATACACCTTGCCATTAAAAACTCAATTCCTCGTTTAGCTGTTACAAAATAACTTTCGAAAAAAGGTTATTTTTTGGACACATCAATATGTTGTCTTATTTTCTTCGGTTTCGAATACTCCTCGACAGTACACAAAAAAATATTTTTTCCCAGAAAAGCCATGTGGAAATGAACCCCATTTTAGAAATATTTAGTGGTGTAGAAATCTTGCGAAAGAGTTATCGAATTACTAGGCCACTAGTTGCATTCTCCGAAAGTTAGCGGAATAGTAATCACCTATCTGAACTTCAGGATACCGAAGTTAGGACGATTTTACTGCAATTTCAACTTAGACTCCCCCTATCTTAGATACATGTTTCCTCTAAATTTTTTCGAGATAGAAGACAAACTCAGAATATTCGGGCTGTACTTAGAAGAACCCTGCACTTTAGAACTTTTAGGCGAAGGAACAAGTCTTTTATTTTATTTTCTGGATGCGTTTATTCCATTTCGTTTCCCTATTTACTTTCCCATTGGATTCGCACCATAATAAGATATCAAGTCGGATGAAAATTTTGTTCAAACATATATTTGATCTTTGAAAGACTAATATGGTCGAAGAAAGATTTGCAAGTCCATCATCATCCATCACAAAGAAAAGGCCATTGCACTTAAAATACTTTACGTCAATCATTTTCGTATAAACTCCTTGGTCAATGTAATACCTCATTCCGCTATAGATAAGGCACATTTTCTTTTATTCTTTGAATAATCAATTCCTGATAGGTCTCTTTTGATGGAATGTATAATGAAAAAGGAGTTGTGTGATACTTTGCTAGAAAGGTTATCTGATCCTCATTATCAGGCGGCTTTTTGAAGTGCCAATAATTAAAAAGCAACACTGTTTGGACTTCTATGAATGTGATGTCATTTATTATGAAATGAAACATTATTGAGTTTTCAGTTGTTTGATCGTGGTACCTTCCTATCGCATACGTTCGTAATGGCCCCCAATTACTCCCATGCATTGATACAATCGGGTTCGAATGATTGCCCAACCTTTTGTAACATTTGTGATATCTGCTGACATTCTTTAACAATCCTCTCTCGTAGTTCTTTCAACGATTCGGATGGCGTAACATAGACTTCTGACTTGAGATAGCCTAACAAGAAGAAATAGAGAGGCGTAAGATCGGGCCACCTAGCCGGCCATTCTATAACGCCTATCTTACCGATCCAACGACACGGAAATCTGGAAATATTGTCGTGATTATTAAGCACAATAAGGACTCATTGAGACGGTGCTCCATCATATTGATACATACGTAACGTTATGTTCATAACATTTGGATTTCTTTCAATGGTAACTGTTATGAGAGGATCAGTCAAATTCTCAAGCATGTTCAAATAGGTTTCACTATTCAGGTTTTCCTGTATAAATAAAGGTTCCATAATATGCTTACCAACTTCGGGTCCAAAAATTAAGTTTTTCAGTTCTTTCAGTATGATTCTTGCTCCCTAAATGGGGATTAGTTTCCTCCAGACTCTACTGTTATGGTGATACACCTTGCCATTAAAAACTCAATTCCTCGTTTAGCTGTTATAAAATAACTTTCGAAAAAAGGTTATTTTTTAGACACATCAATATGTTGTCTTATTTTCTTCGGTTTCGCATACTCCTCGATAGTACACAAAAAAAATATTTTTTCCCAGAAAAGCCATGTGAAAATGAACCCCATTTTGGAAAGTTAGCGGAATATTAATCACCTATCTGAACTTCAGGATACCGAAGTTAGGAGGATTTTACTGCAATTTCAACTTTGACACCCCCTATCTTATATACATGTTTCCTCTAAATTTTTTCGAGATAGAAGTCAAACTCAGAATATTCGAGCTGAGAAGAACCCTGCACTTTAGAACTTTTGGACGAAGGAACAACACTTTTATTTTATTTTCTGGATGCGTTTATTCCGTTTCATTTCCCTATTTACATTCACATTGGATTTGCACCATAATAAGATATCAAGTCGGATGAAAATTTTGTTCAAACATATATTTGATCTTTGAAAGACTAATATGGTCGAAGAAAGATTTGCAAATCCATCATCATCCATCACAAAGAAAAGGCCATTGCACTTGAAATACTTTACGTCAATCATTTTCATATAAACTCCTTGGTCAATGTAATACCTTATTCCGCTATAGATAAGGCACATTTGATTTTAATACAGGCGTAAAACAGCCGGTACCTTTGCTACAAACAGAAGCGACCAGTCTAAAATTTCATGGGTTACATGAAGTTGTTATTACTTATAAAGTAATTTGAAGTGTATGGTTTTCACATTTCCATTTAATGGTCGGCTGTTGTTATAACGATCTTAAGACGAATTAAGAACGATGAAACACCATATGGTCTTGTCGCTGCCCCACGGTCCATCGCCTTTTGTTGGATTTTAATGCCCATGATGCTCAGCTGGCACGTTTCGAGGTATCGCGTTGTGTAAAAGTGTGTAGCTGCTTGTCGTCGTATTTTTCCAAGTGATTCTGTGTACTGTGTATTACGTGAATATATGAACGCCGGTACGATGTTGTTCTCAGGTTTTATAGTTTCTACAGGAAATTGTATGTCCTCCCTTGATCGCTTTTTGTCCCTCCTTTAGAGGAAAAGCAATTATCGGAATTTCAATGATATTTGGCGTTATTAAATAGTACTTGTATTCATTTACGAACGCAAAGTACCATTTCATACGTCTTGTCTGCCTCAACGAATTCTGCACGATGTTTTCTCAGAAATCTATAACTAGGTATAACACGCATATCGGAATGGTTCTTCTAGGAAGACTTGCGTCCAATAATATACTAGCTTTTTTCCAAAATTCAATCATTTCAATAATAGACTTTCGGACCCGGCGGATTGTCCTACGAGAACGTTGTCTTACGTGACTATTAGTAGAATCAGAAGATGTTTTTGCAAAATTCTAATGTTCGATACGCTAAGGCTCAAACGCTCGATCGCGTAGGTAACTAAACTACGAAAATTTATTACGTAATAAAATGACACTCTGCTAACGGCAAAAGGCGGCTTTATCAAAGGAGTGCGCGGTACTTGTCAAAGAAAAGCCGCTTTTTATTCTTGCCACTTCTCTAGAAATTTCGGTAGACGCGTTTGACGGGAACATTCGAGACTTAGAGACTTAGAGACTTAGAGAGGCATCATAAAACGGTTCATACAAACTATGGAAATGATTTTCTGCCACATAGTGAATTAAGAAAACGAAAAGTACGTGAATTGATATCTTGTTTGAAAAAAGAACAAACTATGTTCACAAGACCAGCCAAACAATCAAAAGCTGCTACGATCGCGAAATTTAAAATACCTCATATATTGGCGAAACACAAGAAACCATTCAAAGATGGATCGGTTGTGAAGAAAGCATTCATTAAAGCGGGTGAGACTTTAATAATTGGAGATTTTAAAAATGAAACAGAAATCATGTCTGCTATTAGAGAACTTCAGTTATTTCGTCCGACTGTCACAAGGCGTATTGAAGTCGTGAGTCAAGACATGGCAGATAAACTAAAACATGATATCATGAAATGTACATATTTTTGTTTACAGTTCGATGAATCCACCGACTTTATTGATGTTAACTTCAATTAAAAATGTCGATGACCGACCAGAGCGAAGCAAATCTTCAACTATATCTCGACCGGTGTTGAATGCACTGTACTACTCATATGTGCGTGTTTTGGATTGAATCCATTCTCCATGAGCCTTCTGTAACATTTTCAGCGATTCGCCACACGAAACTCCATTCGCAATACAAAATTTGAGGCAAATTCTTTTTTCGATATTTTTATCCACTGTAAAAGTCACAAAACACACTTGCGAGAACTGACGAAATCGAGTAAATTAATCAAAAGACAAATCGCGTTCAAACTCTTTTATTCTTTAAATAATCAATTCCTGATAAGTATCTTTTGACGGAATGTATAATGAAAAAGGAGTTGTGTGATACTTTGCTAGGAAGGTTATCTGATCCTCAGATAAGTGCCATTAATTAAAAACTAATACTGTTTGGACTTCTATGATTGTAATGTCATTTAGTATGAAATGAAACATTATTGAGTTTTCAGTTGTTTGATCGTGGTACGTTCTTATCGCATACGTTCGTAATGGCACCCATTTATTCCCATGCATTGATACAATCGGGTTCGAATGATTGCCCAACCTTTTGTAACATTTGTGATATCTGCTGACATTCTTGAACAATCCTCTCTCGTAGTTCTTTCAACGATTCGGATGGCGTAACATAGACTTCTGACTTGAGATAGCCTAACAAGAAGAAATAGAGAGGCGTAAGATCGGGCCACCTAGCCGGCCATTCGATAACGCCTATTTTACCGATCCACTATAAGAGCTCATTGAGACGGTGCTCCATCATATTGATACATACGTAACGTTATGTTCATAAGATTTGGATTTTCTTCAATGGTAACTGTTATGAGAGGAGCAGTCAAATTCTCAAGCATGTTCAAATAGGTTTCACTGTTCAGATTTTCCTGTATAAATAAAGCTTCCATAATATGCTTACCGACTTCGGGCCCAAATATTAAGTTTTTCAGGTCTTTTAGTATGATTCTTGCTCCCTAAATGGGGATTAGTTTCCTCCAGACTCTACTGTTATGGTGATACACCTTGCCATTAAAAACTCAATTCCTCAGAAAAACAAACATTTTTAAACAAATTCGAATCGGTTTTCATCCAGTCACTGAAATGTTCGTAGAAGTTTAAATGACGATCCATCTTCATTCAGAAATCTCCACACAGATTGTGTATTCTTTATCATGCCAGCTTCTCCGAAAACGAGACACCAATTCCTTCGTCATTCATAACTGTGGTGGGATTGTGTTTTTCATTAATAATCATCAAAGCATCAATTTTCCATGAATTCGCTCGTTAACTCAAGAACGTAGATGCTCTAGCACAGTTATTATTTTTTTTTAAATTAACTCACAATTACAAAGCGTTTGTGTATTGTGTACACCATCTTCAACAGAATCACTGTTGTTTCAGATCATCAAAACCATAGAAAATACTACCAATGCAAGTCGCCTGTGTTTTAACACATAATAACTGAATCTAGCAGATCTGGAAAAAATTTCAAACATTATAGGATTAACAAAAAACCGACGCATGCCATCGAAATGAAATATTGTTTTTCTTAAGGGAATGACTATTGCACGCTCCGTTTCACATTCTAGATCAGCTGAATTATTATCGCTTCGGAAGAATAGATCCTTACATAAGAGTGAAGAGAATAAAAATGCAGCGAGAGAAAAATTTTTCTGAACCAACAAAATCCATTTTGATCAAGTGTTTTCTTCAAACGAAGATCAAAATATTGATGAAACTTGGATTTTTTCCAGACAATCTTTATTTCAATTCGTCAGATGTTATTTGATAAAGTAGATAATTGTGTAATCGAAATAGACTGTCATTTATCCAAAAGGTATCAAGTCTCCCTATTCAAAAATTTGGCGTCGAAGCTGCCAGGGGTAGGAGGTTCTTAACCTTCATAAGGTCTTTAATTTTACGAACGTTACCGTGCTTTGGGTCAGATCTGACCCAAGTAGTAAAATTATACTGAAAAATGAACAAAAAATAAAAATAAATTGTTTAATGGATTTATTTGACAGATATATTTATTTCTACAGAATTACTATTTATTTTTGTAAAAATTATGATTTTAAATATCTAATATAAAAAAATATACTATGTTGTTAGATATTTTTATAAAAATAGATTGAGGAGTAATCAAAAGAAAATGTAAATGAAATTATATCTTATTACACTGGGTACATGGAACAACTGAAGTAGAATGTTTTCTTACAATCTACTCAGATCAAAGGTGTTTCCTTGTCAGTTTCAGCACCTAGTTGGCAGCGATTTCTTTTGGGAGTCTTCTTAGCTGAACAAGTGTTGTTTTCCTCTTGTTGGGTGGAAGTTGATGGAATTTGTACATTGTCACTAGATTGACGGAACTTTTTTGCAATTTCTATTGAAAAAGCTCCTTCGGTAATGTCTTCCAGTTTTTTATATACCTAAATTTTCCAAATAGTGTCGCCATTTTGCTAGGCAGCCTTCCTTCCAGCTGATATTGGCAGCCGTGAATAATATGAAAGCGTTGTAGGCTGATATGTCTACCATGTTACTAAATACCACTCGAGGCCAACGTTTTGTTTTTCTTTTGCAATTGAAACAGGAGACAGCTTTATCCAGTATATCCACGCCGCATTTGTTGTAATCTAATATTATCACAGGCTTTTTGTCTGCACGATTATTCACTACTGAGTTGTGATGCAAAGTGCTGAGAAGATTCACCGACTTATTTTTATTTTTTTTGGTATGTAAGAAACAAAAGTAGTATCTTTGGTAAAAGCAAAACATGATGAATATAACGGTCTTCTCTTTGTTGTTAATATTTCTGGAGGCAATTCCGGTTTATTTTTACGTATAGTCCCTATTACAGTGATCTGTTTTTTTAATAGTTTATGTTCAAGCCAGGAGTCAAATCAAGCACTACACGCATGCCTTGGTTTTTTTCAGGCACAGCTATTTGTTTGCCCGTGTAGGGTTGGATATTCCAAACGTAACATGTGGCAGAAATATGATGCCATATTTAGCTGGTTTCGATGGCATGTACTGTCGAAATGGACATCTTCCACTGAAAGCTACAAGCTGCTCATCTACTGTAACGTTTTCAGAAGTATTATAAAATTTTGGCAAAAGGTCAACCCACTGATTCCACAGATCTCGAATTGGAGTAAATTTATCGAGCAGTCGCCGTTCGGATTGAGTTTGTCTATTGTCAAACCTAATCAACCTTGACAATTTTGAAGTTTTTATTGGCATGACTGCCCAAAAATAGGTCTTTCTCACTATCCCATAAGCTTTCGGTACCTTCATTATTTGAACGAAATACACCAGATAGTAATAGTAGCCCAATATATGCGAACAGATCAATATCATAAATATCATTCCAATCATCAGCGAAAACACGCTTACCTTCCAAATTTGTATATTTCAATATGGTGTGTATCAAAGGTGGAGGGAAAAATAATTCAAAACTGGCCTTTTCTTCTATGGTAATCCTTGAGTCAGAGTATCGTATCAAACCTGGTATCAAGTGCATCATGTTTTCTCTGGAAGCACTTCCATAAAACTGTGTGACAGTGTTTCTGGAATATTTTATTTGTCCATTTTTTGACGTCATTGTTGGCACAAGCACTAATTCACTGTCACTACCCGAGCTATCAGATGGTTCAGCTTCTTCGATGTAATCTTCTGTTCCAGAACAAGATTCATTACTATCCGACATTTCATCTAATAACGCCGCTTCTATTTGATTGTCTATCATTTTTTATAGGCAAATAACGTTTTCACCACTGTAAACTAGGCTACGTGTTGTTCGATTGATGTTATAATATAACACTAAGACTTGTGTGGGTTGAACGAAATAACGTCTCATTCAAAGAGTTATACGATACATAAGCAATTGGGATGATAACAGATGCGCTGTGCGCTTGTTATTAGTTGCAGTCAATTCTGACCCGAAGACCGTTAGAGTAAAAAAAATTATATGTGGAATATTTTGATCATTTTTGATGAACTTATTCCATTAATAAGTAAATTGAAGCGAATAGTTAAAAGTCATAGAATATGAAACTTCGTGAATGTTCATTTTGTTAGAAAATTACATTTTTACCTCAAAATGGGTCAAAATTGACCCAAAGACCTTATGAAGGTTAAGGAGAGAACATGTAACAAAAAATGTCCCCCTTAACCTATTTCAGAAAATTTACATAAAAATCAAACCAGCCGAGTTATTCCCGATGGTTCGTTATCATTGGAACGCACTGTATAATATATGAGATATCTCTACCAATCTGCTATATTTCGTGTCGGCTAGGATCTTAATTGAGAGATCGTTTCGATTGATAGAAAGCATCAAGAGTATTGTTTCTCTATGTATCTTATTGATTATAGTTTTTGATATTAACTTGTTATCAATAGAACTTACAGGAATGTTTGTCCGTTAATTTCATACTATCAAATTTAATACCTCTACGTTTTTCAGGTAGAATTATATTATCTCAGCAAAATACTTAAATTCTTCGGTTTGTGCTTCAGTTATTATTCATCATCAAAGCTACGGCAATAGCAAACCGGATCATATTTATGTGAATCAATAAAACTTAGTGTTCAATTTATTTTTTGCGAAAACATAATTAATTAGATTTCTACTAGAGATGGGGAAAACTAGTTATCTCCCGATTAGTAATACACAGGCGTGGTACGTTAAAACAACCGTCGCTGGGCGAGAAAGGAACAAAATAAAACAGATAATAGTCCCATAATGGAGAACAGTAATTAAATTGGAGATATTACAGCAATCAGATTGTCCTAAATTAACTTCCTGGGTGCCGCAGGCTACAGCAAAGCCTACAGTAGCCGGTCCAATAAATCCAGTATGCGACAGCCCCTTATCGCTTTTCTCTAGAAAGACCAATTGGTCCGAACGGACTCGATGTTCGGAATATTGAGCATATCACAGGGATCAGCGTATTCTCCATTTCCTACAACTCATAACAGCATACACAAATATAAACCAGAGAAGTTTGTAAAAACGATAATTGCGAACTTTATTATGATAAAAGATTTCTTTGTGATATCGTAGTACATCACAGTGGACCAGAGATCATACTTATTCATATTGAATTTCAAATTATTTGGACCTTGTAACATCGTTGATTGAGGATCACCCTGATGATACTTTCATCTTATTGGTTGATTTCAATTTAGGGTTGTTCAATTGGTGTTATGATCTCGATCACAATTGTTTTCTGAGTACTAATGTACAGGGTGATAAAGCTGTACCACTACAAATCAACCATCGAATGACGCAAATAGGAGTTTGCAGCGTCCGATTCCCATCATTGGAACTGGGGATTCTGCCAATGGTTTTAGCGCCAAGAAATCATATGGCTGGATTTTCCTATCCAGAGTTCAAAAGGGCACTGATAAAGGTGAGATTGTTGATTACCTGAAGAAGAAGTTTCCTAATTCTGATTTTGACGTAATTAATTTGAATTCAAAAAGCGAACACCACGAATCTTTTAGAGTACGATCAGATTTGTCAGATGTCAATAGTTTGATGAACCCTGGAATATGGCCCTCGGGGGTATTGGTTCGCAGATATCGGTTTTTTTGAAACAAACCAACTGAGGGTTCTTTCAACAACTCTCATCCAAACATCGATCACAGTCAACGGTGATCAGCAGTCGGTCTGCTGGAATGATAAACGAGATTTAAATGAAAGTTCACCCCTATTTCTGAATTGTCAGTGTTTGACTCTTGCTAAGGTTGATGAAATTGATGTTATTAGGGGCAGATATAGAAATCTGCGCCTTTTGTGTTTTTGTGAAACGTGGTGTCGGGATTCGAATATTAATTTGATGAAATTCAACAACTTTTTCAATGTGTCTAACTACTGTAGGTCTGATTTGAAGGGAGGTGGAGTCGGAATTTGGTGCGAAAATTCAGTGAACATCCAACCAATAGATTCAAAAAGATTCGGTTCGGAAAAGCAGTTTGAAGTGTATGGAGCATCTTTTATGGTTCAGAAGGTCAAAGCAATAATCCTTACCTGCTAGAGATCTTGCGTTGGCTTCTGTTTTTACATTTTTTGTGAACGTATTGTTCAAGTTCTTGTATATCTGTATAGTCCAACGATAAATGTGATTATGTGTGGTGACCTTAATGTCGATCCCATCAGGGACTCTTTCAAGTATAAATATCTTTGTAATATTTTGTCATTTTGTCTCGTTTCAATTTGCAGAACGTAGTACTTGGAAAAACTCGACTCAACAATACCTTGGATTATGTGTTTACTGATTTGGATGGCGCAAAAACTAATGTATTGGACGCTCATCTCTGTGATCATAGAATTATTATGCTAGCTATTAAACAAGACCAACATCCTAATCTAGTTGAGTATAGAAGAGACTTTGCACCTCATAATATTGAGAGATTTGCCGACGATGTCTCGAGGGAGAATTGCTTAAGTATGTATTCGATTGCTGACGCCAACGAGGCTTTCATTGCTTTCCACGACATCTTAATGCACTTTTTCAACTTACACTTTCCCCTAAGGAAATTTTATAAAAGAGAAGAGAACCGTTGGGTTAATGATATCGTTAGGCAGTCTAGTGAAAACCTCAGAGAGTTATTTAACTTATCGAAACGCTTACCCGAGCTGAAGGAATTTTACGATGCCTCAAAAAGACAACATTCAATCTCAATAGATAATACTTAAAGAACATTTTATCAGAATAAAATTGCTTCAGCAAAAAATCAAAACAAGGCCTCTTGGAATGTTGTAGAGATGTGGGGGCTTCTGGCGTTAGCATAAGGGATGGTGACAGGATTTTGTCTGCTCCTTCTGAGGTGGCACAAAAATTTAATGAACTTTTCATCGGTGTGCCCAGGGCATTATCGGAACAGGTTTCTCAGGAAGAATACATTGACAATATAGTAAGCACAGATGAAACGATGTTTCTGACTCCATATGCCGAGGAAGAATTATTCTTATTGATGAACAGAAGATTAAGGCCTTTGAGTTCCAGCAGCTATGATCATTTTCCGGGATTTCTTCTCAGGAGAAGGGTCGATGTGTAACTATCTTCCTATATCGCTGTCTCCGGTCTTGTCAAAAATATTTGAATATTGTTACCTTGACAGGCTCTTGAGCTTTCTTGATGAACAAGGAATTCTCGCAAGGAGTGGTTTCAGACCGGGACTTGGGACACAGGATGCGATATACGCTTTCGTTGAAGGTGTGGTGAAAGGCTTGGAGTCGGGACAATGTCCGGTTGGTATATTCTGGGATTCGAGTCAAGCCTTTGATATCGTAATTCATAGTATTTTAACTAGTAAAGCGGAGAAATGTGGTATGCCACTGATTAATGTACAATCAATTTTCGTCATCTTCGTTCAATTTAGAAACTTTTTTGACACTTGTAATCTTTTCGTTTCTCCAACCGTTATCTAGTGAAAAATTATTGAATTTGAATTATTTGAATTGTATGTTATTCGCTAAATAAAAAAAATGATAGAAATACTCGATAGATATGCCCAAAATTTGCTTTCTTTTTGATAGTTCGTTCTCTAACTTATACTTATTCAATATCAAATTAAAAAAGAACAATTAAAAACTAAATAAATTGCTGGAAGTGTCCTCCACCTGCAAGAATACAGGCCTCTGTCCTTCTTCGCATATTATTACGCACTCTTTGAAATACTCCTGGGGTATTTCTATGAACTAAACTTTTTAGATATCTCCATGAGAAAAAGTCTAAGCTATTTAAATCTGGGGAACTAGGAGGCCATGGTTCTGGCCCACCCCGATCTATCCATCGGTTTTTTAATGTATTATTCAAGAATTCCTATCTTCTCCACTGGAATGTGCTGGTGCCCCGTCATGCATGAACCACATTGTGTTCCTCACGAAAAGTGATACATCCTCGAGCAATGAAGGTAAATCCTCCTCAAGAAAATGCCGATAAGCTGGACCATTTAGTCTGTTATGCAAAAAAATGGCCCAATCAAATAATTTACAATTATTCCGACCCAGATATTCAGTGAGAATTGTTGTTGATGATGGTACTCCTCAATCAATTGGGGGTTTTCCTCAGCCCAATAATGATTATTGTGAAAATTTATAATAGCAGTTCTCGAAAAGTTAGTTTCGTCTGTGAACATTATTTCACTATCAAAATATAGTGAAATAACTAAGAACCATCGGCAGAAATTGCCTTGAAGGAAAATCTCGAGGAAATAGAGTTTGCACGAGCCGTGGAGAATCCTCCAAACTAGAACATGTGAAATATTCAACTGATTTATAATTTTTCTTGTACTCACATGAGGATTCAAATCAATACAATTCAAAACTGCTTCTTCAATATCTGGAGTACTCATTGTTTGAGTTGCACCTTTTAAATGATTATTTGTAGTAGAAGTATCAGTTTCCCTCAACCTTCTGTGGATATTTGAAAATTTTCACCTGTCTGGTGCTACTCTGTTTGGAAAGTGCACCTAATATAATCGCTTAGCTTCTATTGCGTTGCCGTCAGCCAGACCGTACATGTACATGTAATGGATATCCGCCAATTCGGCGTTAGTAAAATTAGCCATTTTTTCTTATAGCAATAAGTTCAAAAGTCTTAAAACTAATCGTTAATTTAATAAACAATTCGAGCAGACACTGGTTCAACATTAGTTGAAATAAATAAATAAATGAAAAAAATGAAAGCATACTAGTCATTTTTTTTTATCAGAAATGCTTTCAATTCAGCAAGTGCAAACAATCGTTTAATAATTTATTGCTTGGGAACGGTTGGAGATACGAAAAAATTACAAGTTTCAAAAATGTTTCTAAATTGAACGAAGATGGCGAAAATTGATTGTACGCTGATCAGTGGCCAACTGCAAAAAAGTTTGAAAGGTCAAAAGAAGACATGGCCTCGGAAAAGAAAACACTTTGTGAATTTCAATTAAAATCTAGGACGTGTAATGATGAAGGCTTGCATTCCAAATTTGGGCTGAATATCTCAAAAACTGCAGGAGTAACGAAGCAAATTTTGGGCATATCTATCGAGTATTTCTATCATATCTATCTATCTATCTATTTTATTTAGCGAATAACATATAATTCAAATAATTCAAATTCAATAATTTTTCACTAGATAACGGTTGGAGTTACGAAAAGATGTCAAAAAATTGATTGTAAATTAATCAGTGGCGTACTGCAAGAAAGTTTAAAGGGTCAAAATAAGACATGACTCCGGAAAAGAAAACACCTTGAAGATTCTAGTTGAAATTTAGGACGTGTAATAGTAGAGGCTGTAAACACTGCAGGAGTTTTGAAGAAAAAACCAATTTTTTCGGAAAATTAACGGAAGCTTTTGCGGACTTTTCTATATATAAACTTTTTTTTCTTGAAATTACACGTAGATTTACCCTTCAAATTGTGACATACCATTATGTAACACCCTGTATATATATATATATATATATATATATATATATATATATATATATATATATATATATATATATATATATATATATATATATATATATATATATATATATATATATATATATACATTTACTATTGTACACCACTCAGCTTCAGAAATTTCACGGAAATTCAATTTAATATATCATCTGTTTTTTCCGTTAAGTTGCTATTTAAGATACAAAACTATATAGCAGTTATTTTGGTGTTCATTACGTACATATTGCAAGTTGATATTTCTGCATACGTATGAAAGGTTTCATTTACTTGCGAAGTAAAACAAACACCCTGTACATAAAAGTTTCATATTTTGTCGTAACTACAAGAGATCACTCTATCTATCAGTATTTGTCACTGATCTGTCACGTCTGTTTGAATTTCATGATGAATCAAAATGATGCGCTATTAACTTCATATGCCTTACGGTCCTGTGCCGGATAGAAAATAATCTACTAGTTTTTTCGACTTTTCATCATACTTTAGCGAGCAAATAAATGGAAAGGTGATTGGTAGTCAATTTTCGGATGAAAAAATATTAAGTACTATTAGAACATAAGAAAAATATTAATCGAATAGAAAGCTTCAAATTCGATACCGTAATGAAAGATCTTTCCAATCACTTATAATTTGAAAATCTTCTACCAATCACCTTTCCATTTATTAAACCTAAAGTATGATGAAAAGCCCAAAAAACTAAGTAGATAATTTTGTATCCTGAACAGGACCGTAACGCATATGAATCAAATATCTTCATAGATTGACGAAGTGTATATATAGAATGTATATACACAAACAAAAATAAAGAGATTCATATCGAAGCTATGTTTTCTGAATGGCGCAATCAGTTATACTGTCAATTACCAAATACAAGAGGATAAGCTCATCGAAAACAGCTGGTGCAATTTATTATATTGATACCGTAGAAGATATGTGGTCCAAATTTTTTCAGACTTTCTAAAGCAAGATCGATACTTGCTCTACTTAACGCACTGTTGCGGTAGTTTCTTCTAAGCCCTAGATCGACAACAACATTCTGATATTGATCCGGTACAAATCTATGTGGCAGAGATATAATCGACACAAACTACACGACGATAACCTTGCCCATCGTCAGAACTTTAACTTGTTACCAACCACCTTTAGGGCTGCTAGAGAAAGCTTTGAATCGAGACTTACCTATTCCACAGATCTAACATATGTTTTCAAGTATTTGGGGTCTAATCTCAATTCTAAAGTGAATCAAGAACAAACAAGTTCACCTATATACTGTCTCACTTACTACCGCAAATGTATTATCTGAAACATTCGTAGCTCCCTTCACAGATGAGCCAGATATTCTTCCTAGTCTAGCTACTATCCGAGTCGAACCTGCTTTGTGTAATATCCAATTTTCCACCAGTGTTGTTAAGAACATCTCAATCAGCTCAAATCACCTTTAGTGCCGGGTTGCGATGTTATTTCTGCCGAAACCTTAAGAAACTAGGCTTCATCACTGGCTCCACCTTCGTCCCTAAATCCTTCTCATCCCATTCATTGCTATTACCTCGGCTCTGTGCATATGGGCTTAAGAGGCAACTTGTTGTTATAGATAAGGACATGTTTGACTGATTGAACATTTCGCGTCAGCGCTGCAGATGCTGTCCGTTCCCAAACTATTTAGCGCTGATGTTCCAAAGTCTCAGTTTTTGGGGTTCCTCCTGTTTCTTTTATACCTCTTCGATCTGTCTCGTTCTCTTAATTCAAAATGTTCACCGACTATACCAAGATACAACAGCCTCCTACATGTACCTCGAAGGCAATACGTACTTTCATATTCCGCGCTCCAGCCTGTAAAGCGGTACACCGATGTCATTCACCATATCATCATTACTAATGATCTCTCATGGCCTGATCATCTTCTACACGCAACCAACAAAGTAAGGAAGTTTATGTACTTATAACAGATAATTTTCTGCTTGTGACCTTAGTGCTTTTAGTGAGACATTTTGTAGGGAGTACACCTACGAAATGTCTGTTCTTCCTATACTTGAGTTTGACGGCCTCGTATCGAGTTCCTCACTTACGTGCGACTTAGATCTTCTCGAAACTATCCAACGCTAGGACACTAGGATTCCGTACGGTTTCAACCATCCCAGCTATGAGGAGAGACTGCAACTGATGGGCATCTCAACCTTCTTCGATCGGGAGGGTGCTGACCTGATTATTACATTCCGAGCCCTGCACGGTCTGCTTGATGTGAATCTGAGTTCGCTTTTCGCCATGAATACCGTCGTCCGTTTACGGGGTTATAATTTTTAACTCCTGAGGGTAAATTTCAGAAATACATGTCGGAAAGGTTCTTTGTAACCGTTGTGACCGTGTCTTCTAGTGGTGGCGCCAATCCCCCGAGTGTAAATAGTTTTCTGAAACATTCTTAGCGAATCGGCACACAAATTCAATTTGCAATACAAAATTTCAGGAAAATTTGATATATTTGTCCTTTGTGAGAATCGCAAAACACACTTGTGAGAACTGACAAAATCGAGCACTGTAAGCAAAGTGAGTGACTGATAGCGGTCGAAGTATGCACCAGCAAAGTATTAACTCAATGATTGATTTACAATGCATTAAATGAACAAGAAATTGAATCAAAACAAATGTTTTAATGTTCTTATTCATTCATTATTTGGGAGAATTTTTCTTATTTTCGAATAAAACAATAAAATCTTTTTTAAGATTGTTATAGTTCGTAAAATAGGCTGTCAAAAGACATAGCAAGAAAACCTACTGGCCTTCTAGTCTGAAAACTCATGGTACGTTAATTCACTGACTAATGAATGCACAATGAGTGTCCTGGAAAGGTTTCCCTTTAAAGTTCAAATTGGTTTGTTTTCCCGTATTTCAATAATCTTGAAAATGGCCAAAATATTCAAGGTGGCTCCTTTGAGATAAAAATTGTTTTGTTGTTTTTACGAAGAAGATTCGGCAAAAATATCGTTCATCATACACCGGAATATAGATTTTGCAAAAATCTCTCAAATGAGACTCGACCTTTTTGTCTTATTCAATTTCAGGGGGTTAAAGTGCCCGCTCTTATAGGATTTCTCATATAATACTGAAATATACCGAATAAGATGTGCCCCAAAAAATTCGACGTGTTTCTGCCAATTTTTGCAGTCACTGCGCGATGAAAAAGGTGGCTCATTTGAGATGGAACACTTGTATATACATATTTATTTGTTTTTTCCATTCAGTCTGTCGGTTGCTTACCGCAGAGTAAGATGTTGGCTTATCCGCCCTAGGCCATTCTTATGAATGATGAATCGTGAAGAAGAAAAAAATAATAATAATAACATCGTGTACAACGATTTTCGGAAAATCAAGCACAGGGTATTGTTTTCATTTTTTCAAGTAAAAAAGTTGTTTCAGGTCCGGCTCTGTCATTCAATTTTGACCTAGTATTAGTCCGTTAACTTCAGTCATTCTTACAAAATATCGTCTGAATCGTCGATCTACGGGTTCAGGCGTTATTGGATTTAGAATATCGGACACAAATTCATAAAACAACCTATGTTTCGAGAAGGAAAAGCGTTACTTTGTATTCTGGGTCTCCATTCGAGCTCCTCCAGGAGCCGTATTCTCCACTCATGTGATGGGTACACCCATGTGATAGTTCACATGAAATAGTGTTAATATCAATTGTCGAGGAATTGGTGAGTGATCACTTCACACGAAAACCGTACGAAAGCGTTCACATGGTTAATGGCATGTGATGAAGGAAATTGTGTGAGTCGAAGATATTGAGCTTGCGCATTAAGTAGATGTGAAATTATCTTTCTCTTTGCTCTTGTTTATGTTTACTTGTTTCAACGCAAAGAATAAGAGAATCTTTATTGTTTGTTTGTTTGTTTTTCCTTCAACGAGCTCTATTTCTGCCTTTCGGTTAATGATACGCCGGGAAATTCTGTCTCGTCACTAACCCGGGAAATTATGCCGAACCCCTCTCGTGTCGAGGGAAGGGATCTTTAATGCCCAACACATCTCTGTTAGACAGGACCGACGGCTTTACATCTCCTGCGAAAGATGGACACTCAAGCGATTCCCAGAATCCGAAAAATCACACCGACTTTGTGGGGATTGAACCCAGGTAACTCTGCGTAGGAGACGAGCATCATATCCCATACGTCACCGAGCCGGCTAAATCTTTATTGTTATTGCTTTTACTTGAGTAAAGTGAAGTGGGACTTTGTAATTTGTATCGAAATAGAGGATTGTTATGTAATCCAAATGGATGAAGTCGAAGATATATTAGGAATAAATATGGCTTTGGAAGATTTGGTAGAAATGGAAGAAAAACAACATCCGCGGGTTATTCTGAGACGAGGAAAACCGTTTGAGAATCTTTCAGATGCAAAATTCATGTAATATTTTAGGTGCGAACACTAAACTGAAGTATATTGCGTTAATGGCTTTAACTTTTATGTGTTTCATTTCATATTGAGTAAGAATTTAATGCGGGAAGTCATTGAATTGGTTACTCCATTCATTCCACCTCCAGCAAGGCCAACATCTTTGACCGTTGAAATCAAAGTTTTGGTACCGAGCTACCGAGAGTATGTATGTTACTGGTAGTAACATTTTTACTGGTGTAAGCCAATCCAGTGTGAGCCTATCAATTGAAGAAGTTACACATGCACTGATCAGAGAGGTTTTTTCAGAATTGGTGAAATTTCCCCATGATTTACAGGAATTGCGTGCTCTAAGATCTAGGTATGTACAAAATGCAGAGATGTGTGATTATGTCACATATTGTTAAATAACTCAGAAAATGAAATGGGCTAGTAATACACTGTTGTTTGCTTATAATGTACTCTTCTAGATTTTATAGAAAATTGAAAATGCCAGGAGCTATAGGATGTATCGACTGCACACATATAGCGATTGTTCCTCCCAGAGGAGATCATGAACATCCTGAGCATGTTCATGTTAACCGTAAAGGATATCATTCCATCAATACTCAGTTACTAGGAGAAGTATAAAAATTGTTTTCAACAATATTAATCACTTTTTAATAAAATATGAATACCATGCATCCCTAATATATGCAAACAATGTATAAAAAATAATGTACTTTTCAGACTTGTGATGAGAATTTGAAAATTCTACATGTCAATGTACGATATCCTGGGAGTACACATGATGCGCATATATGGAGAAAATCGAATTTATTCAATACTATGGAAGAAATATATAACACTGGTCTACAATGGTTTTGTTGCCCTAGATATGAAAATGATTTTGGGTCTATTTATGCACACAATTCGTGAAACTATCAATGATTTTGTAGGATTTGCTCTGATTTCTTTTTAAATCTTTATTTTCATTTTACGTAACAAAAATCGTAAAACAAGAAACAAAATAACAGATACATTTATAATGTCAGTTATGTTTTGAGAAATTCGGATACATCGAAGTAAATAAAGAGGAAAATGTCGAAAATATATTTCATATTTCCATAAAACGCCTTTTATGAGCTTTTCTTCTATAATTTTTCAGGGGACAATCTCTTTTCAAAGACCAGCAGTAATCTGCCATCGACCTTGACACCTTTCTTCCATCACTTTTAGATCTTGATGAAACCGCTCTCCCTGTTCCTCACTATAATTTCCTAAATTATCCGGAAATTTATCTAGATGATTGCGGAGATAGTGTAACTTAATACTCATATTTGCTCCTAAAGTCTGAAAGTTTGTCAGCATATTTTGCACAAATTCTTCATAATTTGCTGCTTTATGGTTACCTAGGAAATTATCAACAACCAACACAAAACTTTTCCAAGCTTTACTTTCCGGAACAGTCATAACTTTGATAAAATCTGAGTCTTTCATCAATTGCCGTATTTGAGGACCATCAAATATTCCACCTTTCAATTTTTCCATACTAAGCTTCGGAAATTTTCTGCAAATGTAATTAAAACAATTTCCGTCTTTGTTCAACGCTTTTACAAATTGCTTAATCATACCTAACTTAATATGTAATGGTGGAAGTATGATTTTGTCTCTGCTCACCAGCGGCTCCCTCATTACGTTGGCTTTACCGACAGTTAAAGAATTTCTTACAGGCCAAACATCTTGTTCCCAATGAAGTTGCTTTTGCTCTACTATCCCACATACAAATAAAGCAAGGGTATTTTGTATATCCACTTTGTTGGCCAAGTAAAAAATTAACCATTTTCAAATCCACACAGATCGGCCATTGATGCTCAGAGTATTTAATTTTCCTAAAACTAATTTTACATTTTCATATTCTTCCTTGAGTTTCGTTGAATGGGCAATTGGAATTGATGCAAATTTATTTCCATTGTGCAATAAGACGCATTTTAAACTTCTTTGCAACTATCAATAAAAGGCGCCATTCAGTAGATTTGTACTCTTTTAAACCCATGTCTATAAGCAGCTTCGCGATATCATTACAATACGCTAATCCTTCATTTTCACTAAAAATTGTAATAACTCTTTTCTCGCGTTCTGTATGTTGTAATTGTTACTGTTGGTGCCAATAAATTTTTTTCTTTCAATCTTGAGGCTAACAGTTCTGATCCTTGTTTTGATAAATTGAGATCACGTATCAAATCACTGAGTTCACTTTGAGAAAATAACTTTGGCGTAGATGTTTCACCTTCCCATTCACTTCCACTAGTAGATGGTCCCGATTTCTGTGAATTTGGTAACATCATTGTTTCTGAGGGCATGCGAATTACTTTTGAAATGTATATGGGCCGAGGGAGATTTTCACTGTGTAGAACCGGACATTTCGTAGACTGTAAGTCTGGGTATCTCCACGTTTGATTGCGATTAAAACCTTTAACATCTACTACGCAAAAGTAACAATCATCTAAATGATTCGTAGGCTCCATCCAGATCATAGGAATACCAAAGTCTAATCCAGAACGTTCACCTTTTTTCCACAACCGTAAAGACAAAACACAGGACTTACAAACTTTATTAGGAACCCATGGTTTACCTAATTTGTCCATTTTGAAACCAAAATATTCAACATATGTCTCCTTGACAAAGTCTGTGATATTCGTTTTTGTTTTTTGGTATATAAACACCGCAAATATAACAAAATAAATCACTACAATATTTACACTTCCTTCGTGACGAACTCATATTTTAGACTAGAAGACAAATATATAAGAATGGACATTCAGTAATTGAAACAAAATATTAATCCATGACACTTTATCCAGATTTACGTGTATATGTACTTCAATATTGTCAAATAACTGAGATCTCAGCTGTTCTGTGGAGCAAGGGTTCTGAGAGGGGGATCAGGTGATGTTTGTATGCGCGAAAAAGTTGCGCAGAAGCCTAATCATGACTGGAAAATTAAATTTTATTTCTAACAAGCTTATAATTGTTCAAAATATAAGAAATGCAAAAATCATGAAAATACGAGCACATTGAGAACTTTCATGAATATATTCGTTATCTGGGCACTTGAAAACATAAAAATTTGCGATGATATCCAGGGCAACAATAAAAAATTTTTTTTGTAGAGGTGTGTAATCATGATCCGGTAGATAACTTTTTCTGGAGATGGAGATTCAGGTAAATACTTATTAGCTTGTTTTTTGTTAAGGTTGAACGTTAGTATTGAGTAAAAATGTACTATACTGAATTTAAAAAGAAACAACAAAAAACATAGGTCTCAGAAGATTTCATTGATGAACTAGTATCATTGGTAGCATGTTCATACTTGAAAATTATTGTGTGATCTTTCACACTCAACTTACTTATTGACACATCTTCCAATCTGTTCTTACAATATCAGATTTGCAGCAGATGATTTCAGTTCCCACATTTTCTTTTTTAGGTTATCCTCTGAGACCTTGGCTGATGACACCTCTAAGAGAAATACCTGAGCCTGAAACTCCAGAAGAACGCTTCAATAATACATTGTGCGGGAAAGGAATACCATAGAACGATGTAATGGTGTTTTGAAGAACAGATTTCGTTGCATTTTGAAGGACAGGACACTACATTATTCTCGAAAGGCATCGAAAATAATTATGGCATGTTGTGTATTACATAATATGTGCATCTCAAGAAATATTCCTCTACCTGAAGATGTGCAAATTTACCCAGAAGATAATGGACACATTCATTCAGAAATAGAAGGTGAAAGCCATCTTCTTCAAGCTAGGAATTTGCGAATGAATATTATAAATAATCATTTCAGACAATAAATTCTCATTTTTATTCCAAATTAGTTTCAATTTTTCATTGAAAAAATTATATAATTAAATTTTCTTATGAGAATATAAATGTGAAATCTATAAACTTAACACTTAAAATTATAAAACAAATGAATAAATAAAACTTCGAAATTAGGAACCAACTTGAATATGAATAAATTTCAAAATTAACTTTACAAATTTTAGATTATAAAAATAGATAAATAGAACTTTGAACTTAAAAAGAAACTATTATAGCTTTGATTTTAAAGTATTCAAAATGTTTATTAATAAAATATTATTATTTTGCAACAGTCTCAATTTGGCAAAATAGTATTGCTTTTAAATTTGATGATTTTTTTTTGGATTCATAATATTCAGACATAATATTTTTCTTCTCATCAATAGTGTTCAATAATCTCTGGCTCAAACTTAGAGCTGAGGTATGCTTTTGATGTTATTCTTTTGCAATTTCTGAAAGGTTTCGGTCTACTTCCTGAATGTACTACTGATGGCTCTTCTTATGCCTAAGAATGATCTTCCTGAATCGAGAACAATGAACAAATTACTAACCGAAAGTTTCAGTTTTAAAATTAGAAAGATTCCCTCTGCACTGGACACCTCAACTTCTACTTCTTCCGATTGTACTTCTGGTTGATTTTCCTGCAAAAGAAACTATTATAATTACATCATATTAATATTGAAAAACATGTAATTGCAATTCTCACTATCCATTAATATAAAGTTCGGAATGACTGTTTAAGTTTTATTACATACCTGAAAATTAAATGAAGTATTTATTCTTCAATCTCATCATGCCCATCCATGGTATTTTTGTCTACAGGGATATCCACCGGGACCGTCCGTTAAAAACTTTTTGAGTTCCAATTACAATATCAAGCCGAAATTTTATACGCGGTCATAACTAGCGATTTCTAATTGGAGTGAAATATTTTCGAAGTGATACCATTTCCGGTTATACCGGAAGTGGATCATCACTTTGTTATTTCAAAAGGCAATCTACCTTTTTTATTATACATCTAGAACCGACATTTGAGCAAGGCATAAGATACCCAAGTTATTGGCACTTATCTGTCAAAACTTTTGACAGATTTCATTATTTTTGTTATAAGCTCGATTTTTGAGGAACAATTGAAAACATTGTAGCTCGTAGATCTTTTGCACTACAGACACAATTTTTGCTTGGGTGGATAGAAGAAGGATAAAGGAATTTTTTAAGCAGTCTCACATGTCAAATGTTTATTGCGTTGTTTTGTATGATTTTTTTCAATTTGGCCTTTTTCAAACAGCAATAACTCACTTTTTTCAAATGGCACGTGCCAATTTTTATATCGCCATCAGATGAAGCGTCAAATTTCAGATGGAATTGTATCAGCATGTACTATATTCATCTGTCATAGTTCCGGAATAATTTGGGAATATATTGAATTTTGATGATTTTGCAAGAACTAACAGAGAATGCTTTGAAATATTTGAATCAAGTAGCTGAACTGGCTACGCTCACCTGACAGGTGCCTAAAGTTAATGTACTTGTCACTTCATTCATTCGAACTTGATATTTCAACAAGAATGGTCGTTATTTCAGTTTGAAAATATCCAAAAAATACAACATATTTGGAATAAAACCATTGGTTATTTAAACGAAAATATATTTAATCTTTTTTTAATTCATTTTAGAATGTCAGAAAGTAGTGGGTAGAAATTGCAGGCAATTCAATAACCAATTTCCAAATTTACCATCTATGAGTAAAATAAAATTTCGAAGCATTAGAAGCAATTTTCTACAATTCGGATGAATAAAAATTGTAGGAACTAAGCGAAAACTAATCATCTAAGATAATTACATTAATACGAATAAATTATAGCAAACATCATAGGAGAAAACTAATTTACGATCTGAATAAATGTTCAATATGCGCCCCATTTTGCTCGATACACTTGACAGCTCGTACACGATCATGATTAGTTGCCCTCCTAGTTTCCTCAGGATCAATATTACAAAAAGCATTATGAATGCGGTCTAGTAACTCTTCTCTACTTCTTATAGGAATAAGATACACTTCACTCTTGATTTTGCCCCATAAATAAAAATCAAGGGACGTCAGGTCCAGAGAACGCGGAGGCCATAAATTTGGTCCTTGATTACCCCACCATGTATCCTCGAACATTTATGTTAGCTGCCGATCTACAGCTCGTGTTTTTTGTGCTGGTGCACCATCCATTTGGTAATAGCAATCCCTCAGAATGGTTAAGGGGTAATCCATCTAAAAATTTTGCTAATGTTCCTATCAAAATTTCCAGGTATCTTTGTCCATTAAGATTTTCCTCATCAATGTGATAAGCCAACAAATCATTCATTAAAATTGCAAAAACGTTCACGCTGAATTTATTTTGGGAATCAATAACCTCAATGAAATGTGGATTTTCTGTGGCCCAAAAATGTCATTTTCTTCTGTTGGTTATTCCACTTTCATTGAACTTGGCTTCATCAGACCATATAATTTTTTGCAGAATTGTCTCATCTTCTTGAAGCCGAATTAATAAATTTTCACAGAAATTTAGCCGCTTGGGAAGGTCAGTTGGATTCAATTTTTGTAGTCTAATAAAAGAATACGGGTGCATGTTATGTTTCTTAAGGATCCTTTGCATGGAAGTATAACTCAATCCAATATCCATTGATGCTGATTTAATGGACGCATGTGGATAGGCACGAAAATACGCCCTCGTATTAATTTGATTGTCGTCGTCCTCGAGAATTGGTTTTCTTCTAGTTTCTATGTATTTTGTTCCTCCAAATTGCAGAAAATTGCTTCTAATCCTTCGAAATTTTGTTTTACCCATAGGCGCCAAATTTGGAAATTGGTTATTGGATTGATTGCCTGCAAGTTCTATCCACCACTTTTTGACATTCACCATGAATTAAAAAGAGATTAAACATATCCTCGTTTGAATAATCAGCCATTTTATTATCAATCTGGTGTTTTTCAAAAATTTTCACTTCAAATTACCAACAATTATTGTTGAAATATCAAATTCGAATGAACGAAGTGACACATACATTAATTTTAGGCATCTGTCAGGTGAGCGTAGCCAGTTCAGCTACTTGATTCAAATATTTCAAAGCATTCTCTGTTAGTTCTTGCAAAATCATCAAAATTCAATATATTCCCAAATTATTTCGGAACTATAAGAGATGGATATAGTACATGCTGATACAATTCCATCTGAAATTTGACGCTTCATCTGATGGCGATATAAAAATTGGCACGAGCCATTTGAAAAAATTGGGTTATTGCTGCTTGAAAAATGCCAAATTGAAAAAATCATACAAAACAACGCAATAAACATTTGACATGTGAGACTGCTTAAAAAACCCTTGATCCTTCTTCTATCCACCCAAGCAAAAATTGTGTCTGTAGTGCAAAAGATCTACGAGCATAATTTCTTTAAATGTTCCTCAAAAATCGAGTTTATAACAAAAATAATTAAATCTGTCAAAAGTTTTGGCAGATAAGTGCCAACTTGAGTATTTTATGCCTTGCTCAAATGTTGGTTCTAGATGTATAATAAAAAAGGTAGATTGCCATTTGAAATAACAAAGTGATGACCCACTTCCGGTATAACCGGAAATGGTATCACTTCGAAAATATTTCACTCCAATTGGAAATCGCTAGTTAAGGCCGCGTATAAAATTTCAGCTTGATATTGTAATTGGAAACCAAAAAGTTTTTAACGGACGGTCCCGGTGGATATCCCTGTATAAAAGCTAATACATCAGTGTCAAACTGGTTCAATGAATCCATTGCTTGACCACCTCCTGTTCCCCTTGAATATTTCCTCAAGATAGATGATTTGTGTTTGGAATTTCTTTTCAAATCAGCCCATGTCAAAAACATACTAATTTCTTACGAAATATCCCCTACAGCCAGAATGCTTACCAAGTATACTTACCCTTCTCGATTTCGTCCAATCCTTAGAAGTGCCCCCGCCATTGAATTCAATCCATCTATTACTTCCATCCATAAGTTTTTAGCTTTTTGATGCGAGAAAGTATTTGAAAATTTCCCACTCACCAGTTCATTTTGATTTTTTATGAAACCTAACGGCAGATTTTTTTGCGCTTCTGAAACGCAGCTAACTCTTTTATTATTATTCATGTTTATGAAAAATGTTTTATTGTTCAACAGAACTGGACAGTACAGTAACATTCAAAATCAAACCACAACATACTATAAAGCGAAAAAAAACTGAAGTCAAAGTTTATTATATTTACCATTGTTCAGTGATGAAGCTGGATTATATCATATTTTGTAGGCATAAAGTACTAAAATAGATCCGGCAAACGGTATAAGGCAACGTCATGTGTTCACCATTTTCAAGAGTCGAATTGCTTGACTTATGTGAACTGCTAGGTGATGCGATCTATCACATCAAACGTGTGTTCACCTAATTATCATGTGAAGCCGAGAATCATGGGCCTGGTGTACTCTAACTTATGTTTATTTTTCTACAATCGTTCGTGAATCAGCTTATACATCTCTCATCTCTAGTGAGAGACACAACATAGAACTTTATAACAGATGTCATATTTTTCATTGCGAAATGTCGTCAATCATTGGATTTTAATTTCCAATAAATTTCGAAATCAATGAGTTCAAGTACATCTCAACATATTATAATCCAATCTAAAACTTCGTACGGATACATACTATTAAGTTATTTCTTCAGTTTGCTCAGAAAATCGTCTATAGTTGGCTGTATTTACCTTTTAGGATACTATCACTGGTCAGCTACTTTGCTGATCCCACCTATATTATGTAGTTTCTTAATTGATACTCTAATGGAACATGCTGATGATAGAAGAAACATTAGGAAAATTATAACAACTAAAACTGACAAAGAATTGATTTTATCTTGTTACAAAGAGCTGCCACCATGGGTGTTCTTTCCTGACGTGGAAAGAGCAGAGTGGCTCAACAGAATGATACATCAAATATGGCCGACAGTCAATAATTACACCAGGATATACTTTGAGGAATACTTAGAACCTGAGTTGAAACGAAATTTCCGAGCATACTTGCCTGGAGAATTCAAATTTGATAGAATTCATTTAGGATTTATACCACCAAAAATTACTGGAATGAAAACATACGATAGCACCGATAAAGAACAAATCATAATTGACATGAACATTCTCTATGGAGGAGACTGCGATTTTCAATTCAACGTTGGCGGTATGTCTGCTGGAATTAAAGATTTCCAACTTGAAGGCACTCTGCGCTTTATCATGAAACCCTTCATCCCCACAATGCCTTTAGTAGGTGGCATTCAGGTATTCTTCATCAATAGCCCTGAAGTTGATTTTTGTATGGGAGGTGTTACCACCTTATTAGAAATTCCAGGAATCAAAGAAAAATTCAGAACTATCATTGTTTCCACTATAGAATCTATGGCGGTTCTACCTAACAAATTAATTTTCCAACTTAGCGAAGACAACGACACAACAACCTTTTTGAGAGCACCAGATCCAATTGGAGTTCTGAGGATTCATATCATAGAAGCCAGAAATTTAATATCTCAAGATATCAACGGTAAATCAGATCCTTATGTTTGTGTAGAGTTAGGCGCCCAAAAATTTAGAACACAAACCATTTCGAAAACTTTGGATCCAACGTGGGATTATTGGTGCGAATTTATCATAAATGAAATTAATGGTCAAAGATTGAAAATTTATGTTTGGGATGAAGATATAACTAACGATGATTTCCTTGGAAATACTTCTGTTGACATTTCTTCGTTCCAAAGCAGAGGCCATGTAAATACGTGGTTTACTTTAGAACAAGTTTCACATGGCAGAATTCATATAGAATTTTTTTGGTATTTTCTAAGCAAGGAAAGAGAAGATCTAAAGCGTATTCTGAATGATAATTTTTTGTTGAATATTTCATGCTCCAGTGCCATTGTCACAGTTTTTATAGATTCTGCCATCAATCTACCAGTCAGAAAGGATCTACCGAATTCTTATGTAGAAATCAAACTTGGAGTATCGATAAAAGCGACGCAAACTTGTTTTAACACCAACGACCCCATTTGGCGAGAAGGATTTTGTCTGCTGGTCAGGAATCCTTATCATGATATACTCGAATTAAGAATTATTGATACAAAAGCTAAACAAGATATTGGAAAATTGGATTATCATCTAAAGGACCTTTTGGTTGTGAAAAATTTACAGTTGAATAAACAACCGTTTAAACTTACTAGATCTGGAGATAATAGTGAAATCTTTTTATCAATTCACCTCAAAATTATGAAAATAAATGATGTGGCAGTTTCTCAACAATACTTATTCGGCTAATAATTCCCATAACATTTTTTGTTGGACGAATTTCGATAGTGCAAAATCATTGAATAGCTACTTTTTTTGGCGAAAATTTCTTGAGAATTCCTCATAACACTCAAATAATACTGTTCATTGAGTATCTGTAACTTATTTAGGATAACCTTCCAAACCCGATTTCCCCTGATTTGTCCTAGTAAAAAGGCGTCCGGTTTGAGTAAAATTAGAGATGATTTTGTTGACGGCTATAGGATAAGATAGTAAAAATGTTATTCGTCTGGATTTTATTTAGATCCAATTTAAAATTAAATATCTTGAGGTGACTCTGGATGCAAGACTCAAGCTCAATGAGCACCTTATGAATGCAGGCACAAAAGCAACAAAAGACGCCCGAATGTTGGCAGTCACCATACCAAATATTGAAGAACCATGGGAAATGCTTTAAAAAATAATTTTCTTGAATTCTAACCAAGTTTAGGTCCAATAAGGTGAGTAAAGTATTAACATATGATGATGAAAAGAAAAATTAATGTTAGAACATTCATCAAGCTACTGGTTATGGAGGTTATATTCTTTGAAAACATGATTTTTTCGATCCTAACCATGCTTCGGTCTCAAGACGTGAGTTCAACATTGATATTCGATGGTGTACAAAAAAATAAATGTTTAAGCATTCTCTTAGATATTGAGTTTTGAGGTCATGCGTTGAAAAAAGACAAAATATCCTTTGAAAAACGATTTTTCCGAATTTTCAACAAAATAGCAAATTGAACACTGAGATTTACAAATAAATAGATGTGTAAACATTTATTTGGCTACTTTTTTCAGAGACCATGTACTTAAAGAGGGAAAAATTGCTGAGAACTATAATTTATTCGAGTTTTGAGTAGGTTCCGGTCCTGAAATGACATTTCTGCTAGTGCCATATGACAGAGCGGAAAAAATACATAAAACCCACATAACCTAAAAAATCATTAAAAAAATGATATAATTTGTTCAAAGGCTAAATATCGTCTTGAAAAAATCAGGCTATTTCCTGACCCAAAGAATCAGGTTTATGAATTGTTGCAGATTTTTTTGGGCAGCGGAGCGATCAGAAAAAAAATTTTCTCGAAGAAATTCTAGCGAATGCGTTTATTGTTATACAGGGTGCTTCAACGAAAACTGAACAGAGGCTATATCTACCAAGATATTCATTTCTGATCAAAACGCAAAAACATATCAATCTTTGTTTCAAGGGGGGCATATTTTGGGGTACAATACTTTCCTGAGATATCAACCTCCTAAGCGAGGGTTGCAATCCTTGAACATTTTAAATGGGGAAGATGGGTCGTGTGATGACTCAAAAGAAAGGTGGTATCTTTGTCTACATTGCCTTGAACGAATTTCTATTTCTAATTGAAAACTGTAAAAGATACAGGTTGAGCAACTGAAATATAGGGAAGACTATTTCCCTGAGACTATTCAAATTTCTGTGAAATAAAATGGAACAGATCCATGCTGATCAATGGCAGTCATCATCAAGTACCATCTTCATCTCGAATTTCAACCTCTAGAGCAGGGGTGACCACCCTTGAAAATTTGGAAGAGGGTAGATGGGTCGAGTGATACCTCGAAAGAAAGGTATTATCTTTGTCTGCATCCCTGTGAATGAATTTTCATTTTTGATTGAAAACTGTAGAAGATACAGAGTGAGCTACTGAAAAATAGAGAAGACTATCGCCCCAAGACTATTGGAGTATTAGTGCGAAAAACTGGAATAGATTCATTTGGATCAAAGATGACAGCCTTTGATCTAGAATGAATCTGATCCAATCATAATAATAATAATAATAATAATACTTTAATAAATCAAAACCATACAGGTGTAGATTCAGTCAAAAATACAAATAAACATGTAGAAAATACACAAAATTCAGATTACAATAATTCTTTGAAATCATTTTCTTGTAGGAACTCTCCTATATTTTAGTAACTTTTATCAATAAGAAAATATTTGAGTTTTTGTTTTTGCACTTTAATTGATAATGACTTAAATTTTTCTGGAAACTTATTCCACACTGACAGTAAACTATAAGTTACATTTTTTGTAAATATAAATAGTTGGGCTTATCCTCTTGAAGAATATTTTTCCTCTTGTATTATAGGAATGTTGGAGTTGAAGATCTTTGAAATCATTATAGTTATTTAAAATGAACATCACTGATTCATAGATATATAGACCATACAGTGTTAAGATGTTGAAATTCTTGAATATGTTCCTGCACGTTTCATATTGATTCATGCCAAAGATGATTCTTAGGCATCTTTTTGTAAAGAAAAATTCGCTCCGCTTCTGTAGATCTTCCCCAGAAGATGATTCCATATCTTATCCTAGAATGAACGTAGGCGTGATAGGCAGTCAGAGCAGCATCCAGCCCTATCATCCGTATAGTCCGCAATGCATAGCCATAGCGTGCTATCATTGGTGAAATCTTCTCAACGTGACTACACCAGTTGAGATTACGATCAATATTCACTCCTAGAAAAGACAGGTCTTCAACTGACTCAACTTCACAGTCTTGGAATCTTAAATTAAGTTGTTCTTTCTTTTCCTGAATAACAAAAGTTTTGTTTTTTCCAGATTTAGCATCAAGTTGTTATTAAGGAACCATTCATTCATATTTTTCATGTCAGTCTCAAGACTTTTCATACATTCATTTTGATTTTCAGCTTTACATATTACTGATGCATCATCTGCAAACATTATGACATCGTTGTTGGTAGTCTGAACTAGATCATTTGTATATATTATGTAGAGCAAAGGTCCCAATATAGAACCCTGCGGTACACCGTTTAATACTTGTTTGGAATCAGATCGTATTATATTTCCGTTTTTTCCTCTACTTATTGTCTTTTGGGTTCTTTTGGATAGATATGATCCAATGAGCTGTAATGCTACCCCTCTTATACCATATTTCTCCAGCTTATTCAGTAACTTCTCATGGTTGACTCTGTCAAAAGCTTTTGACAGGTCCAGACAGAGGGCCGCTGTAGTATTATTTTGATTTAGTGACCTGATGATAGAAGTAAGTGCTTGATATATTGCATTCAATGTTGACCTTCCCTGTCTAAATCCAAACTGTTGTTTCACAAGTATGTTGCTTCAAAAAACTGCATTAATTTGTCTAAAATTATACGCTCAAATATTTTATTCACATTGGAAAGCAATGATATTGGCCTATAATTATCAATATTTTCTTTGCTACCTTTTTTTATAGATGGGTTTCACCATTGCTTCTTTTAATCTTTGTGGATACTTTCCTGTTTGTAGAATCTGGTTTATAATGTGAGTAAGTGGAGTTTTTATAATTGATGCACAATTCTTGAGCACTTTTACTGGTATGTTATCACTTCCAACTGAACTTTTATTTTTTAATTGTAAAATATATTGGTACGTTTCTTGCTCTATAAGTGGACTTGAAAATATGCTATTGTTGCAGGATTTGATGTTATTGTTGTCCGCATCAATACCACTATTGCTTGTATTTGAACTGATAAAATGGGAATTGAATTGGTTGAGTACAGTTTCTTCATTTTGGTGGGGAAATGAATTGAAAATTATGTCATTATTATTATTCTTTTGTTTGTGATAGTGTTGACTAACTTCCATGTGGCTTTTGTTTTGTTTTCAGACTGTGTTATATAGTTCCTATGACTTATCATTTTAGCCTGTTTCACAACCTGCTTCAGTATACTGCAATATCTTTTGTAATAGTCCTGTGATATTATTATATAGTTACCTAGACTACAAGTCTTAGCAAGAAACCTGATTGATCTCATAATTTTTAACAATAGATATTCGTAATACTTCAAATCAGGAGTAAACAAGGAAATAATTAGATAATTTCTACAATGTGATCACATTTATTCATTTATTTGTTCATTCCAATGAAAGAAGAGAGAATTACATATCAAAAAACTATTTTGCTTGATGTGAAATTTTGGAGTCAGTCAAAAACTACGATAAGGGGGGATGACAATCTGTAGAATGGATAATCATTAGAAATACGCCGAGTCCCTCACGATCGCACCTAAATTGTAAGCTCAGGAAATATGGAGGAACGGGTAAACCATGTGTAATTTCTCTTATAATTAATGAAAAACAAGTACTGTGTTTTAAGGAATTTTACTTAATAATTGCGATTCGTAACGCGTTTCACTACACCGTAGCTTCTTCAGACGAATGATTATGCAGAAAAATGTAAATGAGAATATAACTATAAATGTTCTTGAGTAATTAAAAGCTTATTGGTTGCTTCTTCTTAAGTGGTTATTTATGAAAGGTATATCCAATAAAATTAAGAATAGATTGCTCCCCGAAAAGATTCAGTAGAGGTGAAGGGCTTAAATCAACTTGTTCATTGATGAGTCTACCTGAGTGTTTGTATTTATTTATTTCTAAAGTTTCCCAAAGATCTACCTTCAATATTTATTATCTGTATGCAAAATTTCAAACTGTGGGTCGAAAGAATGATTATTTTCTAAGAGATGATTCGCGTAATTTGAATCTGATTTTTATTTGAAAAACTGCGTTTATGTTCCGATATTCTAATATCAAAATTTCTATGTGTTCTACCAATGTAGAAATTATCACAGTCATTGCAATTCAATCTATAAACACCTGATTTATTGTTTTTACCTGGTTTGGTTTTATTATTTTTATATATTTGCCTAAATTATTATTAGTTTGGAAAGCTATGTTGAAATTATTGCTACTTAAGAATGATTTCAGTTTCTCATTGTAATGCCAACGTAGGTTAAGGTGTTGAATTTTTGTTTCAATTTATCGACAGGGTAAACTTCATTCAATGCGATTCTACTTTGTTTTTATTTAAAATATTATTTATTAGTTTGGGATTGTAACCATTATTTTTGGCTATTTGTTTAATCAAATTTAGCAATTTCGAATGAAAATGGAAAACATGTTTTCGCAATTTACCATAAGCCGTCACATACAGATATTATAATACATAACTCGTCGTGTCATCCATATCAACATAAAATGTCAGCATTCAATAGTTTTATTCATAGATTGATTAACATCCCGCTATCACCAGAAAATTTCAACAAAGAACTAAATTTGATTAAACAAATAGCCAAAAATAATGGTTACAATCCCAAACTAATAAATAATATTTTAAATAAAAACAAAGTAGAATCGCATTGAATGAAGTTTACCCTGTCGATAAATTGAAACAAAATTCAACACCTTAACCTACGTTGGCATTACAAGTGAGAAACTGAAATCATTCTTAAGTAGCAATAATTTCAACATAGCTTTCCAAACTAATAATAATTTAGGCAAATATATAAAAAATAATAAAACCAAACCAGGTAAAAACAATAAATCAGGTGTTTATAGATTGAATTGCAATGACTGTGATAATTTCTACATTGGTAGAACACATAAAAATTTTAATATTAGAATATCGGAACATAAACGCAGTTTTTCAAATAAAAAATCAGATTCAAATTACGCGAATCATCTCTTAGAAAATAATCATTCTTTCGACCCACAGTTTGAAATTTTGCATACAGATAATAAATATTGGAAGGTAGATCTTTGGGAAACTTTAGAAATAAATAAATACAAACACTCAGGTAGACTCATCAATGAACAAGTTGATTTAAGCCCTTCACCTCTACTGAATCTTTTCGGGGAGCAATCTATTCCTTAATTTTATTGGATATACCTTTCATAAATAACCACTTAAGAAGAAGCAACCAATAAGCTTTTAATTACTCAAGAACATTTATAGTTATATTCTCATTTACATTTTTCTGCATAATCATTCGTCTGAAGAAGCTACGGTGTAGTGAAACGCGTTACGAATCGCAATTATTAAGTAAAATTCCTTAAAACACAGTACTTGTTTTTTATTATTGATAATGGAATTTTACCAAGTAAAAGCCTCCCAAATTCAAATCTCTTATAATTTGTGAGAACAGAGAAAAAATGAGGAAGAACCCTGTATCGCTTGTCGCTGTGTGTTGTAGTGTTGTAAACAAAAATTGAAAACAGAGTGTTAGTGTTAACGTTCCATTTTTACTTTTAACCAGAACTACGATTGGTGGTTGACAAACTTTCAAAATTTCTTACCGAGATGATGGCAGATTGTCCCAATCTCTTTGTAGTTTATTTAGTTCATTAAAAAGTAGCACGGTGTCGCCAAAACTGCATCGCTTTATTTCTACTCATAATCGAGATACTCCACAAAGCCTACGAAAATGGAAGACCCTTCACAGGGTTGGCAAATTTCGATGGTTTAATACGGAAGCTAGGTGAAATATCATACTTAGAGAAAAATGCCCCCTCCTTTGTCGAACTCATTTTCAGGGACCAGTTTAGTGGTGCCAAAAATGTTTCGATATCTTTCTCCATTTTCGAGTTTTTCAAAATACTTAAACTCACGAAAAATCGTAATTCTCGGATATCTCGGTTATTATGAAAATTACTTAAAACTAAGTTTTTTGCATAGAATAGGACCATTTGCGCAAATAGCTTTTTTTTTCAATGGTTGTTGCGTTTTTATATGGGCCATAAGCAACTTGGATTTTGTTGAACAGAGTTTTTTGTCCTTTTCAAGAATATAACACATGCACAATCATTTTATTTTTGATCCATGACATATTTAAAGAAAACACCGAATATTGGAAATTTTTATTCTCATTTTTATATGGTAACTCTATGTGCATTCACAGAATTTACTCGGACTGATTGAAATACGAGGTCTGGCTATTATATAACAAGACTGTGCGCCTACAGGGCGGCCTAGAGTAGTGGGAAAAAAAAAGAATAGTGCATTGGGTATCTAGATATCTTGTCTATGCAAGTACCAAAACATGTTTTCGTTACTATTATAGTATTTGTGCAGTAGCGGTTCGAAACGAACGTGTTTTTTCTCGTACCGAAAACAAGCAGGAGCAACGTATCAATCTTAAATTTCTCGTTAAATTGAATACAACTCCGACTGAGTGCTATAAATTGTTGCGAGAGGCCTATGGGAATAAATCTATCTCGTGCGCGTGTTTTTGAGGGGTGTAAGCGCTTCCGTGAGGGCCGAGAGCGCACTGAAGATGACCAGCGCCCAGGTCGCCGTGTCACTGTTTCAACTCCGGAAACAGTCACCAAAGTCAATCAAATTGTGCGTTCAGATAGTCGAATGAGTATTCGGATGATAGCCGACGATGTAACGTCGATAAACAAACGGTTAGAAAAATTTTACACGAGGAATCACACATGACAAAAGTCTGTGCGAGATTGGTGCCCATAACACGCTATCTGTGAAGCAGTATTTAGCCAGTAAGTGCACTCCAGTGCTCGAACACGCGCCGTACTCGAAGATTTGGCACCGTGCGACTTTATTTTTGTTTCCGAAAATAAAATCTGCTTTGAAAGGGACCCGATTCGAGTCGATGGAAGCGGTTAAGCAAAAAACGGCAGAGCTTCTGAAGGCCCTCACCAAAGACTTCCAGAACTGCTTCGATCAATGGAAAAAAACGTATGAAAAGGTGTGTGGCGAGGAAAGGGGAGTATATTGAAGGGGAGCATTCGAATGTAGAATAATTTTCATATTAAAACCCTTTTTCGTAACCAGTCTCGTTATTTAATAGCCAGACCTCGTAGCTCATTATGATAGTTCGAAAATTAATTTTTGCAATGTCAATTTTGATGAATTATTTGATGCTATTCATCAATTTACAACTAGTGCGTGAATATAATATCGCTTATAACGAAGTGACCATGTCATATTTTGAAATGTTTGATACGATCGAATGTTATTTTCAAAATAATTATGATGCTAATGATGCAGAAAATGCTTATTTGGATCGTTTTCCTGACGGGCGACAACCTCATAAAAGTATATTCCATAAATTGAGGGGAAAACATCATGAACCATGGTACATTCAACAGCCCAAGGAAGTGAATATAAAGTAGTTAATGGAGAAGATGCAACAATTGATGTAATAGGTAGTGCAACTACCAACTCATTGTTTGCGAGCAGGCAAATAGCGAAACAAGGTTATATCAACGCTCAGTGTCGTCAAGAAAAATAGATATAAATATATGAATTGAGAATGTCTTAGGTTTTGCAGCCAGGCAATACCTAAGGTCAATTTGATTTTCGGAATTGGTTTCTGCAGAAATCTGAAGAAAATCCGCAGTTCATCCGAGAAATAATTCAGACTGATGGAATTCACATCAGTAGTGATGGATTATTCAATCGTAAAAATGAACATTGGTGGTCGGATGTATGCCCACACACAATTGGTCATTGCAAGAATTAATTTTCGTTCTGTCATAATGAGAACACAAAACAAACTTGAACTATTTCAATCGTTTCGTGTTAGTTTTCTGAATGGACCTAGAGTTACTAGCTAAATTAGGGAAAAGTTATACAATTTTCGGTTTTCCATGAAAACACGTCACGGATGAATAAAATTAAGTGCACATTTGATATATTTTCAGAAAGGAAAAACAGATCTATTTAAGGAAATCAAAGTTTTTATACAGGGTGTTACATAATAGTATGTCACTACTTAAGGGGGTAAATCTATGTGCAATTTTAAGAAAAAAGTTCATAGGTCCGCGAAAGCTTCGTTACGGAGCTACAGCGTGTTGAAATGTCCAGAAAAAAAATGTTTTTTTCTTCAAAACTCCTGCAGTTTTTGAGATATTCAGCCCAAATGTGGAATGCAAGCTATTTTCACAGCCTCCATCATTACATTTTTACTGAAATTCACAAGGTGTTTTCTTTTCTGAGGCCATGTCTCCTTTTGCCCTTTCAAACTTTTTTGCAATAAGCCACTGATCAGCGTACAATCAATCTTCATCATCATCTTCAATTTAGAAACTTTTTCGACACTTGTATATTTTTCGTATCTCTAACTGTTTTCGAGTAAAAAATTATTGAATTTGAATTATTTGAATTGTATGTTATTCGCTAAATAAGGAAAATAAAGAAATACTCGATATGTATGCCCAAAACTCAATCAAAATCAATTGCTGGAAGTGTCCTCCACCTGCAAGAATACAGGCCTCTGTCCTTCTTCGCATATTATCACGCACTCTTTGAAATATTCCTGGAGTATTTCTTATCGTGTCACAACAGGTTATTATTCGATTTCTCAATTCTTCTAAAGTGTTCGCTGGAGTGGTATAAATTAAACTTTCGAGATATCTCCATAGGAAAAAGTCTAAACTTTTTAAGTCTGGGGACCTATGAGGCCATGGTTCTGGCCCACCCCGACCTATCCATCGGTTTTTGAATGTGTTATTCAAGAATTCCCTAGCTTCTTCACTGAAATATGCTGGTGCCCCGTCATGCATGAACCACATTAAGTTCTCGAGGAAGTAGAGTTTGGACGCGTTGAATATGAAACTGGTACAATAAAAAGTCATGGAGAATCCTCCAAATTAGGACATGTAAAATATTCAACTGATTTCTCTAGTACTCACATGAGAATTCAAATCAATACAACTCAAAACTGCTTCCTCAATATCTGAGTACTCATAGTTTGAGTTGCACCTTCTAAATGATTATTTGCAGTAAAAGTACCAATAACCCTCAACCTTCTGTGGATATTTGAAAATGTTCGCCTGTCTGATGTTACTCGATATATGATATAATCGCCTAGCTTCTGTTGTGTTTCCGTCAGCCAGACCGTACATGTAGTGGATACCAGCCAATTCGGCGTTAGTAAAATTAGCCCTTTTTTCTTACAGCAATAACTTCAAAAGTCTTAAAACTAATCGTTAATTTAACAAACAATTCGAGCAGAGACTGGTTCAACTTTAGCAACTGTCAAAATGAATGAATGAATGAAAAAAATCTAAGCCTACTAGTTATTTTTTTTAATTAGAAGTGATTTCGATTCAGCTAATTCATACAATTGTTCAAAAATTTTTTGCTCGAGAACGGTCGGAGATACGAAAAAAACAGTGTCAAAAAAGTTTCTACATTGAACGAAGATGACGAAAATTGATTGTACGCGGATCCGTGGCTTACTTCAAAAACTTTGAAAGGGCAAAAGAAGACATGGCTCCAGAAAAGAAAACACCTTGTAGATTCTAGTTGAAATTTAGGACGTGTAAGGATGGAGGCTGTAAAAAATAGCTTGCATTCCAAATTTTCCGGAAATTTCAACACCCTGTAGTCCGGTAACGAAGCTTTTGCGGACCTATCTTTGTATGAACTTTTTTCTTGAAATTGCACTTAGATTACCCCCTCAAGTTGTGTTATACTATTATGTACCACACTGTATATAACTTATGAGTCAAAAATCATTGGACAAAAAAGAAATTTTCACACGTAGTTCGAGTGGACGTAAAAAGTGCCTTTAGAATGTCAGAACCATTTCTACACAACTTCGAAAACAATCTAGATATCTGCACTTAGCTGTTTCTAAAAATTTTCAAAATTTGCAAATAACTCGAGACCGAAAAGAGCTAGCCTGCATATGTTTGCAGCAATAAATTCCTCACTCAAAAAGAACTCTGGAAAGGGGAAGAGGGTCATTTTCCTTTATTCACTATATTTGACATAACTGCAGAACTAAACCAAGAAATCTCGTTTCAGAGCTGTACAATCGCTTAGTCGATGCTGGAGATTTTTGATGCCTCTTTCTTGTAATAGTCTTTTCCTAGATCCTCGATGGACGTCGGAGATGACATCCAAATATGTTGAAAATCTCCGACCTCCAAGCCAAATTTTCATGTTAGGAAATAAATATAAATCACCGGAAATCAGGTGGGAAAAATATGGCGGATGAAGTAGCAATTTATATAGTAACTCCTCCAACTTGGCGGAAGAATGAGCAGAGTCGTTATCGTGGTGAAAAGAATTTTTTTCTTGGCGCTTTGTTTTAATTTCTTCAATAAACTGGTCTAACAATAATGCATAGTACGCTCCATTTAGGTCTTTCCTTTTTGGAGAAAACCAACGAAGGTAATGCCCTGTGCATCCCTGAAGACGGTGGCCATCACCTTGCCGACCGATGGAACCTGCTTGGCTTTCTTCGGCATTGCCACCAGGTATCACATACTGTTTGGATTGTTATTGCGTCTCACGAGTGTGGAAATAAATCTATGCTTCATCTTATTGAAACGGCGCTGAAATTCATCTGTTTAATAACAAATCGCATCTAACAATAGCAAGTTTAGTTTTTCATAAAGCGTTGAACAAAGACGGAAATTGTTTTAATTACATTTGCAGAAAATTTCCGAAGCTTAGTATGGAAAAATTGAAAGGTGGAATATTTGATGGTCCTCAAATACGGCAATTGATGAAAGACTCAGATTTTATCAAAGATATGACTGTTCCGGAAAGTAAAGCTTGCAAAAGTTTTGTGTTGGTTGTCGAAAATTTCCTTGGTAACCATAAAGCAGCAAATTATGAAGAAATTGTGCAAAATATGCTGACAAACTTTCAGACTTTAGGAGCAAATATGAGTATTAAGTTACATATAATTTAGGAAATTGTTTATTCTGAGAGCAGTATTCAGCCTTCCATAAAATTTTAACTGGCTTTCCGATCTACTCTCCATAATCATCATAATTCAGGCTCACATAGTAGTGGTATAATCTAGTCGGATATCATGAATAGGAACAACACACAGTTTCGTTCTCGTTTGAACCCGTCAATTGCATATGGCATATCCATTCACAACATGAAATCAGACTGTGACATACACATATCAATTTGTTGAAAGGTATCATATATATATATATATATATATATATATATATATATATATATATATATATATATATATATGTATATGTGTGTGTGGTCGGTGGCCGCCACCGACACAAAAACTAGTCTGGCTTCCCTTTAACTTATTTTCGTTTGATCTACTTTCTGTCCTCATCGTTTCCCGTTGCCACGCGTATATATAGAGATCTATATACTAAATATCTTCCAACGAATTGAAATGAGGAGGTGACAGTCTGGTTTGATGTTGTGATTGGCTATGCAACAATGACAAATTCAAATGAGAACGAAACTGCATTATGTTCCTATTCATGGCATCGGACTAAACTGTGCCACTACTATGTGGTCCTGATTGACTATGATTATGGAGAATACACCGGAAAACTACCTCCTTCCGTGAGGGATATCTAACATTCTACAGAAGGTTAGATATATTGCCCCTGAATGAAAATATTCAATGTGTTTACATATATAGCGATGAATTTCTCGTGTTATTAATATTAAGATACTTCATGAAAAACATTATGAAGAAACGAATTCTTTTAAAAAACTGAAGGTAAGAAGATAATCTGGTCTATAGAAAAAAGACTGAATGGAACACCTATCCTTAGCGGCATAATTGCTTATGAATGTGCTCACAAAGGTGAGAAAATTAATGATGCTTTCAAATGAAAGGGTCTTCTAACAATATCCCTTCGAAGTTATGGTAAAAACGTGAAATCGTATCAGTGCCTTAATAGACGAATATCTTAATGGGGCGACAATGAAGTAAACAGTTCAAGTGGCTGGTAACAAATGAAGATTAATGTTCTCGCGATTCCCACAGGCTTTCGACGATAGCTGGCAGCACATTGCACGCACAGCCACCCGCGCACACAATAGAACTACTTCGACGTCATTTATTCCAATTTTTGACAGTTTTTTCGCATTCTTGCTGAGCTATTGAATTCGATACCGGTGAATGGAGTTGAACGGATCAATGGTATACAAGCGTCATATTTTAACTTTATGATGGCTTCATTTGAAGAAAACGGTCACTTAATAATGAACTCGAGTACTATTATTGGGATCGTTTGAGGTCGAAAAATGGCACATAAATTATGTTACCATGGCAGAAATCTCTTATGAGAATAATGTTTGAGCGAAGTGGACTATTTGGCCGCAAACTGTCATCAAACAGTCAATATTGTAAAATATATAAGCTTACATTTCTTTACTTTCTTCTGGATATATTCTATTTTGTGTATTCTATGTTCAATAATATCATAGTGACTTATTTCTTTTCATTCATATTTTCTGTGAATAGCAACGTCATTTTTCTTCGAAGTGTGTCAATTTATCGTTCTTACAGTGAGGCATTCATTACAAGTATTTCTTTTTGAAAGACTCCACCAGGTTAATACGATTTTTCGACAACAAATTGTTGCTTTATAGGTTCATATATAAGTATCCTCTTAAGTGGTTCAAAAATTCTTTTTTTCTCATCTTTTCGTTGTAAAAAGAATACAAAAATTGAGGTTTCCAAAATTATATAGCTGTTGACATATCAAGTTCAATTACAGTAGTCCACATTTTAAGTGGAGCAAATTTATCGTAAATTTTAAATTTAAACATTGCGGGCTAAGCGATTCAGAGAAACTCTCTTATTTTTTGTTGGTAATTTCGTTATTAACATCTTGCCAAATTTCTTGTTAATGTGGTGGCTCTGATAGTCTTCTGTGTATGTTCATTGGAGAGCGCAATTTGTATATGTAGAGTGAAAGGGGGGATTATGGCAACATGAAATTTAGGGGTCACAGTCTAACAACCAACGCGCCTATCTTAAATATGAATACAGCACTTTGGAGGTTACATATATACAAGGTTTCTTTAATTGGGTTCAAGTAGATTTGTTTATGTCATTTCTTGAATATGATATCTCTTAAAAGGTCACCCTTGTCATCTACAGCGTATTGTGTTTTGCAGCATTTTCCATCTTTTTCTTCAACATTTCGACCGGAATGGCGGCAATTTCTTGACTTTTGATCTCAAGTATCCACCCCAAAAGAAGTCTGGAGTCGTTAAATCTGGTGATCTTGGCGGCCTATTGAAATTACCATTTTTTGACATCAAACGACAAGGGTACAATTGCTCTAAGAAATCGGTTGTAGTGCGGCTTGTATGTGGTCTTGTTGTCTTGTTAAAACCAGTAGTGCCCCATACGCTTTCAACGAATAATTGGCATGAAAAAATTTGTCATCATATAGCGATAACGCTCCTAATTGCCAGTTACCATATGGCCATTATCATCTCCGAGAAAGAATGGCCCAATGACCAATAAAGCACAAACGCCGCACCAAACAGTGACTTTCGCATCGTGAAGAGATGTCTCTTGAATCTCTTGTAGATTTTCAATGGCATAAATACGGCAATTTTGTTTGTTTACCGTTCCGTTCTACTGGAAAGGAGCTTCATCGGTCCTAATAATTTTATACCAAAATTTCTCGTCTACTTCAGTTATTTCGATGACTTTTTTGGCCCATTCCAATCGACGTGGCTTATCGGCAGGCAACAGTTTTTGTGTCAACTGAATCTTGTACAGAAAACTATGCAAATCAACTCGTAAAATGCGTTGTAAAATGGATCCATAATGCCAAACTACTGGTAAATGCGTTTTAGGGATGTTGTTGGTGATTGCTCAACATTGGCAGTTACGGCTGCAATATTCTCATCCGATCGCCTTGGTCACTTTTTATTTGGCCTCTCTGTCGATTTGACATCGATGTCAACAGTCACAGTTTTACCTGATAGGCGATTCGAATATGAGCAACCTTGTAGGTATCTGTTGTGGGTCGGTCGTTGCCATATTCTCATTAGTGAAAAAGGCTAGGATATAATTTGCTTTCGGAGTTATACACAGTTCGAATAATACATATTTGAAGTGGTACGAATTTCGTGTACCCAATTGTGACACTTTACCATTGCAACCAATCGCATTTAGGTCCTTTTTCATCCAAATACAACCCGCCATATCCTGAACAGAATTCTGATTCATCCTCTTCCAGGTCAGAATCACCACTTTCCATTGTAATTATTTCCACTTCACTTTCAGATGAACAGGAATCAGCACTTTGCATTTTATCTAGTTTATATTTTGTTTTAAATTATTATTATCTGGAATTGCCTCTAGATTTTGTTGGGTGAAAGAATGATCAAATGATCAGGAATTATATTATCATTAAAGGCGTAGATAGCACAAGCTCTGAAACCTGAAAACCCGATTTCTACTGTAGCTGATTTGCACTACACAGTCTTACTGAAAACTGTAGCCTATTTTCTTCGCGACCAGAATTACTATATGTCCTGGTATTATAGGTTTGTGACCAGTAAGTCTTTGAAGGTTGAAAAAAACCTATCGAGTGGATGCAACTAGCGACTTATGTGGCTTGGCAGACACAACATGATAGCTTCATTGCTTGCGTCTGAATCTAATATTTTTATATCTGAAATATGGGAGGAAGGACCATCTAAAATGAGTATTGCTTTACTTGGCTTCTTTTGAGATATCAATTGCTCTCGAAGCCACATTTTAAAAATGACTTTTCATTAATGAAAACTAGACCATCGGGAAGCAGACCATCTTAAAATTCTTGCTTTTTTATTTTACCTTCAGAAATGCAAACCGGAGGAAGTAACTGACCTGCATTTACGCAAACCATTACTGATACTTAAAGAGCGAATCATATGTAAGGCCGCACTGTGAAAATTTGTACATATACATGTAATGATTCTTCGAATATATGTAAAACATTTTGGGAAATATGTAAAGTATAAATGTCATTTGAAGGGTTTTTTCGAGCACAACAAGAGCTCTTAACTAAGAATTTGTTCATCAAGCTTGAGATTATTCTATTCTTTATTATAAAACGAATTAATAACAAATTGTTTTTCAAAAAAAAAATTATAACGCTGATCGCTAAAAATATGTTTCTATGAAGAAAAACTTCGTTCTTTATCTACCGAGGTGGTAAGAGCATGTTTTAAATTTGGGAAAACGTTTTCGCCGAATTTGGTTGCCTTGTTGAAATTTCCCTGGATAGTTTTCGAAATGTTTCGAATTTCTTCAAAATCTTCATTATTTACTCAAAACGTTTTCTATTTGCCGAACACAATTTAACCAATTTCACATCCTTCATTTTCAAAATTTTCAATTCTTCCTATAGAATCGGTTAAAGGCTTTTTTCCAAAGATAAAATTGAATTAGGAATGAGGCTATAATTCACTAATTTCTTCGACCTACAACTCCACGGAGATTATCTTTTATAAATGATGTATCCAGTTTCCATAAATTTGCATGGTAACACAAGAACGTATCTGTATTCCAAATTTCTTCCATGGTTATTTTAGGAGAAAATGCAAGCAAATACACTGGCTCACTCATTATTTTCTTAAAATGAACTCACATGTTCAATGCTTTCCCGCAATTTCACTTATTTCCTACCTCCAACGCAGTTCACCTGTATTTTAACTCAATCTAGCAGATCTGTAAGAAATTCGGAAACATGGAAACATTGATAACAAACTGACACATGCAATCAAAATTAAACATCATTTTTATTTATTGACTGAAACAGAAGAAATCTAGCTTTTTTTAAAGAACGATATTGCATGCTCTTCGTTTCCGATTCAAGATCAACAGAATTATTAACTCCTCGATACAAAGTCGACTGGATAACAATTCAAAATTTAAATTCGTCACATGTTATTTTAGAAAGTGAATAATTACGTGGTCGTATAAAGAATCGAGTCACATTTTCAAAAAGGTATCACACGACCCCTTTTCTCTATTCAAAAATTTGGTGTGGAAGCTACCAGGGGTAGGGGTTTAATAAGTAGAGAAGGAATCATATAACGAAAAATGTCCCCTTCCAATCAAATATCGACATGGTTCAGGGAATTTACAGAAAAATCAAACCAGGCTAGTTATTCAGAGTGGTTCGTTGAATGAGGAGTAGTTCCGGAGTCTGAAAGTCATGATCGTTGGAGAAATCTCGAAATCCGCCGGTAATTCCACTATAGGACAGCTGCAAGTAAAATTTCTCTAATCTAACCTGAAAATATATAAACAAATCAGATTCGATCTTTTAATACAGAAATCTTAAAACTGAGTAAAATAAGTTTTAAATGGAATACATTAACGCGTTATCAATATTTCACAAGCATTCAATTGGAAAGCGAATAGTATTCCCTTCTTAGGGACCTGAGTGAATCCAAACGAAGCCAACTCCACATTATCCCCGTTTCATAATCTACCATTTAGCGGAATACAAAACGAGAAAACAATGTTGTAAGCGAACAATAGCAGGCACCTGAGAATGGCGTCAAATCGCAGGCCTACCAACTACCGAGGCGAGAAACAGTGTTGGCAACGGCAATTCCCCACCGCATGACATATAATGCTCCAGATAAACGCTTTGTGTAATAGTTCTATTGCATAATGGGCCCGCTACGAGTTCTTATCAGAAAATGAGTCATAACAACTGACAGACGCGAACAGGAAATTGGAATAAGAAATTTTGGGGCGTAAAATGAAAGATAGTAGTCCTGTAATTTCCTCTGCCATAAAGCGGGCGACGCTCAGTTGGCTGCGCGTCCCGAATCGAAGCGGGATGCGGAGAGAAGGGAACCAAGTGAAAATTTCTTTATGGTCCTTTATAGATGAACCTTGTAAGAAAGCTACAGTAACTTGGCGTAAGGAAGTTAATGTCGTGTCGCGAGTGCACCGGTCGATTTACGACCCATCTTTGGCTTCAAAAAATTCAGGTTTTGGCAAACCAAGATATTAAAAAACACACGCACTAGAGTGCGACTACATAGGTTCATTAAAATAAGAAATCTTATCTTGTTTTGTTTTTAGAGCCAAAAACTTTCGAAAGTAACATTAGCGAGCAATTTGAAGAACTGGTCCAGAGTTTTTTATTCTTGAAAGAAACAGAAAGCAAAAGATAATGATGTCCTTTTTATCATTAATTTCTATGAAATATGCATACAAATATCCTTTTTGGAGCTTTCCTGGATTATCCGACTTCGATTTGTGATTTCGCGCATGTTCCATTGAAATTAATTCCAAGTCGAGTAAAGAAATGAGACGAACCGCTAAATATGACCTATTGCCAGTTATGATCAAAAGTGCATACGAAAATCATGACAATTTTCGCAATTTGTCCAAATTTCCGTCGTAACGTATACAAGGTGTCCCCCAAGCTCTATACCAAACTTTGAAAAGTGATTCCTGAATCAATGCTGAGACAAATTAGCGAGAACAACACTGTGCTAATCTTTTAATATTTGGAGATATTCAGTTTCAAAAATTTGATCCTCATCGGACCTGAAATCACAATTTTCAACATACGAAAGCTGTGGCGTTACCATAGATGGAATTAAATACATATCTTGTATAAAAGATGATATTTGTAACCATAGTAAAATGATTATCAAATAAATATTAGAATATCTGTTTCGGTAGATAATTAAATCTCTCGGATTGAAAATATATTGTTTTAGTAATGAAGAATATATCTACTGATATAATCTATGTTTTTGTGATGAAACGAGAAGCTGCTAGAGGATACCATCGAAGATTCCTCTAAGGCATCATCCTGTTCATATAGTTCTTACTTCGGTATTTGAAAGACTCAGCGGAACGTGAACAGTTGAGTCAAAACATATACAACCTCCTCTAGTCAACGTACAAAATGTGGAGAACATTATAAACTGTGTAACGCGCATTAAAGCACTTTACATGTTCCCCCTATCACACTTCAATTCCTACCTTTCAATTTCTCACTCTGATCAAACTATACCGTGATCTCACCCTCGACTCCGTTGTATTTTCCCTCTCCTTATTTTCCTAGTATCCTATATTCCTGTATCCTTCCAATTTCCCATGATTATATCAATTGAATTGATTCATTTTATGCTTTTATACAGGGTGCTTCAACGAAAACTAAACAGAGACTATATCTACTAAGATATTCATTTCTGATCAAAACGCAAAAACAGGTCAATTTTTGTTTCAAGGAGGACATCTTTTGGGGTACAAAACTTGCCTGAAATATCAACCCCCTAGGCGATGGTTGCAATCCTTGAACATTTTGAATAGGGAAAATTGGTCGAGTGATGATTAAAAAGAAAGGTGGTATCTTTGTCTACATCGCCTTGAACGAATTTCCATTTTTAATTGAAAACTGTAAAAGATACAGGGTGAGCAACTGAAAGATAGGGAAGACTATTTCCCTGAGACTATTCAAGTTTCAGTGAAGTAAAATGGAACAGATCCATGCTGATCAATGGCAGTCAACATCAAGTACCATCCTCATCTCGAATTTCAACCCCTAGAGCAGGGGTGACCACCCTTGAAAATTTGGAAGAGGGTAGATGGGTCGAGTGATAACTCGAAAGAAAGGTATTATCTTTGTCTGCATCCCCGTGAACGAATTTTCATTTTGATTGAAAACTGTAGAAGATACAGAGTGAGCTACTGAAAAATAGAAGAGACTATCTATCGCCCTGAGCTATTCAAGTATTAGTGCAAAAAAATGAAACAGATTCATTCCAGATCAAAGGCTGTCATCTTTGATCTAAATGAATCTATTCCAGTTTTTCGCACTTATACTCCAATAGTCTTGGGGCGATAGTATTCTCTATTTTTCATTGTCTCACTCTGTATCTTCTACAGTTTTCAATCGAAAATGAAAAATTCTTTCCTTTTCAACCTTGTTCTGTTTAATTCATTGTAATTTGAAATATTAATTTTTTTTAATAAATTGTAAATAGACAGAACGTGTGCATTGAGGGGATGAGAATACTTTTCACTTATCGAATTGATAGGCCTAGGTTAGACTTCTAAGATTAGGTTAGATCTAACCTAACCTACGCAAGTGTTTGAAAGTAGCCAACTGCCCATTTAGCGACCAGAAGGGGATATTTGCTATTTTGTTGTAAGGTTCCTTAAGAACAAAAACGTCGCCCTTGCTTCACCCCTTGAAGTTAGTTAGATAAGTATTTTTCTTTTTTTTGTAAATTAATTGAAGGCTCCTTGTAAATATATATATCAATTTAATTAATTTAAATTGAAACTGTTTAAATTTTAATAGAGAATTCAGAGATACGTGCTCTGCAATATTTCAAGATACTCGTGACTCTACCGAGCAGCCGGGGCTATCTCTTTAAAAGTTTCAATATCGTTATAACAGTGTTGAGGATAATCCTTCGATAAGTATTCGGCGCATTGCAAAACAGTTGCAAATGCTCAAAGGTAGTGTGGTGTGCTTTGAAAAGAGAAGAGAGGAACTGCACCCTTATCATCGATAGTGAGTGCAGGCATTGAATGCAGAGGACGAGCAGCATCGAACCACATTTTGCCGCTGGATTCTAGAGCAACATGCTGAAGATTTTATGGTCTGTTGAATCATGCTTCACAAGAGATGGTATAAATAATTTTCCTAATGATTATTTATGGGCCCTGCAGAATCCAAATGCGGTCAGGCAAAGATGTTTCCAAAGGAGGTTCAGTATCAGCCTTCGAGTTTGCCTTTATAGTAATAGCTTCTTGAACATTAACATTTTGATTAACAGATTGAATGCCATTACCTATAGCAATTTTTACAGAACACGTTCCGCTCAATTTTATTGTGAGTATGTATTATCAATATGACAAGCACCTCCACATCAAGGAAGCACATTTGTTGACTTGTTGAATGAATATTTTCCAAAAAGTTGAATTGGTAGGGGAAGTCCAATTGGTTGTCCACGACGGTCATCTGATCTCAACCCGTTAAACTTTTATGTATGGGGATATATGAAACAACTCGTCTACAATGTAGAGATAACAAATTTCGGGCGGTTACAAGAAGAAACAAACAATGTCGACTAAAGAATCAAAAATGACAATGTCCATCATATTGTTCTGCGTTTAGTTCTTCGTGGATGAAGTTGAAGGCGGTCATTCTGAGCAACTCTTGTAATAATTGATATGATTTTATTTTATTATTTTCATTAATAGTTTTTCACAACTTTGAAACATAATTTCAATTCAAAATTATGTATTTTGTCACCACAGAATCGTTCCTGAATCTTCAGGGAATTCTCTAGCATCTTGTAGTGCGTTTCTATCGCAAAAACCATAAACATAGATCACATCTGCATATTCTTTATCAACGAAGGTATGCAATATCAATTCGAAAAATTTGAGGTTTCAACAATAAATAATATCGAAAAAGATATTCTGACGTTTATCTATCAAGAAGTATTCAACATTCTTGGTAATCATTTTACGATTGTCTTCTTCTGTAAAACAAGATATGTATTTCATTCCATCTATAGTAACATAGATCACACATTCTTTATTGTATTTTGAAAATTTTGATTTCAGCTGTTCTCACTGATCTGTCTTAGAATTTCTTCAGGAACCACCTCTCAAAGTTAGTCATAGAGCTTGGAGGAGAACCTGTATATGAAAGAAAGAATTAGGCACTTTCATCTTTCGAATCTCGACGTTTTCAATTTTTCGGTCAGCTCTACAATAATTGCATATAAACTTAATTCGGACTATCAAAAACAAAGCAAACAATTATCAAATTGATCCAGTCATTCTTAAGTGATGCTCACCAACGAATAGCATTCCACTTCTTTTTGTACAGAGTGTTCCGCCAGGAATTTTCCATATTTATATCTCAGCTATGGATCGAATCAACTCTATATTCACGGAGGTTTCTAGAACTAGAATATTATACATATTTTCCCACTTCCTATTCTTCCAGAAGTAGTCTCCAACTCGCATATTTCAAAGGTAAATCCCCATTTTTTATTGTAGATTATGATTTCACATTCACTTTTGAGTTGTTTTCGTGTATCTCACTCCTTATGTGAATTTTACAATTTTCGAGTAATCACTCATTTCACGAACAAATGTTAAAAAATAGAATGAAAATTTTCGATCTCACATTTCTAGCAAAGTTCTGAATTATTTCGTTATTGTTGATATTGATTTTTGAAATAATTGATGAAATGGCAAGAGTTGCTTACACGAATGAAAACTCTTCAATTATTATAACTGAAGGGCTTGGAAAAACAATCCTACACTGCCTGATAGGTAGTTTTGAGAAAAAAGGATTTTATATTTTTTCCAAATACTGAAAAAACGCGACATTTTATTCTTTATGTAGAATGGACAGGGTTAGTACAACACATAAAAATATAGTTGACTAAAAGAAGAATTTTTCCAAATGCTCCGAAACATAAAAATATTGTGGCTCATGTCGTTATTGCCAATAAAGAAACTTTCTCTGAAATTATCCGAGTCTTTCTACTAAATGGTCTTCTGATTTATCCTAGTCTTCTTACTGTAAAACTGCGATAATTTCTTTATAGAAGCTCACAGCTTTGATGTCTTCGTTTTCAATATCTCTTGATAAAATGACGGATTTCCTTATTCTTTTTCCCTGAAAACATTTTTGTAGTCTTCGTTAAGCAAATGTTTCAGTTTTAGAATATGGTATTGTAGTTTTCTTGACCAATTTCAAAACAGCATATTTTTCTAAACTTCAGTTCTTCTCCGTTTCGGCGTGTCCACATTTTTCTCCGTTATAAGTCTCTATCTTGAGGTAGATGGGCATGTTCATCTGTAAAAACTTATATTTTTCTGTTGTTAATACTCCATCTTTGACAAGTTGCTGCCATAAGCTAATAGGTTCTTGTTTTGTTTTCCTCAATTATCAATGTAGACTACAAGTTTTTTAGCAATCTTTCGGTCAGCTCTCATAATAATTGCATATAAACTTAATTGGGACTATCAAAAACAAAGCAAACAATTATCAAATTGATCCAGTCATTCTCAAGTGATGCTCACCAACGAATAGCATTCCACTTCTTTTTGTACAGAGTGTTCCGCCAGGAATTTTCCATATTTATATCTCAGCTATGGATCGAATCAACTCTATATTCACGGAGGTTTCTAGAACTAGAATATTATACATATTTTCCCACTTCCTATTCTTCCAGAAGTAGTCTCCAACTCGCATATTTCAAAGGTAAATCCCCATTTTTTATTGTAGATTATGATTTCACATTCACTTTTGAGTTGTTTTCGTGTATCTCACTCCTTATGTGAATTTTACAATTTTCGAGTAATCACTCATTTCACGAACAAATGTTAAAAAATAGAATGAAAATTTTTGATCTCACATTTCTAGCAAAGTTCTGAATTATTTCGTTATTGTTGATATAGATTTTTGAAATAATTGATGAAATGGCAAGAGTTGCTTACACGAATGAAAACTCTTCAATTATTATAACTGAAGGGCTTGGAAAAACAATCCTACACTGCCTGATAGGTAGTTTTGAGAAAAAAAGGATTTTATATTTTTTCCAAATACTAAAAAACGCGACATTTTATTCTTTATGTAGAATGGACAGGGTTAGTACAACACATAAAAAATATAGTTCACTAAAAAGAAGACTTTTTCCAAATGCTCCGAAATATAAAAATATTGTGGCTCATGTCGTTATTGCCAATAAAGAAACTTTCTCTGAAATTATCCGAGTTTTCTACTAAAGGGTCTTCTGATTTATCCTAGTCTTCTTACTGTAAAACTGCGATAATTTCTTTATAGAAGCTCACAGCTTTGATGTCTTCTATTTTAAGATTTCTTGATAAAATGACGGATTTTCCTTATTCTTTTTTCCCCTGAAAACATTTTTGTAGTCTTCGTTAAGCAAATGTTTCAGTTGTAGAATATGGTATTGTAGTTTTCTTGACTAATTTCAAAACAGCATATTTTTCTAAACTTTAGTTTTTCTTTTTCGTCTGTGACATTCTCCTCCGTTACAGTGGTTTGCAAGTATTCGAATAAAAAAATTCTTTTTATGTCATGACAGTTACAATAAAGATTCTCTTCCTTTTCTTTCGGCATCCATGGAACGTTTCCACTATTTTTCTATAAAAACAAAGTCTCTATCTTGAGGTAGATGGGCATGTTCATCTGTAAAAAACTTATATTTTTCTGTTGTTAATACTCCATCTTTGACAAGTTGCTGCCATAACCTAATAAGTTCTTGTTTTGTTTTCCTCAATTATCAATGTAGACTACAAGTTTTTTAGCAATCTTTCGGTCAGCTCTCATAATAATTGCATATAAACTTAATTGGGACTATCAAAAACAAAGCAAACAATTATCAAATTGATCCAGTCATTCTCAAGTAATGCTCACCAACGAATAGCATTCCACTTCTTTTTGTACAGAGTGTTCCGCCAGGAATTTTCCATATTTATATTTCAGCTATGGATCGAATCAACTCTATATTCACGGAGGTTTTTAAAACTAGAATATTATACATATTTTCCCACTTCCTATTCTTCCAGAAGTAGTCTCCAACTCGCATATTTCAAAGGTAAATCCCCATTTTTTATTGTAGATTATGATTTCACATTCACTTTTGAGTTGTTTTCGTGTATCTCACTCCTTATGTGAATTTTACAATTTTCGAGTAATCACTCATTTCACGAACAAATGTTAAAAAATAGAATGAAAATTTTCGATCTCACATTTCTAGCAAAGTTCTGAATTATTTCGTTATTGTTGATATTGATTTTTGAAATAATTGATGAAATGGCAAGAGTTGCTTACACGAATGAAAACTTTTCAATTATTATAATTGAAGGGCTTGGAAAAACAATCCTACACTGCCTGATAGATAGTTTTGAAAAAAAAGGATTTTATATTTTTTCCAAATACTAAAAAACGCGACATTTTATTCTTTATGTAGAATGGACAGGGTTAGTACAACACATAAAAAATATAGTTGACTAAAAAGAAGAATTTTTCCAAATGCTCCGAAATATAAAAATATTGTGGCTCATGTCGTTATTGCCAATAAAGAAACTTTCTCTGAAATTATCCGAGTCTTTTACTAAATGGTCTTCTGATTTATCCTAGTCTTCTTACTGTAAAACTGCGATAATTTCTTTATAGAAGCTCACAGCTTTGATGTCTTCGTTTTCAATATCTCTTGATAAAATGACGGATTTCCCTTATTCTTTTTTCCCATGAAAACATTTTTGTAGTCTTCGTTAAGCAAATGTTTCAGTTTTAGAATATGGTATTGTAGTTTTCTTGACCAATTTCAAAACAGCATATTTTTCTAAACTTCAGTTCTTCTTTTTCGGCTGTGACATTCTTCTCCGTTATAGTGGTTTGTAATCATTCGAATAAAAAAATCTTTTTATGTCATGACAACTTGCTGCCATAAACTAATAAGTTCTTGTTTTGTTTTCCTCAATTGTCAATGTAGACTACAAGTTTTTTAGCAACGTGATGTTTTCTCTATTTGAAGTGTTTCTACAATATGCTAGCAATTTATTCGAAACATTTTTTAGCGACATATACTCATAACCAATATCAGTTACGCAGTCATACATCCTTAAGTTGTACGTCGAAACCTTTCGAAGATAGAATGCTGGACAGTTGAAAGATTAGGGACAGGCAATCCTTGTTTCAATACAGAAGAAATAACGAATGTATTTGCCCTTACAAATAATTTTGTGCTCTTCCTGGTGTACTTCTTTTTGAAAATTCAGCCTACGTACCCAACGAAGATGACGCAAAATATATTTTACACTTTCCACAATTTTATATTCACGCATGTTTCACTCTTCGGCATTACAAAGCCAATATTTTAATCCTACAAATATACGTCTATATATACACAACCAAATTTATATGAAATCACTCGGTATTTCAGATTATTGGATCTTTGACTACCTGGGAAGAATGAAGTGTTTTGTTGTAAAAAAACTGGATAGTATGATAAGAAATGTTGAGTTATCACCACATGTTTGGGATATTGTACCTAACGGTCACTGATATTTGAAACTGTGAATTTCAAAATTTAAAGAAGCCTATAATCATAATTGAAAATGCCTTACGTTGGATTGTCCGATGTGCAGAGTGGTCGAATAATTGCTCTCGTTGAAGAAGAGGTGACACAGAGGGATATAGCGGACACAATGGGGGTATCAAAGGGGGTAATTTCAAAAACCTACACCCGATACGTGGAGCTAAAATCTCTGGAAAATAGTCGTAGGAAGATCACTCCAGAAGAACAAGACCGCTTTTTGTGACAAATTGAAAGAAGAGACCCTAGTACGTCGCACCCCATAATCCAAAGGCAATTTCTGGAAGCAACAGGCATCAGTGTATCAATCGAAACGATATGTCGAAGACTTCGTTTAAGGGGTTTATACAGCAGAAGACCCTTAAGAGATTAAGAGAACAGACCTAATTGGTGTACCGAGCATAGAAATTGAAATATTGAGAATTGGCGAAATATTCTTTTTTCGGATGAGACCAGAATTGGTGTTCGATCAGATAACCGCCAGATTCGGGTTTTAAAGGGTCGTGGAAGACAACCTAGATAACGAGCAGCAAGCAAATTCCGAAATACCAAGGGAGCAGTGTGATGTTTTGGGGTAGCATTATTCTGGGAGGCAAAACAGATTCGATTTACGTGGACGTAGTGCTGCAGCCCATAGTGAGACTCTCGCGAGGTGCCCACGGTGAGAATTTCACTTTTATGCAAGAAAATGCTCCTCCACATACCAGCAACCTCTCGCGACATTATCTTGAAATAGAAGGAATCGCTATTTTCGACTGGCAACTTGCTCTCCAGACCTAAATCTTATTGAACATTTATGGAATAATTTCAAAAGGAAAATTAGATCGCACCTGGATAATTCAAGAACCTCACAACAGTTCATCCAAGCCGCCACAGAAGAGTGGCAGAAAATCACCCCAGAGGAGGTCAAAAACCTAACCGAAAGCATGCCTTGACTGATTTAGGCTTGTATCAGGGCAAGAGGAGGTAATACAAGCTACTGAGGTCGAGAAAAAACACCTACTTCGGGAGAAAACAATTTTCAATTCTTTTACTACATGCGGAAAGAGTCTCTTATTAAAGTAAAACTTTTATTACATCGTCTCACACTTTTTCGTCTGTGTGTTGCATGTTGCGTGACGGTCGGCCGCGGAGTAGGGATAAAGTGAAAAGCGATCGTCAGAGCAGCCAAGGCCAATATGGCGGCGCCTATAGTTCCCAGCAGCTACCGTGTAGTGTATAGACTATTACTTATTTGTGCCAGTGCTCCAGCTATTTTGTTGGTTTTTGTCAGTGTTTAATGTCGAATGTGAGTAACTGTCCACGTATTTTAGTTACCCTAGAATATCGGTTACATTTATAAACTGTGAAACTCATGATGAAGATGGAATTGATAATAGAATGATTGTAAATAATTGAAAAACGGATCAAAATGACTCAACGATAATGAAATATTGTTTTCAGGTTTTTAATATGTGTATATAATCTAAATAATTGTTAAGTATTATTATTATTATTACTCTAAGTTCAATAAAATATTAGTTGGAGAGTTAGTCTACTTTTGTCATTATGATAACTCTTTTCTCATTAAACTAAAGAAAAGAATCCTACTCAAATACGAGTAAATTTTTTGACAAAGAAGATGACACTATAATTCTGAAAATTTTGATACAAAAATGATAAAACAATGGTGCTATCGCCTTGATCTTTTCAAATATTTATGTTAAATGTCATATCAATTCAACCAGAACTAGCGAAATTTTTGTAGAACCATTTTCACCAGACTTAATCTATCGATTATTTCAATACAATGCAAATCCAAAGAGGATTGATGCATTTCAATCACTTTTGTGAGGCAACCCCATACTCCAAGGGCAATTTCTGGAAGCAACAGGCATCAGTGTATCAGTCGAAACGATATGTCGAAGACTTCGTTTTGGGGTTTATACAGCAGAAGGCCTTAAGAGTTCCGGAGCTAACCAAACAATAAAAATTTAACAGACTCTATTGGTGTTTCGAGCACTAAAATTGGAATATGGAGAATGGACCACAGGAGTGTGGCGTAACGACGGCCATTTTGTTGAAGCAGGTCAGTGTCCACTTTCCAAACAAAGTTAGAAGCAGTGTTAATTTCCATAAGGACAATTTCAAATCGTGATTATTTTTTATCCAGGAAGTTCCTGAACATGTGAGTACATTTTACGATTGAATTATGTGATAAATTAAAGAATTTCACTAATAGCCAATTATTATGCTCGTAAGAATATGTATTTAGACCTAGTTATTGAACTAGTGAGGTTAGGATCTGTAGGTGATTATATACGTTTTACATATTTGGTGTTTTTGAAACTATTTCAGAAGAATTTTTAATGGCATCTTAACATGTTCTCAATTTATCCTCAATGTTGGAGTTCTTCAAAAGCGATGCCAAGCTTGTAACTCGAGGAGAAAATGCTGTAGAGTCCGGTCATGTGAAAGACATGGCATTTGATGGAGAACTTCTCATCATTCGCGGCAATGTTCATGCTAGCATGCGGGATCGTTTATATAAAGTATGAGACCAAAGTAGCGAATGGGTTCTGTAGCATACTGAAAAAATTCATTTTCTAGATAAAACTTGACACAGACAAGTGTATCGAAGAAGCCAGTTGTACATGCCCAAGAGGTCAGTTGGTGTGTCATCACATGGCAGCATTGTCGATTTTTGGTTATCACAATATATCTGTAACAGATATAACTTGTACATGGAAGAGCAGAAAACCTCATACCAATGCAGTACAAAGTATCGATGAACTCTATTCAACAAAGCCACATACTTCTACGAATGGTATGCTGAGCGAGGAAAATATTTTAAAGTTCAAATCAAACCTCGGAAAATTACAAAGTGCTGTAGGATTCACACAAAAATATATAAAATAAATTAAAACAATTATTGCAACTCCAAAATCCTAACCTCACAAATTCAATAAATAGGGCAAATTACATATTTTTAGGACATAATGAGTTTACTCTTTGTCAAATTCTTCAATTTATCACATAATTCAATCATAAAATGTACTCACATGTTCAGGAACTTCCTGGATAAAAAATAATCACGATTTGAAATTGTCCTTATGGAAATTAACACTGCTTCTAACTTTGTTTGGAAAGTAGACACTGACCTTTCTCAACAAAATGGCCGTCGTTACGTCATTACTCCTGTGGTCCATTGGCGAAATGTTCTTTTATCGGATTAGACAAGAATTGGTGTTCGATCAGATGAGCGCCGGATTCAAATTCAGACAAATTCCGAAATACCAAGGGGGCACTGTGATGTTTTGGAGTGGCATTATGCTGGGAGGCAAAACAGATTTGATTTCGTTTTCTACGAGTGTAACGGCTAGAAATTATGTGGACTTTGTGCTGGAGCCCATAGTGAGACTCTGGCGAGCTGCCAACGGTGAGAATTTCACTTTTATGCAAGAAAATGCTCTTCCACATACCAGCAACCTCTCACGACATTATCGTGAAACAGAGGGAATCGCTATTTTGGACTTGCCAGCGAGCTTTCCAGACCTAAATACTATTGAATATTTATGGAATAATTTCAAAAGAAAAATTAGATCGCACCAGGATAATCCAAGAACCCCACAACAGCTCATCCAAGCCGCCACAGAAGAGTGGCAGAATATCACTCTAGAAGAGGTCGAAAACCTAATCCAAAGCATGCCTAGACGGATTCTGGATTGTATCAGGACAAGAGGAGGTAATACAAGCTACTGAGGTCGAGAAAAAAATACATACTCCGTGAGAAAACAATTTTCTATTTTTTTACTACATGCGGAAAGAGTCTCTTATTTTCTTTTATTTGTTCCTTTATCAAAATGAACCTTGATTTATTTCTTTTTCAATTGAAATATCTGAAAAGGATCACTTCTAACAGTCCTTCGAAATTTCCAAAATCCCTGAAGTAATATTCAAAATATCGGGTGATTCCATATAAACTTGGTTGTGTGTATTTATCTTTATATACAAGAGAAATATTTTCAATTAACAACAATCAAAATAGTAATCTTTGTAAAGTGAAGCCATTGATATGTTATGGTGGATCTAAAATAATTTAAGGATTGCTCTTACGACTATAATGGCTAGTATTTTTAAGAAATTGTTGCAATATGATCTCTAACACTTTTTTTGTGTCTACCTCCGCCTCCGAACATTTGCTGACACAGTATTGGAACTGTTTTTGGACAGTTTTTCAAGCCATATATTACTGAAAACGCTTTCTTACAGACTATTCTTAAGACCGTCAATTTTTATGAGATACTGGATTTTCGACGATGCATTTCAATCACTTTTGCCGCATCAAATTTGTGAGGCAACCTACGAGGGGTTTCTAAGAAGAATTCATAACTGTATTGAACAAAATGGAAATAATTTTGACTATTTGGTTAAATAATTTGATTTCCGTAGGAAACTTTGTTACTTCGAAAGGAACTCTTGTCGTTACATTTCGGCAAACAACAATAAAAATAACGTTGAAGTTTCGTCTGCTTATTCCTGAATTTCATAAAACGACTGAAAGATAATAAGTTTCAAAATTTCTCTAAAAAGAATTGAAAAATTCAACAACTACTGTTTCTAGTAACCAAAATTCGAACTATCAACTGTACATCTGAACGATGCACAGAATTTTGTACGATGCGCAATGTGTGGAGTGAAAGCAGGTTAGAGTGAGGATGCTAACAAACGGCACTACGAGGTCTGGCTATTAAATAACGAGACTGGTTACGAAAAAGGGGTTCAATATAAAAATTATTCTGCATTCGAATGCTCCTCTTCAATATACTCCCCTTTCCTCGCCACATACCTTTCCATACTTTTTTCCATTGATCGAAGCAGTGCTGGAAGTCTTCTTTGGTGAGGGCCTTTAGGAGCTCTGGCGTTTTTTGCTCAACTGCTTCCATCGACTCGAATCGGGTCCCTTTCAAAGTAGATTTTATCTTCGGAAAAAAAAGGAGCACGGTGCCAAATCTGGCGTGTAAGGCGCGTGTTCGAGCACTGGAGTGCACTTACTGACCAAATACTGCTTCACAGATAGCGCTTTATGGGCAGGTTTTTTGGCACCAACTTCGTATAGATTTTTTTCTTGTGTAATTCCTCGTGTGAAATTTTTCTAATTGTTTTTTTTATCGACTTTTACAGCCTCGGCTATCATCCGGATACTTATTCGACACTCTGCACGCACAATTTGATTGACTTTGATCGCTGTTTCCGGAGTTAAAACAGTGACAGGGCGACCTGGGCGCTGGTCTCACGGAAGCGCTTACACCACTCAAAAACACGCGCACAAGATAGATACTTATCCCCGTAGACCTCAGCCGGAGTTTTATTCAATTTAACGAGAAATTTGAGATTGATACGTTGCTCCTGGTTTTTGTCCCACGTGGTTTTCGGCACGAGAAAAAACACGTTCGTTCCGAACCGCTACTACACAAATACTGTAATAGTAACGAAAACATGTTTTGGTACCCGCATAGATAGACATGATATCTAAATACCCAACGCACTACTGGTTTTTTTTTCCTACTCTAGGGCGCCCTCTAAATGCACAGTCTCTTCATTTAATAGCGTATATCACCCCGCAGCGTAATCCATTCTGTAAGAAAACTGGACCTAGTGCTAGAGCCCATAGTGAGACTCTGGCGAGGTGCCAACGTTGAGAATTTCACTTTTATGCAAGAAAATGCTCCTTCACATACCAGCAACCTCTCGCGACATTATCTTGAAACAGAAGGAATCGCTATTTTCGACTGGCCAGCTTGCTCTCCAGACCTAAATCCTATTGAACATTTATGGAATAATTTCAAAACGAAAATTAGATCGCACCAGGATAATCCAAGAACCCCACAATAGTTCATCCAAGCCGCCACAGAAGAGTGGCAGAATATCACCCCAGTGGAGGTCAAAAACCTAATCCAAAGCATGCCTAGACGGATTTAGGCTTGTATCAGGGCAAGAGGAAGGAATACAAGCTACTGAGGTCGAGAAAAAACACCTACTCCGTGAGAAAACAATTTTCAATTCTTTTACTACATGCGGAAAGAGTCTCTTATTAAAGTAAAACTTTTATTACATCGTCTCACACTTTTTCGTCTGTGTGTTGCATGTTGCGTGACGGTCGGCCGCGGAGTATGGATAAAGTAAAAAGCGATCCTCAGAGCAGCCAAGGCCAATATGGCGGCGCCTATAGTTCGCAGCAGCTACCGTGTAGTGTATAGACTATTACTCATTTTGTCAGTGTTTAATGTCGAATGTGAGTAACTGTCCACGTATTTTAGTTACCCTAGAATATTGGTTACATTTATAAACTGTGAAACTCATGATGAAGATGGAATTGATAATAGAATGGTTGTAAATAATTGAAAAACGGATCAAAATGACTCAACGATAATAAAATATTGTTTTCAGGTTTTTAATATGTGTATATAATCTAAATAATTGTTAAGTATTATTATGTATGTCGTACTCTAAGTTCAATAAAAATATTAGTTGGAGACTTAGTCTACTTTTTGTCTTTATGATAACTCTTTTCTCGTTAAACTAAAGAAAAGAATCCTCAAATACGAGTACATTTTTTGACAAAGAAGATGACATTATAATTCTGAAAATTTTGATACAAAAATGATAAATCAATGGTGCTATCGCCTTGATCTTTTCAATTATTTATGTTAAATGTCATATCAATTCAACCAGAACTAGCGAAATTTTTGTAGAACCATTTTCACCAGACTTGATCTATCGATTATTTCAATACAATGCAAATCCAAAGAGGATTGATGCATTTCAATCACTTTTGTGAGGCAACCCCATACTCCAAGGGCAATTTCTGGAAGCAACAGGCATCAGTGTATCAGTCGAAACGATATGTCGAAGACTTCGTTCAAGGGGTTTATACAGCAGAAGGGCTTAAGAGTTCCAGAGCTAACCAGACAATAAAAATTTAACAGACTCTATTGGTGTTTCGAGCACTAAAATTGGAATATGGAGAATTGGCGAAATGTTCTTTTTTCGGATTAGACCAGAATTGGTGTTCGATCAGATGACCGCCGGAATTTGAGATTGATACGTTGCTCCTGGTTTTTGTCCCACGTGGTTTTCGGCACGAGAAAAAACACGTTCGTTTCGAACCGCTACTACACAAATACTGTAATAGTAACGAAAACATGTTTTGGTACCCGCATAGATAGACAAGATATCTAAATACCCAACGCACTACTCGTTTTTTTTCCTACTCTAGGGCGCCCTCTAAATGCACAGTCTCTTCATTTAATAGCGTATATCGCCCCGCAGCGTAATCCATTCTGTAAGAAAAGTACCTGAAAGTAATTATACAAAAAATCTGCTCAAAAAAATTGTCAACATTTTTTTCATTGCTAAGTTGGCACAACTGGTTACTATACTGACGCGGAATTTGAACGCGGTCTGTCATTTAGTTTGTTTATAGTGTATCAATTCTCACAAGTGTGTTTTCCGATTTTTACAATGGATAAAAATATCAAACAAAGAATTTGTCTCAAATTTTGTATTGCAAATGGAATTTCGTGTGCCGAATCGCTGAAAATGTTACAGAAGGCTTGCGGTTAATCGGCTTTATCAAAAACACATGCATATGAGTGCATTCAACAGCGGCCGGGATGTGGAACAAGATTTGCCTCGCTGTGGTCGGCCATCAATATCTTCAACTGAAGTTAACATCGATGAAGTGAAGAAAATGGTAATTGAAAATCGTCATTTAAGTTTGAGAGATATATGCAATGGACATTCTGTGTCTCACGAATCAATTCATACCATATAATAATAATAATAATAATAATAATTTCTTTATTTCAATCACTCTACAGCATACGTATCAATAATATTCTAGTATGTTTACATAGAATATGGAACAACTAATACAATGAAACAAAGACAAACGATTGATTACCCCGGTGGAGAGAAAAGTCATGGATTTTGCACCACGATAATGCACCATCTCACAAAGCTATCATTATGAATGAATGTATATATACAGGGTGCTTCAACGAAAACTAAACAGAGGCTATATCTACCAAGATATTCGTTTCTGATCAAAACGCAAGAACAGGTCAATTTTTGTTTTAAGGGGGACATCCTTTGGGGTACAAAACTTGCCTGAAATATCAACCCCCTAAGCGGGGGTTGCGATCCTTGAACATTTTGAATGTTGAATGTTGAATGACTATTCAAGTTTCAGTGAAGTAAAATGGAACAAATCCATGCTGATCAATGGCAGTCAACATCAAGTACCATCCTCATCTCGAATTTCAACCCCTAGAGCAAGGGTGACCACCCTTGAAAATTTGGAAGAGGGTAGATGGGTCGAGTGATACCTCGAAAGAAAGGTATTATCTTTGTCTGCATCTCCGTGAAAGAATTTTCATTTTTGATTGAAAACTGTAGAAGATACAGAGTGAGCTACTGAAAAATAGAGGATACTATCTATCGCCCTGAGCTATTCAAGTATTAGTGCAAAAAATGGATCAGATTCATTTAGATAGATCAAAGGCTTCCAGTTTTGATCCGCATCTATTACTTTTCCAATAATCTTGGGGCGATAGTCTTCTATTTTTCAGTGACTCACTCTGTATCTTCTACAGTTTTCAATCAAAAATGAAAATTCTTTCACGGGAATGCAGACAAAGATAATACCTTTCCTTCGAGATATCACTCGACCCATCTACCCTCTTCCAAATTTTCAAGGGTTATCACCCCTGCTCCAGGGGTTGATATTCGTGATGAGGATGGTATTTGATGATGACTGCCATTGATCAACATGGATCTGTTCCATTTTACTTCACTGAAACTTGAATAGTCTCGGGGAAATAGTCTTCCCTATCTTTCAGTTGCTCACCCTGTATCTTTTACAGTTTTCAATTGATAATGGTAATTCGTTCAAGGCAACGTAGACAAAGATACCTCCTTTCTTTTGAGTCATCACTCGACCCATCTTCCTTATTCAAAACGTTCAAGGATTGCAACCGCCGGTTAGGGGGTTGATATTTCAGGCAAGTATTGTACCCCAAAAGATGTCCCTCTTGAAACAAAAATTGACCTGTTTTTGCGTTTTGATCAGAAATGAATATCTTGGTAGATATAGCCTCTGTTTAGTTTTCGTTGAAGCACCCTGTATAAAAGAAAGTCGTGTTAGGTACACTATTTATAACTCAAGAACGGCTGTATAGATGTGGCTGAAAATTGGTATGTAGGTAGCTGAAAGCCAGGAGACCGACATAGGATACTGTTTATCCCGTTCGACAGTGTTCTTGTGTGAGTTGGATGTATGGATGACAATTTGATTTTTGTAGGAAATCAATATTAATAAAGTGAAGTGAACTATAAAACAAAAAAAAAGGAAAAATGAAGTTTATGATACTTTAATGAAGGCAATCGATGATGAAAATGGTGGTTTATATTTCCTAGATGCCACTGATGGAACTGGTATGACATTCCTCATGTCAATAGTTTTAGCTACTGTCCGTGCCAGATCCAACATAGCGGTTGCAGTTGCTTCTTCTGGAATAGCAGCCTCATTGTTACAAGGATGCCGTACGGCTCATTCAGCATTAAAATTACCATTAAATCTTCAAGCTATTGAAGAACCAACGTGTAATATTGCAAAACACTCAGCATCTGGGACGAAAGTTTTACGCAATGACTCCAGATGTTTTGGAGGAGCTATGATTTTACTGTCTGGCGATTTCCGCCAAACACTGTCAGAAATTCCAAGATCTACGGCTGCCGACGATTTAAACGCTTGCCTCAAATCGTCGAATCTATGGCGCTATGTGAAGGAACTGCAACTGACAACAAACATGAGAGTTACATTGCTTAATGATACATCTGCTGAAGATTTCTCGGAGCAATCGCTGACTATCAGTAATAGTCAAGTACCTGTCCATGAATCGAGCGTATTGATATCGTTTCCAAATAATTTCTATAATTTTATCCCATCAAAAGACGAACTTATCAACAATGTTTTTCCAAACATTATTTCTAACTACAAAAATAATGAATGGTTGAGTGAGCGAGCTAAGAATAAAGATTTAGATGACCTGAACTACATTATTCAAAATAAGATCATTGGGACAAAGCATTCATTCAAATCTATTGACTACGTCACAAATGAAGATGAAGCCACCAACTAACCAATTGAATTTTTAAACTACTTGGATGTGCCTGGCTTACCACCGCACAATTTGCGTCTGAAGGTTGGCTCCGTAGTAATCATGCTTCGAAACATAAACCAACCAAAACTGTGTGAAGACAAAAATGTAATTTACACGACGATACTGAAAGGAAAATTCAAAGGTGAGGAAGTTCTCATTCCGAGGATCCTGATAATCCCAACCGATATGCCGTTTGAATTTAAAAGACTTCAATTTTCGATCCGTCTTGCATTTGCCATGACTATCAACAAATCACAAGGCCAATCCTTAAATGTTTGTGGTTTGAATCTGGAACATCCATGTTTTTCCCATGGTCAATTATATGTGGCATGTTCACGGGTCGGAAGACCATCTACATTGTTTGTTTTTGCTTCTGATAATAAAACAAAAAATGTCGTGTATCGCAAGGTACTTAAGTGAAGAGCAACCTATGTACTAAAATACTGAAATAATAATGAATGATTGATGTAGGTACTAAATTTTTTTTTTTAATTTTTTCTAATAAAAAAAAATTAATAAATTCCAAAATCTGCTTATTTATTACCTTTAAGGCAGAACAGAGTTCGCCGGGTCAGCTAGTTTCTGATTAAAACTCAACTAATACCATCGTACAACCACCATATTCACCTGATTTGGCTCCGGCCGCCTTTTTCTTTCCGAAAACTCAAATTACCACTTCAAAGTACCCGTTTTGAATTAATAAAAGAGCATTCGTGTTGATTCCGGAAAAAGCGTTTGAAAAATGTTATGATTGAATTATTCGTTTGCTTAATTGTATTATTTCAAAAGGTGCCTACTTTGAAGGCGTTACAATAAATTTGGATGAAAAATGAATATTTTGTTTCATTGACCAATTTCTGGTACTTTTTTGACAGAATATATGTCCAACCAATGCGGTATGTCCTCCTACTCTCTACTCTCTAGTCTTCTTTGTAAATGCAAAAATTCATATCAGAGCCACCTTACTTAGTTAGTATTGTCGAGAAATATATACAGAATGATCAATCTTGGTCTAGTAAAATTTTATCTTCTGTATACAATCCCTTTTCGACATGACTGACTCATCGCCTTGAAAAAGAACACTTTAATATATGTGTCTAATATCAATTCGCACTTCAGAAGTACTGATTGATGTCAAGTTGACATAAAATAAAACAAATAAAACTTTATTTCACAAGTTGTTTAATCAACCTTATTTATGTTCAATCATTGATTAACATTGTTATATTTGCAGCCATGAGTAGAGAGTTCATTTAAGTAAGTTATAAACCGTAGCAATGCCAAGTTAATCGCTAAAATACCTTGGAAGTACTACTGATACAACAACTAATTATCGGCTCATTAACTGGGGCAAAAGGAGAACAAAATCAAATTAAGGCGACTGGCAGACAAGACGAGAGTAAAACGAAAAAATAGATGCAGGAGGCAGCAGACAGTCGTATAATATTCTCACTTCCTTTCGTCAAAAGCAGTGAGATACGTGTTTTCTCAAACAGAACCGGATCCTTGAACAACTAAGATACATTATACTTTATTTGAGGAATAAATAATACAATTATGGTGAAAATAATTCCAAAAGTTTAATGGCAGCTTACGTAGATCATCTTCGATGATACTATTTAGAATTCTTGGAAATACAACCCGACAAAGTCATATAGAAAAAAAATGGTCCCTATAAAGGATGGACCAAATTCGAAGTTTTAGTTTATATAGAGAAAACTGATCCCCTCTCTCTCGTGCTTGATTTTCAAGAAAAACTCATTGATGAAAACAGATTTCAGCTATCTTTTTAGGTTTCAGTTATTCCGAAATTCTCTATCGACAAATTTGTTTGCCGATCGATATATATAAATTTATATATATTTTTTATATATATATATATATATATATATTTTGTATATATATATATATATATATATATATATATGATTCTTGCCGTAGATGTTTCTGTTCTTCAGAAACAGTTTTTCATATATTATCATCTTGCTCAGTCCTTGCTTCAACAGATTATTTAGAAAGACATAATGCCATCGCTAATATTATTCATTTTAATCTAGGAATTAAACATGATCTAATTCCCAAAAAAAATTTCACAAATATGAACCTGAGATTATTTGTGAAAATGACAAATATAAACTTTATTTTGATAAAACAATTTTTTGCAACAGAGCTGTAAAACACAATAGACCAGATATCATTCTTAATGATAAACAGAATCAAATAACATATATAATTGATATTGCTATACCCGACACATAATATACAAAATAAATACAATGAAAAATTTCTAAATATATGATGCTTGGCGACGAGATTAAAAAATGTGGAAAATGAAGAAAATATTCATTCCACCGATTATTATTTCCACAACAGGTGTTATTCCTAGAAATCTTCACAAAAGTATTGAGATTTTGGGTCTGAAGAAAAATTTGTTTGAACAGTTACAAAAGATAACAGTCATCAAATCTTGTAATATTCTTCGTAGGTTTCTTTCCGAAAATAATAATGAGGTAGAGTCATAGGTTTTCTCTTTAGTTTATACTGCTCAGAATCTCATTTCATATTTTATTTATTTGTTTATATAAATGTAATATAATTAACTGACAATTTTGTCATATTTATATTCAGAGCAGTATTCTATTCGATCGTTCACCACTTCACACAAAGGAAACTATTAATGAGTAACATTCAGTGTTACTTGACTAAGGTCCGTACACTGGATTTTTCCGGGAGAAAGCCTCTGACACTACTCGTTGGTACATTGATATCATTGTCTGATGATGCTATAGTATGTATATATTCTGGTAGATTGATATATTCTCATAACATTTAACGTTATCCTAATATATAGTTATTCCAGGATATGTTTTGATTATAATCATTGCCTGGCAATGGTATTAATTACCGGGTGGTGGAATTATATTTTTCATGAAATCAGTTTGATTGCATGAACAGATATATGGGCAACTCGTCGGGGTAAAACCCTATATATATATATATATATATATATATATATATATATATATATATATATATATATATATACAACCAATTTATATGAAATCACTTGGTATTTCACATTATTGATTGTGTTTAACCATGGATCTTTGACTACTTGTGAAGAATGAAGTCTTTTGTTGTAACAAAACTAGAAAGTATGATAAGAAATGTTGAATTATCACCACATGTTCGGGATATTGTACTCAGTCGTCACTGAGATTTGAAACTGTGAATTTCAAAAATTAAAAAAGCCTATAATCATAATTGAAAATGCCTTACGTTGGATTTTCCGATGTGCAGAGGCATCGAATAATTGCTCTCGTTGAAGAAGGGGTGACACAGAGGGATATAGCGGCCACAATGAGGGTATTACAGGGGGTGATTTCGAGAACCGACGCTCGATACGTGGAGCTACAATCTCTGCAAAATAGGCATAGAAAACATCGTAGGAAGATCACTTCTGAAGAACGAGACCGCTTTTTCTGCCGAATTGCAAGAAGAGGCCCTAGTGCGTCACACCCGATACTCCAGAGGCAATTTCTGGAAGCAATCATCAGTGTATCAGTCGAAACGATACGTCAGACTTCGTTCAAGGGGTTTATACAGCAGAAGGCCCTTAAGAGTTCCAGAGCTAACCAGACAAAAAAATAAACAGACTCAATTGGTGTTTCGAGCACCAAAATTGGAATATTTAGAATTGGCGAAATGTTCTTTTTTAGGATGAGAGCAGAATTGGTGTTCGATCAGATGACCGCCGGATTCAGGTTTTAAAGTGTCGTGGAAGACAAGCAAGACAAATTCCTAAATACCAAGAGGGCAATGTGATGTTTTGGAGCGGCATTATGCTGGGAGGCAAAACAGATTTGATTTCGTTTCCTGCAAGTGTAACGGCTAGAAATTACGTGGACCTATTGCTGGAGCCCATAGTGAGACTCTGGCGAGGTGCCCACGGTAAGAAATTCACTTTTATGCAAGATAATGCTCCTTCGCATACCAGCAACCTCGCTCGACATTATCTTGAAACAGAGGAAATCGCTATTTTAGACTGGCAAGCTTGCTCTTCAGACCTAAATCGTATTGAACACTTATGGGATAATCTCAAAAGGAAAATGGATCGCGCCAGGATAATACAAAAACCCTTGAACAGCTCATCCAGGCCGCTACAGAAGAGTAGCAGAATATCACCCCAGAGGAGGTCGAAAACCAAGACGGATTCAGGCTTGTATCAGGCCGAGAGGAGGTCTAGAAAAAACTTCTACTCCGTGAGAAAACAATTTTCAATTTTTTTACTACATGCGGAAAGAGTCTCTTATTTACCTTTATTTCTTTCTTAAAATTAACCTCAATTTATTTCTTTTTCAAATCTCAAAATAAACCTCAATTTATTTCTTTTTTCAACTGATATATCTCATAAATGATCAATTCTAATATATTTGCAATATATATATATATATATATATATATATATATATATATATATATATATATATATATAAATATATGATATATATATATATATATATATATATATTATATATAAATTTGATGTGTTACATGTTTTATTCCGACGAAACCAGGGCACAATCGTCTGCAAAACCGAAGATCTTATTCTCTGTAGATGACAGAAGAGCGTTTATCTGCAACAGAAACAAGGTTGGCGAAATAATGGATCCCTGAGGTACTCCTTGCAACCGGCAACAATCAGATGTTATACCGTCGACCACAACTTGTATTGATCTATTTGAAAGAAAGCTACTTATCCAACCCGCAATTTTTCGGGAAGCCCATATGCAGCAAGTTTATTCAACAAGGCTGCATGCCAAACCCTATCGAAGGCTTTAGAGATGTCGAGGGCTACTGGTAGATTTTCCATGTTTTTTCATCGTTGATGTACAAACATGAGTGACGTAGGCGAGCAGATCTCCTGTCGATAAGCAGATCTCCTGTCGATAAGCAGATCTCCTGTCGATAAGCAGATCTCCTGTCGATAAGCAGATCTTCTGTCGATAAGCAGATCTCCTCTCGATAAGCAGATCTCCTGTCGATTCGAGGGAGGTCGCGGTTTCGTCAGCGCATGTCTTGTTCCAGGGTAATGAATTATTGCTCGATAGACGAAAAACTCAATCAATCATGATTTCTCTTGAGGATCGCGCCTCGTTACCACGAACGGTGAATCTTCTGGGAATTACCATCGATGAATCTATCACCTAAGAGCCACATATAGACTTACTAGCTGGAAAACTCTCCTCCGTCATCTTCCTGATCAGGAAAATGCGATTTACCCAACTGGATCATAGAATAGTCAGTTCTACGTATTTTGTCTTGTTCCATTCAGTCATATCATATGGGGTCATACTGTGGAGCAATTCCTCTATTGTATATATATATATATATATATATATATATATATATATATATATATATATATATATATATATATATATATATATATATATATATATATATATATATATATATATATATATATATATATATATATATATATATATATATATATATATATATATATATATAAGACTTATCTTTCTTGGTGAAATGGATGAGGTAGAGGTCGTCTATGTTAAAGTCCCCAATCACTTAGGGAGTTCAAATTCCAAAAAGTTCTTGTATTTTACTGCTGCATATGGGGGAAAACCTCTATTTCAGCTTCGGATCAATCTGGATTTCTGGACTCCGGTTAGAAGTTATATCTCAACCTATGAGCTCCACCTACGACTTTCCATCTACGACTCTTCATCTAAGAATTCCCCACCAAGGAATCTCTATCTACGACACTCCACCTAGGAATGTCTATCTACGACTCTCCACCTAGGAATCTCCACCTAGGACTTATATTTTTGGTATAGATCACTAAACAGTATTTAAGATGAAACTCTAATTTTCACTAGAGAACTTTTATATAAACTGATTATTTCAAATACAATCAACGATGATTTTCAAGTCAACTAATTAGTCCAAAGGTCGGCAAAGAAAAAAAAGCAAAATGAAGATTCTGAAGCAAAGCTGGTAGGAGATATCATCGGATAGCCAGATTATGCGCATCAGACTGTTAACCAGTGGCGTGACACAGATGGAGGGTTGACTGGAATCAGGTGTTTTGATTCGAATTGTTGTGACGTGATTTAGCACAAATTCTTCAAGTTCACTCAAATCTAGACAAATTCGCCTCTCATGCAGAGGTACATAATGACTCAACTAGGAACAAGGAACAGGTCAAACCTTGTTTGCCCAAGATACAGGCTGACCAGGACTATTTATAATTCGCTGAATGTGAGGTTCTGTAATAAGCTGTCCGGTTCCTGGAGACAGCTGCCAGATTTAAAGGACTGCTTTTTTGGTAGATCAATGTTTTTACAATGTCGATGAGTTTATGTCCACTGATATCCCTACGACCTATGCGTCTTAGCGTTTATATTTTATTATTCCTTCAAACTTAAATTTTAAAGCATTTTGGGTTCTACTTTAATTTTATAATTTTATTAGTTCTAAGTTTAAGTAATTCTAAGTATTGGCTTGTCATAAAACGTAAAGTTGTTGATGATGAATAAAGCATATATCGATATGAGCCTACATTGTCATGATGCTGCATAATTTTAGTTCTACGATTTGATTTCCTCAACTCATCGAAAAGTTGCGGCAAACAAATGGTTGTATACCATTCAGAAATGACCGTTCTACGTTGCTCTAATGCTATGGCGGCCACATGTCCGGTTTTCCCGAAAAAAACAGACAACCATTTTCTTCGAAGTGCTGGGAGCTGTCAGCAGTAAGTACCAGAGGCGCAAAATTTAAAAGGCAACCTACATACATATTGCTCATCTGAGTTTCCTATTTCAAAATTCTCTTCATTCCTGGATTGTTTATACAATTAAATTAAAAGCAATAGCCTATCATCAGTATAACTTTCAAATTGATATGAACTTACATATTACTGAATTTTCATCATTTACTAGCAAATATAAAACTGAATTCGATTTTCCTTGCAAGTTTCAAAATAAATCCATTCGACAAATACATATGTTTCTTCAGTGTTTTCAAAAGAAAAAAATGAACCCATCATCTATTCTAAACGATTTGACTCGTAGAAACATTAACCGAAATGAGTGGTTTGTAGTTGGGTTGTCTAAAAATACCGCTGAATGTCTTGTATTAAAGGTTTCACATGTGTTTCAGACACTAATATGCCATCGGTCTTCAGTCATTAGCGAGTCTTTAGTTAATAGCGTAACACCGTCTCGTGTCAAAATAATGTATTAATCAACGTGAGAGAGAATTATAGGCCCCTTTAATTTCCAGATGTACGCGGAAATTTTCTTAAGAGCAGACAAGAAAGGGGAATGGAGAGGTGGAAAAAGAACTTTTTCATTAAAAAATATCACATTAAAATGTTATACTTCAATTTGAATAATCGGTTTTCCTGAGCACAAAATCCGGCCACCCTAAAAATGGTTCATAGTTTGGATTTTCATAACTCTTTGTACTTCCAACAATTCCGATAAATTTTTCTGTTTAAAATATGGCAAATTTTCGTTTTCCTAACCTGTTTCTATAGGAAATCTCAACTCATTGGTTTTTATGTAAAGTTTTGTATGAGGGAGTTCAAATAGGATAACTTTCTTCAAAAACATACTTCTTTTATTTCAAATTTTCAAATAAAAACTTCTTCTGACTTACATTTATCTAAACAATTTTTTCATATCGTCAATCGTTAAAAGTTATAAGCAGAAATACGTTCCCGCAAAGCAGTTAGGTACATGTTTATATCCGCATAGAGATTATATAACTTGAACAAACTATTTTGTCCCACATTTACTTACAGGTCACTAGTCTTTCGGCTTATACACTGAAAGGATCGGGAAAACCAAAGATGTTATATGTATACCACGAGGTAGATCACCTTAATCACGCATACAGAACATGTAAAAGATGGTATACGGAAAGGGGGGAGGTTAGGAGAGTTGACCCAGACACCTGGAAAGTACTATATATATAAAAACCTCAAAAAAGTCTAGGGAACACTTACCAATATCTTTAAAATATGAATTTGATGATTCGAATTTATAGAAATCTTTCGGTTTTTGTTAGGATGTATTGTATATAATGTATTCTCAAGAAAACAAAATAATATTTGACTTCTCCAAAGCACCTATTATAAAAAGAAATTTGAAATTTGAAAATGACGAAATTTGGTAAAACACAAAAAAAAATTTTGAACTAATATTTTCGAAACGATATGGAAGCACTTATATTTTTCAGTACCCAGAAGGTCCACCTCTGTTATTAATGACACTTTGGCATCGTTGCGGCATGCTCAATATTAAATTGTCTATTACATTTTGGCCTAAGTCATTCCAAGCCCCCTGAACTGCTAATCGAAGCTCCTGTTCATGATGGAAGACGTTTTGAAGCAGGAGATTTCTTTTTAGGGTGTCCCACACATGCTCGATGGGATTCAGATCTGGGGAGCAGGATGGCCACGGTAGAAGATCGATATCATTCTCTTCAAGAACGTTCAAGACAACTCTTGCACGATGAGTAGGCGCATTATCTTGTTGGAAGAGTGGATTTTGACCCATTGTTTGGAGATACGGTACCACTACAGGTAAAACTATCTCATTTGCGTAAGAATTTCCCGTGAGGTTGTTCTGTATGAAAACGAGGTCAGTTCTTCCACCAAGGCGTATACCTCCCCAAAACATCACTGATCCGCCTCCCTGTCTAACAACTTCTCGAGCATGCTGGAGACGGTTTAGCTTTCCAGGTTCCCTCTATATTCGAATTCTTCCCGAATCGGGATAATAACTAATTCTAGATTCATCACTGAAGAGAACTGTGGCCCACCTCTCTTGATCCCAGTTTACGTGTTCTTCGCACCAAGCTAAACGAGCAGCGCGATTTCCATGGGTCAGTTGTGGAACTCTTAAAGGACGTCTGGAGTGGAGTTGACCTTCGTGCAGTCGATTTCTCACAGTTTGGTCGGAAATTTGTACATTATGAACTCGTGATAGCTCTTGAGCTAATTGAGATGCTGTGGTAGTACGATCTCTTCTGGCTTGTAAAACCAAAAATCGGTCTTGGGCGACTGTAGTTATCCTGTATGGCGTTCTTCTACGCTACCTGTTTCATTGAAACGCGACCATAACCGGTTTATGACACTTGGGCTACTTCCCAGAACCCTGGATACTTTCCGTTGTGAGCTCCCAGCTTGGAGCATGCCAACGGCTCGAAACATCTCTTCTCTGGTCAAATGCCGTCTTTCCATGGTCGAATCACAAAACTTGAATCTTTTATTTGTGCTTACAACAGAAACAAAGTGCCAACTAACTGATTTCAAACACTGAATACATGAAATGATTATAAAGCAGCGTCGCATTTGCTGCATTTTTAGTTTTTTATAAGAAAAAACTGAAATCTGTTGCGGTACTCTACATAATTTGGTGAGAAGTTGATGCAGGTGTTCATTTCTTAATAAAATCATCCATATTGATCATTCTGGATACGATATATCGATATTCAGAAGTGTTCCCTAGACTTTTTTGAGGTGTTTACATACATATCTGACGATATAAAAGAAGAAAAATAGGGGACACGAGCAAAAACTGCTGTAATGAGAAGAAGGATTCTTTTTATGCAGGAAACCACCAGAATGATGTACCGAAACTCTGATAACAGGTAGATATTCCCTTATGTAGGGGGTGGGGGTCAGTAGGTGAGAATACTACACTTTCTACGGCATTGCCTTAGGAGAAGTATAGTAGCGATAGCTTCTTCCTTAGGGACAAAAAAATGACCCTGCAATGCATCTACATGTTACTAAAGGTTCTATGGATAGTAAAGAAATCAATAGGTATTAGAGCTTTCCAAAATTTTCAATAGAAAAAATAAGTAATAAAGAAGAAGAAATTTTAAGAAAGATAGCTTATTTTCCAATGGATCTCTAATGTCCTTCATAATCTAAAGAATTCGTAAAAAAGGAAAACTAGAGCTCATATAGAAAAATACTAGATTATTAGGGCTCCATACTCTCGCCAAATCTTTTTCTGTTGCAGATTAATGATCAGCTCTACTCCACCGAGAACAATATGTATGGATTTGCCGACTGCACCCTGGTTTCTTCTTTTTCTAGTCAGCCTCCTATAACTGCTGAAGAGTCACACCTACAAAGATCCCAACAGAGCTTGTCTCTACTTTAAGACTTGGATAAGATATCAGAGTGGGGTCGATTGAACTTGTTCAATTTTAACGCGAACAAGACGTAATCAATAACGTTCTGCAGAAAAATCATTGCTGGAGAACCTGCTTTGATCAGGAATGGACATCGAATCCTCAGAAACGAAAATATAATTACTCGGCATCACAGTCAACATCGGAGTTTGCTGGCGTGACTATGCGTCAACCATTGCCGAATCTGCTTCTTCGAAACTCTTTTCAGAACTAAGCAGTATTTCACGCCATCACGCTGATGCTTTTATACAAGACACAGGTGCAACCTGGTCTGGAATACTGTTCCCATGTGTGGGGCCCCACACCCAAACATGCTTTACATCTATTGGATAGTGCCCAGAAGAGAGCAGTGCGCCTCATCTACCACCCGGAGTGCACGCATGATCGTCAAAGGGGTAGTTTGCTGATCTTTCCCTTTCTTACAGATATTTCCATGGTAAATGTTCTGAAAAACTGAAAGACTTGATTACAGAAAGAATCCTTTTCCAAACAAAATTTAGACTTTCGGAAAACTCTCGTCAGCGGACGGTCCAACTAGCAACGCCATGTACCTCTCTCTTCAAGGGCTACTGCGATGGGGAACTCGCTTCTTTCGGATAACTTACAATTTGGCCCTCTTCAAGAAGAGAGTAAACACACACTAAAGTCATATGGATGATCGTAGCAGTGGCATGACAGGCATCGCCTCCTCACAAGATTTGAGAATGAAAAGAAGGAGATCTATCCATTTACTTTTAACTTTATACCGAAAGTTATTGGAAAAATCATTTGAAAGCTGGTTTCCTTGTTTTCCTGGAATTTCTGGCAAATTAACTTTTCGACACATAGTTCTTATTGTAGATAAGTGTAGTCCAGAGTAGAAAAGTACGTACAAACAAACAAGCTTTGAATTTATTTAATCTTTAGTAGAGATTCCGTTTTCTGAAATTCAATTCAGTTTTTTTACGGATAGGAAGTTCACTTCTCTCACGAATCTATATAATATCATAAAGCTCCGACAGGTAAGTATGTATATTATAGGAATAATACACCTTGGTATCAACGACTATTGCATCATTGAATCAGACTAAATAAAAAAGCAGATCAAAAGAATTTCAACATGACTGATGTTTTAAAGCAAGATGAATGAATTAACTTGTTCCCTGCCCAGATGCAATTATGAGGACAGTATGCAACACTCATGGTTCTTTAATGAGGACAAAACTGAATTATTTTATTCTATACTGGATGATACAAATAAATCTTTCGTGGTCTTGTCGATGATTATCTGGTGAATAGAGAGACATAAGGAGACTCATCAGATGATTCACGAATTTTAAAATTAACCTCTGGGGTTGAGTATTCATAAAGAAAGTTCAAAATTAAAAATAAATGAAGGTTCTAATCTCATTTCTTGTAGTTAATAAAAAGGTTATCAAAATAGCAATGTAAAAAATGTGGTTGTCTTCTAGTATGAAAAGAACACTATTGTGGTTTGAACTTTGAACACAGCCAGCTTTCTATATAATATGTTGATACATGAATTATGAAAATGGATGAAATTATTCTACTTATCTATATTGATGACTGAAACAATAAATCATGAACAACTTAAAAGAAAGTAGTTCCGATCAAAGCAATTATATTAAGATTGAAATGGAATTGATGCAACAATCATCATTTCAGAATTTGTAATGTTACATCTCATTTTCACTTAATCTCAAAAATCGCCAATTATAATACAAATTTCTAGAAAACGAATCGGACGTCCTGAAGAAAAGTCTAAATGAAAACAACAGTAAAGAAAATGTAAATAAAGTTGTCTTCCTGCGTTTTGTGGTAGCTGCTTCCACAAGCTGAATTATTGAAATTAATACTGTTCAATTGATTTATTTATTGCTTTTCTGAACACATTTTAAGATTAAATAATTATTTTTGCTCTATCCAATAAAATTTCCTTTTTTTTTGATATTTCATACTTTTCCTCCGAACGTATTATCTTGAAACTTCACACTGCATTAGATCGACATCTATGGAACGTACTTGAAACGATGTAGATAGTTTCCCCAGATCGCCTCTGATCCTTATATCAAGATTTTGAAGCATATCACTAGATGACAATAATATCAAAGAAGTAATGGAATTACTTAATGTTTCGCTCTATTAATTATATATAATTAAAATAATACAATTGCGCAAATGAGGAACGTTTATAAGAAAGAAGTTCATTTCATTTAAACCCTACTTTACTACCTGTACTTTTAATGAAAGAAGAAAACAACTTCGTCAAGATGAATACAGTTTTCTGTATTATATTATCCAAACATCAAGGAAAGATTTCTGCCTACCGTGGATAAAAATAAGTTAGATAATATTTCTTATATGCAATTCCTCAAAACTGAAAACTTCATAACTATCAAGATGCAAGTATAAAGTTTCCTGTTGTGAGCATCAAGATGCAGTCACCTGTATTATTATGCTAATCTCTTTCTTACCGGCTATACTAACGAGTAGTTTTCTTCGTTACCTACCAAAATATGTCAAAATGAATGTCAATTTAGTTGACATTAGTGACATTCGTAGTTTCGCCTTCGCTTTCAAGCACATTGGATGAAATATCAAATTTTGCTGTGATTAAAAAATTTTTTGCAATGAAATGTCGTTCCGTTTAAGAGTGTTAAATTTAGTAGAAATAGTGCTGCGAGTGCCCCCGTTATTTGTGATCGATGAAATCTTAAAAGTTGGAATAGGGATAAACGAATTCTCCGAACATGATTTAACGAATTTTGAAGAACGTTACGATAAAATCGAAGTGAATGCCCAGAATTTCACAACATCGCTGCCATACAATCCCGTTTTTTACAGATTCGTGTTGATTGGGCTTATAAGGCTGCTCCTCAGTGCTGTAGGTTAGTTTCAAACATTCTCCTTTTTCTAATAAGGTCATTAACAATTTCAAATTATCTCATTTAGCTTGTATGCATTCACCTTAATCAAGCCGATAAATATTTCAAAATTAACATATATCGAATATGAAGTTTGAACTATTGTACAATCAGAAATTTCCTTTCTGAAAAGCAAAATGTCAGAGCCCAATCTAGAAAGTCTTATGATCCTCATTATAAGATTCTCGGCTTTTTGAAACATTCTTAGTAAAAAGAGTAAGTTACATTTGGATTATTTGATGAGACATATTACTGATTTTGATAAACTTCCTGGATGGAGGAGATATTTATTTCAATTTTGAAATGATCAACTCTGGATAACTGATTGATTACATCAATTGCTATATGTTAGATCCTAATTCATTAATTTAAAATATACATTGACATGTTTGAAATGAAGAGACAATTTCAAAACTGTTGACTTTGACCAATATTTCATAAAAACCTGTTTATTTCCTCATACTTCAAATTTAATTTGAGAAATAATATATTTATTTATATGAAGTTGTATTGGTCAAGCATTTATTAGAAAGAGAAAGAGAATCCTAATCATACTAGTTCAATGAAATTGGCTGTCTAAAAACTTGTTTTTGGCTAGTGATCATTTTATCATTTATTTTGATTAGTATATTGCATTATGTATTCTTATTACCTCTGTGCTTAAAACTTTTATGATAAAAGTTCTTCATTTTCTTGGCACACAATCATTTTTCAAAAAATAGAGAAGATTTGATTTCTACTTTTATATGATTTATATATATATATATATATATATATATATATATATATATATATATATATATATATATATATATATATATATATATATATATATATATATATATATATATATATATATATATATATTATATATATATATCTTATTCGATATTAGAATCTATAAGAATTATTTGAAGAGAGATCAAGCTAATAAATGTAATATATATTAATTTCTAATAAGAAACTATCTTTCAAATGTTGAGTTAGCAACTATTTTTCGATAAATATTTCGATAGATAGATATGACAACTTTCAAAATATAGGTAGATAATAGAAACTCTCCATTTATTGTTATGCTTGAATCTGTATGGTTAAAATATATGGGTTCAAATTAAACCATAATCTAATTGTATTACATAAGCCTTCTCAGTGAACGATTTTGTACACTGAATTGGGAGAGACTAATCATTGTTTTCTGCCCTACTACTAATAGAAAATTTAAGCATGCCATAAATGAGAAACAGCTATGCTTGTTCAACAAATATGAGATCAGTTTCAAGGAATAAATCATTTGCAATCAATGCTAAAAAATTCTACTACTACCCTTTTTGAATGAACTCACAGTCTCTCAAATTAGATTAAAACATACAGTTCATGTGACAAACTTTTTATGTCATAATCACAACTGATTATGAAAAATAACTGATTCTTGTTGAATATAAATTTGAATAGGTATCTTTTAGTTCTTGTTGACAAAATTTTGAGAATAAGAATTCTATCAAACTTTATGCTATTGTAGAGTAATATATATTTAGGATGTCCACAAGTTCCTCTACATATCCCCACTATTGCAAGAGAAAATGTGTAAAACAAAAAATATTGCTTGAACAGGACCAGCAACCAAAAATTAATAATGTGTTTTTTTTTTCAAAGAGATGAAGTGGTTTAAATATTCAAACTGCTTTTTGTTGTTTTCTCAGCAGAAATACAATCGGTGAAGAAAATTGTTCAACACTTATGATATTTCTTCATTCACATCTCATTCCCATTTTGTGGTCTTTGATATTATTCGGTCTATATGGATTACTATAGTGATCAAAAAGTAGTAAGAATTTTTAATTTATGCCTAAGGTGAGAATACCCTTCTCACAAGCAGGTACTTTTTCTTCTCACTTGTGGCCCTTACAAGTAGCTGTGTGACCTTTTGGCACATTGTGCTTGCCATGGTGTATCGGTCCCATAGAAACTTTTTGATGCAAGTTTGCGAGACTTGTAGGGGGTCCCCTATGTCGTATGGGCACAGGGTGTCTCAGTGCTTAGTGTCTCCAGTCTATCCCCCCTATCAGTATGGCATTCAAAGGGTACATATTTCACTGTCTCATCATTTTCTTGGCAAACAGACCATTGTGTAATCTCTGACAGTCTCATGATGTGAATATGTTTAGTGAACTGGTGCCCTGTTAGTAGACCTGAACCATCAAAATAGAATTCTTAACAAAGGACAGTAATAATTCATGTATCGTTTTTTTGTTTGTTTGAGGTCTTTCTATGAGCTTTTTTAACTATCTCAGGCAGTCTCATGGTGTGCATATGTTTAGTGTGCTGGTGCCCTGTTAATAGATCTGAACCATCAAAATAGAATTCTTATCAGAGAAAGAATGTGAACCTATGGAATCCTCCAAATAGGTTTCAGTCTCATCGAGGTGACGGCTGATGCCCTTTAGGTAAGCCTGTCTCCTCCTTCATTAGGCTGGGCACATTATGGCATTGTGCTTCAATGCCATAATGCTTATTTTGCATTTGTCAAGTAGTTTGGATGTGGCTCATTGATCTCTTAGGTATCCTAGAGTGTTTTTTGGCTATCCGAGCATATATAGATAGATATATTTATTGGTTCCATTAAAACAGTAGTTGTAGAGCATGTCAATTGTAGAGCGAGTTAAAATTAAAAATACGAGTTTACGATTGAATAACGTTCAGTGTATAAACAAATAGATATATAAACATAGTAAATGACGAGACAAGGACAATACAATATCACTTGCACAACCAACAAACACACAGTCACTAAAATTCAATTTTATGTTCGAAATATTCTCCTAAATTATAATACGGATTTTTTCTAAAGTATTCATTCAGCTTCTTTATTTTCCTTGGCAAATGATTATATACTTTCAATAAGTTATATTGATTGAGCATTCTTCTGCAGGAAAGTATATTTTGTCTGTGGTGGCTTCAGGTCAGCTCTACCTCTCTGTCTTGTATGAATGTGCTCTCTCTGTGTCCCTGAATAAATCTCTGTTTGAAGCGACAAACATGATAGCTTCGTAGATATACAGACTAATGGCAATTAGTATGCCTCTAGTGCAAAATGGGACCTACATGACTCATGGCAATCCAAAGCTAGTATGGCTCTCAGGCACCTCTTCTACAGAACAAGAAGATGACTGATCTGTGAGGAACCTCCCCAGACAATAATTTCATACCTGAACCGACTGTCCACGTATATAAGCGTTCAGAGCTGTTTCTGTATCAATTAGCCTGGATATTCTCAAAGCAAATACGTATCTAGCCATATCGCTAGCTAAATTATCCACATGTAATCCCCAGTCAAGCCGATGATCAACGGTTACACCCAGGAATTTGAGGCTACCAGTTGTGGACATACTTCGCTCTGATCTTGGAATCTCATGCTCTCAAACTCCTTTTCTCCACCGAAATTGACCACCTGAGTTTTGTCCCGATTGAGCTTCAAATGATTTTGGGAGAACCATGCCTCTGAATCTGTCAGTGCCATGCACATTTTAGTTCCCAACGAACTCTTGTCATCCGCTGATACTACCACAGAGACATCGTCAGCATATGATACACTAAACTCCGTCAGGAAACCCGGTAAATCATTGGTGTAAATGATATAGAGGATTGGCCCCAAAACGGATCCTTGGGGCAGACCCTTTCCTACCGGCATTGGAACTTATCTCAACATTTCATCTGATACCGGATCCAACTCTACAGCATATTGGGATCTGCCATTCAATAGGACTTGATAAGCTTCAAGGGCAATACCCTGACCACATATTCAGCTTGCTAAAGAGTGTGTCGTGTCTGATATTATCAAACACTCTACTTACATCCATGCACATTAGTGCAGTAAATTCACCTGAATTGAGTCTGTCTGAAATATTTGAGATGGCCGGATATACCGCCCTATTTGTAGACTTTCCCTTTCGAAAACCGTTCTGGGATTATACCAGTACTTTGTGTGTTTCCAAGAAATCAATAATTCTTTTGTAAATGACTTTAGATAATTTTATCAATATTGATAAGCAGTGATATTGGCCTATAGTTTTCAAAATCTTGTTTACTCCCTCCCTTATGCACGGCTGTAACTTGTGCTTTCTTTAGCTTATAGGACATAATAGCACTGTAGATCTCCACTGGCTCAGCTGAATCCAGTACAATACTACTACATAGGTGGGTTACTTTATTCACTTCAACCTCAGCACTTACGTCACTGACATTGTTCCAATCCTTCCCAACAAAAAAGTTGTTCACCCTGTTCAATACCTCTTCTGAGCTTTCTTTCCCCTGAGCTAGTTGAGTCTAGACGGAAACTCTCTTTGTGAGTCGACCGCTATACTTCCTGACAAGATTCCAGGCAGCTCTGTTTTTATTCCTAGAGTCTAATATATAGTCTTTATTGTGTAGCTTTTTTGCCTCTTGAACAACTCTTCTCAAGATACTACTATACTTTTGTAAGTATTCACCTTTCACTTCACCTGCTATCTTCATCTTATAGAGTTGCAACTTTCTCTTTATTCGGGCTGTTATCCACAGCTTTGCTGTCTTAATTTTGATTGTTCGGGATGTAAAAATGCGGTCACTCAGAGACAGAAACATGTCCAGGGACCTATCATATGCTCGATTAGAATCCGTTTTCCGGAAAACCTCCGTCCAATCGACGTCTCCCAATCCCAACTTGAATGCTGTTAATTTAGTTTCAGAGTATATCTTTCGCTTATTTGGTACGTCAGGCTGCTGCATATAATTATAGGTGTTTGTAGTTCAAGGAATGGTTTTCTTGCACAACATAAGAGTACAGCATAAACATCCGTGTGTGTTAAAGTGTATGGACCCCCTTATGGGCAGCACTCTGGCCATTTGGCTCATTGTGCTTGCCGTGTTGTGTTATTTTGTTATTAGTCTTGCAAAAACTTTTTTATGAAATTTAAAAACTGTTGTATGGGGCTTCCTGGATCATCCGGGCGCTAGGTGTTTCAGCGCCCACGGTGTTCAGTCTGGTCACCTTATGAGCGGGACTTTCGAAGAGTATGTGTTCCGTTGTTTCGTCATTTTCTAGGCAACCATGACACTGTGCTTTTTCCGATATTCTCATAACGTGTAGGTGTTTATTGAGTTGGTTTCCCATCAATAGGTCAACTACCATCCCAATAGACTGTTTATCGAAGGATGGTCAGAATAGATTCTGGTCTCATCGGTCTAACAGCTGTGGACTTTTTGGCAAGGCACCCAAGCAGAGTAACTCTGTAGCACTGAGTTATCAAAGTGCTTCTTTGCGTTCGTCAACTAGTTTGGATGTACCCTTCATATCTTTTAGATATCCAAGGGCGTTCGGGCTGTCAGAGCATATGTAGATGTATTCGTCTCTGTAGTTCCTATGTAGGTTTTCCTGTACACGTCGGAGAATGGCAAATATTTTTGCGTGTGTTACGATGACATGGTCTCCTAGAGCAATCGTAATGTTTGCCCTCGTGCCGTGGACGCCGGTGCCTGCACCCATCCCGGTCTTGGGCCTGTCTGTAAACCAGGTAGGGCCGTGTGGGATGGGTAAGGCGTGGGGTGTGGACCAAATTTGTTTAGGTGGAATGACGAACTTGAAGGGTTCGTCAAAGTGGTTGGTGGCTCTCATTTGATCTCCTCTTGTGAAGTCAGGTCAGACTTCTCTAATTTTGTTGAGGGATGTGGAGTGTCCATGGACACCAATACCTTTACCCATGCCAGTTTTAGACCAATCTGTAACCCAAGTGTGTCTCTGCAGGATGAGCAAGGTATGGGATGTCAACCAACTATCTGAGTTCAATAACAGTGTAATTAGTTCTCATGAGGAGACCACCTCGGAGTTCTCTTATTTTATCAAGGAATATAGTAGATGATTCTGATTTTAGGTTTCTCCGCCGTTTTATGATAGGGAGAGACTCAGCAGGCACTCCCTAAACTAGTATGTTGATATTCAACTATTCAAAATTAACTTTAAATCAATTAGACCTCCTGTTTCGAGTAAATTTATTCATTATAGATTATAAAAGCTGTCGATGTCCAGAACCATCTGGTTCTGAAGCCTGAAGCTGGACATCCACAGCTTTCAGATTCAAGTTTGATCGCAGTTACCTACCTTTTTGTCACAAAGTGATTGTCTTTGTACCTACTGTTTATGACTTACTGCCTTAACAAATGATTTTCGGGCATCTACCCGGTCTCTCAGACAGATATACCCTAAAACATGAATAAATTCAACTGTCTGTCAGGCAGACATTTCTCATTTTTGTTTTAAGATCCTATAATTGCCAGATCAAGGTATTGCTAATGTTCTAATCAACACCTGTATGAATGATGAATGGTATATATTAGATGAACAAATCTTGTATTTATGTCTTCATAATTTAATAGTTAGACCAAAGTTGTAATTGAAATATTATGTTTTTTTTTTTCTTGTATCAAACCTAGCTAACGAGATACTCAAATATAGGCAAGTGGCTAGATATACCTGAAAATTATTATTTTTATGCAGAACATAAACACCTTATATTGAAGGAGCGATTGTATAGAATTTTACATTGCAAGTTATAATCTCAATCTTCTAACCTTGCTGAATCATGTAGTAATTTTCATAATACAAGCATATAAATTGAACTTCAAATATCTCCTCTCTGTGATCTAACTCCATTACCTTCATATTGTAATTATGAATTTAATATTGAATAAATATCCTGCCTCCTTCAACTAAAAAGTTTTTCCATGGCAAACCAACTTGCTTTATCTTATAAATTAACCATATAATGAAAATGAAGTGTACCACCAAATGGGTATAGTATGTTGACATCCAACTTATCAAAAACAACTTTGAAACTTATTCAGGTAAATTTATTTGTCGTCTATAAAAGCTATGGGAGTCGATCTTAAGGTTCCAGAACCAGATGATTACAGACTATACACATCTTTGATCAAACCGCTCTAACTCTACCTTTTTGTTAAGAAGTGATTGTCTCAGTACCTACTATATATCACTTATTGCCTTGAAAATTGATTTTCTGGAACCTATCTCATCTCTTAGACAGATATACCCTAAAGCTTGAGTACATTTCTCATTTTTGTTTCAACATCCTAGCATTGTCTAATCAAATTATGACCAATGTTCTAATTGGCATAATGTCCATTACTGAAAAATATATTCTTTTTATTTCAGTCACAGACAGTCCAACAAAAATGTGGTTAAATGCATTACTGCTATAATGCTAATGATTAAAATTGAAGGAAATATTTAAAACTCATGTAGACATAGTTTGAAGCAAATAAACAAAAACTCAGAAACAATAAGGAAATTGAACTTTGATGGCTTAGCTTAATAGTTCAGATTGGCAGGCAACAGATGCGCCATAAATTATCACAGGATTTAAATAAAATTACCTATTGTTGCCAAAAACCCTTATTCTTAATTATGGTGGAAGAATTTTGATTTATTTTCTGTTTATGGTTACATTTTTTCTGAAACTTATATTGATGTTCATTACTGGAACATGTCAATCACTAGGTCATTTACCTTACTATTTGTGTTTTAATTGTAAAGTTACTACTTTTGACCACAGAAGTATAAGGTATGAGAAAGAAGTCTAGTGTTGTCCATTTCATATATCAAATTCTAGTATTAGAACTAAGAAGGTATTGTATATATCAATGAAAATTTAATTGATTGTAAAGACTTTCTAGTTTTATGAGATTCAAAATTTGAAAAGTAATAATTCTTTCATTACTAATTACTTCTGCAAGGAATGGATCATTGAATGAAAATTTAACATACAATTATATAAATTCACGTAAAACGTATAAATGATAAATGATCTATACCAGGTGAGTTGAAAATTTCGTAGGCTAATTTTACTTTATGGTAAAATTCAATTTTTTTATTCAATATAGGCACCTTCCAGGGAGATGCAGCGATTGTAGCGATCAATAATTTTTTCGATGCCATTTTTATAATAAGATTTTTCTTCAACTTCAATATAGGCTTCAGTTTTATCGATTACTTGTTTATTAGTTTTGAATTTTTTACCATCGAGCATTTTTTTCTGTCTGAAAACAGAAAAAAGTCGCTGGGGCCAAGTTCTGGTGAATTAGGTGGATAAGGAAGTAATTAGAAGCCTAATTCGTACAATTTTGCCATTGTTTCAATGAATTTGTGGCAAGGTGCATTGTCTTGATGAGGCAGCACTTTCTTTTTATTCAAATAAGGCCGTTTTTTCGTGATTTGGTCCATCAATTGATCCAATAACTCAATGTAGTAGTCGCTGTTTATCATCTGGCCTTTTTAAAGGAAATCGATTAATATAATACCCTGCGCATCCCAGAAAACAGATGCCTCGGCCTTTCCAACTGACTGCTGCGTTTTTGCACGCTTTGGATGCAGTTCACCTCGGCTGACTGTCGATTGCTTTCTGGAGTGTAGTAATGAATCCATGTTTCATCCATTGTGATGTATCGACGGAAACACTCGGCTTTATCTTATTTATCTTTATCTTTATCTTCAAATAGTGCTCATATTCATCGTATCGTTGTTTCTGATCAAGAGTCAATAAGCGCGGCACCCATTTCGTACACAGCTTTCGCATAACCAAACATTCTTCTAAAATAAAACCAACACGTTCCTTCGATATCTTCAGGGTCTCTGTTATCACGGACAGTTTCATTTTTCGATTATGCAAAACAACTTTGCGTACTTTTTCAATATTTTTTTATCGATAACAGCCTCTTTGGGACGTCCACTGCATTCATTGTGTTGAATGCTCATATCATCTCGTTTAAACTTTGTAAACCACTTTTCCATCGTTGATTTTCATGGCGCAGACTCCGAATAATGTTTATCAGACATTTGTCTGATTTCTACAATGTTCATTTTTAATACACACGACCATTTTGAAGTGTCTAGAGAAAGAATGTGCTAACTCTACCTATTTTACATGTTAAGTAGTGGGGAGTGATTCAATGTTAGTACACTATTGAGAGTGGTGAATTTTGGGTTTTCACAAAGTTTGGTAATTTTCAAACTTTCCAACAGATTCATTTTCATCCCTTTATTGCATTTGTAGAGAATTATCTAATGTAATTATGTGATCTGTAGATCTAATATATTCAAAAACTACGGATTTGTTGTCTGAGGGGAGATTTTTCAGACTGTATGAATTTATTAGTTTTATATTTGGCATTGAATAGTAATTTGCTTGTGTTGAGACCACTGGAAAAGGAGGTTGATAAACTAAATTTGAAAAGATAATTGCTGGTGTTATTAGAAAGGGGGCTAATGTACGTTAGACATGCGTATTTATTTTCTGGTTTTTCTATAAAGGAATGGAATGGAAGTAGTTTAGGAATTTGTTTTTGTTTTTTGTTTAAGTGCGAGAGTAAAATATTATTGGGTGCGATTTTCTTAATGATACTGATTACCGTTTTAAAGTCTGTTATGTATAGGAAATGGAAAATGCTCTATGAATCATTGACTATAAACGTAATATATATATATATATATATATATATATATATATATATATATATATATATATATATATATATATATATATATATATATATATATATATATATATATATATATATATATATACTATTGTTTTGCCATATGAATCTTTTCTAGGAATTTCTAGTGTGAAAAAAAAATAACTATCTCATTGTAAGTGTGCAAGGATGTGGTATATCAGTGCAAGATGCATGGAGCGCTGTGAACGATGAGGGAATATGAAAATAACAAGACACGTAACACGTGTTGAGTACTTTTGAGGTTATGTACATCACTACGCTTGATGCATAAACAATGATAATGGCCGAAAGCTGTGGAGCTGGTGAGAGAAGACTTATTGGGTGAGAAAAACAGGAGATCGGCTTCGGTCTCATCCATACTCCGTGCTGTTCACTGGGAAGTGACACCCGTATAATCTGGCAGCTTTGCCGTGGGCTCAAGGAAATTTTAATCGTAGTAAAGTGAAAAACATTCACAAAAAGACGATAATTGATCAGTTATCGAGCAGGATAAAAAAGGGTTGAAATATCTATTACAAAATAGAGATTGGTGATAGAAGGGTGAAAGTTTAGGGTTATGTTAGGCTCCTTCGGCCAGGGAGGATTAATACTTTCGTTTTCTTATTGCCCAAGGATAGCTTTATTGATGAATTGAAATATATTATCCTCATTTTACACAGGAGTGACTCAAAAAAATTATGGAATACTGTAATTTTAAAAATATCATATCTTGATGGAGATATTTTTAGGTAGTCGTGTATGAAATACGGAATAGATTAATTTTCGGTGAGATGATCTATTAGGTGTTGAACTATTTCAATAAGTGTTCCAATGTTGCCCGTTTCTTTGTAGACACAACTCAATCCTTCTGAAGAAAGACCGTTGAACTCTCGACAACATTTGCGGATTAACTGACTGAAAGGCGTCGACTATTCTCTGTCTCATATCCAACTGTATTGTAGAAGGAATCTGGTAAACGATGCCCTTAACACAAGAAAAAATCTAGACTTGTAAGGTCCGGCCATCTCACAGGACCACCACGTCCTATCCATTTGTTTGGAAATACATGATTCAAATGCTCCCTAACGTGATGTGAGTAATGTGCCGGTGCTCAATCCTGTTGAAACCACAAACCTTGTCTTATATGCTCTGGTACATCGGCAAGTAACATTGGTAAATGATTTTGCAGAAAATCTAAATACATTTCACTATTGAGGTACCCGTCGAAAAAATGCGGCCCAATTAGATATCCATACATTCAAGGACCAACGATGCTGGTGATCTATTTGTCTCATGAGGTGTGGATCTTCCGTGGCGTAATAATAAAAGTTGTGCCTGTTAACAAGCCCATTCTTGTGGAAAGTTGCCTCGTCCGAGAAAAGAACTCTGCTAAACATATTTGGATTTTCCGCTACTTTGTCACTTACCCAATTGCAAAAAATGATTCGATTTTCATAGTCTTGATTGTTCAGTTCCTGGTGCAGCTGTACATGATATGCATGAAATTTATTCACTTTCAAGATTCTTTGGACGGAAGTTTGACTTATATCTGTTAACTGAGAAATCTCTCTTCGGCTTTTATATTGGTCCTCTACCACTGTCAACAAAATTGATAACTGTTTTTCTTCAGCTGTAGCAGTTTTTAGTTTTTCATGTTTTCTGTAAGCGATATTACCCATTTTGATAAATCTAATTCGAAGTTTTTCAAAGCATCTTGCATCAGGATGCCTCTTTTCAGGAAACCTTTGTGTATAAACTCTACTTGCCAACAAAGAATTTCTATCACACTCACCCAGAATAAAAATCAATCAATCTTTGGAGAACTTCATGGCAGTCAGTTGAGAAAATTGGGTTCAAACCTCACTTTAACAATGTTTAATAACGAAACACTGATAAGTTCACCATGTAAAATGCAGAATATGGTATGTCCGGACACCTGACAAGGCACAAATAAAAAAATGTCAACACATACCTCGATTTACGTTTTAATCATCTTGATTTTCTCATTCGTTAAAAGAATTATCTTGTTTAGGTTTCATTTTTTACTACTTGAATCATTACTGAAAAAAGGACTTCTGTGCGAATAATGATGCATGTTGATGAGTTTGATACGGTTTGTAGAATTTTCATAAAAAATTTTTACAAATAATCGAATATTTCGAAAATGATCGAAGATAAAGATAAGGCTACTTCAGCAAAAATATAGCACAATATTTTATGCGTTGACATGAATAATAAAATACAGGTTGTTTCATTTGAAAAAAACAAGATTTGATATTTTTAAAATTACAATATTCAATAATTTTTTTCAGTCACTCCTGTATAAAATGAGGATGATCTATTTCAATTCATCAATAAAGCTATTCTTGGGCAATAAGAAAACGAAAGGAGAAAAATATTCATCCTCTCTGGCCGAAGGAGCATGCGATGATGTGAGAGCCTTTTTTCATGAATTTTTACGGAAAAAAATATTGTGACGAAACTACTCACCAAAAAACTTATTACTTAAAGACATTATAGCAGAGTTTAGGCCGCTCCTGAATCTTGAACAAAAAAGTGATCTTCCATTCTGAAAAAACCACCCAAGAAATTTTAATAGATAATTGGGACACCCTGTTTACTGCAAAATAAATTGCTGAAGTAGATTCTTACTTTCTAAATACAATACTGTTCGAACAAAAATGAAATCTTCAAGAGTGTACGAGCTACAGAGCACCGCGCCACTGGTGAATCACCCATATATATATATATATATATATATATATATATATATATATATATATATATATATATATATATATATATATATATATATATATATATTATATTAATAATAATAAATTTATTAAATTATTGCACTCAATTTCAGCAATGAAGATTCTTTCATTATTCATTTTATTTAGAAAATGTAAAAACAATTGGTCTATCTGTCTGTTTGAACCTCGAAAACCCACAAGAATATCATCAACGTATCTGTACCAAAAAAATTATATACTTTTGTGCTAACATAACCTCCTGAGACCCAACATTAAAGATTTTTTAAAGTCGAAATTATGAATCTAGTTTCAAAGAACTTTCCCTACTTAGACAACAAATCCGCAGCTTTTAAATTAGGCTACAAATCACATAATTACATTAGATAATTTAAAAAGTATCCGCAACTGTAATAAAGGGATGACAATAATTGTGTTGGAATGTTTGGAAATGAACAAACTTTGTAAAAACCCAGAATTCACCACCCTCAATAGTCAACTAGAATTGAATCACTCCCCACTAATCAACATTAGTTAGCACATCGTTTCTCACAACTATTGGCTGTAGACGCTTGAAAATGACGCAACTGTCGAGACCGGCCGTGTGTATTAAGAATAAACATTGTGGAAATCATACAAAACTGATTCATTTTATTTGTATTAAGAAGAATATAAACGTATTTTGAAGGAGCGATTACACATAATTTTACATTCCAAATTATAATCTCATCTTTCCAACCTTTATCGAATCATGTAATATTTTTCATAATACAAGCATATAAATTAAACTTCGAATATCCTCTCTATGTACTAAAAACCATTATCTTTGTATAAATTTTGAGAATTAATATCTTGCTGGCTTCAATCAAAAAGTTTTTCCATAGTAACCAAACTTGTTTCATCTTATAAATTAATCAATTTATGAAAATGAAGAAACACCTATCAAATGGGTGTAGTATGTTGATCTCCAACTTCTCTAAGTAACTTCAAAACAATTAGGTCTTCTGTTTCTAGTTAATTTATTCCTCATTCGCTATAAAATGGGATATAACTTCAGAAGTTGTGTTGTATCTTCAAACTATATGCTAAGTGACAGAAGAGTTATGGCTTGATAAAAAAATTAATTAAAAAATATATTAAAAAACAGCAACCGAAGCTAATTATCAGCTTATCTTTTCAGATGTTTTCCATTTAAAGAAAGGGTAATTTTCAATTGATGAAAAACAATATAGCATAAGTACCTTCAGAAGAATGACAAAAAGGAAATATTGTCAGATTAATTAAATTTGGATACTCCACTCTTCAATTTCCTTCAACCTTCATTGTAATTCAATTTGCTTTACTTAGTTCCAATTCATAGAGTGTGTTATCGACCTGTTCGCAAAAATTGCGCTTGAAATTGAAATAATAAATCATTCTATACCTAAACTCACTCATGAAAAAGAATTCGAAATTTACTATATTCAATGTTTTAGTAAAATGTTTTCTCATTTCAGGATGCGGCGTAGCACTATGTCTTTTCATGCTGAGTATCAAACACCTTATGGTAGTCTACATGTATTTCATGTCAGTAGGAGTAGTGTTTATATCCTATTGGACCAATATGAGTACCGTAAAACTTCTAATCAGCACGATAGAATCAAAAAACGCTACTTGGGACCTACGTAACAACATACTAATGCTAGATTACAACAACCTCCTGGCTGAAGATGGGGTTACAATGCACGTACTACAAAACTGCGTATTCCAATTAGTTTTATCGTTCATCTTCATAAATATACACCTTGGACCGAGGTATTCGGTGTTGCAGAAACTGTTGCCAATGACATTTTTCGCGCCTATAGTCCTGACTTTGATGCCGCTTCCCCTACCAACAGGTTTCTTAAGTCATTCTCCTATATTCTGCGCTCTCTTACCATTAGCGCTAGTAAAATTCGTGCTTTGGTCTTCTATCGTTTCTATTGTGCAAACGATGTACACCGGCTACTTGCATGCAAGAAATTTCGTGGCGAATTTTGGCATGTCCGCACTCGTGGAAGCGGAGTGGTTACGTTTGAACGTCCCCGAAGTTTTACGTACATTTTGGTTACTAAGGGTCATGGAGCACACTGGAATTTTTTTCTTATCAGGATACTGGGATACCCAAGACGGCTATTCTCCCTATTTTAGACTCATGAAGTATTTAATGGTAACCGGGTGTGATACGGTCTCTGCTGTGCTCGGTATAACCAGTATTGTGTCATATATTTGCAGTTATATTGGAAAACTATTTCAATGGATATTGCTTACCGAAGATGATAATGATAAGAATATAGGAACCGTTTCCGCTATTGTATTTTATATTCTTGCGTTGCAGACAGGCTTAACAGGATTAGAACCAGAGGTACGATTTGTAAGACTTTGTAGAAATTTCGGATTGCTTTTTACGGCTATCCTCCACTTCATCCATAATGTTGTCAATCCCCTTTTAATGTCGTTGAGTGCTTCGCATAATCCTTCGTTGAGAAGACACGTACACGCTCTTCTAGTTTGTCTTGTTTTAGTTGTACTTCCTTTAATTCTCATGTACTATTTGTGGTCCACTCAAGAAACTTCAACGTGGCTTCTAGCAGTTAGCGCGTTCAGCATAGAAGTTATAGTCAAAGTATTCGTCTCGTTAGCTATATACACGCTATTTTTGATGGATGCGCGCAGAGAAACCTTTTGGGAAAAACTAGATGATTACATCTACTACATCCGGGCATTTGGAAACACCATCGAGTTCTGTTTCGGGATCTTCTTATTCTTTAACGGCGCCTGGATTCTCCTATTCGAAAGCGGAAGTGCCATCAGAGCTGTCATGATGTGTATTCACGCCTATTTCAACATATGGTGCGACGCCAAAGCTGGTTGGTCTGTTTTTATGAAGCGACGAACGGCAGTTAATAAGATCGAAAGTTTACCCGAAGCGGAGGAAGAGCAACTTCGGGATTTGGACGATGTGTGCGCCATATGCTATCAAGAAATGAGATCGGCTAAGATCACTCGGTGTAGACATTTTTTCCATGGCGTATGCTTAAGGAAATGGTTGTATGTGCAGGATAGGTGTCCTTTGTGCCATGAAATCTTGCACGCTATTGATTCGGAGGACAAGAAAGAACATCCTCCTCCTCCTCCTCCTCCTCATGCAATAGAAGAAGATAATGGAGACAGGTGATAGATTTAAATGTAAATTGTAATTTATTGTGATTTAGAAATAAGCTAAAACAAAGAGATAATTGGGAGGGAGAGACAAATATGGAGTGATACGAGTATGATTAAGAGTAAAGTGACGATTTGTTAAATACGCTTGGCCATGGATTTCATAATGATTTACTTTACCTAATAATAATTTGAAGCTTAATGACTTTATTGTTGGAAATGGCACTCGCACACTGTCGGTTTCATCAAAAAATCAGCTTACATTGATATTTAATCAATTTTATTAGAGATACACAATCATTATTTTATAATAGAAGATTTTCGGGATCAAAGACATTTTGATTATAGATTCGATAAAGGTAAAGCTCTTAATTAAAACACTATCTGGCAATATTTTCATAGAAGTGATAAAGGATGAGAATTTCTCACTACCAAAACTTGCCAATATATACAGAAAGAATACACCAACTGGTCCAATTATATTCAAGGAAAGACTAGGATATTCTAATTTTTTCATTTCACTAAAAACAATTAATTAAAGATTAGGTCAACATATAGTTGCGATGAAGATAACCATATACAGATAATCCATTTTATTCTGATATAATTGGAATTCATTGAACTTCAATACATAATTTGATTCCAATAATAACTTTGGAAAAATCAATACTTTCTAAATTGAACATAATCTATTGAGTTATACATTTTTACTCATCTAATTTCAAAGGTTATTGATAATTTGATTCCTTATTTCCTAAAGAAAATATTAAGCCTGTTCTATTTTCGCCATAAATGAATTATGGATTTTTCAAAACATTTTCATTAATCAATTTTATAGAATGAAAGAAATCAATGAACTTTCTAAAAGGTTTGCAATGTTAAAGCAAAGAAAATTGGTTTAACAATTTTAATATATATTTACAAGGTCATTACCAGATGTATATATTCGGTTTCACATCTTATACACTGGAAAATTAATTCATTATTATTTGAAAGGTGATGTCGAAATCAAACTCCCTTTCTCAAAATTCTTATCAGATTTTCCAAGTAACTTCCCGAAATTGAAGTGTAGGTAAGAAATTATTTTATTTATAATCATTAAATGTTGTCAAAAACATTACACATTTCATTAGAAAAACTGAAACAGGATTCACAGACAAAATCTAGAATGGTAAGAATAAAAATTAGTAGATTCTAAAAGAATAAAAACAAGACAATATGGCTTGAATTGAGGTTGAAAAATATATTTCACTTAGTTCTGGGAAAGAAATATATCTGTATTTCATGAATTCTATTTCACAGTCTTTTTACTTTATTTACCGTCGACATAAATTTGATACGCTGTTTATTCCATCATTTTCTTCAAAGTTATTAATATACAGGGCATTGAAAATTTATCTTTGCTAAACTATTAAATTATTAATAAAATCAAACACAATGTTCAGATGTAAAAATGCTGATTAAATTATTCTCATATAACTTATCTCCGATTTATGTTGAAATTGTCAAATCTTGTTTATTTGTTTCTGTTTTATTGTTATATTCATGTTATTTCATGCTCAACTTCAATTCGTTAAGTATTTCAACAAGGAAAATCTTGAAGTTTATCATATTTGTCATCAATCTCGAAAATATTCATTATCAAAGATGAAAACCTGAAATATTGGGGTTACTTGCAATTAATACGTAAAGCAGCCTAATTTTATGAATTTGAATTTGATTTGTTTATCTCTAGTATAATGATTTTAATGACATAAAATTATGTTTGCTAATTAAAATAATGTTGCTATAACCCAGTGTACATAACCCAATAAATATTTTATAAAAATCAATCATTTCAAATGTAATAAGAATTTTTGAAGATTGGGTTAGGAAAGTGTTATTTCATTTTGGAAATAAATTATTATAAAATGTACTTAGTGTATATAATTAGTCATTCAAATGGAATTATGTATCATTGTAAATATTTGAAGAAGAAAAAGTCCAAGATGTTTGAAAGAAGAGGAATTCACTTATCAGTTCACAAGATTTCCAAACAGCTTGAACAAATAACCTGAGGAGAAAATTCCTCGTAAAAGTCAATGGAAACCAAAGAATAAGAACCTTTAGTGTTCAGTTTTATATGTTATTCTCCTCTGTTGTTTCCACTTTAAGTTATGACCACAAAAGTGATTTAGAACAACAAATTTTGACATTAAGACCCTAAGTACTTGAAGGATTTGATAAAATCAAAGAAAAATAAAAACTACATACTTGAAATTGAATTGTGCGTCAGTATAAGAAACAATCTAATTTGGGGGGTGTCTTACACCAAATTATTAACATTGTAGAGGGCAAGTCAGTCTTTGACAATGTCATATCATTAAGATGAATATAGGTAAAATAAACAGCTACAATAATTTCTTAAAACTAATAAAAAATATATATTTTATATACTGCCTTTTGAAAACAAAAAGTTTTTAAAAACTTTTGCAAAGCTCCCAAACTTATAAAAATGGGTATTTCATGTACCATCCCACTTCAAACAATTTTTATTTTGACTCGTGAAATATTGGGGATATTGAATCCTAAAAATTAAATTTGAGACTTAATCAAAAGAAATCTTGGCAACTGATGAGTTTTCAGATTGAATATAAAATATTCATTGTTATTTTTATATGCCTACTTTGAGACATTCTGAGCCCACTATTGCACTCGATTGATATTGTCTTTACTTCATTGATGAAAATAGAAGAAATAAAAGAAATATTTTAAGTTTTACATTTCTTTTATTCCTCCTTCAAAAACAAAAACAATGTATATTCCAATAACTTCATTATTCAACTTACATATCCAATATCTTGTTACAAAACATCAGCTCAATTGAAAATAAGGTCTTTATAATTCAATAATAAATAGTAATTTGATACTCTGCAACTCGTAAGCGTTCGAACAACTGTCATTCTATCTGCTCTCTCAAAATTAGCTTTCACAATTTCATAATACCTTCCATCGCTGAAAAAAAATGTTTTTTCATAAACCGTTGATCGAAATATATTCGAACTATGCGTGCAAATTATTTGCGATTTCAGGAATCGCAGAAGCTCATGAATAGAAACAATTTGTAAATTATCAACTAATGTGTATTCTCTATGAGTTCCATCCACACCTATTCCTTGACACTGTCCATCAAGATCGTCCCAAAGGAGATCTATAACAATAACATTTAACATCCTGAGAAGTCCATAAGCAAAACTCTAAATGAACACTGCAAAGCCTACCTGGTTCTGGTATGTGCCATTATTCAGTACATTCAGGGAACTATATCTCTAGAATGCCATGTTAAGGTTATTTCTAAACTGACAGTCAATTTGCAGTTAAAGCAAGACTTGCGGGGGCCCCGGATCCCGCAAACCATGTAGGTGATGAAAAAGCGAACGAACTCGACAGAATTGGTTGGGAAGGACCGCTAATAGGACCAGGAAAACATCACAGAAGATCACATAGGCACCATCACAAGATTTGTCATACTAGTGGGGAGAGTCATATGGAGCATCTGAACAGTCTACAGTTTATAGAGCCCCTCAGGAGCAGTGATACACAGTCAGTTGAGGAGTAGTGAATACGACAGTTACTCGATGAGAAATTAAGCATAAAGTGCCTTTAAAATTCCAACTTTGCTCCATAAGATCCAAATTTATGGTCTAAGTCAATTAAATCGAGATTACAAAATAGAACTTCTGTAACGAAATTACCTGAATATTCTAAGAAATTCATGGAACAGTATTGAACAAGCTTTTACTTGTCTCATGAAAGATTTCAATACTGGATATCTTCAATATTATTTGGTACTTTCATTTATTTATTAGTAGAACCAGGAAATTGATGATCATATTGTTACACCCTCACTTCGCCTACTGTAGTAGCTGCAAGATTAAAACCATTTTGTGTATTTTCTTGAAACTGTTGACTCCACAAGCTCCGTTTACCTGTACAGCTATAAATTAATCTTCAAACTGGCGTAACAACAACAATTGAACTAGCCAAACAAGATTATATCAGTTTTGATCTGCTGGAATACTAATTTCGTATTTACATACCTTAAACTCAGGCACCGCAATTTAAGGCACTTTACTCGTATGATATCAATTGCTTTTTGACTTTTATCAGAAAATCTCAGATTTTCCGGATCCCATCTCAGTTCCAAACGTTCAGCGATTGGGCAGTTCCTGGCAATACTATCCATTAATTGGTCAACCAAAATGTTCACCCCCAATCTCTCTTGTGTACCCATAATTAAAATCCTGTGAAACAACCAAAAAATCACTATTGTGATATAATATTCAAAATCAACATACTTTGCATTAGACAGAATAGGCAATACAGTTTGCCACAAACTATCAGTAATGTGAGTCATGCCTGATAGTCCTAGTCCCCATAATTGATGACCGTGTTTACATAAAAATTTGTATATGGCATCTTCACTTAAATTGTCTGAGCTATCTAAATCTAGAGCCACCTGAAATGAAAATTTTATTTCAGAAATCGGGTTATATTCTGGGAGTTGGTTAGAAATTTCACCAAAACGGTCAATAAATATACAGGGTGTTACATAATAGTATGTCACAAGTTGAGGGGGTAAATCTACGTGCAAAAAAAGTTCATATAAACATAGGTCTGCAAAAGCTTCGTTACGGAGCTACAGGGTGTTGAAATTTCCGGAAAAATTTGTGTTTTTTTTCTTCAAAACTCCTGCAGTTTTTGAGATATTCAGCCCATTTAGCTATTTTTTACAGCCTTCATCATTACACGTTCTAAATTTTAACCAGAATCTACAAGGTGTTTTCTTTTCCGGAGCCATGTCTTCTTTTGCCCTTTCAAACTTTTTTACAGTACACCACTGATCAGCGTTGAAGTTGAACCAGTGTCTGCTCGAATCTTTCATTAAATTAACGATTAGATTTAAGACTTTTGAAGTTATTGCTGTAAGAAAAAATGGCTAATTTTATAACGCCGAATTGGCTGATATCCATTACATGTACGGTCTGGCTGACGGGAACAACAGAAGCTAAACGATTATATGAGGTGTGCTTTCCAAATCGAGTAACACCAGACAGGCGAACATTTTCAAATATCTACAGAAAGTTGAGGGAAACTGGTACTTTTACTGCAAATAATCATTTAAAAGGTGCAACTCAAACTATGAGAACTCCAGATATTGAGGAAACAGTTTTGAATTGTATTGATTTGAATCCTCATGTGAGTACAAGAAAAATTGGAAATCAGTTGAATATTTCACATGTTCTGGTTTAGAGGATTCTCCACGACTTTTTATTGTACCCGTTTTATATTCAACACGTCCGAGTACTACTTCCTCGAAATTTTCCTTCAAGACTGAATTTCTACCGATGGTTCTTAGATTAAATCAGAGAAAATGCTTGCTTTTTTTTTATAGTGAAATAATCTTCACATACGAAGCTATCTTTTCGAGAGCTACTATCACAAATTTTCACAATAATCATTATTCGGCTGAGGAAAACCCCCATTTGATTGAAGAATCTCATCATAAGAACAATTCTCACTAAATGATTGGGTCGAAATAATTAGAAATTAATTTATTGGGCCATTTTTTTGCCTAACAGACTAAACGGTCCCGCTTATTGGCAATTTCTTGAGGAGGAGTTACCTTTATTGCTCGAGGATGTGTCACTTTTGGTGAGAAACATAATGTGGTACATGCATGACGGGGCACCATCACATTTCAGTGGAGAAGTTAGGGAATTCTTGAATAACACATTCAACAACCGATTGATAGGTCAGGGTGGGCAAGAACCATGCCTTCTAGGTCCCCAGACTTAAATAGTTTAGACTTTTTCTTATGGGGATATCTCAAAAGTTTAGTTTATACCACTCCAGTGAACACAGTAGAAGAATTGAGAAATTGACACGATAAGAAATACCACAGGATATTTCAAAGATTGCGTGATAATATGCGAAGAAGGGCAGAGGCCTGTATTCTTGCAGGTGAAGAACACTTTCAGCAATTTATTTAGTTTTTAATTGTTCTTTTTTTTTTTCAGTTTGATATTGAATAAGTACAAGTTGAGTCTCAGAAGACGAGCTATCAAAATAAAAGCAAATTTTGGGCATACCTATCGAGTATTTCAATTATTTTTTTTTATATAGCGCATAACATACATTTCAAATTCAATAATTTTCCACTCGAAAACGGTTAGAGATACGAAAAAACTACAAGTGTCAAAAAAGTTTCTAAATTGAACGAAGATTACGAAAATTGATTGTACGCTGATCAGTGGCGTACTGCAAAAAAGTTTGAAAGGGCAAAAGGAGACATAGAATTGGAAAAAAAACACCTTATGAATTTGAGTTGAAATCTAGGACGTGTAAGGATGGAGGCTGTAAAAAATGGCTTGCATTTCAAATTTGGGCTGAATATCTCAAAAACTGCAGAAGTTTTGAAGAAAAAACGATTTTTTTTCTGGAAATTTCAACACCCTGTAGCGCCGTAACGAAGTTTTTGCGGACCTATGTCATATGACCTTTTTTCTTAAAATTGCATGTAGATTCACTCCCTCAACTTGTGACATACTATTATGTAACACCCGGTATAATTTAAACCTACCAAATTCCGTGGATTGCCTTGTTCCACCCAGGCCCTCAAAACTGAATCGTTGAAACCATTAAGCTGCCCTGCACTCAAAAATCTCAATCCTGGTAAGCGAATCAACATATCTTGCAAAGATTCTGTGGATAAATCAGTTGCTGTAATGTCTAATTCTAGCAGCGAACATTTTTCCCATTCTACTTGCATCAAATATTCACTCTTCAAGCCTAAAATAAGACTGAATACAATAAAATAATTAAATGCGTACGAAACGTGACGAATTATAAACTTAATGTCCATTTTAGAAATTGAAATAGACGAATTTCAGTGGGACATCATACTTCACAAAAATATATAAAAGAATAATTATTATCAGCCACTGAAAATATTTTCACTCATAGCATACTATTCAATTCACTCATGCGTTATATACTATAACTTTAAATAGGAAAAATTGCAATTATATCTACATTTTCAGATTTCATTGAAAAAACATAGTTGGCAGGACTTTTTTGTCCAGAGTTTAGAAAGTCTAGATTATGATTTATTGTTTACTGGCTCTAATTCTCTTTTAGTTGTCCAAAAATTACATATATTTGCGAGATAAAAGATTTTTGCAAATGTATACTCACTTGTACCATTCATTAGCAAGCATTTCAGTCTTCTACTCCTCTGAAACAGGGTTTTCAAGGTTGAACCCGTTACCTTAGAACAATAATTCACAGCAAGACATTCCAGCTAAAAAACAGAAAAAACACTTTCAATTTCTTGGATATTAAAGAATATAATCGTTATTTGTAAGTGATGAATATCTTCGCTTTTGCTTATTATATCAATTTTATATAAAACAAAAGCACCCAGAAATAATATGACTAAGACACATGGAGTATAATATTCAAAGCTTCTGCCTCACCATATATTTAACCTATGAAAGTACTAACAAAAATCCACTTTGGTAGATCTAGGGAACTCGATTAACAGAATGTAAAATGGAATTGAATATACCATTTGTGATACATCAAATTAAAACTAAGTGTGTTTGAGGATATACAACTTTCTAGGGATGTAAAAGAGAGAGTAAGTCTATAAATGAATATGATGCAATTTTTACTGTCGATACGCTTAGATTTTACAAGTATAAAAGATAGAAGGTTATTACATGCTATGGACTTGAAATAATTCAGTCTAACACTGGTAAATCTGGAAAGCCTTCATTTCAATAAATAATGAATCGTCTTATAGTCCACTATATTCAACAGAATCTTCACAAAATGAGGAATAGAAATTGTCCTTTGTATCAAGAAAGATATGGCACTACAGCTCTGAAAGATATCACATGCAATAATAGTAATATTTGCACTTGACTATTTCACAGAGATTCAGGACGTCATCTAATGGACGAAATTTCCTATCTGCTTTTTCTTGTATTCATTCAGCTTGACAAAATACTATCTCGTTTTCTACATAAAAGGGCATGCTAGATATGCTTGCAATAAAGCAATTGAAAAATCGGCAAGAAGACAGCCAATTTTTGAGAAGTACGCATCAACTACACAATGTGAATACAAATGTTGAAAGAACTCACAGACAATATTAAAATGAAGCATATGTTGATAGAGTGAAGGACTTGTTATTAGAATTTTTACAAAGGATAGCAAACATCCCTCCTCTCCGTTTACTAGGTTGTTTCTCTCATTGATTTAAACTCACCTGAATGCAGTTGGAACTAAAAGCATCAATATGACTGTCATCCACGAAATTGATTCCATAAAGATTGATCACTCTCAAATTAGGCGTTGCTGACTTTAACTTGTGCACGTTTATGACCTCGTAAATTTCCTCTTCTTCCTCCTCCACCTTTTCATACGTGCCCAGCAGATGCAGAATTTCCAGACCATTGATGAAATTGTAGATTTTCCGCATGAAACCCTCCATGAAAATGACTTCGGACAAGCAGATGCACATGTACTTCAGTTTGGTTGGGAAAGCCTGCAGCTCGCTGAAATCGTGTAGTTGCATAGCCGTGGAAAAATCTAACAGCATGTGGGTAAGATTGGGGCACTTGTTAGCCAGCTCATGCAATACTGTATGGGTTATAAGTTCAATGGGCAGCTCGATGTATCTCAGAGAAGGACCAAAACGGACACTAACGAGATGCAAAAGGAATTCCAGAGAGTTGACGTGAAGTCCGGATATTTCCGGACGAAGTGATACGTTTTTCCATAGTTTTGAGTCGTATGCTATTTGACGCCATTTTTTGCATATCCTTGCCATTTGACATATCTCCTTATGGGACAAGTAACTGAATATGTGAAGGAGAACTTTATCTGGGAGTTTTTCGATAGTCTGAAAGAGAAAGAATAAAAATATTACCTAGAGTTATAATATAAAAGAAGTTTTCAAGTTATCTGTTGTTGAATAGCACATAATGGAATAATTAAGCGATTATTTACTAAGTTCTTCAGCGTCCCCTTCTGCATCCTAAGATATTGCATTAAAGTTTTCTATTATCTTTAGCACAAGAGTTGCATTTGTCGAAATTCGAATTAAGTTGGCGTCAGAATTGATACATCATAATTAAGCAAAATTTGAAACAAAATATAATTCTTGCTCAAATTTCATTTATATTGTGTTACAATAATGATCTTTGTAAAATGGTTTAACAGTTTTTGGACGCTTACCTAGGCAAGAAATTGTGAGATTATATAAAAGCTACAACCAACAAGGTGGTGACGTCAATGCTTAGGCAGAAGATTTCATATTTCACGCAAGATGATTAGCAGAACTTCCTCCAAAAATCACTTGAAATATAATAGGAAAAAGGTAAATGCTTCAAAATATACCTCTTCCTAAAAAATCCCAAGACAATGCCGTGTCTGTAGCTGTTCATTTTGTTAATAGAATCATTGTTGGGTACAATGAAAAATATTGTACTTTGTCAAATTCAGACATGAATAGTAATGATGACGGATAAAATAATGGCATAAAAAGTCAATAAAGGATAGTCACGTTTACTGAAAAAAATTTAATATGGTGCGCTATTCCCTGAAGTTCTAAACATGAACAATATATTTACTTATAGCAAGTAAGACAGACATTCCATGACGATGAAGTTAATATTTCCATAAACTAACAAAGCTTAATAAAGCATAGAAATTTTCATCACAACTTTACACAAGAAATTAAAAACGAAATATTTTCCTCATTTCTATTAACAATCAACTCACATATTACGTACATTGAGTCAGTGTAAGATTATTTTGAACGATATTCTACTGGGTGCCGAAAAATGTGACTCTCGCTCTTTTTTGTCAGCTAAGAATGCCAATCTCAAAATTTAAGCAGAAGAATAACTGATCGACATTTTAAGTGATATGCACCTCGAACTGAAAACATTTTAGAATTTTAAATGACACTTCGTAATGAGCACCCATACTTGAGTGAAAAGCCAATGAAAATAATTTTGGCTTTTCACTCAACATGTTTATGTGAAGCATCAATTTCAGCGCTAAGCCTCATTAAAAATAAGCTGTGCAACTAACTGACAAATTTAGGTGATCCAATGGGAGCCAAATATAGACAAGTTGTTTGATAACATACAGGATCAAAATAGTCATTAAACTATTTATAAGAGAGATAAGACATTGATTTATACAATACTGCCTTGATTATTTAAGTCAAGTGTTAAGAACTTGTAATACCATTGATCTGTATATATATACAACGAACATTTAATTTGTGTTGAACCTCATTGTGGTCCATGGATCCCTAAAGAATCTAAATATGTTGCACCGCTACGAAAAGAAACATTAATCTACACCAATATGAATTTTAGTCACCATTTCTTGTCCCTAATGAGTTAAAAAAATAAATGGTATAACTAAGAAATGGTTCAGAGTGGATATTTCACTTTCTGTAAATAGGTCATTTATGAATTTTAAGGGTTTTTCCAAAATTGAGGTAGTAGATAGAGATAAATTATAATATCATTTCCAAAAAGGAATGAAATTGAATTGCACTACTTTTATCTGGAACGATATTCCCCTCTCTGCGCTTGCTTGATAAGCCAAACGTTTGTAAGTTTCTACAACCTTTTAAAAAACTGATAAAATGCTTTAAAACAATATGCAGTTATATATAGGGTCAATTTCTTTTGCAATCTTTGTAAACATGGACTTCTAATATCACGGTATGCACATCAAACCACACGATTGAAACTAATTAAAAATCGATCCCTTCAATATAATCGTAATCTAGAATATCTTGTTAGTTTTAGATGTACACAAGTAATGATTGATGCTTACTTCCTTCACAGAATATACAACATTTATGTGTTTATTAGAATGTTATTAGTTATTTTTAGACCTACCGTCCCTGCAAATGGGCTTCTGGCCGCGGTTCCGTCCGATAAATAAACCTGCGACGCTTCTACAGCCAACTGACCCCAAATATCAGGATTTACATCCATCGCTTAGAGCACTTTCCACAATTTCACTCTATTTCCCAAAGAATGCCTACAATTTCTCTCATTCAACATACACTACAAATTATATAATTATGTACGTAGCGATGGGGCCCATTCTTAAAATAACTTCGAATGGATACTTGAATACGACCGGGTTATGGACAGCCAGTAATTTTAGAATATGTGGAATACTACGAATTTCGGCGCGAAAATTGAGTGAAACAAAGATTTTACGGGCATATCCTTCTCAAAGCTGCCGATATGTTCATTCATTTTTCAAATTTTCGTTAGTCGGCAGGAATAATTGTGAGTATCTTCGTGAACCCTAGCGAAATATCAGAAGTTTTAAATTTCCTATCGTAAAGAAATTCATAATTCAGTGTTCCATTGACAAATGGAGTAGGAGTACATTTTTAAAATCACATATATTCACAAAGTTTCTTCTCGGCACGGCCCCCCATGTGTGCTCCTTAGCCGTAGGAGGCGAATAGGGACTGAGGCCCTCGGTCTAATATAAAAGACAAATTTCGAGCCAATGCTGGTACAAACAGATATGGTTAGGTGGATGAGAATAAGCACGAAAACGGTTGAGGCGATGCTGAAAAACTCAAAGGGACAGGTGCTAAGGGCGGCAACGAGATCGGCTAGGTCCACACCGACAGCTACCCGAAGGATTCGCCTTGGCATTGTACCTTCTAACGAACAGCAACAAGTGGTATGAAATATATACAAGAATCTCGCAGAAAATGACATTTTAGGAATAATCTGCGATGGAGATTTAATAAGAAATATACAAAATCAGTGAACCAAACACAAAAAGCAAAAATTTGCTTAAGCAAATGCTTACTAATGGAACTGTAGACGGCTACTATGCAAAGACTGGGGTGTTTAAGCGTAAGGAAGATGAGGGTATAATTTTCACCATCCGTCACTTCACAACAGGAATGCAGGCGAAGATTATGAACATCACGGTCACCGCGCAACTGGTTCAAGGGGCGTGGCTGCTCACGTGACCCCAACAATTAATAGTAGTAATAATAATAATAATCTGCTATATCTCTTGATTTTAATAATATATCCCTGACTTTTGTGTTAGCATAATATTGTATGATTCCCTTATTACTGAGCGGAAACGGCATGCGACAGTTAACTAATTGCGTTCGAATCTTATTTAGTTCATTCTTTAATTCCGTGTGAGAAATTATAGAGGTGCAAAACTTTCAAATGTGCAAAAGAAATAGCAATTTCGATGTTGCTTAGTATTTGATTTATGATATCAACAGCTGTTGTCAAGTGAGTGAAAACGGCATTTAGAATAATAAATTTGAAATCGTCCCATGAATCCATTTCAGATGTTTTTGCCCACGAATTTATCTGGTTAATTCTGTTTTCTAGGAGTACTTGGTTATGTTGAAGTTTACTCATAGAGTTGTTAAATGCTTTTGTTGATTGTTCTTGAGCTGTTCTATAGCTGCTTCGTATTTGTCCGCATCGTTTTGGTCAAGGTTGCCAGTGATTGACTTCCAAATGGTACCCAAACCGTTGATCAAACCTCTCTTCGTCCTTGATTCGGTTTTATGATTATTTGATCAAATTTTTGAATAGTGTCTTCAATTTTGTATTCCAATACGTATTTATAATTATGAATTTCCTTATATAACTTAGTCCGTAAGTTGAATTATGGAAAGAAGTGTTTATTTTATGATAACTAGAAGCTAACTTATTGAATTCAATACTTAAATTAGTTAAATCAAATATTTGGATTAGTGTCCAATACTTAATAACATTTTGTTTGTTCCCAATTTTAATGGCAACATTCCTGGATTGTCTTTTATTTCCGTGAGGTTTATTTCGGAACATTTGGTGAGCAGACCGGCTGCGGCGAGGATTCCGAGGGTGATGGGCCTGGAACAATGGGTTGTCTTAAATTTTTAAATGTACTGTTCGGCCTATATTTTGTTTTGATTTGTTACCACCTAGTTTTTGAATGAGTGCTTTATTTCCAGGTAATAACTTGGTTATAGTGAATGGTCCGTTGAATTTTCACCGGTCTTGTTACGGGCATATTTGTAACTTTTCTCGTATACTGTCTGCCCTTCAATAAAAGGATTATTGGCGCTGCGATTCACTTTATGAACTACACTGGCTTTAATTGATGTTAAATTTTCGTTTATTTTATCATAAAGAAGTGCTAATTGTTCTTTGTGTTTTGTAAGTAATCGCTATACATTTGTTTCTCATACAAAATGTCAAGAGGATCCTTAATTTTGTATGACCGAAAGTCAATTCGAATGGAGTGAGTTTTGTAGCGGAATGAATAGTATTATTTTAAGCTATGATTGCATATTTCATTATTGTACTTATTGGATCTTTGAATTTGATTCTAAGAATTCGACAATGTTCTGAGATCGTTGAGTGAAATCTTTCGATAATTCCGTTTGAGTCTGGGTGGTTAGGTGTAGTGAAATGTACTTTTATTTTATGTGTCTCTAATAACTCTTTGACTACATGCCCAAAAAACTCCATTCCCTGGTCTGAACTAATGAAAACCGGGGTTCCATAAAACAGAAGTATTGTAGTAAGCCCTGGAATATATCAACAGCATTTTTAGATTTTACTTCTATTGCCTGACCTAATTTAGTGAAAGCATCTACAACTGTTAAAAATTTCGTATTTTCTAGGGTGAAAATGTCTAAATGAATTTTTCAAAAGGTTTATAAGGCGTGTCCGTTAACATCATCTCTATTCTTGGTGGATTACGTTCGTATTTGCTCCGTTTACATATTTCACAATTTGCGATATAATTTGCAACGTGTTCTTGCATAAGTGGAAAATAATATTTTCTTTGAAGTTGTCGAAGTGTTTCCGTTACCCTCGGTGATTTGTCTTTCCTTCATGTTGATTTTGTATAGCTTCTTTTATGAGATCTCCATCTTCGAGTAATTCTCTTCGTTCGGTACAATAAATAATTTCAGGTCCGTCCCTGTTAAATATGTTATTTACTACTGTACTGAATGTTTTAAACAAATTCTCCGATGTAAAATGGAAATAATATCTCTTCTTATCCGCGGTGTATTCTTTCAGAAACTTCTTGATTTCATTCGCATTGTTATCTCTACTAACTTGCACGTGGAATCTTTGAATTTTCCCTATTGTTTCTTTCTTTACAGGTTTTGGATTGTTGTAAACTTCGTGAATGAAATATTGATTTGGTTTTGAATCAATTACATCACTCGATATCTTTATAGGGGATGAGTCTTCAGTTGTTGAGTTAGACGAATGTATAGTTTGTTCATCTACATCCATTTCTGAGATTCCTTTATCCTGATATAGTGGGTTTTTCCGTATCTGATCCGACAGTTGGCACATCCGTCGTTTTCTATTCGTTTCTTTTTTCATTTTGATTTTCGGGGTCCAGTGTTTTTAATAAGTCTTCCATGTCCGATTCCGACATTTCCGCTTCTGTAGCATCCTCTAATAGTTTTGCGATTTCTTCATCATCTACGTTGTTTGCTAATGATTCCGTTTCTAGAGCATTTAGTTTGATTCTTGACAATGCATCCGCATTTTTATTGATTGAACCCTTCTTGTATACCAATTCGTAATCATATTCCTCTAAGCGTATTTTCCATCTTTGTAACTTTGAATTTGGCTCTTTTAATTTCGACAACCAGACCAAAGGTCGATGATCTGTATAAATGAAAACTTCCTACTATATAGGTATGGTCTGAAATATTTTACAGCCCATATTATGGCCAAAAGTTCTTTTCGATAGTGCTATATCTTTCTTCTGATTGATTTAATGTTCTTGAAGCGAAGCATATTGGTTTGTCAGATCCAATTGGTCCTTGGGACAGTATTGCTCCAATAGCAATATTAGAAGCATCTGTAGTCACCACAAATGGTTGGTTGAAGTCTGGATATTGTAAAATCGGTGGGTTTGTGAGTATTTCCTTACACCTATTCACTGCAGTAAGATATTCTTTAGAAAGTTCGATTTTCGTCCTTTCTTCAAACATGTTGTTAGTGGTTTTGTTATTGCTGCATAATCTTTGATAAATTTTCGATAATATCCCGTTAATCCTAGAAATCCTTTCAGTTCAGTTACTGTCTTTGGAACTGGGTAATTTATCACGGCATCAATTTTCATTGGATTAGGTTTGAGTCCCTCAGCTGTTATGACGTGTCCTAAGAATTGTACTTCTTTTAAGAAACTCACATTTATCCATCTGGATTTTAAATTTGATTTTCTCAGCCGATCGAAGACTTTTGTTAGTTTCTCTATATGCTCTTGTAGTGACGTAGAAAAATTACTATGTCGTCCAAGTACACTGCGCAAGCTTCGTTCATTATGCCTCTCAGTACGTTATCCATTACTCTTTCAAACGTTCGAGGTGCATTTTAAGTCCGAAAGGAGTTTTTTATATTCATAATGTCCCTTGGTGTGGAGAAAGCAGTTTTAGGAACATCCTCGGGTGCATCTCTATTTGGTGGTATCCCGATGCCAAATCTAATGTAGTGAAATATTTGCATTTCCCAATTTATCCAATATGTCTGTGAGATAGGAACGGTAGATTCAGCAGGTCATCTCTGGTAGCAGGATTTAGTGGTGTATATCCCCTATCAGCCAACGATACCACTCTATGGAGGTCAGAAGTGAAAGCTTTTGCAGAGAGGAATTCTCAGAGATTTTTTATCTGTTCGGTGTGTAAATTGACAACATCTATTAATCCGCGTCCTCCTTCTTTCTGCTTCAAAGTTGTTCATATCACAGACGATTTTGGATGATGATTGTTGTACTTTGTCAGCATCGTTCGGGTCTGCCTTTGAATATCATCCAGTTCTGTCTTAGTCCATCTGATTATTCCAAATGAGTAGAGCAACACTGGAAAGGCGTAGGTGTTAATTGCCTTGATTAGATTCCCCGAGTTTAACATCGATTTCAGCACAGACTTCAGACGCTGACTGTATTCTGAACGAATCTTCTCCTTTGATTGTTTTTGGTCTAGCAATCTGGCTTGTTGGTATCCCAGATATTTGTATGTTTCGCCATCTCTCATGCACTGTATAATATCACCGTTTGGAAGTTGTGTTTCACCATCTATGACTTTCCCTCTTTGAATGTTCAGGGTCTTACATTTTTCAATCCCAAATTTCATATGAACATCTGCCGAGAACTCGCTGACAGTTTTCAGCAAATCATCCAATTGCTTCTTGTTCGAAGCATATAATTTGATGTCATCCATATACAGCAGGTGGGAGACTATGATAATTCCTTTCTGTTTTTATCCTAAATCCGCATCCTGTTCTATTGAGCATTGAGGACAATGGGTTCATAGCTAAACAGAACCATAGTGGACTCAAAGAGTCTCCTTGAAAAATTCCACGACGTATGGGTATCTCGTCGGTTTTAATTTTTGTATTGTTCATGTTGACCTGCAGAGACGTGTGCCAGTGTGTCATTGTTGTCTTCAAGAATTCTACCAGGGCTGGGTGAATTTTGTATATCTGCAATACTTCGACAAGCCAAGAATGGGCGGTACTATCGAATGCCTTCAGATAATCGAGAAAAGCTGAATGAACATTCCGATGCCCTACGTGTGCCTGTTTTATTATCACAGAATCGATGATGAGTTGTTCCTTGCACCCGTGGTGTTTCTTTCTGCATCCTTTCTGCTCCTCTGCTAATATATTGTTGTCGTCAAGGTGTTGGTATATTCGATTGGATATGCATGAGGTGAGTATTTTGTAGAGTGTTGGCAGGTAAGTGATTGGCCTATATTGAGACGGATCCTGTGTTCTATCGCTCTTAGGTAGCATATATGTTAAGCCTTGTGTTAGGAAAGTGGGTGTTTTCTTGGGATGTTGAAGAACGTACGTGAGCTGTTTCGCTAGGGCTCCATGGAGCTTATCAAACTTCTTGTACCAGTAGTTGTGGATATTATCTATACCTGTTGCCTTCCAATTATTGGTCGCTCTAACTACTGTTGTGATTTCTTCCTCCGTTATTCCTTCGAAGTCCATATGTTTGATATCAAGGCGTTCTTTTTCATGCGTGATCCATTCCGCATCTCTATTGTGTTCTTTGGGGTTCGACCATAGTGATGACCAACAATCGGTCAAGCAGGTACTTATCTGTTATTGTTGGTCGCAGTTTTGTTATTTCCCTTATGAAAATTGGCCGCGTTTTGGAGGAATCTTTGGTTTTGGTGTTTCCTTTCAGTACACTTGACGTATCTTGAAAGCCTTTTTGCTTTTGCTTGGAGTTTCTGTTTCAAAGTGTCCATATACACGTCGATGTGTTGTTTGTGATCAGGGTGTTTTGTGCTCGTACCAATTTTCCTATAAATTTTGCGTATATGTATTATTATTATTATTATTATTAATCATCCATTCAGATGTTTCTTGACGACCAAAAATAAAAGAACTGTCAAAAACGAAGTTTGCGAAGCTATTTAATGCACATTTCTCTTTCGAATGAGTTTTCTACATTGTTTTAGCCTTTCCTATCATACGAATTTTATCAATAGCATTAGCATTTTTGTTATTTTCTTTATCGTAGCAAAAACCTCTTTCCCTTCAATTTTGATTTGAATATTTTCTGGTATTTCACTCTAAACAGATCTAAAGGTCAAAGTTATTATATTTTAATAAATGTGTTATAGGTGAAACATGCGCAAATAGATATTGTTCACTTGTGGAAGATTCCTTCTTCTTCGACATTTAAGTATTTATTGGGTATTGAACGCATTAAAGTTGATGAAAAAATTCAATTGCTGAGACATTCGGGCAGTTCCTCCCTAGCAAGTTGGGGGAGGTAGTTCATGACTATGTCCCTCTAGAAACAATGTAGTGTTCCGGAATGGTAGGAAAAACAAATTTTCGACCCTTACGGCGTAAATATGATACTGAAAAATAATCTTTCTCAACCTTCTCGACAAGTGCGGCAAGAAGTTTTTTCTTAGTAGCAAACTTCACTAAAATATATGTTCCAGGTGTGATGTTATCATCGTCGTTTTCCTCTTGATCAAAATCTTCTTTACTCACAAGATCTTCTAATGTGACATTTTTCAAGTCACTCTCATCATGTTATGACAAGATCTTAGTATCGCTTTCTGAATCACTTTCTTCTTATATTTGTTGACGCATGCATTTCTTTGCTTTCCGCTTCTGTGGAGTTTCAACTTCACTGAACCCGGGATTTTTATCAATTGTAACTTATTTGTACTAATTTTCTTTGATTTCGCAGTCCCTTTTGTACGTTTCCTCCTCTCCTCTTTTTCCTTCATTAATTTTAGATACTCTGCACTTATAAGTACTGCTGATTCACCATCACTTTTACGTCTTTTTGTAGTCTCAACTGTTGTTTTATTAAATTTACTTAATAGAATGCTTTCAAAAGAAACGATTGAAGTAGATGGCAAATTATTATCTCCTTTTATGGGAGCAGTTTCGGCAGTTTTTTTGTCATTATGTGATTCTTCTCCAGTTCTTACTTCATTGTTCGTTTCTTCTTCGGTTTCCAAGATATCCAGGGGTTCTAATAAGGTACCCTCTGTATATCTCTGCAGTTTGGTGGGATCAAGTCGATCTTTGGGATATTTATCCCGGTCGCATGGGTAAATTCCCGTGTTTTTGAAGGAATTCTTGATGGCATCTTCTGTTATGCCTAGTTGCCAGAGAGTACAAATTTTGTCGGCAAATTCACTCTTTGTCATTCTTCTTTGGTATTCTCGCTGCCAAATTATGAGTTCATGATTCCATCGAAGCTTCCAAGGCCCAAAGCAGCATCTATCCAGAGGCTGCAACAGATCTGTTGTGTGTGGTGGAAGTTGAACCAATGTTTTATTGTTCTGTATTGCATATTCGATTGTACCTATGTCCAAGTGTGTGACATATGGAATCCATGATGACAAGAAGTGGTCTTTGGGACACCATAGCACAAAATTTTACGAAACAATTATTGAAGATTGCAGTGGTCATCCAACCTTTTTCAGAAACTGCATAACAAGTATTCTCAATATAATTAGTACCTTTCCATGTACTCAAAAGGTTTCGGCCTTGAAATATCAAAGGCGGTAATAACTGTCCACTTGCGGAAATGCATGCTATCGTGGTAATATTTTCCATTCCAGAACCCTCATTACTTCGGTGTACTTTTTGACCTTTTGCAGCAACTCCCTTGATTCAGTTAGGGTCCATGGAGAAAATACTTTCATCTAAATTAAAAATATGCGAAGGCTTATGTTCTAAACCGAGCTCAACGATAGTTTTATTGAGAAGTTCATAAAAACCATAAATTTTAAAAGGATCACTGCTTGCTTTTCTCCTACATTTCTCTAACTGCTCCATATTTTTTGGCTCAGACGGTTTCTCTTACAAAAAGACGAAATCAATCATCGCCAGGTTTTTCGTCTTTAAAAACTGTTGAAATATTATTTTCACTTACAAAGATTTGAACTACCGACTTAACTTCTTCTTTATTTAGTGCGAACTCCCACTTAGCCATTATAGTTGTTTTTTCTCTAAGACTCTTTTCGTGTTCTTCGGACAAGGCCGGTTTTCTTCCTTGCCTCGAAACGGATTTGTTATTCAAGATCCGACTCAATCTGGATTTGTCAATTCTAAAGCGTACTGCTGCCTTTCTGATAGTTAGCTTCTTTTGGTGTATTAGCGTAAGAGCCGTTGGCAAATCTTCCTCTGTATATCGTTTGGCTTTTGGAACATATGTTCGTGGCATTTTGATGTGATATTTAAAATTCGTATTAAAGGTAAGTCTCAGATTTACCCCAAGTGTTGTCTCATATTTACCCCACAAGATGTCTCAAAATTACCCCACCACTTCAATCGAGGATATCTCACCGAAAGACAGAATCAGACTGACTAATTCAACAGCACAGTATTCTACTTAGGTATCGAAAGTTAGCAACGTGGTTTTCAAAGTTTCAATGCGCAGAATATAAAGAATTTCACATATATTTTTTAGGTCATTTACTGTATTGGCATACAGTGAACATATTCAAGGAGTATAATAGTACATCCACAAATTATTTTCTATTTTTTCAGCTTCATCAAGGCTTCCGGCATTTGTTAAATATCATTGTCTTATTTTTACCCATAATGTCTCATTTTTACATCACTTGACCCTATACGATAATATGCTGATAATGCCAACAGAAGTAGCAACGCTTCTCGAGAATTGAAAATTATTTTTTTTTCTGTGATAATAATAGCTTCTCATCATTAATAGGTTGAAAAAATCTGTAACTATCACATCAAACAGAGAGATTTTCGAGCTATAAAAGACCTTGTCTCACTGACTCACCCGATCTAATGAGTATACTTTGTAACATACATAATAAAGATACCAAGTATTATAAGATGAATTGATTTCTTACTTTGGACAGATGCCAGTTGAAGTGCATTACAAACTTCACAATGGAATAGAAAAAATAAACATGTCGGGGCCAAAAATTCAGCAAGCGTGCTATAATTTTTGTTATCTAATTATATGCACCAGCCGTGTAATCAGGTGTGGGTTTTGATTAATCATAACTATAGTTTAAAACGTCGTCCATTTAATGATTGTCCAAATATGAATGAAAAAATAGATTTAAATATGCGTTTCAAAAAAGTATTGATCTCTTTCTATTGAATCAAAAATGTCAACATATGTGAGTTTCTCATAAGTGAAAAAAATTATCTATCAACCAAAGTAGCTTGTTTTTTCGTCGAATTTTAAATGTTCTAATTGAATGCTCCAGTCAGTGTCTTGGTACTAAACAACACCATCTGAAACACACTAGCTAAGTATTAACTACTTCAAATGATGCGAAAATTTGAAATATAATTTCAGCATATACAATCGCCCGGACTTTATTGTTCACTTTCTTCATGATGGAAGTAATGAACCAATAAAACACTAATTGGATAACCAGTACAATTATATTAGCACGAATTGAACATTATTGACAAATAAAAATTCCACTTACCAGTTTCTTATCTTTTTTTCTGCCTGAATCATCTCTAACACCGATTATAGCATTCGACAAGTCCAAGACACCCCAAGAATCCATGATTATCAAAAAAATACTTTATATTATATATACTCTTATTAGAACATTGTCGAGCAGTCACGCCGATCGGAAAAGAATTATGCCGACCGAATTGAGCAATGACTAATTGTAAAATGCCTCAGCGTAAATAGTCTTTGCACAGAAGCACTGCCAACAAGGAACTGTTTGGTTACTTACGCCAATGAATTAGCGCAACGAGAATCTGAATATTAAACGAATAATTTATCGGTGCTCCAAGGAAAAATAAACAGACTTTCCATTTTCCATCAGTTCTGATTTTATTTTTACTGCGAGATAAAATCTTAGCGCGCTACGCTTGGAAAAGTTGGGATATTTCAATTACTGGCAATAACTTCTTAAGCTGGGGATACATTGGAGTTTTTTCACGCTGGATTTGTCCGTGAAAAACATGGGAACCACGAAATTTGTAGATATTGCCACACTAGTGGGTTTTTCCCGCTCGTGAAAACACATCTGCCCCAAACATGACAAGGCCACGCACTTAATATAAACACCTCAAAAAAGTCTAGGGAACACTTCTGAATATCGATATATCGTATCCAGAACGATCAATATGGATGATTTTTTTAAAGAAATGAACACCTGCATCAATTTCTCACCAAATTATGTAGAGTGCCGCAACAGATTTTAGTTTTTTTTTATAAAAAACTAAAAATGCAGCAGATGCGACGCTGCTTTATAATCATTTCATGTATTCAGTGTTTGAAATCAGTTAGTTGGCACTTTGTTTCTGTTGTAAGCACAAATAAAAGATTTCAAGTTTTGTGATTCGACCATGGAAAGACGACATTTGACTAGAGAAGAGATGTTACGAGCCGTTGGCATGCTCCAAGCTGGGAGCTCACAACGGGAAGCATCCTGGGTTCTGGGAAGTAGCCCAAGTGTCATAAACCGTTTATGGTCGCGTTTCAATGAAACAGGTAGCGTAGAAGAACGCCATACAGGTCGTTTCAGGATTACTACAGTCGTCCAAGGCCGATTTTTGGTTTTACAAGCTCAAGAGCTATCACGAGTTCATAATGTACAAATTTCCGACCAAACTGTGAGAAATCGACTGCAAGAAGGTCAACTCCACTCCAGACGTCCTTTAAGAGTTCCACAACTGACTCATGGAAATCGCGCTGCTCGTTTAGCTTGGTGCCAAGAACACGTAAACTGGGATCAAGAGATGTGGGCCACAGTTCTCTTCAGTGATGAATCTAGATTTAGTTATTATCCTGATTCGGGAAGAATTCGAATATGGAAGGAACCTGGAAAACAAAACCGTCTCCAGCATGCTCGAGAAGTTGTTAGACAGGGAGGCGGATCAGTGATGTTTTAGGGAGGTATACGCCTTGGTGGAAGAACTGACCTCGTTTTCATACAGAACAACCTCATGGGAAATTCTTACGCAAATGAGATAGTTTTACCTGTAGTGGTACCGTATCTCCAAACAATGGGTCAAAATCCACTCTTCCAACAAGATAATACCTCTCCTCATCGTGCAAGAGTTGTCTTGAACGTTCTTGAAGAGAATGATATCGATCTTCTACCGTGGCCATCCTGCTCCCCAGATCTGAATCCCATCAAGCATGTGTGGGACACCCTAAAAAGAAATCTCCTGCGTCAAAACGTCTTCCATCATGAACAGGAACTTCGATTAGCAGTTCAGGGGGCTTGGAATGATTTAGGCCAAAATGTAATAGACAATTTAATATTGAGCATGCGACGATGCCAAAGTGTCATTAATAACAGAGGTGGACCTTCTGAGTACTGAAAAATATATGTGCTTCCATATCGTTTCGAAAATATTAGTTCAGGATTTTTTTGTGTTTTACCAAATTTCGTCATTTTCAAATTTCAAATTTATTTTTATAATAGGTGTTCTGGAGAAGTCAAATATTATTATGTTTTCTCGAGAATACATTATATACAATACATCCCAACAAAATCCGAAAGATTTCTATAAAATCGAATCATCAAATTCATATTTTAAAGATATTGGTAAGTGTTCCTAGACTTTTTGAGGTGTTTATATACACAACAAAATTTATATGGAATTACTCGGTATTTAACATTATTGATTATTTTTAATCATGGATCTTTGACTACTTGTGAAGAATGAAGTTTTTTGTTGTAAAAAACTGGATAGTATGATAAGAAATGTTGAATTATCACCTCATGTTCGGGATATTGTACTCAGTCGTCACTGAGATTTGAAACTGTGAATTTCAAAATTTAAAAAAGCCTATAATCATAATTGAAAATGCCTTACGTTGGATTGTCCGATGTGCAGATGGGGTTGAATAATTGCTCTCGTTGAAGAAGAGGTGACACAGAAGGATATAGCAGCCACAATGGGGGTATCACAGAGGGTGATTTCAAAAACCTACGCCCGATACGTGGAACTACAATCTATGCAAAATAGGACGTAAGAAGATCACTTCTGAAAGACAAGACCGCTTTTTGTGCCAAATTGCAAGAAGAGACCCTTGTGCGTCGCACCCCATACTCCAACGGCAATTTTTGGAAGCAACAGGCATCAGTGTATCAGTCGAAACGATACGTCAAAAATTTCGTTCAAGGACCAGAATTGGTGTTCGATCAGATGACCGCCGGATTCGGGTTTTAAGGAGTCGTGGAAGACAAGCTAGACTCCGAGCAGTAAGACAAATTCCGAAATACTAAGGGGGCAAAGTGATGGGGTGGCATTATGTTGGAGGCAAAACAAAAGAACTTACTGTGCTACTCCTCCACGAAGCTTGTCAACTCAATGTTTCTTTTTTTTCGTCCAAAAGCATACAAATTTCCTTGATGTTTATACGTTTCAGTTTGTTTAGAGGGTAAATTAGTAAGTGAATGTGAGTTGTTAAAAAAGTAGAAAACCGATTCGGTCACATTTGTTGTAAATTGGATAGAAAAATCGTATTTTGTAAAATATATAAAATATATACATAATTTAAATAAATATATAAATAATAAAATGAATATTATCATTTTCACCAAGGACTACCTAGAACAGTAGCATAGTCCCCATATTACTATTCTGAAGTGAATGCACCTTAATTTTATTTGTACCTGATTTTCATGGAAGAGTTTACAGGTGAATTTATGTCGGCAATAGAATGTCAATTTTTTGACTTATTCAAGTATCTCTAAGGTTAATTCTGCTAAATAATCAGATTGAAGAATTTTCATTCAAGGAACAATATTCAACCTTCCATAGAATGTTAAATATCCCTTCTTGAAGGAGCTAGTTTTACCGATCCACTTTCCATAATCACCGTCAACCAGGGCCACACAGCAGTGGTACAGCACGGTCATATGTCATGAATGAGAGCAATAGACTGCAGTTTCGGTCTTTTTTTCGGCCTCGCCAGCATTGCATACCCATTCACGACACTGCCACCTACTCATCTCAATTCGTTGGAGCGCTAGAAAACATGTAAATGTTACTGCGCCCTCCAACGAACCGAGACAGAAGCCACTTCACCATTGCCACGGGAAACCGTGATAACAAAGAGTAGATAAACAGGAAAACTTTAAGCAGTCACACTAGTTCGACAATTCATGACATCTGAACGTGCTGTACCACTGCTGTGTGGCGCCGGTTGACGGTGATTATGAAGGGTGTATCGGAAAACTAGCTCCTTCAAGGAGGAATATTAAACATTCTACGGAAGGTTTGGTTCCATGAATAAAAATTCTTCAATGTGTATACACATTGCGATATTCTCGCAAGTAGTAATTTCAGAGATTTTGTGTATGCCTGGTTGACAACCAGATAGGAATGAGGAGCGTCGGTCCTTCGACAGACCGCTTCCTAGCTGACAGGGTGTATAGCGTTGCGGTGAATTGTCGAACTAGTGTGACTGCTTCAAATTTTCCTGTTTATCTAATCTTTGTTATCATGGTTTCCCATGGCAATGGTGAAGTGGCTTCTGTCTCGGTTCGAAAATGGAAATCTCAAAATATCTTTCTCTTTTGATGTCGAAACAATGAAATATTTGTTCAAAAAGAGAACAATGAAATCCTTAAAATTTGAACTAATGATTGTCTAATTAATATACTATGTATATCAACATCGGCAGTGACAAAATGCTATTAGGTACTGAAAGTTTTTCATAATTTTAGAAGTACATAATTAAATTCATAATCATAAAACTTCAAAATTTAGGAAGACACATGGAAGTTGATTCGATGAAAAAAAGCTTTTTCTGATATAATATTTATATGTTAACTTTTCACTTTTTATTTTTAAATAATATTCTATATCGTGTTAGTGATGTTTCAAGAGTTTATCAATACCTATATCATGGTTCATGCATAACTCTCTTGAAAATGGCTGCATGCAGTTTGCATGTAGGTGATTTAAAGATTAATGAGCATAGCAGTACGTAGATTTTGATTTGTTAAAATAAAACGGATCATCCAAATAAGGAATTTTGATACTGATGATGACAAACTAAAATATGAAATAAACCAAAATTTTATGTAACTTATTAAAAAACGTACTGGTAAGTAAAAAGTTGGCATTAAAATATTTAGTGTCAGTAAAGCAGCAATAAGAGCTATTAAATCCAATTATTGTAGTTCAAAAACGGTATGGCATCGCCGAATTACTATGGACAGACTTGGAGTGAACAATAGACTCATTCTTGTCTCGGATACCGAATAATTCAGGCTACTCAGGTAACGAAGAAACATATCAATTGGCAAAAATCCGACCAAATGGAACCAAAACCTTGCTTGGGTAAACTACTTCAAACTGCCAGACAGTTAAGTTTAACTCATTTTAATTGAATCACTCTGGCTTAAAACTCTCATTAAAGACGCATCAAAACATAATAGCATCCTATTACAAGTGCTGGTGAAGGCAAAAGGCATCCATGCACATAATCGCTCAGACTGATAAAGAAAAAAAGAAGGCGGTGCTTGAAAGCAAATGATACGGTAACGCATATCTCAGAATTCTCAGCAATGAATAGAATCAGGTTCAAAATACAAAGGTATAAAGTGGATAAATGGAATTTTTAACTATGTTTTTACTACCAACAAATAAATTAATTTCATAAATCAGTGCTATCGCGGTTTCGTACTCTCGTCCATCATCAGACAGTAACCAAGTACCGAAGTGACATGAAATATATATGAATAAGTCAATACTTTGATTTGGAAAAACCCGATATTAGATACGCAGTTCACAAACTATTGAAAGAGAATTATTCTTTGAATAGGCTCCTGCCCGTAAATATTTCAATTTATTGTCACTTGAAGATCGTAGAACTATATCTGATATTTTGGTTTTGTTTAAAATATTGAACTGCGTACTTCAGGTACCTGAGATATTGCACATGGTTACTTTTAATGTTCCTATGAAATCTTTGAGGCACCACGACCTCTTCTCTATAACTTTTAGAAAAACTAATAGTGCACAGAACTCCCCTATCGATAGGATGCTACGTGTCGGCAACACGCATAGGAGTATCAATTTGTTTGGGGTCACATTGGCCTCTTTGAAGAGAACATTACGCTAGTTCTTTACTGACTAACATCAAATTCATTCAATCGTTCGTTTTTGTAATATTCATTTTGTATTTCTTTTTTCATTCTTTCTGTGAATATAACTCACCATTAATGTCTTATATAATACTCTTTTTTTTGGAATATTAGATTCTATGTAACTAATATTCATCTAGTGAATGTCATTTTGGCTTCGGCTGTGGACATTCCTTATATTGTACTTAAATAAATAAATAAATAAATACATCGAAAATTTGGGTTTATATGGATCAGTCTGGTTCATTATCTCAAAATTGTGATTAAAAGTGATATGAAAATTTCAACTGATTCTAGGTAATTGATTGAAATTCCATTTGTGTTTCAATAATGCTTAACTACCAAATAGTAACGGCTCAATCCATACAGTGGACAAATCTCAATGTTTAATATGGTAGCTGGGTGAATTACAAATTCAAGCTAGGTAGTTTTCTTAGTTTTTGAGTTATTTAAAAGATTTCAGAATTGGTCGATACTCAATATCCTGTGAAGTCACATAAAAACAATTTTGACATTTTGCAGGCATTTTCTTGAATATAAACAAACGACATGGAGAATTTTTTTTGTCAAGACACACCTAAAAAATTATCTATATATCAAAAAACAGTCAACCACATTCACCTTATTAAAACAAACAACTTGATCTATAGTTGATTTCTTTCTTAATATAAAGAACTCACTATTAAACCACCAAAACCTTTTATATTCCTCAATCGTCCCATAGTACACTCTGTTTTCTAGTGACCTCTTTATACATCCTGTCTTGCAAAGCGATATCAACAGATTGTTGCCATCCAGGATTAGGTATCTAATTAATCTTTTGGGCAAAATGATATGAACCTTGTTTACGAAATGGAATAATGTTCCTTTCTGATTTTAGCATAACAACGTTGGTAGTTTTATGTCTATATTAAAGTTTGAATACAATTCTGAATTTGGTGGCTTGTTTTGAAAATACTATTATCTTTTTTTATAATGAAACCATATAATGACTTACTTCTGCTGTCCTTATTCTTGCAGCCTAAGATCACATGGTGTGCAGTATAGGTGATCTCTTGATATTTGACATATGATGCAGCATTGTGAGAGAGCTACAGTTTCACTGTTCTCTGTGGACATTTAAGCTTTTCATTGTTATCACACTTCACCCTCACAATATGAAATGAATACCTTGAGGTAATTGGTAGATGCTTTCTTATCACTTGAGGCAATTTATGAAATTTCCAAATTTAGCTACTAAATGGTTTGATTGGACATAGTTTCAGAGGAGTGAAGCCTTCTTCATGGTTTTGCAGAGAAATAGCAGCCAAACTTACACATCTGAGTGCTTACAAGCCTTTGCAGGCACTATGCTTAGCTTTCATTGGGCTGGATGGCTCAGCCTAAAGCTGGATTTGGGGTGAACATTCTTGCACTTTCCCAGATTTGCCAATTTTCATTTTCTCTTCATCTTGTTCTCATAAATAAAAAGGAAAAGATGATTTCTCCCAGCAAAGCAAGGTACTGGGACCCTAAAATATTGAAATAATAGCTTAATCTTAATAATCTAACTACTCTGAAGAGAGTGAACTGAAAATAAACCTTCAAGTTTATGTTTGACTTTCCTGAATATCTACTGGGTGATAAATATATCAACTTTGGTAATGTGAACCAAAAACATCAATAAATTGAATTACTGTATTTAATTTACAGGTGAGAGAAATAGAATACTTATAAGGAAAGTTAATAATTTTGAATTTTTTCATTTCCAGTTGCAACTCAAACTTTTAAGTGTTTCACCATGTTCTAATTTACTTTAATTTGGTAGAACTATTACAGTAATACACTTATCCAAGAAACTTGTAGTAAATTTTGATCATTAATTATAAAGTAGGTACCTCCAAATTTCCATTGATTTTATTATATTCTCTGAATGCTGCAAATATCATCTTCCTAGGTCATTAAATATCACTACTCCTAATTTACTTGGCAAATGATTAAACTTTTAGGCAATCTGCAAAAAAAAATTGTTTTCAAATGCTCATTCATAAAATGGATATTTAGGTACATTCAGTGTCATTATTATGTTATTAAGTTAGGTAGCGTATAAAGCCTACTTGATCAAAGTTTGAATCTATCATTTCAATTCACCCAGCATGAACCTGAGAAATTCAAGAGGATATACAAATTTTGTGTTTGTTTATAATTTGAATTACACAAAATTATTGTAATTTTTAATTCATGATTATGCAACCACAAATACAGTATATGTATCTCAAAATTGAAGATAAGCGGAAATAGTTTATGTCTTTTGTTGGATACCAACAATCATAATGGGATGAATATTAGAAAAAGAATGTCTTACTTTTTAATACCAACTCAAAAACCGAATTACCTCCTGAAAAATTGATTCGAATAATATTTGCTCCAATTTCAACTGAAACAGTGAATGCTCAAGGAATGATTATTGATGTTGATGGAGCAATTTATCCTGATTCAGATTTCCAAATCCGTACACTCAAAGTATGAATTGCAGAAATTTTACTAATCTTCTGAAATTCTTGAATACATCCTAAGAGGCAACAATTCAACTGAAGGTCTGATATTTTGATTATAAAGGAAATTATGTAAATGAAATTGACTTCAATTAATAGATAGATATTTTGGACACAACGCTTCACATATGAATGAAATTCTGAAGAATATTTATTTTTGCTTTTGTGTCTACTGCATAACCATATAAAATTTTTTATCATTTATACATAGCAGTTGAATACAAATATTTTACATTTAGATAGGTACTTACTTTTTAAGTGCTTTCTTTTATTTTTCTTCAGTTCGATAACTTGAGTTATGAATTGTCTATAAATTATAAAGTGCCTTTTTCCAATTTATATCTTTATTGAAAGCATCCATAGTCATAAGTGAAATTACGAATGCTGTAGATTCAAAAATGGTATTTGATTACGTATTACAATACTCTGCAGAAAGTTCAGTAGGTTATACAGATACAAAAATAAAATTCAAAGAAGAATCAGAACCAGGCTGATCGCTGTTATATTATGAGCACACAAGACAAAACAACACAACAGAACAGCTGATAGTACAAAATTTAATGAATATGCGCATTACAACTGAATTTGCCATGGGCTTTCCACCACAGCAAATTACACCTTATTCTGACATCACATTATGTACTTTAGATAAAAGAAAGTTAAAATTACTTCATTACTCGTGTTTCAAGGTAGTGATTTTGAACTTTTACAAAAAAATTGAATAAATAATTCATTATAACTATTGCACATATTCCAGAGCCTTATATTAAATAGTTCAAAAATTTTCTCTACAAATTCTTGCAAAAGATTGAAATGATTCCAAACTCAATTAGGACGTAACAGCATTTTGATCTTCCAGGATAGGTTTAAACTAGATAAATAATGTGGTATTAAATTAGGAATGGTAGGTTAGATTGTGTGTTATTAACGTGGTTCACTGAAATAAGTTACACCTTAGTTGAATGAAATTCATTACTTTCACCCAAATTAGGTAAGTTATTGAATTAAATATTTCTTATAATGAAATTTACTCCAGAAAAATATGGAAACTATTTCATTACTTCTTTGGACTATTTAGCCTTAGAATGAAATACTTCAACACCTTGGTGGAAAGAACGTAATCCAAGTTCTGACTTGATGAAACAAAACGAGAAGAGAGGGAGAATGCCAGACAGAGTCAGAGACATCAACACATGAAATCACAAACTCATCTAGTAGTCGTCCCCGTTCAGAAGAATTTCATCCAAAATACGCAGTGAATTACGAACAGAATGTAGCATACGCTGACTAGATTTAAAAACTATGTTTTGAAAAGATTGTGTTTGCGTTCGTTCGAGTACTCGACGGCTCAATCTCAGGGTAGATTAGTCGATCCTGTACATTAAAGACAATTTTCAAGTGTCCGATATAACCAATTCAGATTATTTTTGATCGATAGATGAAAACGGAACGATGTCAGTGCTAAAAAATGCGATCGAGTGTTTGGCGGGTTTGAACAATAGCAGTTTTCGCGAGCCCTACGAGGCAGTTCTATTCGATTATGTGCCGGCATGGCTTTTCTCCATGGAATACATCCCCTGGTTGTGGGCCATCTTGGGTTCCGTCCTTGTAGGACTCAGTGGCGTGCTGCCGTTGTTTCTAATCCAAGTCGACGAGAGTGATTTGAAACAAGGTTAGGATTTTGTTTTTCATGAATTTCCCTTTATCTCGATTGTTAACTAAGGCTGTTTTTATATTTACATAAATGTGTGCGTTCATCTACTTCGTCGTAAATAATAATCGAATAACTTTACTAACATCGTTAAATTCATAATCTTTTTGATCCACCTACGGAGTGTGGTATAAATTTAAAATAATTTACGTGATAGTAGTTTATCAAAATCTATTTTGTCATTATTCAAAAATTGGTAGAAGGAAATCTACATTCTAAAACCATAGGACTTTTTCTGAGTTAAAAAATTATGAGTAACATCCTCAATTATCAAAACTTGTTCGTAGGCACTGGAATTTCAATAATTATTTATATAGACGTTAAGTCGATTTTAATCTCATTTAATCACTTTTCTCTTGTCGGTAGAACCTACTTCCTACAAGAACGTACAGTGTCGTCAGACCAAAGTTTTACTTTAGATTTAAGCCATCGTAAAATAACTAAGCACGTTCTTCGTACTCGTACTTATCAATAAAGTTAGAACTAGGGCTAAGGTTTTTAATAGTTCAACACATTAGTTTTGGTTTTTGCAATTCTGCTCTTATTAGGATTAAATTAACAATGGAAAAATTCATTAACTATCATCTACCTATCATAATAGAATTACAAAATGATTTCAATAATTTATTGTACGGGAAAATGCATTAGTAGGATGTTGAAACGATTACCTACTGTCGCTATCTTCTTGGAAGATAATGAATTGCTAAGTATGAGTAAGGCACAAATAGACTTCCATGAAGTACGTTTATCGCATCATAAAAGCTCAACGAACGAACAAAGGGAACGGATAAAGAAATGTTGATTGAAAGTGACCTTGGACCTTTTTCATGATCACACAACGCACTAAACAAAATATCACCGAAACCAAATCCTAATTCGATGTCATCGCCATTTTAATCGAATGCAAAACTTCAAAACTGTTATTCATGTCCAGCTAAATAAGATTGGTAAACCGCTTTCAGCATATGAAAATATTATTTTCCGACTCATAAGTTGTTTCTCGACTCGTGAAAATATATCACATTTTTGCATTCTGGAACAATAACCATTTCCAAATATATTACTCCTAGCCCTTATCGAGGAAAACATTTTGTCGACCATGAAATTTTTTTTTATAGAGTAGCCCAAATTTAAAGCCCGTGAACTATTTATAACCGTAATCGCAAGATCTTACAAAAATAAATGGCACATTTTTGTTATCTACTTCCGAGAAGGCGATGAACCCTGTATTTATGTATTTTGCGGGCGATTTTATTTTTTTATTTTGAATATTGAATAGTTAATTTCTGGATGTCTCTACCCCGAGAAGGTGAAAAATAAATTCTTAAGGATTCCTAGCTGTTCATCTGTCTGTCAAGACTCTTCTTTCAAGAACATATGAAGATAAACCGTTGAATTTGGAACCGAATATTTAGCACTCTTGGTGCTATGCAAAAATCGAAAGTCTAATTATTTTTTTTTTGCTTAAATGAACTTATACGAATTTTCTGAAGTTTTCGAATGCTATCTTTTGTTACACTTCTTTGAAAACTTCTCTTCAATACAAATGTAAGGGACTATCTACTTTCAACATTATCTTATATATCCCAAAAACATAAATTTTGAAAATAAATAAAACTGAAGCGTCATCGCCTTGAGATTACTTCTTGGCTGTATACTAGTCGATAATAAATATTTTATCGTCTATGGGAATGAACTAGAATTTGATGGAATATTTTTTCCATTACTCTTATCGCGACCTTTTTGTTACATTTGAATAATTTGTTAATGATATTCCGTTCATTCTTATCGTATCTCTCTGTGATTTTTTAAATGACTGCTTTTACTGTATAGTAAAAAACATTTTTTTAAATAACTAATCCAACCGAATTGCACAAAATTGAAATTTGATGATGTTATGGCGGCAAAATCAGAAATCCAGCTGCGATTGTTCGATTATTTTGATAACCGCGTTCCGATTCACCTCCAAAGTGTATAAGCAAAAATTGAGTCTAGGGCAAGTAGTACATTACATTACATTGGAGGGGTCGTTTGGCTTTGCAAACCTTTCCGAACTGCGACCAAGTTGGTCTTTTGTTCGTAACCTTTCTTATTCATTTCCCTGTAGATCTAGTTCCCTTACAAAATTAAGAATCTCCATGGGAGCTTTCGCTCTTACTCCGTGAGCTTTAGCTTGTCGCTACCGAAGTGTATATGTCTTTGACGTGCAGTTGCGATGCAACTGTAAAGAATATGTTCGGAAGTTTCATCGCCCTCTTTACACATTCAGCATGTTGCTGTTTCCGATTTACCCATTTTACTGAGATGGTATCTCAGTGGGCAGTGTCCAGTAATGAGGAATGTTATAGTCCTCAACTCGTCCCTAGAGAGATCGAGAAGCTGTTTTGTCTTCTTTGGCGAATAGTCAATGAAGTTTTTCGCTTGCCTTTGGCCTGGAGTTTTCCTCCAGTATTCTTTTTTGCAAGTTTCTTCCCACCGTTCCAGTTCCTGTCTTCTGTGCGGCTTGCTTAGACCGCAGAACGGTTCAGGTCCGAATATTTAGCAGTTCCAACAGCTCATCTAGCCAGTTCGTCAGTGGCTTCATTTCCTTGTATGCCCTTCGTGGCCAGGCACCCACCAATCAATCGTTTTCAATCCGTCCGTGTACCAGATGTGTCACCCATTTGAGAAATCAGCTACATGGATGACGTTGATGACATTGAAATTTCCTTTTCCATAGTATGGTTTCCATATGTTCTTACTAAGCGGTATAATGAACTAAAAGAATCGTAGATCATTTCTCGAATGGGTGATATTGACATTTTCTTCAATTTTGTAAGTAGAATAACATTGAAAAATATAGGCACAATATTTGGAATGGAAACTATCGCGGAAAAGCTCGTAAATCCTAATATTCCTCTCACGTGGAGTAATGAATTATGAAGATTGCTAGGTCATTACACAAATCGGTGACATTCAAAAGTCGGTCACTATTACGAGCACAATAACGCAGAAGAAAATATTCCGACAGTAAAAATGATGCACATAATTCGAAATGGAAAACATCGAGAAAAAACACGGGAAACTTTATATTTCTGGCGATAGGCGATATAAATTGAGGAAATACTGAGCTCATTTCATAAACACAAAATGCAAAATCAATGTATAGATTACGATACAGAAAATTAGTCAATTTTCATGAAAAAACACCTTATTCGAACTGAAAACTAGTGAGGGCTGGAAACCGTGGCTGGAATCGAGACCTATTCTGAAACAATGCGGTGTTGCCAAATTGAAACCGTGGATAAAAAGCGTGGCTATCTTCACATCAGTGAGTAACAAATCTAGAAAATTCGTGGTGCATTTCGCAGATGCGTTGCATTGAAAATTCATTTTCCGTAGTATGCAGAATAGCTCTGAAAATAATATGTTGACAGCGAAAATCACGCACATCTCTTCGAATGGAAATTATGGCGGAAATACTATGAACTTCATATGTTCCTCGTACGTAGAGTAATAAATCTAGAAAATAAATTCGTGACACATTACCCAAATGGGTGACATTAAAAATTTCACCTCAGTTATATGCAGAATAGCTTAGAGAATAATATGTTGACAATGAAAATCACGCACATCACTATAAATGAAAATTATGGCGGAAAAACTATGAACTTCATATGTTCCTCCTACGTAGAGTAATAAATCCAGAAAATTCGTGGTGCATTTCCCAAATAGGTAACACTAAACATTTCTCCTCAGTGGTATGCAGAATAGCATAGGAAATTATATGTTGAGAGCGAAAATCACGCACATCACTTTGTATGGAAATTATGGCGGAAAAACTATGAACTGCACATGTTCCTCGTACGTAGAGTGATAAATCCAGAAAATTCGTGGTGCATTTCCCAAATAGGTGACACTAAAAATTACTCCTCAGTGGTATGCAGAATAGCTTAGAGAATAATATGTTGACAGCGAAAATCACACACATCACTTTGTATAGAAATTATGGCGGAAAAACTACATTTTCTATATGTTCCGACTTAGCAGTATAATAAACTAAAAAGAATCGTAGATCGTTTCTCGAATGGGTGACATTGAAATTATCTTCGTTTTTGTAAGTAGAGTAACATTGAAAAAAATAGTTCGATATCGAAAATCAAGCACAATACTAGGATTGGAAACTATCGCGGAAAAGCTCTTAAATCCATATATTCCTCTCACGTGGAGTAATAAATGATGAATGTAGATAGTTCATTGCACAAATCGGAGACATTGAAAATTTGTTCACTATAACGAGCACTTTAACATAGAAAGAAAATATGCCAGCAGTAAAAATCATGCACATAATGCGAAATGGAAAACTTCGAGAAAAAACACGGAAAACTTTATATTTCTTGCGCTAGGCGATATAAATTAAGGAAAGACTGAGCTCATTTCATAAGCAGATGAAATACAAATTCAATGTATCGATTACGATACAAAAAATTAGTCCATATTCATAAAGAAACACCGTATATATTCGAACTGAATTAGTGAGGGCTGGAAACCGTGGCTAAATCGAGACCTACGCTGAAATAATGCGGTGTTGCCAAATTGAAACCATGGATGAAAAGCGTGGCTATCTTCATATCAGTGTGAAAGTCCCAACTCTTGCGAACGACGCGGAGTCGACTTTTCTCTATTCTCGTGAACACTGGCCCTACGGCTGCAATATTTTCGGCGCTCCTTGCATTTCTTGATCTTGAACTACGCAATAGTGTGAATTTCGATTTAAACTTTTTCATTAAACGCAGTATAGCCGCCTCAGAAGGGCGATTTCTTGCATCGAAATATTCACGGGATGCGTTTTACAGATCGCTTATTTTCGTAATTAGTTTGTTTAATTTTGAGAGGCTGCTCAATTGTGTAGTTCGGCATCATGAATTGTTGATGTTTCCCGAAAAGAAAGAGCTTGACAGATGACATTTACTCAAAGGGGAGAATTTTTTATGACATTTTGAAATCCTAGCGTCCCCAATTCTGTAGTACATTATTTTGAACAATTTGTCAAGTTTTAGTCAGCGTTCGCAATGTATATACTATAACATGCATGTATTATACATATAAATATTCCTCTTGAATCACTACGTATTTTAATTAAAACTACATCAATTTTCGTTGCGCAGGTTGAAAGCTCTTAGCGTACAAACCGCAAGAAGCAACTTTGATTCATAGAGATTAGTCTTCTTCTTCAGAATCGTTACTTAATATGTATTTGCCAAAGTACCCGCAATTTCAATCTCAACAATTCACACATTTTCCAACTTTAAAAATTGAAAATGCAACATTTCTGGAAATTATTTATTTAAACGAAAACGACAAGAAGAGGATTAATAACTTAATCTTAACTTCATTGAAATTTATTTAATTACCTATATAAAATATTAAATTCAAATCACAATTTGAAGATAAGCTATAATTTAACAATCACATCATTTAAAATATTCATCTTCTGATGATCTTCAACACCGATATTCACTATACTAGTATAACAGGATCTGTTACAATGTCAAAAGATGATCCAGTTCCCATATTTCCTTTGTCTCTTGAATAACGTGGTCTATACATTTTTTTTTCAGATTGGTATGTTACATGTTAAATTGTTTTATTCAAAAGCAAGTTAATGACTTCTAAATTGAAATGTACAATGGCTGATTCGCGCTACACTTCTGTTCATATAAGTTCAAAGGGAAATTCACAACAAAAAGTGAAAATTTCATCTATCTTCGAAATGAATGCTTTTAGCCGACAACCATCTGAATAACGTGAACACAGAATATTTTGCATTAGCGCTCTGTAATGTGAATAATCAGCACCTTTATGCGAATAGGAATTAATTTGTTCAGACCTGCAGTATTAATGGGATGAAAGGAGTCCTATCACTCTATCGAACACATAAACACCTCAAAAAAGTCTAGGGAACACTTACCAATATCTTTAAAATATGAATTTGATGATTCGAATTTATAGAAATATTTCGGTTTTTGTTAGGATGTATTGTATATAATGTATTCTCAAGAAAACAAAATAATATTTGACTTCTCCAAAGCACCTATTATAAAAAAAAATTTGAAATTTGAAAATTACGAAATTTGGTAAAACAAAAAAAATCCTGAACTAATATTTTCGAAACGATATGGAAGCACTTATATTTTTCAGTACCCAGAAGGCCCACCTCTGTTATTAATGACACTTTGGCATCGTCGCGGCATGCTCAATATTAAATTGTCTATTACAATTTGGCCTAAGTCATTCCAAGCACCCTGAACTGCTAATCGAAGCTCCTGTTCATAATGGAAGACGTTTTGACGCAGGAGATTTCTTTTTAGGGTGTCCCACACATGCTCGATGGGATTCAGATCTCAGGAGCAGGATGGCCACGGTAGAAGATCGATATCATTCTCTTCAAGAACGTTCAAGACAACTCTTGCACGATGAGAAGGGGCATTATCTTGTTGGAAGAGTGGATTTTGACCCATTGTTTGGAGATACGGTACCACTACAGGTAAAACTATCTCATTTGCGTAAAAATTTCCCGTGAGGCTGTTCTGTATGAAAACGAGGTCAGTTCTTCCACCAAGGCGTATACCTTCCCAAAACATCACTGATCCGCCTCCCTGTCTAACAACTTCTCGAGCATGCTGGAGACGGTTTTGCTTTCCAGGTTCCCTCCATATTCGAATTCTTCCCGAATCGGGATAATAACTAAATCTAGATTCATCACTGAAGAGAACTGTGGCCCACCTCTCTTGATCCCAGTTTACGTGTTCTTGGCACCAAGTTAAACGAGCAGCGCGATTTCCATGGGTCAGTTGTGGAACTCTTACTTAAAGGACGTCTGGAGTGGAGTTGACCTTCGTGCAGTCGATTTCTCACAGTTTGGTCGGAAATTTGTACATTATGAATTCGTGATAGCTCTTGAGCTAATTGAGATGCTGTGGTAGTACGATCTCTTCTGGCTTGTAAAACCAAAAATCGGTCTTGGGCGACTGTAGTAATCCTGAAACGACCTGTATGGCGTTCTTCTACGCTACCTGTTTCATTGAAACGCGACCATAAACGGTTTATGACACTTGGGCTACTTCCCAGAACCCTGGATACTTTCCGTTGTGAGCTTCCAGCTTGGAGCATGCCAACGGCTCGTAACATCTCTTCTCTTGTCAAATGTCGTCTTTCCATGGTCGAATCACAAACCTTGAATCGTTTATTTGTGCTTACAACAGAAACAAAGTGCCAACTAACTGATTTCGAACACTGAATACATGAAATGATTATAAAGCAGCGTCGCATCTGCTGCATTTTTAGTTTTCTATAAAAAAAAACTGAAATCTGTTGCGGCACTCTACATAATTTGGTGAGAAATTGATGCAGGTGTTTATTTCTTTAAAAAAATCATCCATATTGATCGTTCTGGATACGATATATCGATATTCAGAAGTGTTCCCTAGACTTTTCTGAGGTGTTTATGTATTCATTCTGTGTTTATTGGAGTTCATAGACAGATGTGCCCAGTGTTTGGAAATTGATTTCCCTGATAAAATAATGGCTGAAACGACAAAAAAGGTTTTGACTCTTCATGAAAAATCTTTAATCATAGAAGAGCTCAGAAATGTTATCAGTGTCACTATTTTATCAAAGAAGTTCGGGATCGCTCCCATTTGCGTGAGAAGTTGATGTCACCTAACGAAAAATTCAATGCAAGCGATGGATTGTTGCAACATTTGAAAAGTCGATGTAAGATTACGATTAAAATCGCAGGTCAGAAACTGTCCTCGCAACCTGAATTAGTCCATCCATTCTTAGAAGAACTGTCGATTATTACCGCACTTTATTTAACTGATCAACCAATATACAACGCAGATGAGACTAGCTCATACTGAAAACTTATACTTAATAGAACTTATGTTTGGTTTGAAATTAGCAAAGCAACTTTCCTAGGATATGTCAATGCATCAGTTGAACACAAGTTAAAACCGTTTATAATGGGCATAGGAAGTCACCTAAAAATTTCAATAATCCTCTCATCTACAAAAACACTTAAAATATCTGACCGACGAAACTATTTAAAACTGGTTCTTTCAGCAGGTCGTTCCTGGGGTGATTTTTTCCCATAACTTTTCGACTTCATAATTTAGCAAACAAAAATATTTACAGATTAGAACTTTGTCGAAAAATGATAATCATCACATTACATTACATAGGAAGGGGTCGCTTGGCTTTACAAGCCTTTCCGAACTGCGACCAAGTTGGTCTTTTGTTCGTAACCCTTCTTTATTCATTTCCCTGTAGATCTAGTTCCCTTACAAAATTAAGAATCTCCCTGGGAGCTTTCGCTTTTACTTCGTGCGGCTCTAGCTTGTCGCTACCGAAGTATATATGTCTTTGAAGGGCAGTTGCGATGCAACTGCAAAGAATATGTTCGGCAGTTTCATCGCCCTCTTTACACATTCTGCATGTTGCCGTTTCCGATTTGCTCATTTTACTGAGATTGTATCTCAGTGGGCAGTGTCCAGTAAGGAGGCCTGTTATAGTCCTCAGCTCGTTTCTAGAAAGGTCTAGAAGCTGTTTTATCTTCTTTGGCGAATAGTCAATGAACTTTTTCGCTTGCCTTTGGCCTGGAGTTTTCCTCCAGTATTCTTTTTTTCTAGATTCTTCCCACCGCTCCAGTTCCTGTAGTCTGTGCGGCTTACTTAGACCGCAGAACGGTTCAGGTCCGATGGGTGGAATTCCAGCAGCTGATCTAGCCATATCGTCAGCAGCTTCATTTCCTTGTATGCCTTCGTGGTCAGGCACTCACCACAGGAAAAGTTTGTTCCCCTCAGCAAGTTGCTTCAAGGATTGACAGCATACCCAGACAGAGATGGGAGTAGAGCCCAGAGGCACGGATGACGTGTACTAGGGTCCATATATGCCTGCTCCTGTTCCATCAATCGTTTTTGTTCCGTCCGTGTACCAGATGGATGATTTTTGGTCTAATTGATTTATTTTTCCCCCGATTACTCTATCCCATCCATCAAACGAAGAGTTTAAAACACCTGACGGTCATATTTTTGTCACACCCCTTATTCAAGCTATGGATTCAAATGAGTCGAGACTTACTTAACTTTATTACAGAAAAAGCTTTCTTAGGTCTGTTATATCCAAACGAAATAGACTAGCAGATGCTCTTAAGACAATAACATTGAAAGATGCTTTTCTACAAAGAAAGGTATTATCTTTGTCTGCATTCCCATGAAAGAATTTTCATTTTTGATTGAAAACTGTAGAAGATACAGAGTGAGCCACTGAAAAATAGAGAAGACTATCGCCCCAAGACTATTGGAGTATTAGTGCGTAAAACTGGAATATATGGTGTTTCGGAAGATGACAGCCTTTGACCTGGAATGAATCTGTTCCATTTTTTTTCACTAATACTTGAATAGCTCAGGGCGATAGATAGTCTCCTCTATTTTCAATAGCTCACTCTGTATATTCTACAGTTTTCGATCAAAAATGAAAATTCGTTCACTGGGATGCAGACAAAGATAATACCTTTCTTTCGAGTTATCACTCGACCCATCTACCCTCTTCCAAATTTTCAAGGGTGGTCACCCCAGTTCTAGGGATTGAAATTCAAGATGAGGATGGTACTTGATGATGACTGCCTTTGATCAGCATGGATCTGTTCCATTTTACTTCACTGAAACTTGAATAGTCTCAGGGAAATAGTCTTCCCTATCTTTCACTTGCTCACCCTGTATCTTTTACAGTTTTCAATTAAAAATGAAAATTCGTTCAAGGCGATGTAGACAAAGACACCACCTTTCTTTTGAGTCATCACTCGACCCATCTTCCCTATTCAAAATGTTCAAGGATTGCAACCCCCGCTTAGGTTGTTGATATTTCAGGCAAGTTTTGTACCCCAAAAGATGTCCCCTTGAAACAAAAATTGACCTGTTTTTGCGTTTTGATCAGAAATGAATATCTCGGTAGATAGTTTTCGTTGAAGCACCCTGTATACTGTGTGTACATCCCTTATGAAAAATTGAAGATTATGTAGATGTGGTTCTCTGTTCGATTCATTCATACATTCATTGGTGTGAACGAACAAACGAAGGTGCGAATTTTTCGAGTTCACAATATCGAGATTACTGTATGTATAAAGTTAGAGTTCATAGCTCAATTGAAAACGGGTGATATTCATATTGCTACGGGAATAAAACGAGGATGAATTTTCATCTTTTCTTAAAAGATTCAAATCAATTCCAGTACAAGTGTGACTGATATTTATCTTTACTTTGTAACAATTTGATACAAACATTAAATCAAGATTCAGTTCTCACGTACAAGATTAGGGAGATAGCATCTTATGCCTGTATAATCGTTTGATTAAATAAACACGTCAATAACCTATTTCAATATATCAATAAAGAGAATCAATCTATCCATGATTGTAATGAAAAAGTTTATGTTAATATGGATCTACAAACGCTGTACAATATTAAAGTTTCTGTTATTTTTCAGTTTCTCACTTTAGTTTTAATTTACAGTTCGAAAAGGCATAGGTTGAGGTTTGTGAGACGAGAATCCAAAACGATTAAATGATGAATTACAGTAAGCGTTTATGAAATCATTTCAAAATACAATACCATACTCAAATTTGAATATTTTCTAAATTATTAAATATCTTTGAAAGAGAATATTCGCGATTGGTATCGCAACCAACCAGCAAATAATACATTCTGTCAAAAAAGGGGAATAGATTATTCAAAAAGTCTGCTTGAAACTATTTTCAAAATTTTTGTTGTTGCTAACTTGGCACAGCTATTTTCTATAATTTCGTGTGCAGAATCGCTGAAAATATTCCAGAAGGCCTCCTGTGAATCTACTTCATCAAAAACACGTGCATATGAGTGAAACAGTGCATTTAACAGATGTGGTGGAAGATTTTCCTCGCTGTGGTCTGCCATCAACATCTTCAACTAAGGTTAACATTGAAAATCGTCATTTAAGTTTGAGAAAGATAGGAAATGAACTTTCAGTGTCTCACGAATCAATTCGTACCATTTAAACGATTGTTTAGGTATGAAACGCGTTTCCACTCGACTAGTTTCAAGAGACCGGAATCTTCAAAAATTGAATATCTTAAAAGTCGCCGAGGACATGCTAGAACGAGTCAATTCCCATATTCATAAAACGCATTGTAGCTGGTGATGAGACATGGGTTTATGAGTTTGCAAACCAGTCAACAAACTTCGGAATGGCGCCTTTCAACTGAACCGAAACCGAAAAACCACTTCAAAGTCGATCAAAAGTCAAGGTGATGTTGACTGTTTTGTTTGATTATCGCGGTGTTGTGCACTCGGAATTCTTTCCAGGTCAGACAGTAAATGAAGAATATGACCTGAGCGTTTACGGCGTTTGAGAGAGCAAATTCGTCGAAAAAGCCTGGATTTGTGGATCGAAAACTCATGGATTTTGCACCACGATAATGCACTACCGTAAAACGAGGTGACTTTGTACCACTTTTTTGGGTTTTCATTTTATTACGAGAATATGTCTGGCAAAAATTCAAATTCATGACTGAATACATATGGCTACATTGTCCCACATGTATCAGGACATGAAAACATCGAGAAATTTTCACGTTTCGAATAAAAAATTTATTTTGTGGCATAATTTCACCCCAGGATCTGAGGTGACAATGTGCCAGAACAGTTTTCTATGCATTATTCATAAAGAGAGCCCAGTGGCACATTCTCGCGCTCATCTTTCAGATGAATAAGAATGGGAGAACTCAGTAAAACTTTTTAGATGGTATGAAAAAAATTTATTTTTGAAAAAACTCAGTGCAAAAATGGTGAATTTATATTTCACAAGACTTGGAGTTAATTGAGCATGAAATAGGTGATGATGGAATTAATTAAGATAATTCCGGAACTTTGAAGATTTTCCTTTTCGATATACGAACTGGTTCAACAATTTTCTTTCATTACATCCTCATAGCTATACCAAATTGAGTCTGCTTTTTCTGGCCACTTTCAATTTTCCATACTTCTCCATTGCTGATACCAAAATTGCATCATCTTCTGTTTCTATCACCTGGTCGGGGTACAGGTGGTTTGCGTATGTGACGACAACGTAACCATCAGAAATCACTTCATTTTTTTGTACATTAGTCTCGATAGGATCTGTGTCAGAGGCGTCGCTTAGTTGGGGACAATGATAAGGACTGTCATCGCTTTCTGCATAAGAGATATGCCCTATGCTTTCATCGTCGCTATCAGATTCGCCTATCAGGTTAATGAGGTGGCTCATCATTAGTCTGTCCAGAAGAAGTTGAGGATTGATCCATGCTTATATGAGTTTCATTGTCATTTTGAGGATTGATGTCAGACGCTGCGATACTCTTTCCTGGAGGAACGTTAACTTTTCTTCTTCTCTTGTTAGTTCTTGTTGCTGTGATGAGCTGCCTCTTTGCGTTTAGGTTTTCTATAGAGTTTTCACTTCGGGAAGAGCTTCAATAGTATGCATAGGTAATCTATTTAAAACTTCCTGCCTGTTTGAAGGAACCATACCACATTTGCGAAAACCAGCCTTGAGATTGTCTTCTGCATTTGTCTCCAGAGCAAACAAGAGTTTTCTCAAAAGTCCTGGAAATTCAACCTTAGGGACTGTCATGCAGCGATTATTGCTTCGAAACATTGAAAGTCGAACCATCCTGATTTGGTTCGGTTGAAGCGGCATTTTTCTGGTCCGTTTTCGGTCCACCTTTCCCACATCTTCTCAGCTTTATAGACGACGTAGACTGGTGCCAATTCACCCCCTGGACTTCCACACGTTTGACGGGCACTTTGGAAATTTCTGGGTCATCAACAAGGCAAGTTTCGTAGTAATTCAATATGTTCGATGGTGGAACACCTTCGAGTTCTTTTTCTAAGTTATCGAAAAACTGATTTACAATTTCCGCATCAATTGAAGCCCTGTTGTAAATTATGTTTCTCGCGGTTCGATTTGAAATTTCTTGTGCGTGTCTCGTGACGAAAGAATCGGCCCATTCCTTTCCAGGAAGATTATTTTCGAATTTTTCAACTGATTTGCCTTTTTTATCTACGATACTCTCAACGATGAATCGCAATTCGGTTTTATCCACTGGAAACCCATAAGTGGAAAGGCTGACAATATGCGCCACGATCACAGACTCTTCCTCATCAGAAAAAACAGTCTGCCCTCCAACTTTTTTTGGAGCTTTTTGCTTCAATTTATTACTGAGAGTGTTTCGGTGGATCCCGTATTTTTTAGCAGCGCTTCGGATGGAATTTTTTTGTCTTATCTCATCTAAGATTAGATCAAGTGTCTCAGGGCTATAATTTTTATAAGGCCTTGTTCCTGATTTTCTAACGAATCGTCGCGGCATTCTGGAAAGAATGGAAATATTCCAATATCTCAAATTTGTAGAATTTAGTTTTTAGAATATGGGGTGACAATGTCCCCCGCAAATTTGAGTTTCTAACAAAAATGTTCATAACTCAAAAAAAAGTTGATATTGAATCGCTATTGAGGATAAGGTAAATGAATATGTAGTTCATAGTACTAACCTGTATTACTGTCTCGTTACACCAGACTTGTCGGGATCTAAAATGTTACGGACTTCGCTATAATCGTGAAAACATCGAACTTCATTCAAGAGCACAGAACAGACCCTAATGAGAAATAAAAACTCAGTGCTTCGACATAGGAAACAATATGGCCGTCTCTGCATAGAAACTAGCGCTACGCGTGCCATTAAGAAAAACTAAACCGAAAGGCGCCTTATATGAATTCTAGATTTCCCACGATCGAATTTAACTTGACTGAAATGGGGTATATGAACTAGTCTAATCGATGCAGAGTATTTCTGCCTCAATTAGACTTTCAAAATTTGAAAAATAATGAGTATTTTTCTCAATAACACTTTTATTTTAAGATAACAAAAATTTTTTAAACCATTTATACACAAAAACTTCCAAAAATAAAATAAATTCTTAACACATGTAAATCAAAATATAAATCACATATCACAGAAAACAGGTACATTCTAACATCCAAAATAAAAAGAAATTCTGAAATATTGTTGTCAGTTATAATATTGTTCCTCCATTGCTACCATTGTATGTTTGTAAATTATAAAAGGATATAAGCGTTGGTAATAAATAACTTCCGTTTGTTTTGTGCACCAGCATACTATGTGAAACCATAGAATGTTTAAGGATTTTATCCTATTTCATCTATGGTTTACATAACGATTCTAAAACATCTATAGATCATAATCGGCATCACTTGGAAGACTGAACCTGGCCATCGGGGTTCTCTCGGTCAAACAGAGATGGAATTTGAGGAAATATCGCAGGTTATGTATTTTTTTTATTATCTCCTTAGTCCTTTTCATGACCTTGCTTGCTATGTAAAATCTTTTCTTAGATTTGTTTAGACATATAAGAAGTATGATTGTTGAAATATTTTTCTGCTGGTTTTTTTTCCATTGCTACAGATTCCTGTCCCAAACCCCCTTCCTTTCACCCTTGTCTTCGTTTGGAAATCATGAAATGCAAGAGAGAATGAAGCGGCTAAGCAGAAAAATCTTTGGTACTCTTTAGGTACACACGACACTAACACAACATAAACAGACAAGCTATTGCAAGTGCAATAGCGACAGGAAACGAGTTTTTTCCTCAGGTTTTTTCACTCGTTTATTGAATCATATACAAGATAGTATGGCTACCCTGTTACATTTCCTAAGCTCACACTTGTGTTTTTTCTGACACACACCAAAGTTATAGATATAAGCATTTATTGTAAATACAATTATTCAATTTTTGTAAATCCTCTCTTTTCAAAACAATATATATATATATATATATATATATATATATATATATATATATATATATATATATATATATATATATATATATATATATATATATATATATATATATATATATATATAAAAACACAAGTTCATATTATAATTTGAAAACCACTTAATGAAAAAAATACATCTTTGTATTCTACTCAACAATTGTCCATAGAATATGAAAATAGTTTTCACCTAACTTCGATAGCAACCGAGATATTGTGGCATATGCCGAAATCCCATAAAATCGAGAAATTTGTAATAAATCGAAAATACAAGAAGATACGAGGGATGTCTTTTAAGTTTTGCATCTAGAATTAAACATTTGAGAGCTTTCACTATTGTTTTTCGAAGTATTCTCCTCGAAAATTAATACACTTCTGCATTCTTTCGAACCAATTCTGGAAGATGTTGTTGCAATCGCTTGCTGCTACATTCAAAAGGCTTCTTCTGAAGACTGTTCATGATTTTGGAAAAAGTAAAAAAATTGTTGGGACTTAAGTCCGGACTGTACGCAGGAAGATGTAAGATTTCGATGTTTTCTTGCGTTAAATAATCAATTGCTTTCCGTGTACGAACTTGTATTGTCTTGGCGAAGGATGATTCGCCGTTCGGGGTTGGAAGCTTGCTAACAACTTGCTGTTAACAAATGGTTTTATACCAATCGACTAGGTTAGGTTAGACTGTTCTTTGATCTTATAAAGGAATTGTTGCTACTTCGTAACTTGTTTTTGAAACATACGTTGCGTCCATCTTTTTGTAGAAACTTAAGCCATAGATGACTTTCGCTGTTTTTGTTCCCCTTGGCATACACAAACAGAATATTGGCGCTTTTTTTTGCTCGTATGAATAAATCCAAGATTCATCACCACTGTCAATGTTGTAAACGCTTTTAGAGTTTCCAAAGTTAACACGGTATACAGAGTTTTTTGGCATCAATTCATCCTCGTAGCTTTCTGTTCTTCGGTCAATAAATTCGGTATCCAACAGGAAACTATTTTTCTCACGCGCAATTCTTCGTGCAAAATTTTTTGTGTTGAGGTCTTTGAAATTCGCAATGATACCTCAATCTGAGTAACCACTCTTTTGGTGCACTTGCTCTTGGATCGTCGCTGAGCCTAACCCTTTATCGTCCACATTTACCATACAAACGGGAAACTGTTGACTGGTGTGCTACTTCAATTCCGAAAACAGAAACCAACTCACCAAGAAATTCTTGTTGAGATAATTGTCTTTGAAAATTATAGGGCGAAAATGCTCACGTTCCATTTTCAACTAATTTGTAACTGTTTATTCTGGCTGAGCAAGGCACGCATAGAACTAAAATTTTGGATTTATATTAACAAATCATAGAGGTTCATTTTTAGTACTGACGGTTGATTAAGGGTATCCTCTATGTCACTCATGCAAAACGTAAACGACATTCCTCGTAACTGCGATATGTTTTTGCCAATAAAGTCTTCTACAAAATCGAGAATGGAGATAGAGGAGTCTTTTTCTTTATTTGCAGTATTTCACATAGCTGACGTACTAAAACATCAGAAATGGGACACTCTGTACAACTGATGGAAATTTCATTATTTTCCCTTAAATTATTGAAATAGTGATGTGTACTGCCATAATATACAAATCATCTAAAGATAAATCTATTTCACTAATATTTAACTTAATGCATTTATTGGAAGTATGCAATAATTTTGCCCTTTCATTCAGTATGAGTTGTCAGATTTGCTATGGATGAAATTGCTTAAAAGGGCATATATTTAAGTGATCATTGAAATTATATTTGTTAATAATTATCCCATGACATAAATTGTGCCAGAATATTTATGACACAGATTAGAAGTGAGTTTCTTAAAACTTCCATTCTCCTAACAAAATTAATATCTTATCACTTTCAAATCACGAAATGTTCGTATGTTTTTCGTAGATTTCGTTTCGTTTTATGGTTTAAATGGTTGCCAAAGTTTCCATCATTTCAGACATAGTTGGTTATGTTTGTTGTCGTCCGATATGACTTGCAAAAATTGTATAGATTAAATATTAAAATTCTCCTTCAATATTCATCATGAATTTGGCGAATAATCCACGATGAGTAGCCTAAACCGGTGTTGAACTTGAAAACGCGGAAGACAGTTATTGATATTCTAAATGAGGGAAGGTCGAAGACAAGGTAATTTTTTTTCCCTGTCTGTCCTACAATAACGCTCATAACAACTAGGTTCTCTAAAAATAGATTGAGTTAATAATACTAATGTGTTTTAGAAAGCGTTCGATTTTTGTTTTCGAACTCATGATATACAAGCTGTTCATGATTTTGTGTCGACGAAGAATGTCAACGAAACAATTAGAAGGATAAAATAAACGTGCCTATTGATATTGTTTTGCTGTAGGATTTCTCAAAGTAGATGAAAAAATATTTAAATGGCACACCCAGTATATACTTACATTTCCTTTCTTATTCAGCTATTCTCAGAAATGTTTTTCAATATCTAAAATAATTGATTATTTTCCAAAATTTCTACCAATAAATTCCATAAAGTTGGCTTAATTTCAAACATGTTGAGAGGATTCTCAACAGTGAAGAATTTTGATTCAATTCCTTTTCATTAATTGAACAACTATTAAATGAAACCACGGAAGAAAATGTGCGAAAATAAAAATTACCTTCTACATCTCGACATAAGTGTTTTTCTGTGTCAAATGACCTACATTATAATGTCACAATTTGCATTGACTAATTAATAATAGTTACTTTGCGGATACTTTTTTGTGATGTTTTCTACTGTGTCTTCAACATTTCCTAGAGAAAAATCTAACGATATAAGGTAGGATGTTGGCCACCTAATTAAACTGGTATTTCCAATACATTCAGTCCTAAATTAGCATATCGATAGCTGCGTTGTATGGAGGGGCTCTATACAACCATCCCATCGTTTGACGTTCAGCGATGGGTATATTATCTTAAAAATTGTAGGTAGCCACCAATTGATGTTTCATCGAAAAAATGTTTGTTCGTTTGTTTTTCCTTTAACGTGCTCTATTTCTGCCTTTCGGCTAATGACACGCCGGGGAATTGTCACTAACCCGGGAATTTTGCCGAACCCCTCTCGTGTCGAGGGAAGGGATCTTTAATGTCCAACACATCTCTGTTAGACAGGACCGACACTTTATATCTCCTCCGAAAGATGGACACAGAAGCGATTTCCAGAATCCGAAAAATCGCACCGACTTTGTGGGGATTGAACCCTGGTAACTCTGCGTAGGAGACGAGCATCATATCCCATACGCCACCGAGCTGGCTTCAAAAAAATGTGGTTAGATCAAATGCAATGCTACCAAGCACCTCATATGTTCAATCGAATATGTCTTACGCGATAAGGCGCGTTTTTCAACAACTGAACTGTAAGAAAGCAGTGGGTCTTGATGGAATACCACCAACTGTTTTGAAGAAATGTGCTCAAGAGTTAGCACCTGTTTTCAATCGCCTGTTTCAGATTTCGTATGAGAGACAGACGTTTCCAGAATGTTGGAAAGTTGCGAGAGTAGAACCGATTCCAAAGAAAAGGAACTAATGCCTACCCCAGAATTACCGTCCAATCGCAATGTTATCTATTATGTCTAAGTGACGGAAAGAGCTATAAACGATGAGCTCACAAAATATCTCCAGTCACAGGGTAACCGAAAATACGGTTTGTGGACATCAACTATCGAAAAGCATGGAGCATCAAGACCCATTGCTCTTGAGATCTCGAAAGCTTTTGACAGAGTTTGGCACGCAGCCTTGATGAATAAACTAATCGCATATGGACTTCCCGAAGAATTGTGTGGTTAGATCAGTAGCTTCCTCTTCAGTAGATCGATTTAAGTGGTAGTTGATGGTGTAAAGAGTGAATCTTTTGAGGTCAGTCCGAGAGTACCTCAGGCCCTAGCATTCATTACATCCATTGGATAGTGTTCAGAAGAGAGCAGTACGCCTCATCGACCGAGGCGTCGATATTTGCGAAAACTCATTTTTTATAAATATTCGATTTACTGATTTATATTACCAATTTTCTAACCCAAATATGAGTATGAATGCTAACACACGCCGGTACATTAACTCCCCCTCACCCATTCTTACTATTACGGAAGCTTTCCTTACAACGCCGACAACAGCCGTGGAAAGCTGTGGTTGGTGGACTACACACAAATTGCATCAAATGGCAATATGCTTACCAAAGTCTCAGAGACTTCTGGCTAATATACAAGGCATTACTCAGCCATGCTTTCAGACATATCTAAATTAACAGATCTATCCCCAAAAAGGAGGATTAGGTACAAAAGGCTGAACTCCTGAATGTACAGGAACAGAGCTATATGACAGCAATCCTTTCGTCAGCACATCACCGAACATCCATATTCCTTCCATAACTTTATGCCACTGAAAAATATTTATTGATACACAAGTTGTGATATGAGTTCTTGTTTCCAATTGTTGTACTTCAAAAACGGTATGAAACTGCCGAATTACTATAAGAAGATTTGGAGTGAGCACCAGTCACTCTCATCTGGATACTGAGTTATTCGGAATAGTCAGCTAAAGAATCCGGTCGATTAGTATAAATCAGTGCCTCACTTCCTCTAGTGAGACCAGAACCTTGTTTAGGTATCTCACTTCAAACTGCTAAGCGGATAATAACGGACAGAATGAATGTTAAACTTAGCTTATTCTGGCTGGATCACCATGGCTGAAGACATGCACAGAATAGGCCTGGCCGATGAGACGAAATGCAGTATCCGCTTAGAGCGAGTGAGACATCATCTCAAAATGCTCAGCAATAAATAAAATCAGGTTTGAAGATGAACTTTTTCAAGGAATTACCATCCAGGTGTCATGGTGAGCACGAATAGTCTCCTAGGGCTCGAGAAAAAGGTTGTAATCGCCCATTTGCTATCAAAACAAACATAATCAGAAGGTAGTGAACATCATAGGTGATATATGAGAAGAATATGTCTTTGAACTCTCAGAAAATGTTTATAGGACCGTTCTCGAACGAAGAAATATCTAGCAGTAGTCCTGTCCGTGGCATTTAGCTGGAACGATCACGCAAAGAAAGTTTGTGTCAGGCCCATTTAGAAAGAAAAACACACAAGCGACTCTTTTTTGATCGAATTACGTTGCTTTTGTAGACGGAAACTTGCTTTCACTCTTTCTAGTAGTTTTATGATGGATCGAGGACTTCACCTCATAAATTGTTCTTATCCAACTTCTATTAAGCCCGAGTTCTGAAGAATGTCTTCGACCGCAGCGACATAAGCTTCTGAAAATCGCTTCTCTCACTCTGTCGATGTTCTCTGGAGTGCGACCCGTTCGCACGTAACTGTCATAGACACAACTAAGGAACTTTGACTACTAGCTCGACCATCCGTTTCCAATGAATCAAGTATTAGTCATTCCAAAAAATTGGTTTCCATGTTATTGTTTCAGCCATGACATGTATGAAGAGTCGATGTGCACAAAAAATGCAAACTGAAAAAAATTTCAATTGTTCTTTGTTCTGGTAATCAAAGGAATTATAAAGCTCTTATCAAGTTCGGGAATGATACACCACATAAGGAGATAGTGTAATTCAAATTATATCACGTGCTCATTTGAATGGAAGTTTCATAGCAAAGTTACCTTGAAATGAAATCGGGAATCCCAAAGTATCATAAGTAATTTTTAATCAAAACTAATTAAGTGTAATTTGTGAGAATAATTCCTTTTGTTTTAAATAATCTACGGTACTGTGAATTGCTCTAAAAGAAATATTGTTGAACGGAAACAATTTGCATCTTGATTGATCTTCATCCGCTGTCATCCATTGTCATTTTTTAATATTTATTTCATTAGTTCATGATTCAATTAGTAGGATTCAAATTAGCCTAAGTTTGGGAATAATTATAATTAAGGGAACTACTAATTAAATAAAACGAAATAGGAGTGAAAATGATTTTTCGTTCGGTTAGATTTCATCTATAATGAGATAGATCGTGATCAAATTTTTGAAGAGACCTAATGCCCAATTTGCGGAAAGAACCAGCTGAAGAAATAACGATGTCTCATTGGGTAAAGCTGTTCGACCAGATATTATTCATCAATTTTTCCTTAATTTGATTTGTTGACACCTTACATCAGTCATATAAAAGTTGGTAGAATGTATGAATGCCTGTGAATCTATAACTTAATCGAAACAATAGTTGATAGAAGAATAAATGAATAAAACTAAATTTGCATGAAAATTTCATCAGCATGTCGTATTCCGCCACTAACATAACTTCATCAAATCAATTAATTATTGAAAAAATTAACAATCCAAGTTGGCTAACGGCAAACGGAATGTCCACGCTTATTAATGCCGGAAATACTGGAACTGTCATCATCATATAATTAATTGCCCATTTCCCAAAAAACAATCAATTTGGCTCCACCGTTCTTCTCACATATAAGTGCTCAAGAGTGTGGAAGGAGATAACAAAATCGATTTCAACAACAAAATTTTCTGGAGTGTAAAATATTACATTATATAATCCAAACTTTCCATTAAAGTAAGTAGATCGTGAAGCGAACCGAAGAAAAAACTGTTTATCTCCTCGGTGATGATAAAACTCGTAACAAGTTCAATGATCTATAACTTTATACATCTTATTGCGTGCATTTGAGTGAAACTCTTGAAAATTACCTAGAAAAGTGACTCGGACAAATAATTTAAATTTAAAACGCTGGAGTACCATCTCATGTCGGTTTCAAGTTACTAGAATAATGAAGAAAATCCAGATTAAACTTTTCATTATGTTACCGAACTTGCTTGGTGCGATGGTACGAGGTTTTTAAAAGTACAGTACAACTTCACTAGTCCGGGCAGATATCGATCTGGCGCATGCCCGGACTATCTAAATGCCAGAATTTTTGAAGTGGCTTGAATTTGTTTCATTTTCAAAATAGAATCAACCCAAAATCTGTTAGAGCCGAGTTTATTATAAAAATATCGAAAAGTTGAACAAAAAATAGTTTTTATTATAAAACAGAATCAAATTATAGAATTTCCATTCATTATAATATTTCCTCATAGAAAATATAGAATAACATATAAACGAATTTTTTCTAAAAGTCGATTAATACTGTTTTAATTAATAATACTGGTTGGTAATTTTCAATTGGCCCCTAATGAAAAATGAATTCCACAATATGTAAAAATACTTAAAAATTAGCATTTGATTATCTAAATTTTTATGTACTAATTTAGCAGCGGGATGTCATACTATTATCTTATCCTAGCCTATAACTAGTATTTCCGCAGAAAATATTTTAGGATTTCATATTTTAACCATATCTTTAGCGTTTATAATATTAGTTCGAATTATTATATTAGTTGTTCCCAATACAAATTAGTCCACCTATCTTGCACTTCAGAGATAATTTTAATATAAATGCTGATGCATAAACTTTTAACTTCATGATTAAAATCTCGAATACAAAAATTTCATGTTTCCACCTTTAAAGTAAGCAAATCTTACACAACGCAACTTAAGGGAATATTCCAGGATTTCAAGTTCAAATTTTCAAATCGCTATTTTTCGTAATCAAAATTTTAAATACAATTTTTCATGTCTCAAACTCAAAAATTGAGGAAAACAGAGCTTTCAACACTTATTTCGCAACGTTGAGGTCCATACATGCTTAGGCTCTCATTTCTTCCTTTGTTATTAAGGTCTGAAATTTCGCATCCTCAGGGAGAAAATTTTGGAAATAAAGGTAACCTATGTCTGTCTTCAAAAATCAAGATATCTCCATATAAATTTCATTAAAATATACTAGTTATCCTGGAATAATGTTCCATAAAACACATCCATAATTTTCAATTGAATACGTCATTTTTGATGATATCATAGAAACGTAACATTTTTCCGAGATGAAAAGTATGTGTTGAACACTCTGTCGCCTAACTTCATCCAAATTCGTCAGCCGTTTATGCATATTGACTAAAAAACATTCAAATATACAAATTTTCACATTTTTATAACATTAATAGGATTTCAGTTGAAATTGCTTCCTCAATTATTACATATATTTTTTTTTGCAGGAAGTACCAATTTCCTAAAGACCCTGTTAGCATTTGCAGTAGGCGGATTGTTGGGAGATGTATTTCTTCATTCATTACCAGAAATATGGAGAAGAGAAATAGCTACAAACGGTATTATATAAACTTTGTTTTCGACAGCATAATCTTAATTTGTATTAATTTTTTAGGAAATCACGGTTTAAGTAATGGACTTCTTATTCTAACAGGGTTAATTGTATTTGTGATGGCGGAGAAAATTTTTACTGTGATAGGTGATATGACCGAAGAAACAATTGTATCAAATAAAGTTCCAGAAAATAACAATATTAAAGGTCTAGTAGCATCGAACAAAAAATATGTAAGTGAAAAGAATACTTGAAAAATGCGATGCAACTAATCATGCATTAATTTACTTTTTTGCAGATTACAGGCTACCTGAATTTACTAGCAAATACAATAGACAATTTCACCCACGGTTTATCATTGGGTGGAGCTTTCCTGATATCCTGGAGATCTGGGTTGTTCACCACTTTTGCAATATTAGTACATGAAATTCCTCACGAAGTGGGAGATTTTGCTATTCTCCTGAAATCTGGATTCACGCGGTGGGATGCCGCTGTTTATCAGTTACTCACTGCCAGTGGTGGACTTTTTGGTTCTTTGGCTGCCCTTGTTTTTAGTGGGGCAGCTAATTCAATCGGTAAGACTTAAGACGTTTCAGTATATTATAGTATATTCTACATACCATATCAAAGCAGAAATGAAATATAAACAAAGCTAGTAGATTCGACCTTATTTAAATTATTAATAGATTGAATCGAGTTAAGATTGATCAATACTATAAATTTTCCTATCGAGCAGCAATATTTCAACAGCTATTTTAAATCTTTTGTTGTAATTGTTTTGGTGTCTCTGGGAAGGTTATTAAAGATCTTCGAACTCCAGTAATCTATTTACTGCTGAGTCTTTGTAATTTTGTGATGAGTTATACTCAGATACTAAGTTGACGTCAGTTTTGAGTGTTAACTATTATCATGTGGAAATTTATTTAAGGGTCAATAAACATAAGTTAGACATTCCAAGATGTATATAGCCGGATGCAGGTGCACTCCAAGTAGGTTGAAGACTTCTATGTAGCTTTCCATTTGGTTCAATCTAAGCAAAATTCTAACTGCCTTCTTTTGCAAAAGGAGAAGTCCAAAAGCAACGGAGGAAGTTCCCTATATTCATATGCCAGTTGTAAGCCTGTTAGAGGTATTTCCATTATACTCACTCTCTTAATAGTTCTGATGGAATAAGTCAGTTCTGAATGTTGATAGGTCCCAAGAAGTTTTATATAAATGATATATTGTGTATTGCACTTATTAACTGGGTTTTCATGTATTAATTTTTATATAATTGCTCCAAAGTCACTCATTAGATTTATATCAACTACAAGTGTCTCAGTAACCTCAGCACTCAATATTTCCTCGGCTGAATTTATGATGCAATTGAACAATTCTAAATGTGCTGTAGTCATAGATATTTTTTTGCCGAGACCCATGCTAATGGTTATCCAATATTCATTTGAATCTTGACCTGATGATTGCCTTATTTTGGTTAGTGCTGTTAGATTAGCTATAGGCTTATTACTTGTGTCGCTTTTCTTAAAGACAAGGAATTCTTTGACATTATATCTGGAGATACCCCTTTTGTTAAGCATTTGATAGTAAGAGCTCTTACTCTAACAAACCTTATCCTCATAATATCAATATTCTTGAGAAAAACTATTTATCGATGGGTGAAATGGAATGGCTTGCAAAGTTTTTGGTCTTACTCAGATGTAGTACTAACAAATCTAGCTATTCACTTGCATTATATCTCTGATTATTTTGATACTATAGAAATGATTATTATAATAAATGTATTATCCTTGATATAGATTATATTGAATAATTGAATTGAATTAAATTTTAATAAACTTACTAGAAACCACCTTTGTATACCTACCTATATTATTTTTAAAAAGTTGAAGAATTGCAATTAATCTATTTTTACTCTTTATCCTTCTGTAGAAGCAAGGACATCATGGATATTACCTTTCACAGCAGGGACTTTTCTGCACATAGCCCTAGTTACCGTTCTTCCTGATCTCCTCAAAGAAGAGAGTCCGAAGGAGTCCCTGAAACAACTCATTGCGCTCATTTTAGGAATTAGCGTTATGGCCTGTGTAGCCATTTTCGTCGAATAAGTACTCGTTGCCATAATCAATCAACTTGGTCAGTATGTACATTTCTGTGGGATTTTAAACATAATATTTTTGCATAAAAATCAAAGAATTAGGTTTCAACTATACAATAGTACGAACTGCTTCTATTGCTTAAAGTTTTATTATTTTTATTTAGAAACAAACTATAAATATTGATAAAATTACATATCGAATTAATTTAGAAATCAAGCAATAAAATTTTTTTTACATTTTAAAGATTTTACATCTTATGTTTTAGTATTTTATTTCTTTTGTATGATGAAGTTCAGGCAACTTCAAGAGTTAAGTTTCAGAAAAATAGCATACCATTGTGATAACTTTCAATTACTACTTAAGACTTTGTTTAACAACTGTAAACATTTAATTTACTCAGTTTTCAAGGTTGTATCATGTTGGACACTCAATATACATAGAAAATTAATATCAGAACAAATTGAATTTTGTGATATCGGGTTACATTCTCAAAATCTACAAAAATAATTCACGAATAGAGGTACTTAATTGAAGTGCTCTTATAACTAAATACTATATGTTTTATATCATGTGAAGATAGAATGTAAATATTATAATGTATATATATAAATAAATGATTACTATTGAATTCAACCTTTGACTTATAACTTTTTGCCCTATTAATTCAGTTGTATAACAAATTTTGCTAACAAATATTATCTGTGTTGGAGATCTACTGTATTTAGGATAATTTTTATCTAAATAATTCGACATAGATCACTATATATTTAGGGAAATGCTCATTATTATGTCACATAAAATTTATTAGAAATAGATCACAAGCATTTCATGCGAAACTAAAAGCATAACTACGTCAGAAAAAGTTTGCATGCGCATTCGATTTTCAGGAAATCCATTGAAAGTTTTCAGAAATATCTAGTAGACCTTCAGAAGATTTTCTACCATTTTTAAGAAAAACATTAATACACAACTTTCTATTCATTAATAAAGTGGAAACTTGTTCTTGCTTATCATATGTACTTAGTCCGGCTGATATCCCCTCCTGCACCCCAATCATGCACACTTCGCTTTGTTCTGGTGCTGGCGAGGCGTTCAAGAGACAACATACAATGTGTGTATTTTTTATGGAGCGTTTTAAACAACCAATCTATTTTGAAATTTCTTTTACCTATGGAAATAATGTAATCCAAGGTATTAAAATTTTGCATATTAAAGTAATTCATTAGCTTGCGCTGCTAAACTATTGATTATACATACAAATAATGTACATGTTAATAGTACTCATATTTATACACAAAAACTTCATGAGGCCACATGTCTAACTGTTAATAGTTAAGCCACAAAAACCGTTTTTGATCAAATTGATCGACCTATTGGAACATTCGACCGCGAAGACTTTCTTGTGTAAAATAACAAGTACTTTAAATAATATGTAGTACGTTATTTTTAGATATCATCGAAAGTTTTCGCAGGTCACGTCAATATGCAAAATTTTGATTTAATTTGAATGCTGAATCACTAATTTTCTACCTCAAATAAAATATTAAATACAAATTTCATGTTTCCAAATTCAAATTTGATCTAATTCCATGATTTCAACTGCTATTTCCCATTGAAACCCCTCCCAACCCTGGTCTATAAAAGGCGATGCAAAATGCATCGCTTTTATGTAAATTACAATACCTGAAATATCTTATTTTCTTCCCCATATTAATTTCACCTGAGACCGAATGAACTCGGTCAAATGAAAAGCCATGTGATCGTCTAGTACCTGAACTTGCTTTGAAATTCTTTTTATAAAATAGGACCCTTTTCTTTGTTGTGTTGTGTATTTATAGTAACCTACTCAAGTTCTTTTATGTAATGTTTGATGTGATACGACCAATTCTTCGTCCCTTAAACCATAGGTAAGGAAATTAGAAAATCAAAAACTGATTCGGTAACAATGTCTATTTGATCTTTGCAGCATTTGTATTAAATTCTTATCCTTGCATTCTTTGGCGTCTTTGAATGAATTTAATGAAATATCAGATCATTTAGATACAGGCTCAATTCGCCCTCACCCATATCTTGAGTGGAAGTTGATACATTAGATTATTATTAACAGACCTAATTGGTCCTCACCCATATTACGAGTGGAAGTTTGAATATTTAATTATTATGAACAGGCTTAATCGGCCCTCATCCATATTCTGGATGGAATTCGGATATGAGATAATTATAGACAGGCCTAACCGGCCCTCACCCATCATGAGTGGTAACTGACCCGATCTAAGGGTTTTGGTAATATGATATCATGTTTTCTAAAGAGGTCGTTGCCCTGATACTCCAAACTCTGGAAAATTTGCTTTTAAAATTCTGCTGACAACTTGCAAGCGTTAATTCGCTCGAGTATTTTTAATCGAATTCAGTAATTCGTAAAGTATTAAAACGTTATATATGAAACTAGAGGTAAGCCCGTAAAGCCATACGTGATTCTTTTTGCTCAACTGAGCGCCAACGGGCAGTATTAAATTTTCGTTTTGTTTTGTTTGCTCAATATTAATTATATTGTGTCACTGACTGTGGATCATATTCTATTCCCATATCGCGGATTTGCCAACCAGGGAATCATGCCCTCTGATCATACACCTGTATGTACCACAAACGTCACATATATTCCACCAACTCAGACATTCTTCAAAACAACATACAAGCCTCAATGTATGTTCAGACATGCGTATCGTCCCTAAAGTCATTTATTTATACTAAGGAGTCATGGTATAATTCGTACGCGATTATTACACCTGAATGCAGAGAAAGTTCCCTTATTGAGCTTAAGAGTATCGGACATCAAATCAATAATTTGAAAGTGAGATCTTCTCCATAGTTGGATACAATGAAAATATAAATATCTTCGTTACACTTTAAGTATGTTCTGTTATTATAAATGAGATAAATAGAAATACTGAATAAATGGATTATGATATTTCAAACAGATAGTTGGCCCATTTATAGAAGCAAAGATAAGAATCAATATTGAAAGTTCTCACATTCAAATGTATCATTCATCAGATTATAAACAAAAGATTTGGATTGGCAAAATGGTTTAGTAACATTTCACTGAGACCAATAAGTAAAGCTTCAAATCATTATTAAACTTCATAACATTTCAAATTCAAATAGTTACCAAGTTATTGGAATCAATATACAATAGTTAATTGGGTTTCAATTATGTTGCAAGTTAGGTAAACAAATGTTGAAATCAACATTAAAGGATTTGAAATTTTGAATACACTTCACATAATTTGTCAGGTTAGGAGAATAACTATGAAAATGCAAAATAATTCAGTACACTTCAAATTTTACCAAGTTACGAAAGCAAAGGTTTTAAATAAGTCTATGAAAATAACTCTTCAAAATAAATATTAGAAAATGTCAGTTCAGTTCAAATAGATCATTTGCCAAGAAAAAAATATGTGAAAATAATTAACTTTAAGTTTAATTCCTATTCACACGAGTTAGTAAATTCACTGAGCTTCGAAAACTGAATAACTGAATAATAAGAGTCACTGCACATCTGAAGAAAAGTAACTCAATAATAATCATTCCCTAACGTCGCGATCGTGATTCTTATATATGCGTGGCCCAGAAGCCCTTACACCCGCATTTCCCTCTAGCCTTGGTACTCAAGTACCTGTTACATAGTCTTTTAGAAATGCGTTCCTTCGTCGCGACGTGGGAATTGCTGTTTTAGAAAATACCAGATGTTGTCTGGAATAGTGGATACAAAAGGGTGCTTAATGGCCTTCGATTTCAAAGTCTAATATTGTTTTTGTTGGATTTCTTATCTGAGTTTAGATAAATTCCTTCGCCTCGATATTTATGCTTTTGGGTGATTTTAAGCTGCTTAAAAAATAATTACGTAATATTTTACTATATTGAGAATTTAAAATAAAATTATTGAATCATTCTGGCAAATGACTACAAAATACAGTTATCACAATCGATAATACAATTCAATTAGATGAAAATCAAGAAATATATGGATAGTTTTAGCAACTTAATAAAAAAAATAGACCCCTGTTCTGGGTCGTCTCACCATGTTACGGAGTTATTTTTTCAAATCTTCTGAAATGCTTTCTTTTTTCCAATCAAAACTTTAAACACGTCGCGAACTTCAAAATTGATGAAAATCCCACACCTATTGTTCAACTTCTATTTCGCAGCCTTGGGGATATTTTTCCAAAAATTCGTATACTTGCATCACCTACTCTGTAATTACGATTTTAAATACAAATTATCATTTCTCCCATTTAAAAACCCAGAAAATTCACATGTAAACTTGTAGCCTTTAATTCGCACCGTAAAAAGAAAATTTATGACAAAATTAGCCTGAAGTTTAAGATACCAAATTTCTAAATCCGTTCAAAAATAAATCCATGAAAGTTTACCAGCCAGACGGACATATTTTCACATCAGTATGGATAATTCTGAAATTTTTGTGAAACACACTGTATTGTATATAATTCTATTTTGCGAATATTACAGTAAAAAACAATCGGTCATCTTGTTCTATGTAATCACTCTGTAAGGCTGGAAGTGCGAACAGTGGTACTTATACCGAAAAAGGTGAGAATACTCGGCTTACCGAGCTATCAGCCTTACGAGCGTGGTTGGAAAGCCAAGCCAATGCGGGTTTACGGAAGGCAGGTCCAGGATCAAGAGAGATAGGTGATCCTCGTCTTCATAGATGGTAAAAACGCATTCAATCCTGGCAGATAGGAGATCATCCTAGAGGCAGTAAAGCACGGGTCTATCTAACCTAACTTATTCATTGTACCTTGCTGAGCGATCTAACCACAGTGTAGGTCTATCTGAGAAAGAATAATGAAAACCGAAAGATCAGAAATTGCATACATGCGACACAGACTACTGATCTTATAGATGCATCTCGACGGCGGTGGTCCAGGTCATCTTGGGAACGTTACTTATAGAGCTGCAACAGTGGAGAGGAAAAGAACTTTCATAAGTCAAGTGAGTCACTAGTCGGGTGTTCGCAAGAAAATTAAAATCATGATCTTCAATAAATGGCAAGGTGGCCAACGCTGGAAAAAGTTGTCAGTAGGTGGAAGGCCCTGATCTCTTACTTTGAGGATATATGAGAACTGCTCAAATAAAAGCACTAGCTACTACATTTTCGCAGATTCTCACAGGATACGAGACATAAGATACATAAAAAGATTGGTGAAATGCAAAACGACAACTGCACGGTATCGGAGTTATATATAACGTTGAACACTTGGTAGTAGTCCTGCGTTGTTCGCAAGCGACCTAGGTTGTATAGCGCTCCCAGTCCATTAGACCGACTTGACCAAGAGCGCGGCGAGGCACGAGCCAATCAGTCTCTCAACCGTTATTTTCTCGTACGAGCGTTCCTATGGTCAATAGCAGCAAAACTGTAACGTAGCATAAAGAACAATGATTATTTTATTTGTATCATGTGGCACTCAACCTGTACTTTATAATAGAAGCACTTGTTGATTGTTTTAAAATTTGATTGAATATAAAAGGGTTGATTATTAATAAATATTTACTTTTAGTTACTTAAATAGAACTAAATTTCCAAATTCACAAAAAGGAAAGTAAAAAACAGCAAAATACTTTCTTTTACAAACAAAAGAACGTGTGAACGAGCGGTAGCTTAGCGAGAATACGATCTCCTAAATTGAGCGTTCCTGGTCGCGAACTACTGTGACCAAGATAACTTGGTAGCATCACGTTAAGTATGGCTATTTGAAAGGAAATAGTATATATATATATATATATATATATATATATATATATATATATATATATATATATATATATATATATATATATATATATATATATATATATATACACACGGATATCCACCGGACCGTCCGTTAAAAATTTTTGAGCTCCAATTACAATATCAAGCTGAAATTTTATACGCGGCCATAACTAGCGATTTCCAATTGAAGTGAAATATTTTCGAAGTGATACCATTTCCGGTTATACCGGCAGTGGGTCATCACTTTGTTATTTCAAATGGCAATCTACCTTTTTTATTATACTTCTAGAAGGCATAAAATACCCAAGTTGTTGGCACTTATCTGTCAAAACTTATGACAGATTTAATTATTTTTGTTATAAACTCGATTTTTGAGGAACATTTAAAAAATTGTAGCTCGTAGATCTTTTGCACTACAGACACAATTTTTGCTTGGGTGGATAGAAGAAGGATCAAGGAATTTTTTAAGCAGTCTACACATGTCAAATGTTTATTGCGTTGTTTTGTATGATTTTTTCAATTTGGCCTTTTTCAAACAGCAATAACTCAATTTTTTCAAATGGCACGTACCAATTTTTATATCGCCATCAGATGAAGCGTCAAAGTTCAGATGGAATTATATCAGCATGTACTTTACCCATCTCTTATAGTTCCGAAATAATTTGGGAATATATTGAATTTTGATGATTTTGCAAGAACTAACAGAGAATGCCTTGAAATATTCGAATCAAGTAGCTGAACTGGCTACGCTCACCTGACAGATGCCTAAAATTAATGTACTTGTCACTTCGTTCATTCGAATTTGATATTTCAACAAGAATTGTTGGTAATTTGAAGTGAAAATTTTTGAAAAACACCAGATTGATAATAAAATGGCTGATTATTCAAACGAGGATATGTTTAATCTCTTTTTAATTCGTGGCGAATGTCAAAAAGTGGTGGATAGAACTTGCAGGCAATTCAATAACCAATTTCCAAATTTGGTGCCTATGAGTAAAACAAAATTTCGAAGGATTAGAAGCAATTTTCTGCTTGTCGTCGAGGACGACGACAATCAAATTAATACGTTAGCGTATTTTCATGCCAATCCACATGCGTCCATTAAGTCAGAATCAATGGATATTGGATTGAGTTATACTTCCATTCAAAGGATCCTTAAGAAACATAACATGCACCCGTATTCTTTTATCAGACTACAAAAATTGAAACCAACTGACCTTCCCAAGCGGCTAAATTTCTGTGAAAATTTATTTATTCGGCTTCAAGAAGATGAGACAATTCTGCAAAAAATTATATGTTCTGATGAAGCCAAGTTCAATGAAAGTGGAATAACCAACAGGAGAAATTGACATTTTTGGGCCACAGAAAATCCACATTTCATTGAGGTTATTGATTTCCAAAATAAATTTTGCGTGAACGATTTTGCAATTTTAATGAATGATTTGTTGGCTTATCACATTTATGAGGAAAATCTTAATAGACAAAGATACCTGGAAATTTTGAGAAGAACGTTAGCAAATTTTTTAGATGGATGACCCCTAAACATTCTGAGGAATTGCTATTACCAAATGAATGGTGCACCAGCACATAAAACACGAGCTGTAGATTGGCAGCTGACAGAAATGTTCGAGGATAGATGGTGGGGTAATCAAAGACCAAATTTATGGCCTCCGCGTTCTCCGGACCTGACGCCTCTTGATTTTTATTTATGGGGCAAAATCAAGAGTGAAGTATATCTTATTCCTGTAAAAAGTAAAGAAGAGTTACTAGAGCGCATTCATAATGCTTTTCGTAATATTGATCCTGAGGAAACTAGGAGGGTAACTCATCATGTTCGTATACGAGCTGTCAAGTGTACCGAGCAAAATGGGCCCATATTGAACATTTTTTCAGATCGTAAATTAGTTTTCTCCTATGATGTTTGCAATTATTTATTCGTATTAATGTAATTATCTTCGATAATTGGTATTCGCTTAGTTCCTACAATTTTTATTCATCCGAATTGTAGAAAATTGCTTCTAATGCTTCGAAATTTTATTTTACTCATAGACGGTAAATTTGGAAATTTGGTTGTTGAATTGCCTGCAATTTCTACCCACTACTTTTTGACATTCTAAAATGAATTAAAAAAAGATTAAATATATTTTCGTTTGAATAACCAATGGTTTTATTCCAAATGTGTTGTATTTTTTGGATATGTCCAACCTGAAATAACGACAATTCTTGTTGAAATATCAAATTCGAATGAACGAAGTGACAAGTACATTAATTTTAGGCACCTGTCAGGTGAGCGTAGCCAGTTCAGCTACTTGATTCAAATATTTCAAAGCATTCTCCGTTAGTTCTTGCAAAATCATCAAAATTCAATATATTCTCAAATTATTTCGGAACTATAGGAGATGGGTATAGTACATGCTTATACAATTCCATCTGGAATTTGACGCTTCATCTGATGGCGATATAAAAATTGGCACGTGCAATCTGAAAAAATTGAGTTATAAAATTGTGTTTGTAGTGCAAAGGATCTACGAGCTACAATTTTTTAAATGTTCCTCAAAAATCGAGTTTATAACAAAAATAATTAAATCTGTCAAAAGTTTTGACAGATAAGTGCCAACAACTTGGGTATTTTATGCCTTGCTCAAATGTCGGTTCTAGATGTATAATAAAAAAGGTAGATTGCCATTTGAAATAACAAAGTGATGACCCACTTCCGGTATAACTGGAAATTGTATCACTTCGAAAATATTTCACTCCAATTGGAAATCGCTAGTTATGGCCGCGTATAAAATTTCAGCTTGATATTGTAAATGGAACTCAAAAAGTTTTTAACGGACTGTCCCGGTGGATACCCCTGTATATTAGAGAATCTGTATACATAACCAAAGGTTGAGTCCATAAACCTCTGAAAGCCAGATAACTTGCAATCGTTAGATGTAGCAGTTATCATTGCACGGTCTAGGTGAGTGGTTCGGAGTCCCCGAGTCCACTATAAAGTGTAGGTCCATAGAAACAAACAAACAGCTGCAAAGGTTCTTCGGGATAGCACTTAATTATAGAAGTATAGCTGCTAAACTGATTGAGGGCGAACTAAATTGGAAGAAGGGTTTTGAGATACTAACAAGCACTACCGAGGGACGAGGAATCAAAGGTCTTCAGATACTGGTATAAGGCTTCTTAGTGTGTGGGCAGGATAGCTGACACTCGGCCAACGAGTCTCTCTACCATGGATATAAAAAATTGCTTTTATATCTACAGTTTTTTGAAACTCCAATTGCAAAAGTCTTTTCAATTGTTTCAATAAATTTCATGAAAGCTTCTTAGAAAAATATATAAGAAGCAGAAAGCAGAGAACAGAATATTGTATTTAGTTCACATTTTCACTTAGACTTTTGAGAGCTTGGACATATCCTGTCCTATCTAGGGGGATATAAGTAGTAGGTATACTGCTATTCATACTATCAGTACTATTTTATTTCAAGAATTTACAAGAGAAGATGTAATTCAGAGCCCAATATCATTCATTTCATAAACGTGCAAATTAAGTTTTCATAATTTTTTGTGTTCGCATTCGCATTCGTTCAAGAATCTTAAAACTACAGAATTATTGAGATTATATGATGTTGTTTGTTTTTCCTTTAACGTGCTCTATTTCTGCCTTTCGGCTAATGACACGCGGGGGAATTCTGTCACCTCACTAAACCGGGAATTTTGTCGAACCTCTCTCGTGTTGAGGGAAGGGATCTTTAATGTCCAACACATCTCTGTTAGACAGAACCGACGTCTTTAGATCTCCTCCGAAAGATGGATACTCAAGCGATCAAAATCCGAAAATTCGCACCGACTTTTTGAGGATTGAACCCAGATAACACTGCGCAGGAGACGAGAATCATATTCTTGACGCCTCTGAGCTGGCTTTGAAATTATTTGATGTGTTGATTGAGCCACAGATATTGTACAATTTCATATGCCATAGAACTGAGGGCTATGTTAGTCTCGTTTAGGTTTTGTATCTGTGGTTGTGGTATAACCTATCTTAAAGTAGAAACAATAACAACGTTCATCATACATTTATCAACTAATTAGAATAATTCCTTCTCAAATCAATTTCTCAGCTTCGAGCTTTCCAAAATGTCGATGAGACCAGACGACCATAGGAGAAAATGGGACCGAGAAGAATACGAAAAACTAGCTGAAGATCGAAAGAGAGAAGAGAAGGAATCAGAAGAAGATCAAAAAGTAAAGGGGCCCCCTATCAAAAGGGAACTTCTTAAAACTAGAGATTACAAAGTTGATTTAGATTCCAAGTTGGGAAAAAGCATTGTGATTAATAAAAATACTCCAACCTCACAATCTGGAGGCTATTACTGCAATGTGTGTGACTGTGTAGTTAAAGATTCCATTAATTTCTTAGATCATATTAATGGAAAAAAACATCAAAGAAATTTGGGGATGTCCATGAGAATAGAGCGAAGTAGTTTGGACTCTGTCAAAAAAAGATTCGAAATGAACAAAAAGAAAATTGAAGAAAAGAAAAAAGATTACGACATGGCAACAAGAATGCAGGAAATAGCAGAAGAAGAGGAAAAATTGAAAGAATATAGAAGAGAGAAAAAGAAAGAGAAACGAAAAGCTGAAGAGATGCTTGAAGAGAGTCAAGTACCAAATGAAATAGCAAGTATAATGGGATTTTCGGGATTTGGATCCTCTAAGAAGAAATGAAGATTGTTTTTTATTAAAGGTTGAAAAATAATGACAATACTATATGAAGTAAATTTTCAATTTTTATTTGATAATAGAATTGAATAACATTGAATCATATATAACAATTATAATTAAACAAATAAAGAATAAACTTGTGAAGAACAATGGTATGTACTAGATGGAAGAATATAGTATTCGCTCTGGATGATGCAGTGTTTCCTTTTCTACCCTGAAAAGAAAAATTATCTGATGATATGAACATGTACAAGTAACAAAATATTTTAGATGTTGGTTTCATATATTTTGATAAAAATTACTTCAATCTTAGTTCAGTAGATAAAATTTCATTCAGGCCAAATAAAATCTTTAGGAATTGTAACAACTATCGATGACGACTTACTGACTGATTTAGACTAGAACTATCTGAGGAAACGTTACCAAGAATAGAAATCGACTCTGAATAAACATGTAAAATAACCTTCAGTTTTGGAAGCGGCTTTTTTTTCTTCTTTTTTGTTTTATCAGGTCCTGCTGCCTGTTCTAAGTCATCTTCAGGATTTCCCCCTATCTCATTTATATCACACTTAACAGTTAAAATGCTATTTATTATAGATACAACCAATTCTCTCATGACTTCAGCTGCTTCTTGACCACAATTATTTCCTGCTACTTCGTAGTAACAGTTTGCTATTCTTTTATATTCCCTACAAGATAAGCATAGCAAAGTGAAATATATTTGTTATATTGAAAAATTAAAATAAACATCTCTTTACGCGCAAATAACTTCAGGATCTGAATTTTCCATCCAATCAGGAGGTCCATTACATTTCTCAAATTCATTTCGAAACTTATGCAAACAAGAGAAATGCTCTTGAAACTCTACAACAATAAAAAATTCGATAAATTAATTTTAATTCACCAAGTCTGCTACCAAAATTTAATTTGATTAATTTGGTTCATTCAATGTTAATGTTTTCTTTTGTTATATCTTTTTTTACAAATCTGTAAACTCACGGTTTCTGAATGGGGAGTCTGTGCACAATTTACGATAAAGAATTTCTACACCTTTAACCAGTTGAAGATAAAGATCAGGTTGATGAGGAGGTTCACAGTCTGACAACAGTTCCTCGATCTTTTCTAGATTTTCAGATACTTTTCTGAAATTTGAATTGCTTCAAGAAAATCTTTCAAAAGAATCAACTACTTTACTTGCATAGGGGCTTCACTTTTTCTAGAGTACTCATGTTTATTATAGTTTCAGGATTCATAACTTGAATTTCAGCTAGCAGTGTCACCAAGGTTTCTTCATCACAGGGTTTTTTGTGTTTTTTCTTAAAGATTTTTGAATAATATTGGCTGCCTTGAAATATGAAAATTAATTCAAAAAGGCAGCTGAATATAAATATTTTCACAGAGAATATACCATTCATAAAAGGAGAGTTCCATATGAAAACCATGAAACATAATATTAAAAGTTATTTGGCATTCGCTTCTCACTTCTTTCATTAGAATATTAATGTGGAAAATATTTTATTTAATAATTTAGTAGTTCATATTGTCATCTTGTGATCTGTACATACAATGGTTTTGCTTGCTTGGATATTTGTTTATATAAATAAGGAACATACATTGTTTTCAAATGAAATATTTATCCTGAATCCATGGAAACAGTTCGACATCTAAAATTGTCGCAATTAAAATGTCCGAAAAAAAGGAAGAGGAATTTTATGAATATAATCACACCATTGGTTTGGTAACGAATGCATCTTACATGAATCAGAATCTAGCTCTTCTGAATACTGAAGATTATTATAAGGCCGATAGCTTAGCAGTAGCCCATGAAGGATTCATCAACTACATTCCTTTGGTAAACACTATGAGAAGATGTAAATACGTACCTATATGTGTTGGGTGTGATCGTGGTAAAGGAATCATCAAGTGGGTCAGTAGCTATGTTACTAATACGTGCTTTGTTGTGTAAATAATGAAAGAATAGATTTTATATTAATATATTTAGCATTTTTCCTTTTTTTAGATTAAATGGATCAAAATAGGAGAGGATACTTACTTCGTATGCTTATCAACTGTTGGTGTTCAATTTTTTGACCTTGAGTTAACTGACATTCAGTTTGAATATGATTTCAAAGAGTTAAATTATAGAATGTGTAAGTATTAACAGTAGAGAAAAATCGATGGTAACAGTGTTGTAAACACGGCCTTGTGTTTTACGTGAATACAGGTAATATATAGTATAATTTATTTTGCATGTTCTATCTGCTTGCCATAATAACAATAATGTTTGAATACAAAGGAATCCTTCGAATTTCCATATTTTATTTATGGTGGCAACATTTTCCTTTCGCCGGGTTCAGGAACAAACAAAAACAACATAAGATAATACTAAAATATATCTTTATTAATGACAAATGTAAAACGAAAAGAACGAAATAAATAGCATAAAGGATGGACAATAAATCAATAAAGATGTACTGGCGTCGTGGTTGTACTGAGGCAGTGTGTTCGGAGGAGCACTTGTGTGATCTGATTACACGCAAAGCCTCCTACTCTTCCCTCTTAACTGTAAGCTGAACCATACGTAATTTTTTATATCATTCAAGAGCGAGGCCGATACAACGTCTCTGATTATTATGTAACAACTAATCTGTGAGCGAGTTGTGAACAAAAAGTGAAAGCAGATCTGTTGTGGGTTTACTCTTCTTTCTGACAAAAGAATTGATATTTTTTAGAATTTTTGTATAGATATAGATAACTTTTGATGAAACCTGAATCTACCATTAATTGATATTCATTCCAATCCTTTTTCGTGGTTTATTGTCTGCGGTTATATAAGAGAATTATATTGCAGAGGATATAAAGATTAATCTAAATAACCCATAAATCTCTTGTCTATGGTATAAAGCCGTAGAAATGGAGCTAAGCTAATGGTACCACTTTTCCGTTTGAGGAATATTGTTCCTTGTGATTCAACTTTGACCCAGTTTATTGATGTGAATTTTTTTTAAGTCAGCGTGACACCAAGTTATCTGGGATAGAAATTGTGATTCAGTGAAACCTTTAAAAGATACCCTCAATTGTCAAACTTTACGTTTAACAGACGCAGGTCTTTCACAGATGTATTCGCTACTTATTCAAAACAAAGAATGAAATCATAAATTGAAGAGAGTCTCCTTAGACATATTGAAGACTTTCATTCAGAGAACAATTTGCAATATTCCGTAGAATATTAAATATCCCTCACTGAAGGAGCTAGTTCTCCGATATACTCATCATAATCATCGTTGACCAGGGTTACAACAGTAATGATACTATTTAGTCGGATGTTATGAATAGGAGCAACATATAAGAGTTTCCTTCTCATTCTGCAGAAAGTTAAAGTTGAAAATTTATTACTTCCGTTTTAGCTTTTATCAAGGTATACTTCTTATTTCAGAAAAATATTGAGTTCCTGAGTATTTATACGAAACGAATTACAGAATGTTTCTACTTGATGTTTGGTATAGATGTGTCTTATTGGAGAATATTCCAAGATGAAGGATTCTTTATATTAATCTAGGTTATAAATTTTTTGCGACCTAATTTGAGCTTAATCTGTTCAGCCGTTGTTGCACGTTAGTAGGCATGAAAGTCAGTAAAATGAATAAATGAGAAATTTATGAAAGTACGCGTTTCCGTTCCAAGACATCCAACTTCTTCAGATCCGTATCCCTTATTAAATATATTAATACTATAAATGTGAATGTAACACTATCTATTTTGCGTTCACGACTAAACCGTTGAATGGATATATCTTGAACTTTAGTGGCATAAGCTTCTATTTTTTTCACAAAATTTCACTCCTAGGGGTGTGAAATAGGGTTTGAACAAGTGTATGGAATTTTTTTTGTTTTAAAATTTATAATGAAGATCCTCATTACATAGTAAGAAATATGAGTATCAGCAGTTTTGGAAAAACGATACAGGGTACGAAATAGCTGTTGAACGATTTGTATATCAATAATAAAACAAGTAATGGAATTTTACCAAGTAAAAGCCTCCCAAATTCAAAGATTTGTATATCCTCCCAATTTAAAAGTTTGAGAAATATTGGGTAAGATTAAAACAGAGCAAGAAATAGTGATGATTCTAAAACGATTTAATTTTCTTAGATCTCAGATTATTTTAAAGATTTTACAGTTGTTTGGATTTAAGGATGGAATGAAATGATTGATTCTTTACCTTTATTAGTTGAGATTTAAAGCTTGGATATGAATCATGCTTTATATATTAGGCTAGTTTTCTGTGATACGGGTAGTTGTTTATGTAAGTTTTGTCATATACAAATCAAGGGGATACGGTACTGTGATTTGCCTGCGCTTAGAACACCTTAGCAATTGCTTCTCTGTTGTCCTAGTTCTGGTTTTATAACACTATGAAAAGTGCTGTTTCCTCTGGATGTAGGTGGAGAGAGTAGGCTACTCCTTTTGGCCTTTTGAATTTCTTAATATAGTGATGTTTTAACCATAATCAGCGTTCAGCGATTTGATCAATTATAAAATATGACTTTTAGATTTTGATTATTTTCAAATTAATCTTTTTTTTTTCAGTTTTTAAGCATTTAATCTTTTTATCCATTTTTAGCTTTACCTCTGGGAGCATGTGTTCTCGGAGATACACTCTTTGTTGGTACAGCAATGGGAATGATCGCTATGTTTAAAAGCTCTAATGAAACAGTGAGGATGATAAATCATCTGAAAGTTACACCATTTTTATATCTTGATGGATCTGATAATTGTCTTGTTACAATATCTAGGGAAGAATTAAAGTCATACAGAATTACACATGAAACATTGGAGCTCGTTGCTGATTTTCGAGAAACTCTTTTGTAAATATACATTTTCAGAAAATGAGAATTTAACTTTTCTGACTATAAAATAGTTTTTTTCAGTCTGTTTAGTGTAATGAAAATATTTAAAGATATTTTACTAGTTGGTCACCATAATGGTGAACTAAATCTGATATCACTTCCAAACTTAAATCTTCTAAATAAAACTAAAATTCACCAAGGAGAAATCACAGCTGTAGATTATTCAGTTGATAAACTAATATTATTGACAGCTTCAGACGATGGGTTCGCCAAAGCGTGGAAATGGGATAAAACAAAACAAACTGTTAGTTTAATACATTGAAATTTCTCCAAAGGAAAAAATTTGGAAATATCTCATATTAATTTATCTGTTTCAGTTGAACTGTATCTTTAAGATCAATAGTGAAGATAAACCTTTTTGTGGTGTAGGTTTCACCAATAGAAATGCTACAGAATTTTGCTGTGTTAAATCCAACAGTTTGGTAGTGAGCTTCTATATAGAAAAATATATGGAAACTGAAGAAAAAGAGAGTTCTGATGATGAGAGCTTTGTTGAAGCCGATTTAATATAGTACTGAAAGAAATATATTAATTGTGTCTCTTATTATTTTGAGTTGTTAAGAATTTTTAATAAAAGTTTTGTTTCAGTTACAATTTTATTTTCTTCTTTTTTGCTTTGACTGCTAATGGAGGAATCTTGAATACAGTGCTGAAAAGAAAATGAAATATTAAAATTCTATCCTAAACATATTCTGAATTTCAAATTCTGAAGAATAGAATTATTAGAATTATATTCTTGAAATAAAAATACTTACTGACAAGTTGTGCAGATAGGACTGAATTTACAGAAAACTGAAAGAATGGAAAAATTAGTGTATTAACCTCATAAATTCTAATTTAAAAAACTTACTAGATAAACAAACAGAACAAACATAACCTATATCAATCAACTCTCGATGACAAAAACATGCAGCCCTATAATCAACCTTTGCAGGAGGAGGTAGCACTAGTTTCTGTCTGATAGGGGGTTCTGGTAAAAATACCCACTGCAATGAAACAAGACAACTACTTTGATATTTCGATATGTAACTTACGAAAACTTACCAACAAATATTGTAGTAAACCTTGAAGTTGAGGTATTTTTAAATATAATCCACCGGTTATATCACAACCTTGTTGTAACAAACTCAAATGCTGATCTAATGCACATACATCAATAACAACATTTTGTTTTTGAGCAGTAAAAAACACATTCATATAGTTCATATATTGCATAGCAGAGTCACTACTTCCAGTTACCACTAAAATCCTTGAATTCAACTGTAAGAAAAGAATATGAAGTTCATATAACAATGTTTCTCTGTTCATTACCATACACCCTGGAGATTTAGATCTCTGCAATCGAGCTATATAACATAATGCCATTGCAATTGCTCCTGCCAATAAAGATTCGGTATTTAACATTGGACTTTCACCAGCTAAATGCTTTGCCAAATTTTGTTTTATCGTTTTCTCAACTAGAGTAAATGTTTCATATTGGCCATCTATTTGTCTTACATCTAAAGGTTTACCAGAGCCAGGAAATATAAATTCGCTTTTCTTAGAATGGCAAGCCATCACAGCAAGTTTATTCTGAGCTTTCTGCATTAAATGTGAATTAGAAAATGCAATTATGGAATCCAGGCAGTGGGTTAAAATGTGAGGATTATCTCTCAGAAGTTTTTGTCCAGGATTACTATCAAAAATAACTACAATTAAACTGGTTTCATCGACCGATGAAAACTCAGGTGTTTGCTCAGCAGGTAGTTCTATATTATTCATCTTCATGAAATTTATATTATTATTATCTTTGAACAAATATGTTGTTTTATTCTTATGGTTCTACTGCAATAAATAAGAGCTATTGAACCGCAAGATTCCAGCAAACTTTGTGGTTATGTTTACTTCATTTATACGAAATCAGGGATTACGTTGATAAAAGTTCCTAAAAATAGACTACCGGGGTTAGCTCGAAATAATAATGACAATTGAAATTCAAATAATTATGATTTTCCATACTGTCACATCTATGACATTTGTAACGTAAGTTTTTTCTTTTTAATATGAATTTGGGTTGGTTTGTCTCTTTTAATGAAACCATTCGTTAAACTTTTCAGGTATATCCATAGCATATATACATATTATATTTACAATTAAAGCTTCCGTCCTTAGAAGGGTTTTGCCTAAATCATCGAAAACCGTGAATAATAGGATTGACACAAAGCAGATAAAACTGATGGATGATTCTTCAAGTTCACATTCTATTCCAGAAAAGGATAGAACCTTGGAACCAACTTCTTCGTGTAGTTCAACTGATATAAAAGCACTAGAGGATCAGATAGAAAATTTAAAAGCTGTAGTAGAAAATTTGAAAGAAGAAGTAGAGAGCAAAGAGATTGGCATAGCGAAGTTGGCTAGAGAAAAGGAGAAACTATCATTGGATTTAATAAAGCAAAAGAGATCCAACACAAATATTCTTAAACAACTAGAAGATGAAAGAAAATTTTATTTTCACGAGAAAGAAATTTATTGTCAAGAGATGAATGAATTGAAAGAGCTGAAAAAAAATTAAGCAAGACCAGTATTTCTTTAAGCGAAAAATCTTGCAAGGAATTAAAAATGAGCTTGAAAATATGAAGAAAAGATTGAAACAAACTTTGGAAGCTAATTATAATCTAAGTATAAAATTTTTGAGAATAAAAACACCAAAACTTTTCTTAAAAATGAGTTAATCAAGATGAAAAACGATCATGAAAAGTATGTATAATAGAATGTTTGAAATTATTTTTGCTTATCTGTATTTTCAGATTTTCAACGATTTGAAAACAAAAATCGAAATGATAACTTCTGAAGTAGAAGATATTGTCGATCACAGGTCTCATCTTTATGCGTCCCTAGTAACCGAAAATATGTTCAGGTGAAATAAGAATAAATTTTCAATTAAATGATATTTACGAAATTATTTTTCGTAGTGGAAGAGAAATAAGAATATAACTGTTTTATATTAGTCTTATTTGAAAAGCTTATGGGTGATTCTTTTTACTTATGACAATTATTTTAGGTTTTCAATACTGCTATTTAATCTTGGTTTCAAATTAGATTATGATATTCATGAAAATCTTTATTTACTAATTTCAGCTTGTGAGACAGAACAGTTCACTAGTTCACGAAAATTTATTCATGCAGATGGAAATCGAACGTCTCAATTCGCAATTCGACAAGATCAAGCTCAAATATACGAAAAGTGAAACAAACAATCGTTTGAAATATGTCCATTCACTGAAAGCCGAAGCACACGCTCATTGTAAACACTCTAAGAAGGAGAAGAAGAGAGTTCGTATAACAACAGAAGACAAGGCAATAATGGTAGATGAAAAGCCAGAAAAAATCCCTAAATCAAATTTGAAAACAACTAAATGCCAGTCTGAAATAATAAAAATTTTTGAGAGATGTGAATCTGTTGATACGCCTTCAATCCATATAATTAATGAAAACGAAGTCAAGAAACATCATCACAAAAACATAAAAAAATTGTAGGAAACAGTCTTCTAGAATTAAAATGAACGATTCAAATTTAAACGTTGAACAAAATGATCAAATCAAGAAAGATATGGCTTGCGTTCTTAAATTGGCAGCTATTGAAGAAATTGATGAAAATATTGAAAATAAGAATTTTAAACTAACGACGTAATATATTCTGAAAGTGTGGTTCGAACACATAAGTTAGGTATTTTTTAGCAATAAGAAACTTAATACGGAAAAATTGTATAGTAAACCCAAAAGTATATTTATCCTATATTTTATAAACTTTCAAATTATATGTGGATTAGAAAATATGGCCCTACGTATTCTTATTTTATTTAACAGTATATTACATTACTAACACCATCATTTCAGAGCATTAAGTTATTTTATATCATCATAAGAAATGGTTTCGAATGATTTCATTTCAGAAACATCAAATTGGTGGAATTTTGACCTGTACTTGTAGTTACAGTGGCTATATGAAATATAATTTGAATATTAAGGTTGGTATGATTGTGAAACCAAAGCTAAAATGTCAACAACGTCATTTTATTATTCCATTTTCTATTTCCAGATGACAAGACACTGTTTATTAAATAAATGACGTAGGCCTGAGAAAATAAAGAAAGTTCTTAATGGGTGTAATGAAGAGATGACTCAATGTGAAGTCATAAGTCATAAGAAGGTTCAAGTACAATTAAAAAAATTAAATTTATCAGTATGATAGGTAAAATAGAATTGGAGGAATGTCTGAGAGATTCCCCAAAGTTCAGGTGAGAGAAGAAAAACAATAGTTTCAGTCCAGTGTACTCAGTACATTGGCAATGCTTCCTTGATTTTTGTAGGAGTTATTTGGAGGAAGAAGAAGCTAGTATTGATCAATTAGAACATAAGTTGGATAGGATATTGAAAATATGTGGATCTATGGTAGACAGTGGAAAAACATATGTTGCCCAACAAAGGTATTAGTATTCTTTGGTGAATTGTGCTCAATTTCTAAAATATGTCTCTTTATTATTTAAGCTTATTTGCAAACAGCCTATGGGATTTAAGCACACATTTTCGAGAAGATCCAGTAGTATTATCATCTTTGAACAAATTAATACACAGTCTTCAAGAAATGAACAAATTCCATACTACTCTTTTGGATCAGGCATCACGTAGTATTCTAAAGAATCTCACATCATTTGTAAAGAAGTATGCACTTATAATTTCTGTTGAAGATGATCAAATGTTCAGAAAGTTTTAACCACAGGTTTATTTTAGTGATATCAAGAATGTACGTGACTACAAACAGCATTTTGAAAAAATATCAACAGAATATGATGCTGTACTATTAAGAAATTCTCATACTCCTAAAAATAAGCAACAGGAAGTTATAGATGTGCAAAATATACTTCTGGCTGTTCGTTCATGTTTCTGTCACCAGGGTCTAGATTATATCAACAGCATCACTACTTTGCAGTCAAAGAAAAGACATGAAATACTTAGTACAGTAAGTTTAGTTATTCTGATATATGTTTATCTTCTATATTAGTTTTATTTCCTGATGGTAGGTATAATACTTGGTTTTTCTAAAGAAATGTGAAGTATTGTGGGCAATTCAATTTTAAGCAAAATGTCCCTATAAGCATGTGTGATGAATTTAGTTGTTAATGAGATCATGGTGAAGACATTTTTTTTACTAAATTGATTTTGAGTGAAAATTATTTTGGTTTTAGTGATGCCACTGATTTATTCTAAAACCAACAAAAAAGGTTATATTTAATTTGAGTCGTGTTTGTAATTCAGTCAGTGTAAGAAAAAGAAGAAATTTTTATCATTATTGGTGTGGCACATGCTCTGTTGTAAGGATGTCTATTTTTGGCTGCAATGGCTAATCTGCTTGTTTTATGACTTAGCCAATGGTAATATTTTAGAGACTAGACATATGTAGCAATATGCACTTACTGTGTTTAGAAACATCTATAGAACTGAATTTATTAGAAAGTGGAACTTTCGGTAACTTGAGGTTTCTAGAACTGATAGACCTGATTGAAGTGAGTATTTCGTTTCTTCAAATTATTGGCGAATATCTTAAAAGGAGTATCAGAAAATTTGATTTTGTATATTTCACATTACTTTAGAAACGTTCCTTCATATATAAATGAATGAACTCTATTATCTGATTTTCTTTAATATTTCAGTTGTTGTCCTATATGCATGCATGCAGTACTTATTACCATCAAGGATCTGAGTTATGTGGGGACTTGGAACCATTTTTCAAGAAACTATCAGAGGAGGTATATATATTATTGGTTGCTACGAAGAGGCTTGAAGCTTGAACTGAATTAAAAAAAAACATGTGTAGTATTCTCTTTGTTTGCTCCTTATATTGTTCTTTTTTGTTACAGATAAGTGCAATGCAATATGAAACATACAAAATTGAAAAGGATTTGGAAAATCGCCATTCAATTGTGTCTAGTACTGAAATGGCACCGGTGGAGATGATGAGAAAGGACGGTCTTCTCATGGAAGGTTACTTGTTTAAACGAACATCGAATGCTTTCAAAACGTGGAATAGGAGGTGGTTCTATTTGTATAAGAACAAACTTGTGTATAGGTAAATTGTTTATTTTCTCAACCAGTTTTCCCATTTTTACTTTTACTGAGAAGCTTAGTTTGCTACGCCTTTTGTTTTGAATGCGAGAAAAAAAGGACCAATATCAACAAAACAACTTGGTTATGAAGAAGACAGTAATCTATATATCAACCCCGACCTCAGAAAATTCAACCAGGAATTATTTAGGGAAGCTCGAAAAACTAGTAAGGAGTGCGGTTACAAATTTGTGTGGTTCAGTAAGGACAATATCCTGATGAAAAAAACTGAAGATGGTAAAACTATTGTCGTGAAGTCTTTTGAATTGTTGGAGAATTTAAAAAACTAAAGCTACGGACTCTATTAAAATTTATGTGTGTGAATGTGCGAAGTTTGCGTGGTAAGTTGGCCACTCTAGAAAGTATGGTTAAGATAGAATTACCAGATCTACTACTAGTTGCTGAAACATGGATTTATGAAAATGAAACCAAGGGGTTTTTCATTGAGGGTTACATGGCTGAATTCTCTTGTCGAAGTGCGGCCGGTGGGGGAGCAGCTATATATGCGAAAGAAAATATTAATATGGAGGTTATTTTGCAAGATAGTTCTCACACGGAGGGAGATTTCCTCATTGTCCAACTTAAACACACAAAGATTAAGGTATGTGTTTTCTATCGCAGGCCTAATAAACCTATCATGGTATACAATGATTTCATAAACCAAATGGATGCGATCATGGGCAACTTTAATAATATGGTTCTTGTGGGGGATTCAAACATAGGTCTTTTAGAAAAAAATTATGATCGAATATATTTGAATAATATGAAACAAAATGGATATGAACTCTATAATACTGTAAATGAAAATTATCCCACAAGAATTGATGAAAGGACTGGGAGAAAATTTATTATTGACCATGCTATATGTGATTGTGTAAAGGGTTCCCAGATTGTACTTAGTGACCATCCTATCTCAGATCATAAAAAAATGAATTTTAGCCTTGATTTTCCTAAGAAAGCTAAAATTGGCAAAAAAAAATACACAACAAACATTATACATTAAGAAAAATTGAAAAAACCCTGAAACAGCGATTGGTAAAATTAAAGAGCAATGAGATGAACTTTGAGAGCTTAATATCTATCTTCAAAGAAGAAACTGAGAAGTGCACTAGTAGTAAAACAAGAAAATTCACAAAAAAAATTTCCGACGGGTGGTTTATGGAGCAATTACATAGTAAAATAAAGGAACGGGATAAAAATATGTTCAAATGAAGAAATATCATGGATGCAAATCATTCACAGAAGAATTTGCCACATTGCAGAGAAGTTTCGAACTTGATTAAATTTCTCAAGAAGCAACATTATTCTAGGCGTTTGAATGAATGTGGAGAATCAAAAAAAAAGAAGTGGACATTCTGAGAGAAATGACGGGTCAAGGTCAGAAAGAGTCTACATGTGATAAACTGATCGATAATGATTCAGTGGTGACGAGCCAAAGGAAATAGCTAATAATTTTAATAACTACATCACAGAGATTGCAGAGAAACTGATTACTTAACGATATGTAGTCATTACAACAAATGCACCTGAACTTAAAGTCTCCTTCTTCATGAAAAAAACAAATACAAAAGAAATCATGAAAATAATTAAGAATCTTAGAGGGAATGCAAGCCCTGGACATGATGGTATCAAGCCATCACTAGTGAAGAGTCTATCTGAAGACCTAGCTCCTGTTCTTTCAGTTATCATTAATGAACATATTGAAAAGGGTACCTTTCTTGACATTCTGAAACTCCAATTAATAAGAAAGGCACAAGGCAAATACCAATAACTACAGAACGGTTTCTGTTTTGCCAGTTTTCTCAAAAATTTTTGAGAAATTGCTTCATGATAGGCTTTATCAGTTTCTTGAACAGAATTCCTTCATAACAAGGCAACAACATGGTTTCCTCAGATGGAGTCAGCGGTAGCATCCATTCTGGAAACTATTCAGTCCAGTGTAGATAACAAGGTGAGTGTGTTGGCAGTCTTCTTGTGTAAGGCATTTGATGTTGTGCGTAGGTGTATTTTTATATCAAAGATGAAAGCTTTGGGTATCTGTGGAAGACCTTTGGAATTATTCAAGAACTATCTAGAGAATCGACAGCAATTTACTTGCATGGGTGCAGAGACAAGTGAAAAGAGAGTTATATAATTTGGGGTACCTCAGGGGTCGGTCCTTGGGCCACTGTTCTTAATATACAATGATATTGTAAATGGGTCACTGGTGGGAACCATCACTTTGTTTGCTGATGATGCGGTGGTTGTGCTGACAGAAGAGAAAACAGAATATTCCAATTAGCTCAGAACAACCTTGATATGCTTCAGAAATGGACTGCCTCAAACAATATAAAGCTTAATAAAGAGAAATTCAACTATATGCTTTTTTATGATAAGGAGTGTAACAACACATTTAAAATAAATAATCAAACAGTGAAGGAAGTAGAAAGTGCAAGATACCTTGGCCTCACCATTGATGAGCAACTTAAATTCAAGGACCACATTCAGTATTTAAAACAAAAGATCAGCAATGTTTGCCAATTATTCAGGAAGAATTCAAAATATTTAAGCACTAAGGTGATATATGATCAGCACTATGCTTACGTTCACTCTCATCTGATCTATCTGGCTGCATTTTGGGGGCAGGGTATGAGTTCTGATATTAAGGAACTACAAGAGGTACAGAATAGAGCTTTAGAAATTATTTTCAATCTGCCTAAAAGAACTGGTACTCTGTGTATGTATAAAGACCTGCATTTACTGATGATAGAGGAAATTATCAAACTAGATAGTGTGAAACTAATTTATAAAATTAACAACTTGCTAGAAGCTGGTGTAGGAACAGTGGTCTACATGGGTATAACACTAGAATACAACAACACTTTCATATTCTACCATCAACAACAAATATAGGACATAGAAGGATCACCAGGAGATCAGCAATATGGTATAACAAACTGCCCCAGAATATCAAGATAGCAACGGCACTACCAGCTTTTGTTAAACTTCTTAAATCTTACTTGTTCAGTGAACGATCTGTGATATAGAAAGTGGATGGACTGTGATATAGAGTATAGACTGATAATTAAAACTAAGCTTTCAAAATCTAAATGAATATATTTACCAAATTTAATAACTGTAACTTATTATATAATTCAGCTTACATTGTGCAAATTTTGATCTACAGTTGTTATTGTTTTGTGAACCTGTTTAAGATGAACATACACCATATTATATTTTATAATTATATAAAACCTGTTATAGATCCTATGTGATCTTTTTGGGTCCTTAATAAATAAATAAAAAAAAAATTCTGAGCATTAAGACATTATTTCAACGCTAGGAAGATAACATTACTTATTTTACCCAATGGTCCTGGTGGATTCTTGTTATCCTGGACAACCCTTCTCCAATTGTTCCGCTTCAGAGCGCATCTTCGCCATCTCAGCTCTATCGGGTGCAATTGATTTCCTCAATTAGAGCAGGCTCTCTAGAGAGTTACTGAATTTCATTCTTGATGTGGATCGTCCATTACACTGTAATAGAGTTAAGGCGAAGTTCTTCATAGATAACATTATTACCATTTTATTTTTTCAACCTAACCCCTTTTTGAATATTGAATGATTTCCTTTTATTTATTTCAGAAAGAGATCTGGTGAAGAAAATGAAACTGTGATGGAAGAAGATTTGAGGTTATGTACTGTTAAACCTGTTAACGAAGGTGAAAGGAGGTTTTGTTTTGAAGTGCTATCACCTTCTAAGTAAGTAACACTACTCTGAAATGGCGCAGTGTATATCGGTTGTTTCTAAAATTAGTATGACATATTATGGATGACTTGTCATTAAGTATGAAGGCAAAAAGTTCATTAAAACATAGGCTCTGTCCTTCTTGTTATTCAAAGAGTCATATTCCATAAAAAATGGATTTCTTGTAAATATCTCAAAAATTTAGACGATTTTGTTTAAATTTGATTATGTGGTATTGACGGTTTTAAAGGGTTTGGTTAGATTTCTGTACCACAATAGACCACTGGGTCGCAGTGGCCAGGCTGCTAGGCAGCCCTCACTCATATGATTTATTTATTGATACAAGCTCAACAGGATTACTCCCAATTACAGAGCCGAACAAGTATAGACAAATTTGCTCAAACCTCAAAAACAGATTTAAAAAAAACTTTCAAAAACAATAATGACATAAAACGCATTGATAATGCAAACTCAAATAATAGAAATACACACCAAACAATCCAAACAATTTAAGTGCCTGAACTAAGTTTTGCTAATAGGTTTCTTTTAAATGTAGCTTGAGAATGACTGATATCAATCGAAGAGACCACCGTGTTGAAATAGTTACAGCTTTGATTGATAGGTGAGTTGAAGAAAACATCTGTAACAGCTCCAACGACATAAAAAGTGACATTGCCTCTGCCAGCGAACCTGGGTACCAAAAACATCAGTCTGTCAAGCAGACACGAACAACAGATGGAGTTATTCAGAAGTCCATACAAAAACATGCAGCACAAATATTTCCTTCTAATTTGAAGCTCCAACACAGAAAAACGATCGGTTAAAAGAAAACCTGGCATTCCTTGGATAGGATATACTCCATCTTGTTTGTATGCCAGGTACCTTAGAAAGGTTCTCTGGACGCTTTCCAATGCAATTTTATATTTCACATAGTATGGATCCCAGAAAACACAGGCATATTCCAATCTAGACCGAACGAAAGCGAAATACAGAACCCTGAGAACAGCAGTGTTCCGGAAGCTCTTGGAATTCCTCAGAATAAAACCCAACAGTTTTCTTGCTCGCAGAACAACACCACCTATATGGTCCCGGAACGACCATTTCGAGTCGAGAAGCACCCCGATATCATGTGAACAGAAAACACGTTTAAGCCGTGAGCCCGCCACCGAATAAGGAAAGAAATGTGGCGACTGTTTGCGCGTAATTGACATGTACTTGCACTTAGAGACGTTCAAAGGCAGTTTGTTTTCTAAACACAACTGATGTATCATCAGCAACTCTCCTTGAAGACTCTGACAGTCCTCATTCGATCTTATTTCTGTGTAAATCTTGAGATTGTCCGCAAAGGCTACGCCCCCAACGTTTAGCCTCTCAAGTAAGTCATTTACGAAAATTGTGAACGATCACTCAAATATGAATAGAAAAACCTTAGAAGGCTCAGAGGGAACCCTTTCTCCTTCATTCTTTTTATTTGAGCAACATGGTTCATGCGATCAAAGGCCTTAGAGAAATCCGTGAAGACCGTGTCAACCTGGCCACCCCGGTTCAAAACCCCAGTTACTTATTCCGAAAAGCATGATATCTATCTAAAGGGTTAGGTTAGCCCTAATTAAATCAAAGTTATTAAGTTGAGTGACAACCTGGAAGATGTTAACAATATTAAAAAAAATTGTGCGCCGCTGACTTTCATTCAATTTTTTTGTTTTATTTAGATCAGCAACTAAAAATACAAACTGTTTCATCTCTCAGGTGGTTTTGCAAGATAAAAAATTAAAAGCACCTTGTTTCCTGTCCCAGGTATTGCATAATAAAAAATTGAAACTACCAATTTATTATCCCAGCATTCAAAGGCCCGCTAAGAATATTATGTTTTTTCTAATTAGTTTTGGAAAGCAGTAGCGTCACTAACAGTTTGGAATGAATATCACAGTCACTGTTTGTTGAGAATTGAGTTATCATCTACATTTGCTTATAGCTGTGCGTATAAGTGTATAACACCTTGCATAACCATTTATTGAAGAAAATTTTTTTCCGAGAATGAATTTCATTTAATTTGTATCATTTTGTATCTCAACTTTGTGTGGCGCCAGTACTCTTACTGATTGGTTCTATCAGATTATTAGTAAATACTTCAAGGAAGGATTTAGTTGAGTATCAAAGATTTTATGCAACTTTGACGAGTCCGAAACAATTATAAAACTGCAATCTGTCAATCCAAACTGGGCTATTTCTCGAAACCCGCCACTACCGTTATTAATCTCGTGAACCAACTTAACTTGAAGGATTAAGTTATAGTTCTGTTTTTGAACTAACATACTAGACTATGAAAATCATTTAGAAAGTTCACAATTTAGCTTGGCTTTGAATTAATGAAGAGACAATGGAAAATTGATGTACGGTTCTCAATACCAAACCAAATGTCCCACCACAAATGCAAATTTCATTTACAATACTCCAAATTTTTTGCTATTTCTGCATCGTTTTCACCTTTTGGTCTACCAGGACTGGTTCGATCCTCGACAGAACCAGTTCCTCCAAATTATTTCACAACCTTTTGAATTTTGATAACTCGCATGAAAAACATATAATTCACAATGTTTTTTATAGATCAACCGTTTTCAAATTAGGTTTGAAAAACTTCAATGCTAGAAGAAAAAATGTTTACAATTCTATTTCTCTCTTTCACAAATTACTAAGATAACTTTAAAAATAAGGTAGGTTATTTTTCAAGATAATCCACTAATCAGATTACCATAACAGTTCTTCAATGAAGTTATGCCAGATTTGTTGTGATTTGTTGTTGTTAATACGCATCGATTACATTGATGATTCTTTTGTTCACAAATTATTGGCCATAGCACTTTTTGGAGGTTGGAAATATATAATGTCGGACTGGTAAATACCGTGGATGATAGAACAATTCGAACCTCAGTTTGCTCATTTTAAGTTTCAATCACAATAACTAAGAAATCATAAGAACAATTCAGTCAAGCGGATAATAATCGAACCTTGCGAGTTATAACGTTGTAGAATACAGATGAAAATTCGCTGTCTCCAGATAAGACGGAAATATTGGAAATTGAATATGCGATTTCTATAGATACTATCGCTTTTGAGAGTAATATATGACTATTAATAAAGTAACTGCAATTATTTAATTTTTCAGGAGTCATATGCTGCAAGCTGATTCGAAAATTATGTACGACTCATGGATAGAGGCTCTGCAAAGGGGAATCGGCGCTGCTTTCCAACGTATCAGTAGTTGCGATTCGGGGACGGAAAGCCTAAATTCATCGTCAAAGCTGGATTCTAAGATCGAAATAGGAAACGGCGCCGTTCGAAATAATAATAATAAAATACGGAAAGCTAAGTTAGTTGTCAAAACTTAGGAAGTTAGGTATTATTTTTAATTGAATCTTTGTAGGATGTGGGAACAGTTAGTCAAGATTCCAGGAAACAATCTTTGTTGTGATTGTGAAAATCCCAACCCTAAATGGGCGAGTATCAATCTTGGTATTACTATGTGCATAGGTAAGCTATAATTTAAAAGTTTATTTTCTACTCCTACTTTCTCAAAAATTTTTTTGTTACAAATTTTAACTTTAGGAAATAAACATTAGAAAATTAAAAACCAATTATAGGAGAAATGTACTTGATATTCACACTAGATGATATATGTTCAGTAACCAAATTGATTAATTTATCGAAATTTTCTGTTTCTTGATTTAAATAAATAGTATCCTTTGTTTATTTAGGTAATATATGTCAATTCAGAATAAACGGTTAACTTTTACCACACTAGATGAAGAGCGTGAAAAATTCGACAGATACTTGATGAATAACTAGCTGTATCGGTTTTCTTCATTATATAAGGTCTTTCAAATATTGCGCATAAATGTCAGTAGTGAATAATTAATCAACCCTATCTTGTTTTTAATTTCAACTTCGATATTTTCGAAGTTCTATGAATAGCTGGTACTCTATGACATCACTAAGTTATACAAATTCAAAAAAATGGCTGATCTTCAAGAAAGACATAAATTACGAAATTTTGATGTAAATATTTTCCGAATTTAACAATTCTATATAGCTCTATAGCCCTAACCTAAGTATCGTTAACAACATTCAACATCGATATCACTACGTTCTCTACATTACGCTTTAATATATGGACATTTGGAGTATTTAAAAATGCGCATTCGAATCCTTACAAAATTCAGTTAATTCGAATATTGAGCGAACAGATTATGATCAACTCAAAACTTTCGTTAATTGTTTGTTGGAATAGAAACGTCAAAAAAGAAGTTATGAAAAGTAAAACCGAAAGATGGCAGAAGAAATACGAGGAACTGGAACAAAAAATGGGAGGTTCGAGAGTATCTGAGGCTTGGAAAACTATAACAAATCTAAGGAAGGAAGGGAAGCAGTCAAATTACAGTTCATTGATAACCTTAGACGAATGGAAAAGCTACTATGCAAAACTGTTCAAAGAAGACAGGAAAGAATATGAAAGAATTTTGAATTTTGATTTGAATGAAGCTAGTAAAAGATATGTGGAGCATGTAACAGTAGCAGAAATAAGAGGGATTTTAGATGAAATGAAGATAGGAAGTGCGGCGGGGCCTGGAAACATTCCGGTCGAACTAGTTAAGAATGGACCTGACATCCTACTTGAGATCCTTGCAGTTTTCAACAAATGTATGATACAGGGAGATGATATTCCACAAGAATGGAATTTGACTTATATTACTCATATATTTAAGAAGGAAATAAAAAAGCTTGTGATAATTCGAAATCGAGGAATAAGTGGAACTAGTTCGGTTGGGAGGTTGTACGGCAAAATTTTAAAGAGAAGAATAGAAAAAGAGATCCTGCATGGACAATATCTTTGTTCTGCAATAAATCATAGAAAAACGCAAGGCGAGTGACTTGCTTACCTTTCTTCTTTTCGTCGACCTAGAAAAAGCGTACGACATGGTACCCTGGAATAAACTTTTTAAAACATTGACCATGATCGGCATGAATAGGGTGTATGTTCGCTCTGTCAGGAATGTGTACTGTAATTCGGAAAGCGTCATAAAAATAGGAAATATGATCTCCACAACGTTCCCTATTACGAAGGGTCTTAGGCAGGGTTGTTGTTTATCCCCAACACTATTTAGGATCTATATTCAAGAAGCCTTACATTCATGGAGAAGGCATGTCTCTGAAATGGGAATAAAAATCGGTAACTCTTGCCTGACAACTCTTTTTAACGGAGATGATCAGGTGATTGTGAGCACTGATGAAGCTGACATTGACTTCATGTATAGAAAACTAAAGGATGAATATAAAAACTGGGGGCTAACAATGAATCTGAGGAAGACATAGTATTAAGTTATCGGTGAAACGACGAATGATCCTGAATTGCAAATAAACAATGAAATTAAAGAATGTGAACTATATAAATATTTGGGATGTATCATAGCGCAAGAAGGAACATCTTATAAAGACATTCAGAACAGAGCGCAGCAAGGCAGAGCGAGCGTTCGCATCCTGAACTCCCTATTATGGTCGCATCAGATTAGACTTGGAACTAAAGTTAAACTTTATAAAGCGATTGTGGAACAGATTTTGACATATGGTTCAGAATGTTGGAAACTTACAGGAAAAACAAGAGACTCATCGACACTGTAGAAATGGATTTTATGAGAAGAGCATGTCGGATCTCCAAGTTGCAGTACATTAGAAATGAAGTAATAAGGCGCAAGACACACCGAGTCTACAGCAGCACAGATATAATTGAAGCAAGACAGTTGATATCGTACGGACTCGTCAAGAGAATGAGGAATGAGAGATGGCCCAAAAGAGCCATGGAATATGTACCAAACAGTAGAAGAAAACGAGGAAGACCGAGCACTCGGTCAAAATGACTGGTTAGACCGAGAAAAATGGCGATCGAAATGCGGGAAGCGGCAAAGGCTTTAATGATGAAACTTGTTCCATATTGAGTGGACTCTCTAATAAACAAAATGCCGTATGTTGAGAGAAGGAAATGATAGAAAATTTCAGAAAACTCATATCTACAAATTGCACTGTTTGGGTCGGTGAAGCTCATTGGTCCATTTTTCCTTGAATGTGTTACTAAAATAGCAGGCCCTGTCAATGGAGAGCGGTATAGTCAAATGATTGAAATAATTTTTGGGACCTCAAATAAAATAAAGAGGTAGACGAATACCATCTTCATGTTCTACATGATTTAGCTAGTTGCCACACAACGCGTGAAAATATTTAGAAATTGTAGTGTGAGTGCTCAGATCGTTTAAGTACTAATTACATAAATTGACGTCTTAGATCGTGCGATTTAACTTTGAATTACTTTCATTGGGGATTTTTGGAGAGTAAAGTTTATGTGAATAAACCAACAACAATGCACAACTGAAAAACAATGTTCAATGTAGTTTGATGAAATTATATGGTAATCTGTGAGTCAATACTTGATGATGCTATGTTTCACATATAACTATTAAGAGCTATATTTTTACAAAAATAAATAATACCAGAAAAAATCTCAGGCATTCAAATGTTTTACTTTAAAAAACATCACGGCGGTACTTTTGAAAAATTATTTTTTTCTTTTTAATTTGTTAGATTGCCATTTTTTGCCAATATCATCATCATTTACCAATTTTAATTCGCTTCTCTGATCTATTCTCTGGATTGTTCATTATTGAATTCAAGAAGAAATAGAAAAGGTTAAAAATGTATTAATGTTTACAGTTGTGTTTCTATTTGTAGAATGTTCTGGTGTACATAGAAGTTTGGGAGTTCATTACAGCAAGGTACGATCTTTGACTTTGGACGATTGGGAACCGGAAAACGTTAAAGTAATGGCCGAACTCGGTAATTTAATTGTGAATAAAGTTTATGAGGCTAATGTTCCAGACGATTTTGTTAGAGCTACACCTAACTGTCCGGGGTGAGTAACGCTGAATAGCGAAAAAGATGAAAAATTAATTACTAATGAAAAAATTATAAAATTTTTTTATAATTAATATAACTTAAGGCATGTACGGGAAACTTGGATCAAGGCAAAATACGTCGATAAGAAATTCGTTAAAACTCTTCCCGAATTCAAATCATCACCTTCGCAGAGAGTTTCAAGATCTAGCCTGATGGAAGTCAGGAAATGGTCGGTGCGAAAACTCAGACGGAGACCCAGGAGCTCCGACAATCCCAGAAGAAGAAAGGATAAAGCGAAAAAGGAAGAGAAAATAGTGGAAGACGAATCAGACAGTGCCATAGAGAAGGATGACAAAAGCCCGCAGAGTATAGGTTTCGGGAGTGAGAGAAGAAAGAGCGTTCTCCTTTTTGGAAGTGAATTAGAAAAGCAGCCTATGAATGAGGCTATTGATTTGAGCAGCGATCAGGAATCGACAGGAGGAGAAGATAACGATGTCTTAGGTAGATTTCATTTTGAATAATCACTGTATAGTGAAATTTATGTGCAATTGAATAAATTTCTTATACTGATATATGGAGTGGACATTGATAGTTTGAATTATTTTGAGAAATATTTAATTCCTAGAACTTTCTGCATTTGTAACTACAACTTAGGGCCATGTTTTCTTCATTTTGTTAAATAAAAGAAAGTCGCCTGACCACTTCGATATTTTCAATTAATTCATTTGTCGAAAATTTTTCAAGTTTTTGCAACTGGCCGGAATTCTATGCTGAATGAATAACTATTGAACAAGTTTTAAATTATTGTTGATGTTGTGTATCGTTATTTATTACTCATTTTCAGAGGCCGAAGATATATCAAAATTACATCCTAACTTACTGTTATATAAAGCGTCTGCCGCTCACAATTTACCTGTAATGTGTGAAGCTATTGCATTAGGAGCAGATATTCAGTGGAACAATGCGGAAGATCGAGGTAGAACTCCTCTACATCAAGGAGTCCTCAGTGTAAGTTTATTTGTATATTTCAACTTGTAATAATTCATTTAATGTTGTTTCAAGACCCAACATTTAAAGTTGTTTCAACAATAAAACTATAAATAAGTTCTTTGTCTTGAAGTAGGTATAACGTAGATGTCATGAGGAAGTTTTTTAATAACGAAATATTCATTTAAATTATTTGATTATTTAGTTTTCAGTTTAACGCTATTGAAATTTGTTTCACAGTTTTGAATTCGAGTAGTTCCCCTTTGAAGGTTATTCGATAATTTTCTATTATTTGAATAATTGAATGAAATGTCTCATGTATGTGTACTAAATTCTTTGGAAAATTTTAGTAGATGGACTTGTTATATCTACTGGGTGGTGCTTGAAGTTTAAAATAAAACCTTATGTGTGTTTCGTGAATGTCGATGAATGGATGCGGAACTGAAGAGTCCCAATATTAAGGAATCTACATGCTAGAACATTCCATTGAATCTTGTTATTATTGGTGTTGCTTTGGTTGGGGAGTATCTCAAGAACTGGAGCTTCTTGACAAATATTTATGAATGATTAAATATATATATATATATATATATATATATATATATATATATATATATATATATATAAATGAAGTCCCATTTTTCTTATTTTCACATATTCATTTATATTAATTTATATCCTCCTTGAGTATATATATATATATATATACCTCATTTGCAACCTAGTTTGCAGTGTTGTAAGGTAATATATCATTTCATCTCATCTATCATCTTTTATAGGGATCTGTGATGCCTTGCGCGTATCTTATACTTAATAATGCAAAAGTGAATGCCCAGGATCTGAACCAGAAAACTCCATTGCATCTTGCTACTCAACAGGGGCACACAGCTCAAGTATGTTTATTCTTGAAGCATCGAGCCAATATAGCAATGGAAGACGATGAAGGTAAAACTGCACTTTCAATGGCTGAAGAGAAAAAAAATGCCGATATTGTAACATTGTGAGTATAAGTCTTCGTGATATAAGTTCTAAAGATTTATTAAATAATGAATAAAGCGGTCTTAATAGAAAGTGCGTAAATTCTATTCAACATCTAGGTTGCGTTATAGGCTAGTGAATGTAGTCTAATAAATGTTAAGATTCAAAGTGTTTTTCAATATATATTAGTTCATGGAAACAGCTTAGATATTGCCTTTTTGTATATTCGAGCGTAGTGGTCACATGATACACGCGCTGAAAACAAACTGATAATAACAATTATGTTGTGATTTTGGAATCTTTGGCGTATAAACAATGAAGACACTATTTCACCACTACACCAAAACTTTAACCTTAACTCTCGACGCGTGTTTCGCTAACTGAGTTAGCATCATCAGGAGATGATGCTAACTTACACAGGAACAGAAAAATTTAGTATAGCCCAACATGCTCGAATGCGATCACAATGTAGATTTCGATAATGTTAAGTTGTTAAGAAATGTAGATAATGTCAATAATTTGGATGCGTTTGAAAGTATTGAGATTATTAAATGCAATAATAGATTAAATAGAGACAGAGGCGATACCCGCGAGCCCATTGTAGAGCTTGATCGATTAATATACGCCCATCCTATTGTAAGCGAGTCGACCAATCAGGAAACAGGTTTGATGAATAACCTGATTCGCCGATCGCTCTAGAGTATAAGTAGGATAGCATTGTAGTTTAGAATTAGTATACTATCTCCTGATGATGCTAACTTAGTAATCGAAACGCGCGTCGAGAGTTAAGGTTCAAGTTTTGGTGTAGTGGTGATATAGTGTCTTCATTGATAATAACAATAATAATCTTTATTCCTCCATTTCGATATGTAAGATGTATAGGAGAAATCAGTCAACAAATCATCAATCAGGGAGTCCTGTTCCTGATCCCCATTTTTCAACGGAATTGCGTTTTGGAAGTAAAAATTGGCACTTGGATTTTTGAGAATGTGCTCGGCCGATTTTCAATTAAAAGTGAATTTAATTACAGTTAATGAAAGTTTACGATTTTCAGTTTCATTAGGTATGAAAAATAATATCTTATGTATCACGTCCATCTTCCTGGAAACTAGCTTTCATCCTTTGCTTGAAGTCGTTATGAACTCATATTAATCTTTCGATTAATCATCTCACGTATGATATCCTCCAGTTAAGTTATTATTTGGGACTTGTGGATGTAGACTCGACCCTTGAGGTTCACCAGAGGGCATTTGCATGCTCTTCTGTTGACCGGGACTTCTGAGAATAAGTCACCCACCCTGGCATTATTCGGCGGCGTCCTTACAGGACAAACAGGTCCTGATTACTTTTTCCCGTTTTTAACCTATCTGAGAATAGTATTTTGAGAAGGAATTGACATGTTTTATGCAACATCGGATATAGTCTCTGCACATCTGTGACAGACTCATCGTTGCAGAGAGACGCGTCATACACAAACAACGTCCACTGCCTGATGTCAACTATACCTATATTCTAGTAGGTGGAAAATGACCTCTGTTTGGTTTCGTTCTAATCATCACAAGTCGAGTATTATATATCAGTAATCATTATATATCAGTAATTTTAACATACGAAATTTAATGCTTTATGTTGATTGAAGACTTTTATTCAGGAAAAATATTCAACTTTCCATAGAATGTTAAATATCTCCCGAAGGAGCTGGTTTTCCGATCCACCCTTCACAATCATGAGCGTAAACTTTTCGACAATTCGCATCTTGCAGACACAGTGTGTCGCGTTGCGTGTAGATAGTCGAAATAGTATGGCTTCTTAAAATTTTCTGTTTGATCTATCCTTTTTGTATTATTTCCCGGTGGGGCTGGCAGTAGCCTCTGTGTCGGGCGTTAATATATGCATGTACTTGATGCGCTCCAACGGCAAAGACGCCTGGTGCTGTGAGTGGGTGTGCAATACTGACGAGATCACACGAGACAGAAACTGCAGTCTACTGCCCCTATTCATGACATTCGACAGGACTGTACCACTTCTGTGTTGCCCGGGTTGATGATTATTATGAAGGCTGAATATTATTTCCTGAGACAAGTCTTCGAAGAGTTAAATTTTATTTAATTTTCATTTTAGGTTGCGAATAGCTCGCCTGAATGAAGAGATGAAAGAATGCGAACCCGGATTGACAGGTGATGAGCTGTTCAATGATGTCGTGAGAGACTTCTCTCATTTAGCTTGTTCTCATCCTGAAAGGTTGCAGAGATCCGAATCCCCACAGATTGACTAAGCACGATGCATTTAATCAATTTCGATGGTATTCTCGAATTCGAAGGTGTTCTGTATCTTAGGTAATGCATAATAGTATTCACTATGATAAATTATTAAGAAAAGTAGATACTCATATGCGAAAATATTTTCTTTAATTATTAAGATCAATAATTTTTTGCTTCCTGATGATCGTAGATTCGTCGTTTCTCTTTCAGAACATTGCATTTCACATTATCCAATTTGTTTTACATTCCAAATCATTCCCATAGAAGATTTTAAGATTTTAATGTATTTTTCAATCAATATTTTCTTTCCATGTATCTCCTTTGTATTGAATTTAATGTAGGTATGATCTATTTGGTATACTCTGTTATTCTGATATTTATTTTTACATCATGACATCACAAGTACTCTGCAATATATGTTAATGCTTTCCTGAAAACTTTCCTTCAAATCAGCCTTGTGCCTTTTGAGAAATTGACTGATTTTGTATAATCGAATATATTTTACTTGAGAAAAAGTTGTCTTGATTTAACAATGGTTGAGTTTTTCCATTCTATGCATGCATATCTAGTTTCAATCAAATTAGGACTTTTTATCCATTAAGGATTGTACTCCGTAATTAAATAATAACCTTATTTTGAAATATTAGAGTTTTATGGAATCTAAATAAATCAATTTCATTGAGAGTAGGTATTCAATCTTTTTATATTTTTGTTGGCATTACATGTATGAAAGTTCTGCTTACTATCAAACAAAAACGTTCAAACTTCTCATTTTGATCTATGAACACAAGTAATTATTCTCTTCATTTTTCTATTTTCAACGTAACACAGTTCAATTTTTTGCCAATCTTTTCCTTGGTTTTTGAAGATTCTCATGAAAATTTATTTCAACAAAATTAATTTTATTTGTAATTCAAGAATACTTTATTGGTGACCTTAAGGTCCAATGCCAAAGAGATTCTGACAAAAAATCAGAATATTTTGTTTTTCCTATTTCTTTATCAACGTTTTAGGAGTTTGGAAAACTTCTTGGGTATAATATATTCGAATATTTTTCATATGATTAAATTTTAATCCTGCCTTGGCTGTTCTAAGTATAAATTGTAGACAGGGTGAACAGAAAGTTTACATACTTTTGAACAATTTTACAACGAAATTGTGACAATTTTATTCATTTAAGTCAAAGTTAATAAGATTAGTTTATATTTTGATACCTGAATTTATTTTATTGTTTTAAAATTGTTTATTTTATCAAAAGCTCATTTTATCAAGTTAGTATATTGTTTCAATTCAAACTTAAAATCGTATTTAATAATTTTGTGCTATAATGTCAATATTTTGTGTATATTAATTGATATATTCCAAATAAATGAATTTTATTTCAGTTATATTAGTTTTGAATTCGCATAGTTGAAAAGTATCATAAATAAGCTCATTCGATATTACTGTTATCGAAGTGCTAATTTTTATAGTTGATGCAGAACATGCATTCTAGTAGTGGAAAATTGTTATAAATCAAGTTATCAAAGGGATTGCATTATGCTTTTGTTGTCAATGTCATAAAAACGATATATATTTGATAAGTTAGGTAATTTATTGCTTGCTCTAGAAGAATATCTTTATCGGTTAACCATTGGCTGGAATGTTATCAGTTACTTGTACTTTACACCCATCATTGATGAAATTCTTCAATATTAATTTTAAAATATTTTGTGGTGTAAGCAAATATTGTTTTTCATTGGTTGGTTCAGATTGATTTTTGAATCAATGATACTGTATCTATGATCTATACAAGCATGGAATTAGAATATTAAATATTTTCGATGATTTATCAGAGAATATATTCATTTTCTTAAACTTAAACTTAGGTACGCTTTCTTGTAGAGGTAATCAACATAAATATTTTGCTGGAGGTGATGTGTAGCATCTATCCACTCTCTTCCTGTAGATTTGGGGCTAATAACTAAACAAATGTTTTGAAAAGATAATCTGAAACTTCAGGTGGGAGTTATAGTTTTTCAAAGGATTGGCTGAGTTGAAATAAATATTTAAAAAAAAAAATCAACGACTTACCGTGACATTTGAAATTTATTCTTGAAAAATATCTCTTTTTGTGGAGTTATTTTGAAAAGTAATCTCCAGTAACCCCGCGGAAGTTGGATAATGTTATACAAATCATCATAGAATGTTATGAGAATACTAAATCAAAATAGCAATTCACAAGAAAAACCAAAATTGACTATAATATTTTATGGGGAATGAGCAGCATATTCTTATATTTACAATATTTATTGATTTAAGTGTTTGTACTGCACAACTTGGTTCAAATTTTTTTCAAAAAAAATTCAGTGTAGGTAGTAACTTTTATTTTTCTACTAATAATAAAATACTGTAAAAATAATATTAAATACATTCAATAAATATATATGAAAAGAGTGAACTTCATTACAATGATTATTTTCAAATCATTTACTAGTACTACTTGAATACTACAACACCTAAACATTATTTTTTTATAAATTATGAAGTACTACACAACAACGAGGAAATTTATAATAGTAAATTGTTACAGAAGTTTTGAACACTTTTTTCTTATTGTACTGCACAATGAAATGGAAGTTTAAAACGTCAAATTGTTACAGAATTTTTGAACACATTTTACTGAAGTCTCATTTTTGCATCATCACATAATTTTTAAATCTGAAGTATTAGTTTGAAATTAACTAATTGTTATTGATTTTAAAAATTCCAAAGTAAAAATTGAAAGCATTCGTTCAGCTTCAAAAAACTGCCATCTTAAGTGATTTAAGTCACCTGCGCTTCTCATAAATAATGAATGGTAATGATTAAATGAATACTGTTTTTCACAGTAATTTTCTTAAAGAAAGATATGTAATGAAAAATCCTAACTGACTCTATCCTGCAAAAGATTTATTTTGTTTAAGGCTTTTGAAAAAGGATCTATGTCAAATCCAAACTATAACATATGTGAATTTATTAATCGGTACAAAATGAAAAACTCTGAGTTCAGACTAGGGATGTCTTCTCAACTATTTAATTTTAAAACTATTCTCATGATTTTGTCGAATTATTTTTTAGGTCCTTACACCGATATACATAGGCGGTTATGGAAATATCGTCGTCATCCCTAGTACAATTAAGACCTGGAGAACAGGAACATCTGAAAAAATGAAAAGTAATTCAAACTTCATTAAACAAACAGGGCGAAAAATATCGAAGTGGAGCAAATAAATTCAACTTGTTTGTTATGAACTTTAATTTATACCGAAAATTGGGTTATACTTCATGTCGAAAGAGAGCCTCATTCATTCTCATTGATTATTGCGGCTTTTTCTCAATATTAAAGGTTGTCTATCTTTTCAGTAACTCAAGCAATGAATTGCAGCTACAGTATATTCTTTTATATATTAGGATAGCACTCATTATAACAATATCCAAAAATTTCAAAATATATGCCACAAACAGTTTAATAGAATACATAATTATAAGGAAGAATGTTTTCATTCGTCATAAAAATCAGAAATAAAAACTTGTGCAGAAGCCAATATAGTCATCGAAAATCCATCTACATATATAACTGGTTTAATCTGAAAGAATGTATAAATGAGATTTACATTGAATCATATATTTTACTTTCAAATTAATGTTTTTAGTTGGATTCTTGTGAGTCTTTCCTATTGAAGCATCTAGGGATCCGGACGTAGGATCGCCGCAAAGTTGTTATGGAAAGGCTGGAAGTTTATGTAGAAAAGAGACTATTTTAATACCGCAAAGATGAGAAATTTATGAGTACGATATGCATTGTAGGTATCAAGCAAGTGAATGATGTACAGGGTGGGCAGCTAATAAATAAAATAAATGAACCCCTTTTCCGCGCTATATTTTTCCACTCTTTTTGACAGTCTGCAGGAAGTTTTTTTGAATAGAATCAAACGACGTGCAGATTTTTTTTTCGATAATTTTGAATTACTTCGATTTCTTTTAGTAGAGTCTTTTCCCCTTTTCTAAAATATACATCATGAGCATTCAATTTTCCCATCCATGATGTATTTTAATGGTCAATCGAGATTGTGTAACTTTCCGCATTTTCGTCTAATAAGTCTATGTCAATTTAGCCAGTAATAATTGAAATAGCTTTGGAAATTCTGTTTGCGAAAAATTAATTGTAACTGACAGTTCTTTCAGGGTTACATCCATTTTTCTTAACTACACCAAACGCTGGACTTGATAATTGTTCCGTTTTGACTGCTTGAATGCAGCGGTTGTTCTGTATAAAAGTCGATGTCCGCCTATCTCCAACTTACATTGGATAAATGACCTACTGTTTGAAAGCGTGAGATCGTCGCCAGGTCTTAGATATCCACTGTGTTCTTGAGTCTTTCCCCCACGTGTGAGTTGCTGTAAAGTTTGGCGTCTAGAACTCGTTATGAGAAACCAAGCCTTGAGTTCAAGTTGGCTGGTTCTTAATAGGTTCTAGTTTTTTTTTCGTAAAAAGTATAATTTCATCTTCTGGGACTTCACAGAGATATCATTTTCACTGTATCAATCTCCTATTATTCGTGCATCCTGTTACAGAAGATGCCTTTGAATTTGTCACTCAACGAGATAATTACATCGATTGCAGAATGTATTGCGTGCAGTTGAGGCTTTAAGGGATGGTATATCCATAGCCATGGTGATAATATATCTCCCTGAAGACAGCCTCTCAATACAATTCCTTTAACTCTGGATTTCCTAGTGTTTATTCGCACCGCTTCTATTCATTATTTGTTGCTTTGAATGAACTTCGGCAAATGTTTTCCTCTAGCAAATATGCTTTTATGTGGTTGTCTTCTGTCAAGAAACCGTTTCGAATAGGCTACTCCTGCTGTATCAGAATTAGATCAATTTTACCATATTTCTCGTACTCAATGGCCAGTTTTGTGACAACAAATGTAACTATGCAAACAACAATAGTTTTCAACAATCACGTGAAGAGACAACATTCATCAATTTTTCCCAAGTTTCATGGTGAGAAGTAATTTTTCAAAAGCAGAATATAATCTGTTTTAATTTATTGTGTAAATTGAAATAGAAAGACGTACTAGTTGAAATTGGGAAAAGTTTTACGGTTTTCGATCTTCATGAAAACACGTACTGGTGGAGAAATTATGTGTACAAAATATATGTTTGAAAAAATATTCTATTTAATAAATTCAAAGTTACCTATGGTTTATTCTATACGTAAATATGTCTGTAGAATGTCAAAAATATTTTTACGTAACGGAAATATTTAGTATCGACAAATTCCCAAAAATTTTTAAATAACTCAAAAACTAAAAAGCTTATCATAGAGTTCATTTGCGGCTATGTGTCTTTCACACAACAATAATACTTCACCCGACTGCCATTATGACATTGTTTCGAAATTAATTTGTACAGTTTTTATGGATTATAACAGTATTGTGCATCTGATTCTTGGCAAAAGGTCCGGAAGTTAACGATAATAATTGTTATTTCGGTATGATACGTTTGGAAGAAGCAGTTCACCTACAATTCGGGCTTTGTGTGTTAAGCATTAAGGCCTCGTCTATACATAGCTGAAGCAACGGACGATTTTGCGATGCTGCAACCGGAGAAGTAGAGCAGACAAATTGCAACAAACGTTTTTGATAGGAGCGACCACACTTTCTCGTTTGCGTTAAAATCAACAGTTCATTAGAAAAAATATAAATGTTTTGGCGTTACCGGTCGCACTTCCGTTCAAAACGCAATGTATGGTCGAAACCTAAATGATTTCGATGCAGGATAACGCACCGACCTTCTCGTCTAATAATGATAATCCATCCTTCCATCAAGATCCTGACCATAATAAAAGCCGGGTGAAAAATGTTTCGACAATTGGATCAACTCTTTAAGTCAGTACAAACTATTTTGAAGAGGGCAATATTAATTTAATTTCGATAAGAAAACTAGTATTTTGTATTTTATAAATAAATTCTTCAAATATTTTGATCAATCAGTATGATTATAACAAAATGTCTTTGTACGGAAAATCGGTGATCACATCGATCTACTCCCCAAATTAACTTATATAGATAGGATAGAGGAAAGTTTCTTGCTCGAATACCAGAAGTTATTTAATTTAGCTCCGCCCCTATGAGGATAGTATAAAATTTACTCACTTATTTCCCATATAGAAATCTATATTTCTCGTAAACCGATTGTATACCGCCCATCCACAGGGCCCCTTTCCACAATCTTCTTGCTCCTAGAAAAATAAAATAGATAATTTCTTTTAACGAACAACCAATGAATAATAAGTATTAAACAAGATGGATTCAAATGACCTCTCCAGGCCATTTCATGAAGATAAGAAGAAATGAAAAAATTGCATAAATGTTTTATGACGATATTCATTTGAATAACGACGATGAATATTTGTTTTCAGATTTATTTTCCACTTAGAAAAGCATTTCAAGATTTACGATTCTTCCACCGATTTTTGGTTAATTCGCGAGAATATTTTGCATTTTAAGCTTAGAAATTTTAAACGAGACGCAATAATAATAAATATAAATAAAAATAATAAACATTTTTGACTCTAATTAGACTTTGCTTGACTGCTTGGAGGTACATTTTTGTCAACCTGATATGATTTTGGAGTTCAGTTATCATTCCCCGGATAAATTGTGAGGATATTGTTCTTGCATAGAATCTTCTTTAAAATATCACTTATATTCTCATTGGCCCGAACTCGATAGTTAAGCTTATTTACACATCAACAGAAAATGTTATTGTAGCTGCACGATGTGTTTTCAACTGTTCAAACTAGTTTGCAAGATTTCGACGTAAATTGAATTTAAGAAAATTTCAAATAAAGTTTTTCATAAATATTAGTTTTATCAATATGAGGACTTATGATTAGTATCATTAAATGATCATCAATCAGGAACTAGTTTGCGAGCCTGCAAATGAAGATTATCATCGAAAAGATCTCAGTTCAAGCATTTTGAAATTCTTGAAGCAGAATCTTATCATCTTTGTACATAAACGTGAATGTCCATACAGTATTCAAGCATTACATCTAGAACACAACATGAAGAAACTTGAAAAGGCATATAGTTCTTAATGTATTTCTGAGAATGGTTAACGAAGGTTGTCTTCAAAACGTCAACAGTATTAGTACAGCTAGCTGTCCATGATTGAAAAAGTAAGATTATTGGGGTCAAGCAGCGGCACGGTTAGTTTCTATTTGGATGACCGTTAGGAAGGGCGAATGATATTTTGATATTGTTCGTTTCTTGTTCTGAATACATTAAAATCTTCTTTATTCAGAATAAAATAGAGTAACACATGCTTGCATGAGGCATTGAGCTCATTGGTATGATGTTTCATATTATGTTTGATCTGTGATCGTATTCCGATTATAATTGATGATATTTGTGATAATATAGTTTTTATATATGCAGAAGTGTGTAAATACAACGTGATGAACACGAATTAATTCCCAAGAAATGGTACGGTGAGTGCACAGGTTCCTCTATAGGTATATGTGTAAAAAATTTTGTTATGTAGTTTTTCATACTACGATGGGAACATTATTCCGATCTCCTTTTCAACGTAATTTTTCTGAGGTATTTTTTCACGAAAATCAGTCTCATTTTCCGATATGTTTCACAGAAATTTTCAATTCAATAGTGAAGTGAAAATAAAGAGTAAAATTGTCTGATTTATAGGAAATTTTCCTGAATCAGAATGACGGATTAAAATAAACAGAAATGTCATTGACAATTTGTTAGGCATCTACGAATATTTTGGTAGTATACTAGGAATAGAAGATGAAGAATACCGAAAGATGAAAATCGAAAATTGAAACCGTTCGAAGGGAAGTGAAATATTTCAGAACTGGACTACAAAGAGAGCTCTTCGAATTTTAACGCCTTGCAATTATGAGGAATCTTTTCCATCCTCATTCCATTAATTTCGCTCCAATTGTGTTCTTGATAATTGACAAGTAGTTGAGAATTGCGAGTGAAATTTCAAGGATACGTCACGTCACATGAGAGAGAAGAAAATATGACGTATAGAGGAAAAGGAGTAAAAGCGAACAACGTATACTCAACAAAACCATAAAGGTATTTGGGAGTGTGTGCACTGGAGGAATAGTGCTCACGCACTGCAATATCGCTGTATGTTGGCAGCTATATCGAAGCATATTGAGCTAACCATACCTGACGATAGGTAAGGTCGTGAGAATCGAGTTCATTTGCATGACGTTTCATCTTACATTTGATATGTAATCGTACCTTGATTGTAATTATTCATATTTATAACTTTGGCGTTTTAGTATTTATTTGTGAATGTGTACTTGCAAATATAATAAAGACTGCTTAACATCAATTTAGTATGGTTGCCCTACTATATTCAATAACTACGCAAGCGTAGCAGCAAGCTTGGCAGAGTTTTCTAAAAATTTCAAAGATATGTTGAACATTTTGAAATTGTTTTTCTCAGTTTATAATTTCTCTATACATTCAAAATGACCTTTTGTTCTGACGATCGAAAACTTTGACCACTCAATCTGTTCTCGGTTTTCAAAAAGGTAAAAAATTGTTGGGCTTGAGACATCTGGACTGAAAATAGAATGATTTGCGGTAATGGTAACATATCAATCGGCAATAACAATGATTATGTTTTGTGAAAATTGTGGCTAGATGAGCTTTCGGGTAAATGTCTCGACTATTTGAATGCAGACAGAATAGTCGGGATTTTCATAATTTCGAAAGTAAAAGCAGACGACCTTAACTTTCTGGCTCGAAAGAGTAATTCTAAGATTCATCACAAGTGAATAATATCTTGAGTTATTTGGGACCAATTCACTCTAGTTGCTTCCTGATTTACCGTCAATATATGCGGTATCCTACAGGACACTGTGGCTCGCCAAATTTTATGTTTTAGGCAAACGACAGTGTCAAAATATGCCGCAAAATTCAACATTAACGGCCGTACCTTTGGTTGCGAAAACCTGTGAGTTTGATTTTTTCACAATCGCAAGAGACCGAAAGACAAACAACGAAGTTATCTTATAAAGGTTTCTTTTTTCCATCTGGATTACGGATCCCCTAAAATAGAGCGATATTACTTCAGTTCACGGCATTGGAGTAGTTTTCAAAAAGAAAACCATAGTTCATATAACCGACTAAAATTTCGAACTTACTAATGATAGACGACGCTCAACATTATCAATCACAAAGACAAAAATAGCAATTCTTACGAAACTGCTAAATTTTAAATTCGAAGTTGAAATGTAAGCGTCAAAGTTATTGCACGGTGCCAGATGTACATAAATGAACATGGTACTTCCATTATACGGCTTAAGCATGTAGGAATTCTTAAAGGAAAATCTTTATGTGAACAAAAATTATTATAATACAAAATCTTTTAACGACTGCAGACGTCGTATATAATGAATATTTTATCATTTTTGGCATAGTAATTTCCAGCTCAGGAGCTATACTCGCCAATTTTACTGCTTATGTTACTACAGCTCTAAGTGTTATCTGATCTTGAAAGTCATAAAACATTCAACGTCTGTTCTCTAAACTGGTTATACTTTAAAAGCACCGTAAAATTTTACGACACATCACGCGAATATGTATTTGCAAATTCACCCTTCGAAAGATCACGAAATATGTCAAGGAGATGTCGAATATGATGTTCAAATAAATTGGAAGGGTTGCTATTCATTTTAAAACAATCCAAACATGGAAACAATTAAAAATGCTTTCATGTAAGTATCTAGTGACCAGAAGGAAGACGAATTGGTATTTACCAGAAGAAAAAGGTGGAAGTTGTAACATTGTGCTAGAATGAATGAGTGTTTAGTGGGAAATGTACACATTAAAAAAGAATGAATCAAGTACTACAGATATTCAAAATCAACAGAGCAATATTTATGCAGGATGTATCAGTAAAATAATCATCTTCCTTTCCTACATTCCTTGCTTATGATGTTAATTTTTCTTTCTGAGAAACCCTATAGTACTCGAATTAAGTGTATTTTATACATATTTTTCGATGGAATAAAATTTGCTCAAAAGATTTTATACATGAAACATTTACAAATAATTAACTCCATAGTATCCACTTTATGTTACGTTTTCCTGAAATTTAAACATTTTATAGAAGAATAAACCCATTTAGGTGAGACATTGATTTCGTTATATCTTTGCAAGGTAAGTCGTTAAACTTAAAATGCTTGAATAATTCCGCTTTCTCATCAACTGATAATTTTTTATAAATCCGGAATCAATTTTTTTCACAAAAACGTATATTTATAACCAGTAAAACATTTTTTTAAGAATTCGACATTAATCAACAACATAGTCACCTTCAACGACCAACTTTCGAATGGCTGCTGTGAAAAGCACTTTATTTTTGTTTTTAAAAGAGGCTTCAACCTTGACAATCACTACTTAATTGTAGTAAAATTTGTTTCCCTGTAGAATTTGTTGGAAATCTGCAAACAGCCAGTAGTTATTGGGGATCAGATCTGGAGAATACCATGCTTGGTCTAGCAATTGTAAGCGCAATTGGCTTGTTTTGGTGAAACAGCACTTTTTTCTTTTATTAATTTGATTGAGGAGGTCGTTACTTGATGAAAATCGATATACATATTTGCAATAAAATAAAACTATGGTATTTAGATTTTCATTATATTAACAAAACCATAACCGATTTCACCACACTGTGGCTTCATCAAATAGATACAAACTAATGAACAGAGTTATTCCTTATATATTATTCTTATTTCCTACTTAATATTACATTAGGTACAAGTACAAAGGGTATGTTGGAAAACCCATCAGAGTTGCTTACTTTATGAATTGAAAAGATTGAGTAGAGGAGAAGGATTTAGATCTAATTGACTATTAAGTAACCTACCTGAATTCTTTTTTTGTTAATTTCTAAAATTTTCCCATAGATTGAGTTTTTGTCTGTTATTTTCATTGTGTGAAATTTTGAAATAATCATTAAAGTTGTGGTTTTCTTCGAGTAAGTGATTAGAATAATGGGAATCTGATTTATGATAATTAAAACTACGTTTGTGCTCGGATAATCTAACTTTGAAATTTCTGAAAGTTCTACCAATATAAATTTTATTTCAATCCCCGAAAGACAGTTTATAAACACCGGATTTATTACCTTTATCAATTTTAGATTTGCAGTTTTTGATATGTCGGCCTAAATAATTATTAGTTCGGAATGCTATATTGAAATTATAATGCGAGAGGAATGATTTTAATTTTAGACTAGGATTACCACTAACCTGTTGTATTTTGTGTTAGAACTTTTTATACTTGGAAATACTTCCGGGATTGCTTTTTGAAATTTTTTGCGTGAAATCATATTCTCAATCATACTAGGACTGCAACCGTTATTGACTGCTATTTGTTCAATTATATTTTGCTCTTTTATAAAATTATTTTGTGACATTGGGATATTAATGGGTCTATGTACCATACTATTGTAAGCAGCCAATTTATGTGGATAAGGATGTGTAGATGAGCTGTGAATAGTAATATCTGTATGCGTTGGCTTATGAAAAATAGAAAAATCATGTTTGTCGTTAATTTTAGTAATAGTTAAATCCAGAAAGTTGATAGAGTTTTCTGTTTCTATCTCTAACGTGAATTTAATATTATCGTAAATTTTGTTAATAAATGTTTTGAATGACTCTAATTGTCTGTTTGTGCCGGTGAAACAACAAATGATATCGTCGACATATCTAAACCAATAAGTGAAGTATTTGAATAACGAATGTTCTTGGATAGTTTTTTCAATATTATCCTTGAAAATTTCAGCGAGTAGAGAGCTCAGAGGATTACCCATGATTAAACCTTTTTTACTATTATACAATACTCCATTGAAGTTAAAATAATTTTGTTCTAAACAAATTTCCAAAAGGTGTAAGATTTCTGATTGAATTACCGGATTGACTTTATTAATTTGAAGAGCGTTGTTGATGAGTTTCACTGTATCACTAGGTGGAACACTGGGGAAAGATTTACTACATCCCATGACATAAGTTTAGCGTTCGGTGGTAGTATCGTGTGCTGAATTTTATTTATTAGGACTGAAGAGTTTTTTATTGAGAATTAAGGTTCAAAATTAGCGTACTGTTGAAATATGTCTATGAGAAAGTTTTGCAGCTGGAGCTTGAAAATATGAAACTACTGGTCTAATGGGATGCTCTGTTTTATGGAGTTTGAAGAGGGAGTAATGTTTTGGTGATTGCGGGTTGTCAATGAGAAGTTTATATTTTTGGTTGGTAGGTATTATAGACTTGGCATACTCTAAAGCGTTTTCTACTACTTTTTCATAACTACCTGATTCAATGAAATGTTGGGTTTTCAATAAATAATGTGCTCTATTTAAAGATATGACTGACTTGGTCTAGCAATTGGAAGCGCAATAGGCTTGTTTTGGTGAAACAGCACTTTTTTCGGTCAAAACTATTTGGAGAACTTTTTTATGTTTGCTGGGGCAGCTGTCGTATTTAGTCGACAAGAGCGTCGAGCATCGCCATTAATTTTTCGATATCTTTTACAGTTAGTATATCACTATTTAACCGTACTTGCCAATATAGCAGAGTCTGAGTAACACTTATCAAGTCTTTGCTGCTTAAACGGTATTCTTCCCAACAAAAAACGGTGTTTGTTTAACATATAAAATTTTTTTCATCCATTGTTCAAACAAAAATCAATGTAGCGGTCCATACCTTTTTATATCCAGACAACGACTATACCGAATGTCATGAAATTTTTTCGCATAACTTTCGGAGGTTTATACCAGCGAAAAACAAAAGCGGCTTGATATTGGCTGAGCGATCTGTGTGACAGGGTCGGGAATTATGGAGTGATGTGTTATTCAAATGATTTCTGTACATTATCTGAATAAGCTTGGTTTTGGAGAGTATTCAACAAAACAGATCTACTTTTCTGAATTTGTTCATTCTTCTAATTAATCTAAATAAGGCTACTTTATTTATCAATATTGTATCCGACAGTATTTTAATGAACTGTTGCTCTAACCAAATTGTTGGGTTCTTTTCTCAAAAATATGTTCTAAAACTCTAGGTGATTTTTCTTGGAATAGAAGAGAAGACTTAATTGGATCAAATCAACAAAATTTGTTCTACTTCTAGTAGTACAGGTAACCAACGTATTTTACTGTTTACAAGTATATTTCATACTCTACCAATTATGGCAAGATTCAAAGTTTTCAGGTAATAAGTCTGCTAATGTCTGTTTAGTAACCGACACCAATTATTTCTCGATCGACTGTGTCATTCAACGACTTTTAAGTCAAGTTTTTCATAATATTGATTGAAGAACAATATCTAAAAGTTGTAATTTAATCCCATTTTCCGATTGAAAAATCATAAAAGGGTTTGAAACAATTCAATCCTTCTGACTAAATGTATTTGAACATGTTAATATACATACGTGGATGTCCGTACTGTATTTTGTAATATATGAACGTAGCCCTGGCTACTGAAGTACCTACTGTTGTACGTCGGGGTTGACAGGAGGGAGGATGATCATGATAAGCACATGGAGTTTGTACATAATAAGTTGATCTAATTGAAGTAAATACAATAATAAGTGTGTATAAGTTTCTGTTCTTGTTGAATAGATCCTTTTTGGGTGTGATTCGAGCACTTGTAGTACTCTCTAAAAAACGTTTTTCCCTTCTATACTTGAGTTTGGCGGTCCCACACTTACACTTGAAAGTATCCAACGCCGGGCCACCATGATTGGCACGGTTTCATCCGTCCCTGCTATGAGGAGAGACTGCGAGTGGTGGGCACCTTAACGTTTGTTAACCGGAAGCGTGGGGACCGCTTTATTATACAGGGATATCCACCGGGACCGTCCGTTAAAAACTTTTTGAGTTCCAATTACAATATCAAGCTGAAATTTTATACGCGGCCATAACTAGCGATTTCCAATTGAAGTGAAATATTTTCGAAGTGATACCATTTCCGGTTATACCGGCAGTGGGTCATCAATTTGTTATTTCAAATGGCAATCTACCTTTTTTATTATAGATCTAGAACCGACATTTGAGCAAGGCATAAAATACCCAAGTTGTTGGCACTTATCTGTCAAAACTTTTGACAGATTTAATTATTTTTGTTATAAACTCGATTTTCGAGGAACATTTAAAAATTGTAGCTCGTAGATCTTTTGCACTACAAACACAATTTTTGCTTGGGTGGATAGAAGAAGGATCAAGGAATTTTTTAAGCAGCCTACACATGTCAAATGTTTATTGCGTTGTTTTTTATGATCTTTTCAATTTGGCATTTTTCAAACAGCAATAACCCAATTTTTTCAAATGGCACGAGCCAATTTTTATATCGCCATCAGATGAAGAGTCAAATTTCGCATGGAATTGTATCAGCATGTACCCATCTCTTATAATTCCGAAATAATTTGAGAATATATTAAATTTTGATGATTTTGCAAGAACTAACAGAGAATGCTTTGAAATATTTGAATCAAGTAGCTGAACTGGCTACGCTCACCTGACAGATGCCTAAAATTAATGTATTTGTCACTTCGTTCATTCGAATTTGATATTTCAACAATAATTGTTGGTAATTTGAAGTGAAAATTTCAAAAAAACACGAGATTGATAACAAAATGGCTGATTATTCAAACGAGGATATGTTTAATCTCTTTTTAATTCATGGCGAATGTCAAAAAGTGGTGGATAGAACTTGCAGGCAATTCAATAACCAATTTCCAAATTAGGCGCCTATGAGTAAAACAAAATTTCGAAGGAATAGAAGAAATTTTCTGCAATTTGGAGGAACAAAATACATAGAAACTAGAAGGAAACCAATTCTCGAGGACGACGACAATCAAATTAATACGTTAGCGTATTTTCGCGCCAATCCACATGCGTCCATTAAGTCAGCATCAATGGATACTGGATTGAGTTATACTTCCATTCAAAGGATCCTTAAGAAACATAACATGCACCCGTATTCTTTTATCATACTACAAAAATTTAAACCAACTGACCTTCCCAAGCGGCTAAATTTCTGTGAAAATTTATTAATTCGGCTTCAAGAAGATGAGACAATTCTCCAAAAAATTATATGGTCTGATGAAGCCTAGTTCAATGAAAGTGGAATAACCAACAGGAGAAATCGACATTTTTGGGCCACAGAAAATCCAAATTCCATTGAGGTTATTGATTTCCAAAATAAATTCAGCGTGAACGTTTTTGCAATTTTAATGAATGATTTGTTGGCTTATCACATTTATGAGGAAAATCTTAATGGTCAAAGATACCTGGAAATTTTGAGAGGAGCATTAGCAAATTTTTTAGATGGATTACCCCTTAACTTTCTGAGGGATTGCTATTACCAAATGGATTGTGCACCAGCACATAAAACACGAGCTGTAGATCGGTAGCTAACAGAAATATTCGAGGATAGATGGTGGAGTAATCAAGGACCAAATTTATGGCCACCGTGTTCTCCGGACCTGACGCCCCTTGATTTTTATTTATGGGGCAAAATCAAGAGTGAAGTGTATCTTATCCCTGTAAGAAGTAAAGAAGAGTTACTAGAGCGCATTCATAATGCTTTTCGTAATATTGATCCTGAGGAAACTAGGAGGGCAACTCATCATGTTCGTATACTAGCTGTCAAGTGTATCGAGCAAAATGGGGCCCATATTGAACATTTATTCAAATCGTAAATTAGTTTTCTCCTATGATGTTTGCAATCATTTAATCGTATTAATGTAAAAATTATCTTCGATGATTGGTTTTCGCTTAGTTCCTACAATTTTTATTCATCCGAATTGTAGAAAATTGCTTCTAATGCTTCGAAATTCTATTTTACTCATAGACGGTAAATTTGATACAATTCCATACGAAATTTGACTTTTCATCTGATGGCGATATAAAAATTGGCACGTGCCATTTGAAAAAATTGAGTTATTGCTGTTTGAAAAAGGTCAAATTGAAAAGATCATAAAAAACAACGCAATAAACATTTGACATGTGTAGGCTGCTTAAAAAATTCCTTGATCCTTCTTCTATCCACCCAAGCAAAAATTGTGTTTATAGTGGAAAGATCTACGAGCTACAATATTTTTAAATGTTCCTCAAAAATCGAGTTTATAACAAAAATAATTAAATCTGTCAAAAGTTTTGACAGATAAGTGCCAACAACTTGGGTATTTTATGCCTTGCTCAAATGTCGGTTCTAGATGTATAATAATAAAGGTAGATTGCCATTTGAAATAACAAAGTGATGACCCACTTCCGGTATAACCGGAAATGGTATCACTTCGAAAATATTTCACTTCAATTGGAAATCGCTAGTTATGGCCGCGTATGAAATTTCAGCTTGATATTGTAATTGGAACTCAAAAAGTTTTTAACGGACGGTCCCGGTGGATATCCCTGTATACTGAGCCTTCAACGGTCTTTTTGGTGTCCATGAATACCGACGTCCGTTTATGGAGTCATAATTTTGAACTCCTACGAAAAATTTTAGAATTACTGGTCGGGAATTTTTTCTGTATCCGTGTCCCCCGAGTATGGTAAACTGAAATAGTGCAAATAGTTTTAAGAATGCGTTGGACCAGGTAGTTTATAATTACTGAGTGTTCATTACCTTTTGTCTAATTTTTATACATACATGTTTGTTATTTTCTTTTCACATCTACACATATATATTTGTTCCACTCATGTGTATTTGTATGTAATTTATTCTTGAGTACATAGGATTCAGCCGCTACTCTTATTTTAATAAATAATAATAATGTTGAAGTTAATCTTTAACCATATTCCGATCCTGAGGCCGCGATCATGTATTGGGTTGCTAATTGACGTTTAATTTTACAAATGTAAAATTATGGGAGTGACTACACATCCTCCGTTGCGTTGGAATTAATGGACAATTTCAAAAGAAAATTAATTGGCGCCACCAGATCAACTTGCCTTAGCAACACAATGTATGATCGGGGCCCAATTTGTTGTATTTGCAAATGTTTTATGTTTTTATATATTAGATGATTCGTACTTGAAATATAAACAATTTTATTCTCAGAGACCAACTATCCTTCAGACGCGTGAAAATTTCATTTTCACGAATTTTCATCGGGCATTTCACAGACTATGAAACGGGGCCTTTTATGTCTATGTAATAATTGTGTTTATTCTGGGTGATATTTCAAGGTACTCAATAACTTTTTCAATCACGTTTGAATCAATTTCTTCCTTATTTCTTTTGCATATTCTTTAGCTCTCGGTTTCTTTAAAAATCTAGAAGTTAATGAATCATATTCCAATGTTTTGAAGTTTTGAATATCCGTGCTCAAACGGTCGATCGCGAGTGGTTTTATAATAGATCTCGAGAAGAATGAAATTTTTAAAAAGTAGGTAACTGAACTACAAAAATTCATTACGTAGTAAATAACACTCTGCTAGCGGCAAAAGGCGACTCTATCAAAGAAACGCGCGGTACTTGTCAAAGAAAAGTTTTTTATTCTTGCCGCTTTTCTAGAAATTTCGGGCGGCGCGTTAGACGGGAACATTCGAGACTTTCGTTCACGCCGATATAAATGTTGCGCCTGCAGGAATTGGAGTCGTTCTGAATTGTAACTTGAAGGCATTACTACGTCGATAAAAAGTTTATTATTAAATAGTACAAAATGAGTGCAGCGAAGAAATCTAAAACGTATCATTTTAATAACGATTGGGAGCAAGATTTTTTCTTTTGTATGGTGAAGGATAAGTGCATTTGTCTTATTTATCGTGCGTCAGTTGCAATACCTAAGCGTGGTAATCAAAAGGATTTTCCGCCACAGAGTGAATCAAGAAAATGAAAAGTACCTGATTTGATATTTTGTTTGAAAAAAGACCAAACCATGTTCACAAGACCAGCCAAACAATCAAAAACTGTTACGATCGCGACATTAAAATATCTCATATATTGGCGAAACACAAGAAACCATTCGAAGATGGATCGGTTGTGAAGGAAGCATTTATTGAAGAGGGTGAGAGATTATTTGGAGATTTTGAAAATAAAACAAATCATGTCTGCTATTAGAGAACTTCCGTTATCTCTCGGACTGTCACAAGGCGTATTGAAGTCATGAGTCAGGACATGGCAGATAAACTAAAACATGATAACATGAAATGTACATACTTTTCTTTACAGTTCGACGAATTCACCGATATGAAAGACACTGCTCAGCTGTGTATTTTTATTCGGATGGTATTCAATGACATGTTGGCTAAGGAAGAATTTTTGACAATCATTCCTCTGTATATATATATATATATATATATATATATATATATATATATATATATATATATGACGTTTTCTTCAATTTTGTAAAAACTGCAAACTACCAATATATAAATTAGTGTGCATTACAACCGATGGACCACAGCAATGACTGGAAACATAATCAGTTTTGTGACATTGTGTTGAGCTAATGAAGATTTCCCTTAATTTTTTTCATTCCATTGCATTATACATCAACGAGTTTTGTGTCCCTAAGTTTCAAACACGGGGGAAATTATGGGCATTGCAACAAAAATTGTGAATTCCATCCGTGCACGTAGCTTGCAACGGCGGCTCTAGACTCTCCTAGAAAGGTTTCAAGAATTATTGCTGGATGATGACACTCATATGTTAAAAAACGAAAAATGGCTAACTGATTTGGCATTTTTGACTTACATCACTATGCACTTAAACTCCATTAACTTGGAGCTTTAAGGTAAAGGAAAAATTATTATTGAGATGATTAGCGCAGTAAACGCATTCAAAAGTAAATTGCAACTTCTGATAGATCAACTGAAAAGAAAGGATCTGAAACATTTCCGTCTTTGAAAGCCAGAATTCCCCAGTTGAATTATGATACGTATGAGGCTGAATTATCATATATTTTGGGACAATTCGAAATGCGTTTTTATGATTGAATTAAATTGGCAAATATAGCACCATTTATGAGATATCCTTTTTCTTGTGAAAACACGCTATATGTAACTCTTTTGTTTTGTAACAACCAATAAACTCGCAATTATGAATAACTATGAGTTTTTCATTAATATTATAGAGAAGCACCTAACTAAACCTAATCAATCATGATAATGTTAAAACTGATAAATATCAACGAAATATATTTATTTTTACAGTAACATTTTCAAACTGCCGCATGCATCTGCCATTCCGTATTGGACATTTTCGGTCAAAGCTGAGCCAGGTTTCTTCACCGAAGTTTTTTCCGCTCTTAGGAAATTCACATAAGGCATGCACTTTTATTTTGGATGGTAGGGCTATTCGAAAACAAGTAATTTGGGATCCAAAAGCAATAAATTTCATAGGATATTGTAACTATTGAACTGACCTACAAGTAGAAAATCAAGAAACTCCAGCTACTGAAGTGTTAGTGTTTATGTTAGTGAGTTTAAAGGGTAAATGAAAGTGGCCGGTAGGATATGTATTCCTTAATAAATTGGATGCACAAGCTCAGGCAGAATTTATTAGAATTGCTCTTGTTTTGTGTAATGAAGTAGGCCTAAGGGTATGGGAAGTGACTTGTGATGGTACTTCCACTAATTTAGCAACCATGGAAATTTTGGGTTGTTCTTTGTCAATTTAAACGATGGAATTCAATCTCATTTCAAGCATCCAAGTAAGGATTCTAACATTTACTCCATCCCAGATGCATGTCACATGCTACAGTTGGCAGAAATTTTATTGAAACATCAAAAATTTTGAAATGGGTATTTATTGAAAGGCTTCACACTCTACAAACAGACTTAACTTTCAAATTTGCTAATAGATTGGGTTCCGAACATGTGAATTGGGAGAAGAACAAAACGAAATGAAGTTGCAGCTCAAGTTTTGAGCTCGTCTGTTGCTAATGCTTTAGAATGTCTTATGAAAGAAGGTAGCTTTGACTTTAAAGATTCCGAACAGACAGTTCAGGTTTCAAGAAGCCGATATTTCCGGAAGACGTTGATTTTCTTCCAAACAGTCTGAATGTTTCTACCCAATATTTGTTCAAATTGAAATTTGAAGTTCAGCCATTGTTTCAGTCAAGATGTAAAACGTTTATTGTTGGTGTGTGTACTGTAGTAAAGTCTGTATTAGTTGCTCATAAACTTTTCTCGAAAACTGATCCATTCAAATATATATACTAAGTTATCGATTTTCTCAAGATCATCTTGAATTGTTATTTGCTAAAATACGACGTCGATTTGGATGTAATAATAATCCTAATCAAATTCCATTCAAATCTACAATGAAGCAATTGCTATTGAGAAATGCTATTCGACCATCATCTTCTGCAAATTGCATTGCACTGGATGATGATCCAATGGATTCAATTTTTGTTTTCAAATAGAATAGAAGAAAATCACCTTTGAGTTCTATATTTGATGAAGAACTACCAGATAGTGTTGAACCTGAAACATACTCTTATCTGAATTTGAATTTAATGAATACAAACACCCAGAAAGAACATCTCAAAAATAATAGTTTGTATATATGTATATATCAGGATATGTAGCAAAAAAATTTATTGGGGAAATTCATAGCTCCAGCTGCGCAGAAGCTCTTCTCGATTATGTGTCAGATCACGATTATTGCAGTATTGAATATTTCCGAAGAATCACAGAAATGTTTACCAGAGGTGGACTGAAGAATGCATCCTGAGGTGTCTTTGCTATAATTAAAGAAGCAGATAGAAGGTTCAGTATGTATATAACTCACGAGCTGAGTATGTGGATCTTGTTTCTAAATTCATGTTCTCAAAATTTGTTTGTGCATTTTTGTTATACGTAAGAAATTTATGTGTATATTTTATTCTTCTTATTGGTTTCACCTCAAATAACCCTGAATGTGGTCAATAATTCTGGATGATGTAGTGTTGATAGGGGGATTCCAAAAATAAATCGTCGTAAGTACTACATCGAAGAAAAAAAACTCGTCAACACTTGAAAGTTCATTAAAGATTACATATTCAACAATTTAACCTGAAACTATTTGTGGTTATATCAAAAGATTTGGTTTTCTTTGTGCTCAGTTAGGTTCCGAATATCTGGAGGAAAACTCCAGGTCAAACGCAAGCGAAAAAGTTCAATGATTATTCGCTAAAGAAGACAAAAAGCTTCTCGATCTCTTTAGGGACGAGCTGAGGACTATAACAGACCTCCTTTCTGGACACTGCCCACTGAGATACCATCTCAGTAAAATGGGCAAATCGGAAATGGCAACATGCAGAATGTGTAAAGAAGGCGATGAAACTGTTGAACATATTCTTTGCACTTGCGTCGCAACTGACCGTCAAGGGCATATACACTTCGGTAGCGACAAGCTAGAGCCGCACGAAGTAAAAGCGAAAGCTCCCAGGGAGATTCTTAATTTTGTAAGGGAACTAGATCTACAGGCAAATGAATAAGAATGAATTGCGAACAAAATACCAACTTGGTCGCAGTTCGGAAAGGCTTGCAAAGCCAAACGACCCCCTCCAATTTAATGTAATGTACGTTGCGAATAACTAACAATCATTTCATGAAGAAATTCTTCATATTAACCCACGAAGTTTTGAATTCCCGCGCCTATTTGCCTACACTGCAAATGGCCGCCATGACGTCAACCTGCCTTATAACTTTCAGTGGCATATATACATACATATATATATATATATATATATATATATATATATATATATATATATATATATATATATATATATATATATTTATATGTAAATTTGAGACAAGACGAATTATTCAAAATCCGTAGATCAATGAATAATCCCTCCTGACGTTATTGTTCGTATCTTTCTCGAAGTCCGGTAGCGGGTTCGCCGTGTCGATCCATAGAGGGCGACTCTCGTACGTATGCACGAGGTGCGTCCTTTCTGGAATTGATAGGGTACCCCGATGTAGCTTGCTTGGTAGGATGCTGAGAAGCGATATGCGACACTGATGAGCTCCTAATAAGGGCGAAACTGCAGTCTGCCGGTTTGTTTCTCGGCATCCTGCTTAGTTGCACTATTGTGGCGCTTGGGGGCTGTGTGCATGGCGGGCAGATTTGGAAACTAGCTCTTGTCAGGAGGGATTATTCATTGATCTACGGATTTACAAGTATGTAGATTACAATCATTAGGTGACAATGACATTCTCTGTGGTTTTCATTTCTACCACAAAAATTTACCTGCTCACGATCGATTTTTCCATGGAGTATTCTTTGATTTCTCTATTCAAAAATCTCCACAGAATAATTCTACTGTTATTACCAAAAATAATTTTTCTATGGCTAAAAATTGCGAATATTGGCTCTGAGGACGAAAATACTTGAATTGAAATAGGAATCAGTTAACTTGCGTGTTAATGTATTTTGAAAAAATTAATTGTTTTATGGTTCATATTTGAAATAAGTTGTATGTCCCGCTTCGAGAAGTTTTCGGGTAACTTTTCTCTCATAGACATTATTCTATTCTGTCAGAGCTAAATTCTATTCTTCATCATCAAAATTTGTTTTTTTTTGGACAACCAGCCGCATTAATTAAATATCTCTTATATTTTTGTGTTCCTAGCCCCAAAATATCAAAATTTTCACGCGGTTTTCCATCGTAAAAATTTATTATCATATAAACTGTCAACGTAACCTTGATTAGCTCTGACGCGTTTCTTCGGTCTCGGTTAATCGGCTTACAAATCAAAAACCCCCGCACACAGGACATAGTATTGTCATCAAATGCTTTTTTCAACATTTGGAGAACCGAAAAACCATTGTTGAAATAAAGAATTAAATTGAACTCAACATTTCTCTTGAATTTTGTCATTCATGTTGAAAATGGGGGAGTCAACGTTTACAGCAATCAGTGCAAATCATTAATAATTTCACTTATGAAATATGTCATATGTCAGTACACGTTGTGCAAACTTAAAAGAAATATATGCATTTGAATGAGCCCAGGAGTTTTAATTTGGAAAGTACTTTTGTTGACAGATAATCTGAAAAGTATGATATACAGTTTGAAAGAATGATAGTCGTACATAATTACGTCCTTACGAGTTCTGAGAAGTTAATGAAGTAAATGGTTCTAGAAATCGATAAGCCAATGTTATCACAGTATTGCAGTGTTATTAAAAATATCACGAGGTTGGTCACTAGTGACTGAATCATTTTCTACGCCTTCTCAATCTACTTGAGTTGAATGTATGAAATTATTTTGGGTCGTAGTAATAGTGGCCTTGGACGCAACGTGCCTCATTCATTTCCATGGAATGTTAATAATTCATTCATAAATTTATATCTCTTTGACCATTCAAGATTTAGTGACTCCTCCTTTTTATCGACACGTGAACGAGAGATTTTAGAAAAATACGAGTATATGGCACAATTTCGTTTCTGAATGATTTATTATCCCAGCCTAATGTAATCGCTTCGTTTATTATACGAGGCAAATATGTAAAGGTAAGTATATCTACTTTTTAGGTAGATTTCGTAAGAAAGAACCCCGTTCAAAAGTTTATTTACGTACATATTTGCGGGGATTGTTATTGGCCACAACCGGCCCAAGGTGGAAGAAAATTTTTCAATCACCATATCTCCGGTAATAACCAGGATAAGCCTATATGGTCTTCATATTATCCTTAGGCACGTTATTAACAAAAACTTTTGTTTGATACGACTTTTACTACTCGAATCGGAAAGGAGGGGTTGAAAATTTTCAAACTGCCATATCTGCAGTAATAACCAAGATATATCTATGAGATTTTCATATTATCCTTAGGCATGCTATGATTAAAGATTTTCGTTGAAGTATTTTCTTTATAGAAGACATAGAATGTATATTTATTAGCTTCTGCTACTACAGTACAATAACAAATAATTATGTAGTTCACAAAAGATTATACAAATGTATATCCCATCGTAACCTATACCGCCCTACCAACTAATCAACTGAATAGAACTCTCTAAGTCTTGACTTAAATGTCCTTAAAGAAGGAGAAGTTCTCACAAGAAAAGGCAATTCATTGAATGTTCAAGCCATGTTTGAACAGAGACTTTTTACCGATATCATAATCCTCCCCGGTCCTCAGGTCATACGATATCATGGTTGATCTTTTTATAAGAAAATGAAAAAGACATGGTGCTGCCAAATTATTAATTATTTTATGCATGAAAACTAAACTAGCTTCCTCTATCATATTTTGGATTTTAATGAATTTCAAAGAACGCAGCATGTCGTCTATCATCTTGTACTTATTGCACCCTAATAAAACCCTCATTGCTCTGTTTTGCAAAATCTGCAATCTGTCTATATCTTCTTGATTGCTTCCCAACAGTTATGATATGCAATATGTTAATTGGGGATGAACTATCGTATTATAGACAATTCGTTTTGACCAATCAGATAATCTCCCGGATATCTTACGAAAATAACCAATTTTCTTACCAAGTTTTTTACACATATAATTAATATGGGTACTAAGTGTCAACTGCGGATCTAAATGAATTCCAAGATACTTAATATCGCTCACTTGTTCTACAGTGTCATCCCCAATACTAATTTTCAAGTTTTCATCAAACAGCCTACAGTTCTGCCGTGATCCAAATACAATGAACTTTGACCCTTAACTTCCGAAACGGAGTAGAGGGTAGTTGAAATTTTCAAATCACCATATCTCTGGTAATAACCAGGATAAGCCTATATGGTCTTCATATTATCCTTAGGCACGTTATTAACAAAAACTTTTGTTTGATACGACTTTTACTACTCGAATCGGAAGGAGGGGTTGAAAATTTTCAAACTGCCATATCTGCAGTAATAACCAAGGTATATCTATGAGATTTTCATATTATCCTTAGGCATGCTATGATTAAAGATTTTCGTTGAAGTATTTTCTTTATAGAAGACATAGAATGTATATTTATTAGCTTCTGCTACTACAGTACAATAACAAATAATTATGTAGTTCACAAAAAGATTATACAAATGTATATCCCATCGTAACCTATACCGCCCTACCAACTAATCAACTGAATAGAACTCTCTAAGTCTTGACTTAAATGTCCTTAAAGAAGGAGAGGTTCTTACAAGAAGAGGCAATTCATTGAATTTTCAAGCCATGTTTGAACAGAGACTTTTTTAAACACTTAGTCTTAAATTTACCGATATTATAATCCTCCCCGGTCCTCAGGTCATACGATATCATGGTTGATCTTTTTATAAGAAAATGAAAAAGACATGGTGCTGCCAAATTATTAATTATTTTATGCATGAAAACTAAACTAGCTTCCTCTATCATATTTTGGATTTTAATGAATTTCAAAGAACGCAGCATGTCGTCTATCCTCTTGTACTTATTGCACCCTAATAAAACCCTCATTGCTCTGTTTTGCAAAATCTGCAATCTGTCTATATCTTCTTGATTGCTTCCCAACAGTTATGATATGCAATATGTTAATTGGGGATGAACTATCGTATTATAGACAATTCGTTTTGACCAATCAGATAATCTCCTGGATATCTTACGAAAATAACCAATTTTCTTACCAAGTTTTTTACACATATAATTAATATGGGTACTAAGTGTCAACTGCGGATCCAAATGAACTCCAAGATACTTAATATCGCTCACTTGTTCTACAGTGTCATCCCCAATACTAATTTTCAAGTTTTCATCAAACAGCCTACAGTTCTGCCGTGATCCAAATACAATGAACTTTGACCCTTAACTTCCGAAACGGAGTAGAGGGTAGTTGAAATTTTCAAATCACCATATCTCTGGTAATAACCAGGATAAGCCTATATGGTCTTCATATTATCCTTAGGCACGTTATTAACAAAAACTTTTGTTTGATACGACTTTTACTACTCGAATCGGAAAGGAGGGTTGAAAATTTTCAAACTGCCATATCTGCAGTAATAACCAAGATATATCTATGAGATTTTCATATTATCCTTAGGCATGCTATGATTAAAGATTTTCATTGAAGTATTTTCTTTATAGAAGACATAGAATGTATATTTATTAGCTTCTGCTACTACAGTACAATAACAAATAATTATGTAGTTCACAAAAAATTATACAAATGTATATCCCATCGTAACCTATACCACCCTACCAACTAATCAACTGAATAGAACTCTCTAAGTCTTGACTTAAATGTTCTTAAAGAAGGAGAAGTTCTTACAAGAAAAGGCAATTCATTGAATTTTCAAGCCATGTTTGAACAGAGACTTTTTAAACACATAGTCTTAAATTTACCGATATCATAATCCTCCCCGGTCCTCAGGTTATACGATATCATGGTTGATCTTTTATAAGAAAATGAAAAAGACATGGTGCTGCCAAATTATTAATTATTTTATAAATGAAAACTAAACTAGCTTCCTCTATCATATTTTGGATTTTAATGAATTTCAAAGAACGCAGCATGTCGTCTATCCTGTTGTACTTATTGCACCCTAATAAAACCCTCATTGCTCTGTTTTGCAAAATCTGCAATCTGTCTATATCTTCTTGATTGCTTCCCAACAGTTATGATATGCAATATGTTAATTGGGGATGAACTATCGTATTATAGACAATTCGTTTTGACCAATCAGATAATCTCCCGGATATCTTACGAAAATAACCAATTTTCTTACCAAGTTTTTTACACATATAATTAATATGGGTACTAAGTGTCAACTGCGGATCCAAATGAACTTCAAGATACTTAATATCGCTCACTTGTTCTACAGTGTCATCCCCAATACTAATTTTCAAGTTTTCATCAAACAGCCTACAGTTCTGCCGTGATCCAAATACAATGAACTTTGACCCTTAACTTCCGAAACGGAGTAGAGGGTAGTTGAAATTTTCAAATCACCATATCTCTGGTAATAACCAGGATAAGCCTATATGGTCTTCATATTATCCTTAGGCACGTTATTAGCAAAAACTTTTGTTTGATACGACTTTTACTACTCGAATCGGAAAGGAGGGGTTGAAAATTTTCAAACTGCCATATCTGCAGTAATAACCAAGATATATCTATGAGATTTTCATATTATCCTTAGGCATGCTATGATTAAAGATTTTCATTGAAGTATTTTCTTTATAGAAGACATAGAATGTATATTTATTAGCTTCTGCTACTACAGTACAATAACAAATAATTATGTAGTTCACAAAAAATTATACAAATGTATATCCCATCGTAACCTATACCACCCTACCAACTAATCAACTGAATAGAACTCTCTAAGTCTTGACTTAAATGTTCTTAAAGAAGGAGAAGTTCTTACAAGAAAAGGCAATTCATTGAATTTTCAAGCCATGTTTGAACAGAGACTTTTTTAAACACTTAGTCTTAAATTTACCGATATCATAATCCTCCCCGGTCCTCAGGTCATACGATATCATGGTTGATCTTTTTATAAGAAAATGAAAAAGACATGGTGCTGCCAAATTATTAATTATTTTATAAATGAAAACTAAACTAGCTTCCTCTATCATATTTTGGATTTTAATGAATTTCAAAGAACGCAGCATGTCGTCTATCCTCATCTACTTATTGCACTCTAATAAAACCCTCATTGTTCTGTTTTGCAAAATCTGCAATCTGTCTATATCTTCTTGATTGCTTCCCAACAGTTATGATATGCAATATGTTAATTGGGGATGAACTATCGTATTATAGACAATTCGTTTTGACCAATCAGATAATCTCCCGGATATCTTACGAAAATAACCAATTTTATTACCAACTTTTTTACACATATAATTAATATGGGTACTAAGTGTCAACTGCGGATCCAAATGAACTCCAAGATACTTAATATCGCTCACTTGTTCTACAGTGTCATCCCCAATACTAATTTTCAAGTTTTCTTCAAACAGCCTACAGTTCTGCCGTGATCCAAATACAATGAACTTTGATCCTTAACTTCCGAAACGGAGTAGAGGGTAGTTGAAATTTTCAAATCACCATATCTCTGGTAATAACCAGGATAAGCCTATATGGTCTTCATATTATCCTTAGGCACGTTATTAACAAAACTTTTGTTTGATACGACTTTACTACTCGAATCGGAAGGAGGGTTGAAAATTTTCAAACTGCCATATCTGCAGTAATAACCAAGGTATATCTATGAGATTTTCATATTATCCTTAGGCATGCTATGATTAAAGATTTTCGTTGAAGTATTTTCTTTATAGAAGACATAGAATGTATATTTATTAGCTTCTGCTACTACAGTACAATAACAAATAATTATGTAGTTCACAAAAAATTATACAAATGTATATCCCATCGTAACCTATACTACCCTACCAACTAATCAACTGAATAGAACTCTCTAAGTCTTGACTTAAATGTTCTTAAAGAAGGAGAAGTTCTTACAAGAAAAGGCAATTCATTGAATTTTCAAGCCATGTTTGAACAGAGACTTTTTAAACACTTAGTCTTAAATTTACCGATATCATAATCCTCCCCGGTCCTCAGGTCATACGATATCATGGTTGATCTTTTATAAGAAAATGAAAAAGACATGGTGCTGCCAAATTATTAATTGTTTTATAAATGAAAACTAAACTAGCTTCCTCTATCATATTTTGGATTTTAATGAATTTCAAAGAACGCAGCATGTCGTCTATCCTCTTGTACTTATTGCACCCTAATAAAACCCTCATTGCTCTGTTTATAATATTTATAACCAATTTTCTTACCAAGTTTTTTTACAAAATATATATTTAATATGGGTACTAAGTGTCAACTGCGGATCCAAATGAACTCCAAGATACTTAATATCGCTCACTTGTTCTACAGTGTCATCCCCAATACTAATTTTCAAGTTTTCATCAAACAGCCTACAGTTCTGCCGTGATCCAAATACAATGAACTTTGACCCTTAACTTCCGAAACGGAGTAGAGGGTAGTTGAAATTTTCAAATCACCATATCTCTCGTAATACCCAAGATACACCTATACGGTTTTCGTATTATCCTTAGGCATGCTATTATCAAAAACTTTTGTTTGTAAAATTTTGTTGTTACAACCCATTACTTCCAATTTGCCATATCTCCGGTATTAAAAAGATATACCTATACGGATCACATATTATACTGAGAAATATTATTATAAAAAACCTTTATTTGAAAAATTTTCTTTTCTTCTTTTCTAAACCACAAAAAATAAACTATTTACAAAAGTGTATATAATTTTGCTAGGCTGATTCTTCAGACTGAAATCTAGCTTTGCATGTAGGCTCTGCCGAAAGGGTTTTTTTTTGAGTTGCAATTCATACCATTTTATTTTGGCAAATCAGTTAGATTTATTGCAACATATTCGAACTAAATTATGCTTTATAACCTAAAGTACCTTTTGTGGTGTACTTTAATACCTCATTGAATTCACTATTCAGAATCTTATATTTTGTTCTATCCATACAATTGATGTACAATTTCAATTTCGTCGCCATTGAAATATTTTCTCGTTGTGTAATTAGATATTTTTATTACATTTTTCTTTATTGGATGATGTACGTAGTAAGTTTGTTCGTTCCAACTTATTGAACTTCATGACTCCGATGAGATGAACAGAACCTTAGCAATATGAACCTGATTCCATAATTAAATATGAGGAATGAAAACACTACTTTAGGGGCCCATAATGTTTCTATTTCTGCAGTTGTTCATACTAATAATCACTCAGAAGATCGGACTTTTCTGGTCAAATATATAAGATATTGTGCAATTGATTCCGATCATTGAGGGAGTACAAGTGGTTATATTTCCAAATTAGTAAGAACTCATGGGGAGAGAGTATTCATCTCACATTAAACATAAATTACGACTGAAGATCAATACCACGGGTGTTTTTGTCATCACCACGAGAATGAAGATGGCAGACGAACAATAAAGTCATCTTTCTCTCTTTTTTCTCTTTGAAGCAAACAACTTGTTGATATTCCCTGCCCCTTCAGACATGAATACGTCGACTACCATAATACAAACCACAGATTCGTCTCCAAAAAGTAGAAACTTCATTCTTGTTGCAAACGTTGCTGCAGTACTCATCGTAAATGAGCAGCATGGTCCGAGAGAAAGTAGGTGCTCAGTATAGAGCTTGGATCGACAATTACAATTTGTACCTTGTACTGCATGTTTCTCAGTTGAGAAGCACATGGACAGGCATTTCGCCTAGCTGTTAGATTAATGTAACAATCGTTTTGAGCAGTTGTGCAACATAGTCCTCCACTTTTACGTCTTTGGGCAACTGTACTTCTTCCCAAGAAGCGGTTTCTTCTACTTAATGTACCTACTTACATAAATTTCATGTTGTAAAAAGCTTATTGCCTCCAACGATAAGAGGCTCACAAAACGGTAATATATATATATATATATATATATATATATATATATATATATATATATATATATATATATATATATATATATATATATACATAACATTCATATTTTTGTGCACCATGTAGAATTGGATAAATGTTCATTGAAAGTAAATGAAGTAGAGACATAATTGAAGTTTAGTTAAATGTTTAGAAATATTTAAAAGCGAAAGGTGGAGAATTGCTCAACAATTGAATGAAGAGAATCTAATGTGAAGAAAGCAAAAACACTTGCCATCAATTATTGATGTCATGTCTTTGAAATTCGCGTGGCATTTAATATGGACGAAGACGAAGCAACGAGCGGTCTGTTGCTATGTTCAGGTGATGAAATCGAGCAAAAACGATCACATTTTGGCGAAACAGAAACTATTAAACAATGCAATTATAAGGTCAACTGGAATAAGTGTATTTAGTGCAAGTAGAACCCATACACATTATCTGCTTGAGACATACGAACAAGATGCCGCCACCTATCAAATAATCATCACAAAATTCACATGCGCATTGCAACGGAAGCGGATATCGACAAGCATTTTTCAATCGTTCATTGAGAGTTGTGATTTTTAACTTGAACAAGAACTGGGCACGTTTATCTTTTAATTAGCGTTAAAAGTTAATTCTAGGAAAGAGGCTTTAACTTTTAAAGTGAGGTTAGATTAGGTTAGAACCGAAGCTAAGAAACTGCTTTTGTTCCAGTTACCCCATAAAATAATACCTGGCGAGGTTAGTGGAATCTCATAGGTTTCGATAGCCCAATTGTAAAAAATAAATCTTTTTTTGCAGAAATAGTGCGAAACTATAGTCGAATAACAGTGCCACCGTGTTACTCACATCTGGTAAACATTGGAAATTCCAAAGCCAATGTTATTCATGCACGTTAAAGAGCAAAGGGTCAATGAATGAAAAATATTGCAGATTGTCTGAAACCCTTGAAAAATGAGACTTTTGTTTTTCGAAGATGAAAGTTTTAGAGGCCATAGGTCGATATATTAAAGATGATATGAAAATCTCCTTTGAAGACAGGGTTCCTGGAAATGATATTTTCATTAGATCAAGTGCACAACTTAAGTTTGAAGAATCATCAAGCTGTGTCATCTGCCAGGAGAAAAGTATAGATCCGTTTATAATTCCTGAAAATTTTAAAACGTTGAAGGAAATAATGGCTAATATTGAGCTAACTGAAATTTGAAATGTTGATAAAACCAGTTTTTGTTTGGATCCCAGCTGGTTAAAAGTTCTGTGATCGATTGGAACACCTTACCACACCAGGTAGAGAAAACTGTTCAGTCTTTATGGCTTGAAATGCTGCTGTAGAAAGCTTTTGATGGTATTTAAAGGCAAAAACATGTGGGACTTTAGCATGTAGGCGTAGGTTTGGTGCAAAGAGCAAGAGATTAAGACATTATTATATTGAGATTGCTACCCCACACTAACCATGTCTTGCAACTCCTTGATCCCCGTGTCTTTAATTCGTTGAAACTGAAATTGTATGATGAGTTCATGAAATGGCAACGTCAAAAGATGGCAGAAAATTACTACTTTTGATTTGGAAAGTGTGGAATATATTCTTTTTCTGGTGAAGTAGTTTCGTCAAAAAATGTTGAACCAGAGGCTTACAAAAGGTGGTTACACTTCTCAGAAAAATAATTGCATCATCTAGCTAAGTACCTTCAACTTCAGCTAACAATATACCTGCGTCGCTCATTTCTCCTTGTCCTATTTCATAAAAGACAAAAAAATTCCTCTTGAAATACCACCTTCTGCATGTGTAATTCAAGATCAAGCCTCAAGAGGGAAAATTTGTTGGGGGCAGAGATCATGTTTTAGCTGAAGCCATAGCAAAAATTGTTATCAAAGAAGCTGAGAAAATATGAGTTGAAAAAGAAATATTTGAAATGTGGAAACACTCATATTTATTAGTTAGTTGAACGAAAACGAATCGGATGTGAGTGACAGTGATTTATTCGTCGAGAAGAAAAATGAAATATTCCATTGAATATTTGGTTCATTCAAGTGTTTCTGCATTGCGAAATATGTTATTGATAGTTTACAGTTACCTAGCCATACTATAGTGCATTATATCATCATATCAAGTTTAATAGTTGTTACATTTGTCCTGAGCTTTAGATACATGTACCCATCTGAAGGGGCAAGCGTAACCCATGACGAAAAATTAATTTGAGATTTCGTAATGAAAAAAATGCAGTGTGTTGTTTTTCGAAAACTGAAGAGTGTTATCATATATAACTGAAAGTTTTGTTCGTTTGGAGTTCACATGTTGAAGTTATGGGCATTTGAAAAAGTACTTTTAGATTCCGAGTACCCTGAGTAACCTCAGTCAAATTCAAATAGGTGTTTACAGATCCTAGAAATATGGGCAATAGCTCTTTGGATTCGGAATGATCTCTAAAAATATGTTTTGATTGAGTAAATGAAGAATATTCAGTTCGTAAACAATATAAATAATCTGGAAAATATCGAAAGAGATTCTTAAAGAGGACGAACTTGCGTTCAATAAACTTTTTCCTTCCCAAATTCTATGACCTATTCATAAAATTTTGGACTTGGAATATAAAGTACATCTCGGTTACTTGAGAAATGAAACTGTTTTTGTTTTGTCACTTTGTTACCCTAAAACCCCTAGGCTTCTGAACAACTGTCCCACATAACCAACTTCTTCATCCCCTTTGAATGGGCTTTAAGTCCATAATCTATAGAGTACAGCATCGTCTTATGGATTAAATATAAATTAAAAATTTCGAAAATATTATGTCGTTTTTTGAACATTCGAAAGAATAACGATCTCCGCTGGGAAAAATTCTTCAATAAATTTTTAACTTGAAGACCACAAAAATGTTTAAATTATTGGTTTGAAAATTTATCACTTTCTGATGCTTTCCTCACTTATCAGCTAAACAAGATTATGTCATAAAAGTACTTACATATTGTCTATCTTATTGATTATACTTTTCTAAAGTTGATAGAAAATAATTTTTATTCTATTGATTTTGATGATTTATAGTTTATTTATGAGATAAACAACAATCAATACTTTTGTGATGTAATCTTGTTAAGTTTATATCTGTTCTCCAGAGAATGAAAATTTTTAGACCAATCATTTACATTTTGTGGCCTCTTATAGAGACGGAGATTCGAAGACATTTCATTAAATATAACTGCCCAATGTTTGAAAAAGTTAACCAAAAAAATCTTTAGAACATAGCTTCAGTCTTTAAGGTGTTCAAATAGTAACATAATTTTTCAAATCTTTAAATTGATATTCAATACTATAAAAAACAGTTTTAGATGCGTACTCACACTGGAGGTTATGCGATCGTGTGCTGAAAACTGCTTACAGATAATAGATAGAGATTCGAGAGCTGAGAACTTCTCATCAGAAATTTCATCTTCTCTGAAAATATCTGTTAACGTCTGACATATTATAGTTTCTGAATTACTCGCGACAAACTGAAAGCTTGTAAAACATTTTGACACATTTGTCAAGACGTCATACTCGAATGAGCTATAGTTCATATTTTCTGGAGAACGAAATGTATTAAACTAATAAAGAGAAGTCTCCATATGTTTTCAAGAACTTCCACCTTCAATCATACATGGCTATTGAACCTATTGAACGTAATTGTCATAGAAGGAGATTATTAGGCAATAATTTTTCCAAAAACTGTGTTCTCTTCGTTAGGCCTGATGTTTTAGAGCACCCCCGTACTCAAGTGACAATAAAGAAATGATCAAAACAAAACTTTATTTACACTTCGTTAAGTTATCAGCTCAATTGTATCGAGAACATTAAATATAATTAATAATTCGCACTTCGCAATAAAGGGACTTTACGAAAACAGAAAACATACTTTCAAGTGGCAAGTTAATATCCAATCACTGAAAACATGTACTAACGACGTCAACTATTATTGAAGGTATTGAAGGTGATTTTCTGACGCAACAACTAAAGATTTTATGAGATCGAATTCAGGCGGAGAATTTCAGAACGGAAATGGTTACCTATAAAGAATAATCGGTGAAATACAAGTTAATGACGTACTATTTATCTGAGTGATTGTCAATTCCTAGAAAATAAGGTTCAGAATGAAGTATGATGAAATACAATTTGGGAATTTTTTGAAAATTTCTGTTGAACAACTAGTTTCTTGAAATTAATTAGCTTTATTTACTTACAGATAAATAATAGAAGTCAGTAATATCAGGGATTTTCGGTCAAATATAATGAAACAGTAACAGAAAAGTTTTAACTATTCTGAAGTATTTTTTATTCATCATAAAACAGGATGCAATATTTCTTTTCAACTATGTGTTTGGGTGAAAATTCAGTCATAAGTGCAATTGGTTCAGTTAATTATCCTTGTCTGTAAACTTTAGTAGAATTATGTTCAAATTTCACTTTTCTTGTGACATTCTATTTGAAAAAGGTTGAATTCCTCCTTCTAAACGATTTCAACTTATTAAATTCAATAATTAATTAAGATTATATTATCAAATTAAAAACAATTATGTCACCAAACAGCTTAGATATAAGTGTTAAAAATATAATTTCAGATATTCGTTTTGTCAGCACTATTTTTGGAAATATTGATTCGATCTTGGCAAGTTGAAATTTAGATAGTGTCAGGAAAAGAATATATTTGTTTACTGTAATTATAGAATTCATAAAGCTAAACTAGTATTATAGAAAACCATTTTCTAATGTCTTGAAAAAATAATTGTGATTCTTGATGATGCAATATTTGCCCATATCGCACTTCACTTTAATTATAAAGTAATGAAATACAAATAAATTTGAAAATTTTCCTAAGATTTATGAATTGAAAAAACATAAGAAATTTTCAGATATCGAAGAGATGAGACTCACTCTTTATTATTCTAAATGAAATTATTTAAAATTTTTGGCTACAACAGTTTTCTATGATAGCAAAAATGAAAAAATAAGAACGTTTCAGAAAATTGAAGTGAATAAATTTTTATCTTTCGAAAAAAACCCAAATCAATTTTCTATAAATTTCGAATACTAAAGAATAAAATATATGAACCTAACATATTCATTCCAATATTGATTAAATGAATGAAATTGGCGTTCTAGAAGAACCGATGCGTTATAAAAATACAGTATTAAGAATAATTGAAAAAAATATTCAGAAAATTTTTGTTATTTAAAGGTGCAAAACTCTTTACTGACCTCAGAAGACACGGTAGTATGTTCTGCCATTGCGAAAACCACTAAAATCACTGAGAAAAAGACGCAAAATTCTTTCACAAACATTTTGCTTCCTTATAGCTTCTTGCGAATATGGTCAAAAGCAATTGATGTATTATTACTGTAGCACACGAGGGACTTATGCGAGAAACTTTTGTTAAGATTTATATATATGGTAAGTTTCAAACTAACTTTGCGCGCGCATCACAATATTTGCGCGAGATTTTTCTTAGGAAAATGGGGCCTCGGTGTTGTCTCAGTGTTTTCCGGTAGACTAATGAAATATTTCTTATAACCAGTTGTTGTTGGATTTACAGAATAAGTGCAAATAGAGGTTAACAATATAAGAGAGGAATAGTCAACACGGGACCATTTGAATGAAATGGCAGAGTGACTTTATTTAGTTCATTCTAGTATATATAAATGAAACACTTGAACATAGGGCCAATCGGCTTGTTCAGCCAATATGTAGTTTTCTTACACATTCTAGCGATCAAATTATGCAGAACACTCTGGTGTAGTAAGTTTTTATAAATGTAGTCTTATTTCATTCATTGAAGACGGTTGAACAAATCTAGAAAGCGTAAAATAAATCTGATTATATTTATTATCTGGAATACTCTATGATGTCTGATTCGCTTCTATGAATGACTTCTATGAATTGATTTTATTTTAATTATCTTGTCATTTATGTATTGATATATTTATAAGGTTTGAAGTAATTTTTCAGTAATCGTCTGCATCCTTAACCAAACATCGTTTCGTTCAAGAAATAATATAAAAAACATGACCTTCTTTTGGGACTATTAAAAAGTATATTTTCCGAAATAAACACCTCAAAAAATTCTAGGGAACACTTCTGAATATCGATATATCGTATCCAGAACGATCAATATGGATAATTTTTTTAAAGAAATGAACACCTGCATCAATTTCTCACCAAATTATGTAGAGTGCCGCAACAGATTTCAGTTTTTTTATAAAGAACTAAAAATGCAGCAGATGCGACGCTGCTTTATAACCATTTCATGTATTCAGTGTTTGAAATCAGTTAGTTGGCACTTTGTTTCTGTTGTAAGCACAAATATAAGATTCAAGTTTTGTGATTCGACCATGGAAAGACTCACAACGGGAAGTATCCAGGGTTTTGGGAAGTAGTCCAAGTGTCATGAACCGTATATGGTTGCGTTTCAATGAAACAGGTAGCGTAGAAGAACGCCCTACAGGTCGTTTCAGGATTACTACAGTCGCCCAAGACCGATTTTAGGTTTTACAAGCCAGAAGAGATCGTACTACCACAGCATCTCAATTAGCTCAAGAGCTATCACGAGTTCATAATATACCAATTTCCGACCAAACTGTGAGAAATCGACTGCACGAAGGTCAACTCCACTCCAGACGTTCTTTAAGAGTTCCACAACTGACCCATGGAAATCGCGCTGCTCGTATAGCTTGGTGTCAAGAACACGTAAACTGGGATCAAGAGAGGTGTGCCACAGTTCTCTTCAGTGATGAATCTAGATTTAGTTATTATCCCGATTCGGGGAGAATTCGAATATGGAGGGAACCTGGAAAGCAAAACCGTCTCCAGCATGCTCGCGAAGTTGTTCGACAGGGAGGCGGATCAGTGATGTTTTGGGGAGGTATACGCCTTGGTGGAAGAACTGACCTCGTTTTCATACAGAACAACCTCACGGGAAATTCTTACGCAAATGGGATAGTTTTACCTGTAGTGGTACCGTATCTCCAAACAATGGGTCAAAATCCACTCTTCCAACAAAATAATGCCCCTCCTCATCGTGCAAGAGTTGTCTTGAACGTTCTTGAAGAGAATGATATCGATCTTCTATCGTGGCCATCCTGCTCCCCAGATCTGAATCCCATCGAGCATGTGTGGGACACCCTAAAAAGAAATCTCCTGCGTTAAAACGTCTTCCATCATGAACAGGAGCTTCGATTGGCAGTTCAGGGGGCTTGGAATGACTTAGGCCAAAATGTAATAGACAATTTAATATTGAGCATGCCGCGACTATGCCAAAGTGTCATTAATAACAGAGGTGGACCTTCTGGGTACTGAAAAATATAAGCTTCCATATCGTTTCGGAAATATTAGTTCAGGATTTTTTTTTGTGTTTTACCAAATTTCGTCAATTTCAAATTTCAAATTTTTTTTTATAATAGGTGCTTTGGAGAAGTCAAATATCATTTTGTTTTCTTGAGAATACATTATATACAATACACCCTAACAAAAACCGAAAGATTTCTATAAATTCGAATCATCAAATTCATATTTTAAAGACATTGGTAAGTGTTCCCTAGACTTTTTTGAGGTGTTTAGATGCCAATTTAGTTGAAAGTGGAGACTGATTTGGTTTGACTTCAAGATGACTTATTTTTATAATAATTTCGTAGTGGAAATAATTTTGGAGGTAGTTGAGGAATTTTGAGTTGACAACTTTCCTCAACAATTTGACAAGTTTCTTGTTAAATCAGTCAAATCAAATGCAATAAAATATTCCTTTTCAGCTCAATCTGGATTTTCATCAAGATATAAAAATTAAGAAACTCAAACAAAGAAAAGATGTTTTGATTGTCACAAAAATTGTTCAAGTCTGAATTACTCTAATTTCTTTCCTCGAGCGATTCCTGTGATTTCTTCTGTGAAAAATTGGACAACTCCTTCATATTCTCATCCTGTCCCTTGAAAATCGCAAGTCATTGGTTTGTATGTATAGGGAGGGCAAATGTTTTGGTACAGCAGCTAGTTAAAATATTATAAAAAAAAATGACCTCTCCATTCTCGGTCTCGTTTTCTGGACCAGTTCAGCGGTGTATTTTTCCGATATATCTCTCCGTTTTCGTGTCCTTCGAAATTTCTCGACTCTTGGGAAAATCTACACGGATATCTCGATTATTATCAAATTAAGCACCAATGAAAATGAGTTCGATATTCTATAGGCAGTTTCTTGAGTGATCTTGAGTGGGAAAAAAAATCGATCCAGCAGTTATAATGCAAATTTGTTTGTCTTTAAATATGAATCATAAGCTATTTTGCTTTTGTTAGATGCACTTTTTTTTCTTTTCAAAAATATTCAACACGTGTAGTCACTTTCCGCATTCCTTACTCTTTCTCAGAAAAAAACCTGAAGTTGTCCCAATTTCATCAATTTGGTGTATGCCAATCAACAATTCATGTTATTCTATAACTAAATACCACAGATTTTTCAGATCATGTCCGACACCATAGATGTTTTTATGGTTTGATTAAAATCAGATCATTGTGATTATCTGTGGTCTTACTACAGAATGCAAAGTCTATGTCCGTTGCATTGGCAATATGTCATGATGCATGTAAAGGAAGTATATATAAGAAAAAAACTAAGATCAAGAGCATCGAAATTTTCTGAAACGAAAACAAAAAAATCTTCATTTGGAAATCATCAACAAAAAAAACAGAAGCAAGCCTCTCCTGCAAATCTGTTTCAACTCTTCTGAATTGTAACTCATTCTCTGGTAGAGTAAATCTTCAATATAACCAAAAAAAAAATCTAGTGACTCCAGGAACAAAGTGGCCATCATAGTCACTCGACTCCTGGTCCCTATCCAATTATACCCAAAATTCAAATTTGAGGACAGTGATCGCCCTCGTTAGGTGGGGACGGGCACCATTGTGTTGAAAGCAAGTATTCGATCTTTGTGTTAGTCACACAATCATTGAAAAATCCTCCAATAATATTATTATTGATGGGGATTAACATCAGACCAAAAATTCTCATTATGGCGATTAAATATTTCATCACTGGTGATGCTGTCTTCATCGGTCCTTATGACTTCTTTAAAAAAAAGTATGGGCGTTTATGCATTTTCTCAAATTATAAAACAAATGGAATTTCTTAATATGTTTTACTACCAACAAATAAATTGAATTGATAGATCATTGTTACCATGGTTCCGAACTTTCGTTCATCATCGGATACTATGAGAATCAAGTGCAAAGTGACATGAGAAATATATTTGAATTCGTCGTTATTTGGATTGGGAAAACTATATATAAGGTATACGGTTCATAAATTATTGAAATGGGGTTATTGTCTGCATACACCGAAATTTGGGATTTTCATAGTATGGTTCATTATCTTGAGGTTGTCACTAAACAGGATTTGAAAATCACCTGATTCTATACAATTAAGTTTTCTATCCTTTCGGGCAATTAGTATAACTTTCAAATTATCAATAGTAGGATAAGAGTGGTCATTCAGCTGACCTATGTAGAAATTATTTCAGCCTGGACAAGATAGCTTATAAACTGTAGATTCATTTAAATTCCCTATAGGATTTTTACTATTAAATAGGAGTTATGACAATTTATTTTTGGTCTGATACCAATTTGGAAAGGTTTTTTGCGATATTTTCACTGATCTGGCCAAAATATCTTAAAAGAATGAATTTTTCGGATTTGATGGTACTTATAGTTGATTATATTTGACTAATAGCTATATATGATTCTTTTCATTTCTTTATTTTATCAATTAACTCATGATGAAAACCGTGGTCGCGAGCTATAGTTTTATGGTAATTTCTTCTTCAAGATTTTCTAATGATGAAGGTAACAAAAAGCCCTTTTGTGCTAGTAGGTTTTCTAAAAATGTTGAATTTAATATTGGGTGGTTGGAGTCCTCGGAAATACAAATCTATGTGCAAGTAGGTTTTCTAAGGATGTTGAAGTTAATTTTGCTATTTGAGCGCGGAATTGAGAGATCTAAAATCATATTTGATGGTTCTCCCCTCTTTCAAATTTGAATTTTTTTCGGATAGATACTGTTTATGAATTTGAGAAAATGATCATATGGTGCACCATGGTTCAACACTCACATGAGGTTATTGTGATCAGGGACTATTACTACAATAATAAGAAACAAGTACTGTGTTTTAAGGAATTTTACTTAATAATTGCGATTAGTAACTCGTTTCACTACACCGTAGCTTCTTCAGACGAATGAATGTACAGAAAATAAGAATGAGAATATAAATATAAATGTTCTTGAGTAATTAAAAGCTTATTGGGTTGCTTTTTTTAAGTGGTTATTTATGACAGGTATATCCAATAAAATTGAGGAATAGATTGCTACGTTGGCATTACAAGTGAGAAACTGAAATCTTTCTTGAGTAGCAATAATTTCAACATAGATTTCCAAACTAATAATAATTTAGGCAAATATATAAAAATGATAAAACCAAATCAGGTAAAAACAATAAATCAGGTGTTTATAGATTGAATTGCAATGACTGTGATAATTTCTACATTGGTAGAACACATAGAAATTTCAATATTAGAATATCGGAACATAAACGCAGTTTTTCAAATAAAAATCAGATTCAAATTACGCGAATCATCTCTTAAAAATAATCACTCTTTCGACCCACAGTTTGAAATTTTGCATACAGATAATAAATATTGGAAGGTAGATCTTTGGGAAACTTTAGAAATCAATAAATACAAACACTCAGGTAGACTCATCAATGAACAAGTCGATTTAAGCCCTTCACTTCTATTGAATCTCTTCGGGGAGCAATCTATTCCTTAATTTTATTGGATATACCTGTCATAAATACCCACTTAAGAAGTAGCAACCCAATAAGCTTTTAATTACTCAAGAACATTTATATTTATATTCTCATTCTTATTTTCTGTACATTCATTCGTCTGAAGAAGCTACGGTGTAGTGAAACGCGTTACGAATCGCAATTATTAAGTAAAATTCCTTAAAGCACAGTACTTGTTTTTTATTATTGATAATGGAATTTTATCAAGTAAAAGCCTCCCAAATTCAAACTATTACTACAGCAGACATAGGGCGTTTCCTGGAAGTGAGCATTTACTCAAGGTGTACAAGGAATCCTCGAAGACAAGGAGTCATTTGACAGACATGCGAAAGAGTACTATGAAATTTAAATATTGGAAGATCAGGATGCAAAGAAACTGTGGAGGGTTGTCAATAGCATAATACATAATAAGAGAACTAGTAAAATGGATCGAAATTTTACCACTATTGAACCTAACTTGGCAAACACTTTTTCTGTTAACAGAAACTTCTTTCCCCAAAAGTGCGCTTTACATGTGTTTTGTTCTTATGGCAACCTGTCGAAGTAAATGAGATTGGGAACATAATCTAACCCTGAGATCAGGAATACGTATAGGAGATGACAAGATTTTCAGTCGAAGTTTTTTATTTATTTTATTTATTTATTTAATGTTACAAAACAAAGGAACCCCTACAGGTAGACTCAATTACCGGGGTTCACAAAAATGATAAAAGAAAAATAAACAGAAGTGAAACTGTCATACGCAATGAAAATTATAACTTTCATAAAAATTCAGGAGAGAAAAAAAGACTCACTGAAGATTACAGAATCAAGCAAAATATCATGAAAACTAAAACTACTACAATGAGGATGATTCAGATCTAATGAGATATGCAATAAAATTGTTTTTGAAAGAAGAAAGAGGTTCCTAACTGGTAGGTTAAAATTTAGTACACTGTTTTCTATGCTAGACGGTAATATATTCCTTAGAAGGGGGCTTAGAGATAGTCCAGTCGCAAGACGACTAGGTTGATATATCTTTTCATTAAATTGAAGATAAATAAGTTGTATGCATACCTCCAAAACAATTGAGAAATTCGCCAATTCTCAAAGGCTTACCATGTGGTTGTTCTGAAATATTAGACTTAAAGTTAATACTTTCATTTCTCGGAACGTTTGAAAACATGCTGTCTGATTCTTAGTTTAGGAGGTACGAATTATTCGGTAAAGTGAAGTTCTCTATTTTTTGGGTTAGTTCAATTGAATTTATTTGTTGGAAGTAGAAACATAATAAAAAATTCCATTTGTGTTTAGTATCAAAATAATAGGGATACCTGACTGCAACAATTGTGGTACACGCATTATGTAGGGCGTAAACTTGCTTTTTCACATAATACCGAGCACACCACGTCTAGAAATTCCAGTTTATGCCTGTATTTGCCTGCTCCTTTAATAAGGTTTACTTTCAACTATTGGAAAAACGACTTATCCGGCTGGTGCCTTTTCGGAAACCGATTCAAATATGTTTCTGCTGTTTCAGCTAAATCATAATAACTTTGAATACAACAATCGTTTCAATCTTTCATAATTTTCGTATTAATGATTTTCATTCTGCATCGCGAAAGAACCACTCACACAGTTGAACAGATTTTTGAATGAAATTACTTTGAAGATGCAACAAACAAGCTGATGCCTAAAGACTGGACATTTCGAATTACAGAACAAGTAATTTCCATCTAAAATTGTATTTTGTAGTACGAATCATAGATTTATGAAGAACATAATATTATATTACCTTTTATTTTTTTCCTGAAAGTGTGCCAGCTATAAAAGGATGCTCTTCAATTCTATTTGATGACCAAAATTATTTTTGACTTTAGAATGCTATTATATGACTTTTCATAATTTTTTCTACAAGAATATAAGTGTCTGTTTTAACTTCAGAAGGCTTTAGAAATTTTTGAGACGATGCCATCATCCAAAAAGAAAGGAAAATGAGCAACCCCAGTATTTCAGTTTTATTTGATGAGAATAAATAGGAGCCACTCGCGTTACAAAGGAAAATGATAAGGATGAAAATTGAAAATATGTCTGTATGATAATCTTTTATGGTTACAAAATAATGAATACGTATACAGTATTACTGAAATGTTCGATTCAGATACCTATTTCAATGGATTCTCGAGATTTTGAATATATTCAAAGTTCACAAAATCTTAGACAATGGGTTCCATGTAATTCCCACAAATTTCAATACCAAAGTTATCGTTTTCACTCCACTGTCTAAGTAACGTGTCACTTGCGTTCCCTACAATTTATCAAGAATTTATCATGGAAAATATAGGGAATCAACAAGTATCAACAATTCAGGCTTCGTAGTAGAAAAAGGCGATCAAAGGAATAGGCGTGATGATAGTATGACATAATCAAAAATTCAATGACTTTAGGGGAAACTACACATTCAAAGGATTTAAAAAACTGATTCAGTTTCATTTAAAAAATTGAGATTAATAAGATTTTCAATAAAATAAAAGAGTAAAATACTGCAATCGGCCATTTTGACTGAAACGCCAATCACAGCGCATGACGTCAAACTTATGTAAGCTTCACTGTGTTTTGATTACCTACTACTGATTGCGCGTTATGATTGATTTTATATTTGTTTTTGTGATTTATCGACTTTACAACACGAATCTATCTATAACAATGATCCAGGCTTTGTTAAGGCAAACAGCTCAAATTTGCCCAGGATCGATTTATTGATGTTGGGCGAGTTTCTCGCAACAAATGAAGATTTTTGCTCGTCCGAATTTAGAAACGTGAAAACCTCTTTATAAGTATATTTTATTTGTATTTATCTTTAACACTAGATACAAATATGACCAATTAGTAGGTAATCACAGAATGAATCTCAAACGTATCATTTCTTGAGATTTGTACAAAGGGATGCTGCTATATAAAATAATCTGTTATACGGGCCTAAGTATACCAACAATGTATGCAATAATACTGAATTAACATTCTAATAAATAAGTTAGTAAACTATACCTGAACTACAAGATTCAATTTCTTTTGAACTTGATGGCCCTTTAACTATAGTTCTTTCTTCAAATTGCTTTGCACACTCTTCAAGAATCATCATCCTTCGTGTTTTAACTAGATAGGGTCGCTCTGTTTGTGTTTCCTGTCTGGTTGGCAAGTAAATTTTGTGAGCATACATCCTGGTTTCATACGTACTTGTGATACCGACCTCATCACATGGTATTCCATATAATTTTCCATATCAGTTGGCAACTGAAAACTGCACAGGTAACAATTAAAATTGATAATAAGAATGATAACCAAGACTACCACAAACATAACCTCAATAAATGACTAGTTATTCCATAGCCTCTACATTTCAACTATTTCTCGTCAAACAAACATTAAGTTAAAAATCTACCAATACATGATAACATACTCACATCAAAGTGATCTTCACAGAAATAAAGTGACGAATTTGTCTTTACATCGTTCGGGTTTCACTGTGCAAGCTTCAACCATTTATCTCTTATTATTTTCTTGTATGGGACATGTACACCTTGTTGGGTATCGTTATAGATGTATTTTTGCACTGGGGTATTTTACACCACTTATAAACTTTAGAATTCATTTTTAACACAAGAAATACGCAACGTTTGTCTAGCTGCGCGTAAACAAATTTGACGTTTACGTAAGTATGACGTCACACACGACGCCATGACATGGCGAGCTGTTTTCGCGCAATATTTGAAAATAATTATAAAAATAGCTTTAAACTTCCAAAAACTTTGGTTTATTACCGAAATAAAGGTTTTGTTATAAACAGTAGATGTGTATCAGCATTATAGAAGAGGATTTAAAAATCTTTCGTCATGCCTATTGCATTTTTTTAAATGTCCTCGGAAGGAATTGTCCATCGCGTTACAATAGAAGATTACCACAGAATATTGAAATGGTCTGAATTTGATTAAACCATAGAAACAACCAAAGTTTTGGACATGACCGAAGAAATTTGTGGTAGTCGTAGAACAACATGAATCGTTGATGAATATGCATTGAAATAATGAATTTGAGACAATTTCAGCTTTTTCCTGGAAAAGTAAATACGAAATTGAATACATGTATTATATATTTTTTGAAATGGACAATATGCTGCATCCAAAAAATTTAAAATCGTCTTTCGTTCGTTTTTAAAAACAAACATGTTTGCATTATAATCCGAAAACAGCTAAGCTGAAACTGGTCTTTCTACACTACTAAAAAGTGTCTGCAGAATATCAGACTCATTTTTATGTCAGGGGTCATTTTTCTTTAACTATAATATTTCATCTAGCTGCCGTATTAAAATATCTATATCATACAGGAAGCAGGAAATGACTCATACTCATTAATTTCGAAGAAAGTTCTTTAATTAATTTTTGATGAACTGACGATAATTTCAAAGGTTTTCTTATTTTGTGATCATAATGCGCCTTGGAAAATTGGAATGAATACTGTTTTTCATTTTGACAGTTGGGCGTACTCATCTGTGGTCAATTTAATCGGTTTTTGGATATCGACATTTCATAAAGTGATAGATTCTTGAATAACTCAATTTATCATATTCTAATATTCTCAAAAAATATACATTCTTTAGGAGAAGAGGTGGCTCAAATAATTGGTCTGTTGAAAGATGATAGGAGTCTGATTCATGTCTCGGAGATTTCGGGTGTAACGCGAACAACAATAAGAGGAACATTTCATCAGTTTTTGGAAACTTACTCACGTTGTCATAGTTCTGACCGTAGGAAGTATAAACAATACATTATCGTCAAAGTCATCATATTCTGTAAAAGATAATATATACATAAAGTGACCATAAGACCCGTTTTGAACGAGACTATCTACCTTACTCGGTCATCTTCTCCGTTGTCTCCAAACAAAACGACGGGACGCAAAATAGTCCCGTTTTCCGAAATAATGAGAAAATTTAAATTATTAACTCGTGAGACACGCACGGGCGGGGAATCACAAACACTCGTCAACGATCGTTGATTTCCTAGCAAAAGGGGAGAAGGGCATTTATTTGGTTATTAGACTAGGCACGGGTATTTACACAGACTTGTTTTTGCGTTATGTTCTTGAAGTAGTTTCGTGATAAAGTGGTAATTAACTTGAAGTTTTCTCTTGATTGATTTTAACTCTACTTATGGCAGAACGCAAGTGTTCGGTTAATGTCAATTTACAAGCAAAGTACCTATTTATTGAGCAAATTAATACTTCTTTGTATGTTAGATGCGAGCTTAGTGTTTCCCATAGTATTGCTGGTGATATTGAACAGAATTTGAGGTTTGAAAATTATAAAAATGCCGTGCCATGCCGTGCAGCTGCTTCCAGTTCTTCAATGTTAAATATTTTCAAGAATTCAAACGAGCCAACTTTGAAGGGTTTGGTGCAGAAGGCGTCTGTCTGAGTTTATCACACTATACAAGAAAACCACAATTTTTGGCTCCAATGATTATGCGTCAAAATCATGTTTTGATTCGAAACTCATATACGCGCGTACAAGAACAGAAGCTATTGTGGTAAATGTAATAGACAATTCAAAAGAAGATCTCAAGAATTCCAATTGTATCAGAATTTTAAACGATGTTCCAAACCAAGGCGACAAGTAAATATATCTTTTCAAAGTGCACTTTTTCATCCCTGCGAATGTGGCAGGTAAAAGTTTTAGACCTCAAAGATCAACAAGGTGAAATTTCCGTTATCATTATTTAAACCACAGTTAATAATTTGACAAAAAAGTGGTGGCATTTTATGGCGACTATGCTAATGTCAATTAGCAGCAGGGTGGAGCTATTATTATTTATTTTATTTATTTATTTTTGGGACACAAACAGGAAACCCCAGCAAAGTGTCCACGGTTTACAAACATAAATTACATTAATGGCTTATACTCTAACTAAATCTTTATATCGAAAAAAAAAAAAAAAAGCAAACAACAAGAAAACTAATGATGGTTATTCCCTAGAGTGTTTTCAGAAATATTTTCAAGGAGTACAATGTTACCACAAAGAAGTCAATATTCTCACAATAATTATTACTCGATCTGAGCATTCTAGACATAGGAGAGTTCAAGGAGCTATTTGTGTTGGAAAAGGGTGTATTGAATAGGTTGAAATGTCTCAAACTCCTCTGCGGAACACTGAAAGCAACTAGAGACAGTAAATCAGGAGAATCTACTCTTGCATTAACAATTTTTTATAAGGTAAAAATCTGTAGCGACTCTACGATCTTCGAGCGAAAGGACGTTAAAAGGTGAGTGCAAGAAGTTATAATCTCTATCAAACAACACATTATTCTTGAAAGCAATACTTTTCAAAAACTTATTTTGAACTGACTCAAGGCGAGTCTCATAAATATTGTACTGCGGGTTCCATACTGATGAGGCAAAGTTCAAACGACCGAATACATAAGCATAGTAAAAAGAGAGTAATGTATTATTATTCTGGAACTTGTTACATTTCTTGTTCACAGACCCCAACATTCGAAATGCTGAACCGACGATACTCTCGATATAACTGTTGAAAAGTAGTTTACTTTCAATTATGACCCCGAGGTTCCTAGCTTGGTCTTCCCGCTTAAGAGTCTTGCCCTTCAACACAAATTTGAATTGAAATTCATTATGTTTTCTTGTGAAAGTGATAATGAAACATTTATAAGCATTAATGAATAAACTATTTAGCTTATAAAATTCCTAAAATCTAACAAGGTCCGACTGCAGCAGAAGACAATCTCCAACAGTTCGAATTTTTCTGAAAATTTTTCGGTCGTCGAATATATTCTGAGTGTTTGAAGCAGTGCCCAACTCTATTTATGTATATGTTAAACAACAACGGCCCCAAGTGACTTCCTTGGGGTACTCCGGAAGTTGCAATAAAGGATTCAGAGGTACAGCCTACTACAGCAACCCGATGTTCTCGATCTGATATGTAAGATCTGAACCAGTCCAGAACTACACCACCCACTCCGACCCCAGATAACCCAATCAAGAGCAGATTGTGACCTATCCTGTCAAAGGCCTTACTGAAGTCGGTGTAAACGGAGTCAACCCGAACCCGCTCATCCATACTTTTAAGAATGTATTCCACATAGAAAATTAGGTTAGAGTCTATGGACCGATTAGGGAAGAAGCCAGTGAAAAAAAGATATTTTACAATCATCCCTGAAAAAACCGTTGATAGGTATTGGATGTGGAGCCCATATCATTCACAATGCAAGAAAAACTGTTGCTGATGGTCTACCTAGATTAGAAAAAGATTATCGTACAAATATATTTTTTTAAATTTATACGGTTCGAGTTGAAGCTCTGAAGGAATTTAGCGCTGAAGTTGATTCTCATGCTGGCCTTAGAGAGAGAGTATTAAAAATGTATCCGTAGTTGAAAGACTATTTTTTAAGAATTGAAAAATATCCCAACTTCATAAAAAACTTTTTTGGATATTTCACATCACAATTATGGCTCCCTTTTTACACGCTCAGGCAGCAAGTTATCACCAACCTGTCTTCAAGATTGAAGGTCAGTCTGTTTCGGAAATTGAGACTGCAAAAGAAATCAATAATCTCAAAGCCAATTTGGCTTGGAAACAGATCTACTGTTCGTAGTTTAATCGTGAAATTAATAGATAATTGCACTAATATTGAAGAGGAGTTTGTGAAAAATACGTCTCTAGAATTTTATAAATCGAGCCATTCAGAGGACTTGCTTTCTTACTAAAAAATTTATTATTATTGGATAGATTTGATAAAAGTAGAACTCGTTGGGTGGAAATATTCGAATTTTTGTATTTTAATTGAATATATACATACACCACAAAATTGTCGCATCACCTGGTATTCTGAATTCCACAATCGATCAAGCAGCTCGATCGCAGTTTCTTTGTCAACATATGTTTTTAAACATATGAGGGGAAAAAATATTATCTATGTTGTAACATTTATTTCATATGATCTCAAACACGTCTGAAACAAGAATGAGTTTATTTGACTATCAGTATTCATTCAATTTCTCTTCAGTTTTCACGCTAAATTAATGCAAGTTTTCTGTGTTTCTTGTTGATTTTCGAATCTTTGAATTTATTGTTATGGCTGCTGAACGTCCTGGACGCTATTTGAGTGATCATGAAGTAGTAAGAATTGTAACACTTCTAGAGGAGGGGCGAAGCCAACGTTACGTGGTTAACTTGTTTAATGTTAACCAAAGCACTATTTTAATTAATTAATTAATGGGTACCACGAAACAGGAGAATATGGAAGAAGGGACGGACAGGAAAGAAATCGGATAACAACACCAGTTGATGATCGTTGGCTTCGTTTAACTGCGCTAAGAGTTTGGCACTGTACGGCTAGAATGCTACAAAATGAACTTGCAGTTTCCAGAAATGTGCATATTTCATTGCAAACTCTTAGAAACAGGCTCAGAGAAGACGATATCAGACCAAGGGTGGCTTCTACCGGCCCGCGTCTCACCAGAGAGCATCGAGTTGCAAGACTTCAGTTTGCGAGGGAACATGAAAATTGGGGTATTCCAGAATGGTCGAATGTTCTCTTTTCCGATGAGTCCAGGTTCTGTCTAGTATCAAATGGTAGACGCACGCCTGTATACAGATGACCTGGGGAATTGTATCAGCAATGCAATATCCGGCAAAACGAAAACTTCGGAGGGGCTCAGTAATGGCGTGGGAAGGCATTTCTTTCCATGGTCGAACTGAGTTAGTCCTAGTGAATAATGGAAGAATGACAGCGGCCAGATACATCGCAGATACCCTTGAACCCCATGTTGTACCCTCTGGTCCATTGATTGGCGAAAACTTCATTTATATGCATGATAATGCTCGACCTCATGCAGCTAGAGTAGTTACAGAATTTCTGCAAAATGCCGAAATCGATATTTTAAGATGGCCAGCCAGAAGTCCCGACTTGAATCCCATAGAACATGTTTGGACAACATGGGGTGGCAAATTCAACAACGTAGGATGCCTTGTAGAACACTCCAACAACAAGAAAATCTACTTCCTGAATTTGAAATTCAGTGATTTAAAGGTACATTCAAAATTTGTTCTAGGGGCTTCCGATTCGTATACTGGCAGTAATTAGGGCTTGGGGAGGAAACACTCGATTTTGGAAATGATTAGTAACCTTTCGATGCTAGTTGATTGGCTCTTCGCGAATGTTTGAAGATGGTAGAATTTTTTAATTTTTCATTAACCCGAAAATTGTTGATATTTTCCATCATAAACTCATCTCTCTTGAATGATATCTTTTTATTTTACACCTCTGAAAGTTACCAAGCGACACTTGAATGACCAACCTAAAAGTTTATATAGTATTGTCGTAAAAGTAGGGTGATGCGACAATTTTTGTGGGGAGTGTATTTTATGTCTAGCTGGTACCTCTGAAAAAAATCATTTACAGGTTTCACTTTTGGGAGCGTTGTTAATAACTTCGGTCAATTAAGAAAACGTGCGTGCCAAGAATTTCATTCTTATTTAATATCATCACCAACTTAATCTAAGTGAAATACAATGAGAAAAAATATGTTGCATACATGTAATTTAATATAAACTGTCAGAGGAACTTTGCTTTAATGAAGCTGATGAGTAGGTGATTGTTTTTTTCACAACTTGTTATAATAAAAATAAATATAATTAACGTGAATATAATAATAGTGAATGTTAATTGCATTCAGTTTAACTTTTTCTGAATGAAGAAAATTAAAAAGTTATGGTCATTTCAAATGCTAAAAAAAGAAAAAAATAAATGGTCAGTTTATATATACATAAAATTGATGAATACTGAGAACTCCGACTACTGAAGAAAATAATAATAAAAGTGAAAAATAATGACTAGAAAATGGAATCTGTTTCGGTAGTTCGTTATTTTCTATTCCTCTGGTAGAATTACTCACGAATTCACACGTAATGGAGTTGAATATCTGGTTGTCTGTCTGTTCAACATGTCATCGGAAACGAAGATAATAAGAGGCACCTGACTTCCTAAGGTAATTCCTTCTCCAGACTGCCCTCAAACGAGACCTATTACACGTTTTAATAGCAGTCCTTCTTGGAAATATGCTTGACGCTTCGCATAAATATTTTTAACATGCATAAGCTTGTTCCAGAATGTCTTTAAACTAATTTGAAATTATCTTTGAAAACAATTAACTATACTTGATGGGCGGTGAACATCTGAAACATATTTCATTTGAGTGTTAGGCGTGATATCGAAATAATTAATATATCAATGAGAAAATATTTTGATTTGGTGAATATGAATATTTCATTTACTTGTATGGAGATATGTAGATAAATAAATGTTAAGTAGGCAAATGTTGAAATTTTCGTTCGAAATGAGAAATATATAGAGATCTTTATCCCTCATAGACAAATTATAATAAGTATCAATTATGCCTGGACTAGAGTAAGAGCTGATTGATTTGACTTGAAATCAAATCAAGCTTTTTTTTCACAAAGGCTCGAAAACACAAGAATCAGAACACAATTGCAACAAAACATTGAACTGTTGTACTCAATAAGAGCGAGAATAAAGCTTTAAATAATACTGAATATTTGATCGGGAAATATTTAAATAAAAATCAATTTGAAGAAGAATCTGAAAAGAATTTATAAAGTTGTTGAAGGAAACACAAACTCAGAACAAGAACAAGAGAGAAATGCATATTTTCAAATAAAACACAACCACCATGAAAACAACAAAATAAATGTTCCATAAAACAAATGAAATAAACTTCTGTAAAAATAAATGAAATACCAACATTAAAACTTAAGTCAAAAGAATAAGAATAAGCGAAACAACATTCCCACTTTATCAGATAGTTGATTGTTGAAACAAGGTATTTATACTGGGACACCTGACTGAAGGTACAAATAAAAAAATGTGAACACATACCTCGATTTACGTTTTAATTATCTTGATTTTATCATTCGTTAAAAGAATTATCTTGTTTAGGTTTCATTTTTACTACTTGAATCATTACAGAAAAAAAACTTCTGTGCGAATAATGATGCATGTTGATGAGTTTGATACGGTTTGTAGAATATAATTTTATAATTTTTACAAATAATCGAATATTTCGAAAACGATAAAGATAAGGTTTCTTCTGTAAAAATATAGTACAATATTTTATGCATTGACTTGAATAATAAAATACAAGGAATTACAATATTCAATAATTTTTTTGAGTCACTTCTGTATAAAATGAGGATGATCTATTTCAATTCATCAATAAAGCTATCCTTGGGCAATAAGAAAACGGAAGGAAAAAAGTATTCATCCTCTCTGGCCGAAGGAGCCTGCAATAAAAATATTGAAAATGAACAAACAATTGAAACAGATGATTTAGGAGCAGATATAATCCAGCTGAAGTCTAAAACATCTTGGAATCTTCGAGAAAAAATATGAATCATTCATTTCATTTAATACAAAAGCGGACATATTTCATGAAAATCCCGAAAAAAGATAATGTGTATCAGAATGCGGAAATAATAGAACCTGCAGATACTTTTAAATATTGTAAAGAATGTGCTGAAGACCAAAGTAGAAGAAAATATGAATGAGGATCAGTTTGGTCGGGGATAAAAGGAGCTATATTGGCAGTAAGACAAGCATCAGACTCATTTGTCACATTTACATGTTGGAAAAACGGTCAACAAAGTTGACTGGAAATAAATATGTAAAATACTGAAGAGAAAAGGGTTAGATCTTAGGAACAGAAGATTTATTATGCATCTTCACGAGAATCAAGTGACAGATATTGATTCAATAGACCAACAAAAGAAGCTCGATACGGAATGGGGTTGTCAAGGATGTCCGATGCCTCCATTTCTTTTTAATTTATTTATAAAAACAAGCATTCATATGATGAAAGAAGAAACTGTTAGGATAAAAGTAAACGGAATAAATATACACTGGTTTACTGCATCCGTTTTGCAGAGATATTGTCAGCCTAGCCGAGTATGAGTATGAACAACTTGGTAGCTATTTCAACCTGAGAAATGAACAGGTTCCAACTTGAAATAGATGCTTAAAAACCAAAACAATGTTAATAAGTAAAGACTACTGAATACTACTGATAACAAGTCAACATCAGAAATAGGAAGGCTTTAGGAAAACGAGAATTTGAAAAACGAACAGTTCTTGACAAACAGAAGTCTAAATGTGGATATCAGAAGAAGATTCATGGCAGCGGGACTATCGGGCAATATGAGAATGCACATTTGGAAGCAGTAGATTCTCTTCGGAGAAAGACGAAAAATATTAAGTGGACTGAAATGAAGAGAAATGTACAACTCAAGAAGAATCAATGTACAAAATGTTTTTCTAACAAATATTTTTGAAGGAAAAATAGAAGGGAGGAAATCAAGAAGACGACTTAGAAAACAATATTTGTGATACATCCAGATTACTATGAAGTGAAGTGTACCGAGGAGAATGAAGAAGAGTCTTCAGATGTTGTCATTATGATGGTGGTAAGAGGGCATCTGAAAATGATAATGATAAGACAGTTGCACAACATCATTTTTTTCTTCAATGCCAAAATGGAATGCAGAGTCTCACATTATCAACAGTTCTGGCCAAGTATCACTCTTATATAAGAATAACTAACTTGGGTTTTCATGTTTTGAATATACAAGTGGTGCCGTATATGTTATCAAAGAATATTAAAATAATACATTGCATACAAAGATATTGTCTAATTCAGATATTCTGGTTATTTCAAGAGAACTTCTTATAGGCTTATTTTTTTCACCCGCCAGAGTAATTTGTTTTACCAGGTTACCCTGGTACACGGTTATTTGTCGTACCGGGAAATGAAACCAGGTACTGCAAGTGAGTTGTAATAGAGTACACTAGAATTCATGAATATTGGGTACCTAGTTCGATTATGTCGTTCACGAATATTTTTTTCTAGTTTCCATATTGAAGTATGTGCCAACAGCATAGGTATCAGGGCGAGATAGCATTTCCATGAACAATATATTGCAAAGTCAATTAAATAAATCAGCTGCTTAGATATAAGCTGGCATTATAACTGCATTCATCTTCTCATATGTTTGAAAGAAATCTTGTTTTTGTATGTAATTCTGATTATAATTATTCTTTAAACGGTATATCGGATGTTCCGTAAAAAACGCTCAAAGATATAGCTCCTACAATTGTTGATCGATTTCAATGGAACAAAATCCGAATTCAATTTTGAATGATATATTAACAGCCTGAATATTTTCATTGGTATGTCACTTTCGAAAGTTGACCTTCACTTGGACTTATTGAAAGGTAACCTCATACCTGTTTGTTTGATTGTTTGTTGCATGGACCTACAGTTTATAGTGGAATCCGAACCTCTCACCTAGGGTGCAATGATAACTGCCATCACTCAGGATTACAAGTTATCTGGCCTTCAATGGTTTTATGGACTCAGTTCTATGCTATGTATACAAATTCGACGAAAATTTCTCAGTCAAATTCACTTTTTTTATTCTAGGACGACATCCATGACTCGAACTGGGGTTCGAACCCAGCACTTAGGCTTAGCATATTACTACATGCTTGCGCACTTTTCGATTACTTATTCAATTTTGAGTACTCTCGGTGGAAAAAGTATCATTTAATCGATGTAATTCGTAGAATGGGAGACTGTTTGAGTATGTGATAAAATGTTTCTGTCCTAGAAAGTTTTTTGGTCATTATTTGAGTTCGGATAACTGATTTCATTTCTTGAATAAAAAAGCAATCAAAACGTAAAAGAAGATTCTAATGAATTACTAAGTAAGCTCTGTGGCGGAATACCATTGAAAATCATAGAGCAATCTTCATAGAGTTATAATGGATGTTATTCGTAATTATTAATGAGAAATTATGACATATTAGGTATCTACCCTCTAATTTTTATTATTGTTTCGTTTCGAGGTTTTTTTCGCGGAGAATTAATAAATATGGAATTCAAACCTATTTTTAACGTAACAGTTATAGTGCTCGAGCATTTCGACTATATCGGGAACGATTTCCAGATTATGATGAACCATAACGCCACATGTTTTCCAGACTCGCAAATACGGTTCATTCAAAAAACCGAAAACTCCCAAAAGGAAGATGAATGAAGAAACGGAATTGAATGTTTTGTTGAATGTAAAAGCGAAACCAGAAACATCTGTTCGACAAATTTCTGCAGAAACTAGGACCTCTACGACATATGTTCGATTTGTTGCACGAAAACATAAATTTAAATTTCTTTGTGTTTCAAAAAATTCAAGGTCTGAAGAACATGGCATTCATATTTTTTTCAGATCCATCATTTAGTCTGATAAGTGTGATTTCATCAACAATCGTTATAGTGAATAGTAGTTTTCAGTAAATATTCGTTGTGAACGTCTGGGGCGCCATTTATTCCATCGCTTGATATAATCAGTTCTCATTGAAGAAAAGTTGAATCAGAACAATTATAATGAAATTCTCATTCGAACATTACAAAACTTCCTCGTTGATCTTCCTCCGGAAGAAGGAAGAAAATATTACTTCCAGCGAGATAGTGCCGCTCCTCACAATTCAGATTTGAATGTGAACTAGCTGAACAAAAATTTTAGTGATGAATGGATAGGGACAAATGGTCTTGTTAGATAGTCAACCTGCTCTGCAGATTCGACCCCTCCTGATCGAATTGACCGCACTCCACTCCAATTTGGACATGCTGAAGAAATAATAAGAACTGCTTGTCTAGAATTTCCCCAAGATGCCGTACAGAATACAACACGTACTGTACACCAGAGCTGTCAGTCGTGCATTCAACAACATGGAAGGCATTTTCAAAAATCTCCATAAAATTTTTTTTGATATAAGTTGAGTTTTTCATTTCTTAAGTTTTTTAAGTTTTAAGTTATACTGTTTCATCAGAAAGTAGGCATTCGAAATTGAATGAGTAGTAATCAAAAAAGAAACGAAAATATGGAATTTCCCATCTAAAAACTTCTAGGAGAAGGTCAACTTCCGGTATTTCCGGAAGGGGCAGACCAAAAAGAATCAGGATATGAGAAGTTGTAATTCAGTTTTTGTTTCATTGAAATCGATCAACAATTGTAGGAACTATACCTTGGGGCGTTTTTCACGGGACACCCAATGAATGTATGTAAAACCTAACTCTGGAAAGAATATACCAATGAAAGACGCTGAAACAGGCCAATTTCTGATGCGGGAGGGTTAGTTTTTGAGTTTAATGTCTAGCATGTGAAATCAACCATTCACCCTCAGCATCCATCAACTCAAAAATTATTGTAAAGAAAAGGAATCCAGTGCCATCTCATTGAAAATGTCTCTATTGGAGTAAAACGTTAAATTAATATATAGAAAGTCCCGCCGCAGTGAAATTTATAGTTCTTTAAACTCGAAATACTTCTTGAAACCGATTAATCGCGGTAAAATATCAAGGTAGATTAAAGTTCGTATCAAATGAGAGATTCTTATGGTTACATGTAAATTCGGAATTTGTGGGGCAACCCCTTCTCTAAGTATTATTTATAGTTATATTATAGTTATTGCATTATTTTTAGGCTGGGCTCATCATTGCTGAGTGTCCTTTTGAGTTGATCATTAAAAATGTTGTTGTTTATTAAAAAAAATTGGCGGTATTCTGGTGAAAGGATGGGGGTAAAGAAAAATGAGGAAACGTTTTGTCCGTTTCTTGAAACTCTGAACAGAAATAAACGTAGTTATGAACAGTTATGAACTGTTTTCCATTCTTCACATAGAAGATTTAGAAATATTGAAATACTAAATAATTATTAGAACGGCCCAAAGTTACCTCCACCCATCTCTATACAATAATGTAAAGGATTCTCGAATTCCCTTCTAACATTTGAAAATATTTCAGATGTCAAAAAACTGCATTTAGTAATGATTTTCAACCGCAGTTCCTCCAAAGTTATATGGCATAAACTTTCATTTTAAGATAAGATAAGAAAAAACAAAAGGATTCAAGTTAGGTGACGTCTCTGGCCATTCAACTGGTCGTTCTTTACCAATCCACCGACCTGAAAAAATATTGTCCAAAGATTGTCATCTCAACGTATTTCATTCCTGAAAAGTTTCACCATTCTCCAAAATTTCAGTAATCCTGGAATGAGTTTTTCCATCAACTGAAAACTATTTCCTTTGAGATTTTCATCAATTAATAAAGGCCTACAAGGTTGTTGCCATAAATTCCCGCCCAAACGATCAATTTCTGTCAAGTTTGTGCGCAAGTTTCTCTGAACCCATCAGGATTCTGGATACTGCAATATCGACAATTATGCCGATCATTTCATCACTTAGCAGGAAGGTGCTCTCGAAAATTAGATGTTACACAGAACGTCAGGATTTCGTTCATATTTTCACTTGAATTTTCAACAAACTACATGATTCTGTGGATATAGATAAAGATAATTACTTGTCTTTCAGCATAGTAAACATTGAATATTGTTGCCGTTGCTTGATTTCTACTAATTAATCCCCACTACAGGGGAATCGTTTGTGTGGTTAAATATTGCTCGTGTGAGTAGAATTTATTCTCAATTAAATTATATATTGAGACTTATAAGTGATACCATTAGCCCAACAGTAATCCCTGGCTTCACGTTCTCTGCTATACAGGGTGTTCCAATGAAAATCTGATTCCCCTTTAATTTAGAAGCGGAAAATGCTGGAACAGGTTGATTTTTGTTACGAGGGGGATTATTGTTTATCCAACTTTGAACATGTTAAATCAATCTCCCACTGCTACCATCACCTACCTACAAAATAATCATAGAAAATACGGGTCCAGTGGCACACCGTTAGAAAAGTCATTCGATCATCTACATGAATCGTTCAATTTTTCGGGTTAAATTATCGATACAAGGTGTTCCAACTACAAAATATTATTTTCTGTAAGTATTTTGAACAAATAGTACAGATTAATATAAGTATTTAAGAAAGTATCAATTTGAAAAGGTAGGATCAACCCCTACCTTCGGGATAATCAAATTCGAGAATTTCAATCGCAAAGAATATGCTCTAATATGAGAAGAATTTATTCCGTTAAATAACTGGGTATGTTTGTTTGTTTGTTTTCCTTTAACGTGCTCTATTTCTGCCTTTCGGCTAATGACACGCCGGGAATTCTGTCACCTCACTAACCCGAATTTTGCGAACCCTCTCGTGTCGAGGAAGGGATCTTTAATGTCAACACATCTCTGTTAGACAGGACCGACAGCTTTACATCTCCTCCGAAAGATGGACACTCAAGCGATTCCCAGAATCCGAAAAATCGCACCGACTTTGTGGGGATTGAACCCAGGTAACTCTGCGTAGGAGACGAGCATCATATCCCATACGCCACCGAGCCGGCATAACTGGGTATATCAGGTCGATTACTTCAAGTTCAAATATTCTATTCGATTCAACAGAATCAGAAAAAGATATAGTCAACAAAAACAAAGTAGAAATGATTACGATTCATTTTCGAAATAATAGTTATGCGGAAAGAACTACAATAATATTTAATACAAATCATTCAGAGAAATGAACGAGTTTACAATATGTTGAACTTCTTCGTGGAGTGAAGCAACTGAGGTAAAAATTATTGAATAAACAATTCAAAATGACTCTCTTCCACCTCCATACAATGGTATAAACAGTTCTCAAATTCCCTTATTCGGTTGTCAAAGACTTTAGGTGGTAATAGGGGGCATTCTGTGGCAATTAACATCCGCAGCTCGTCTATGGCTGCGTACCGTATACTCTGATATTAAATGACCCCTTGAAAAATTTAGAAGATTCAAATCCGGTGAACTTGCTGGTCACTCAATTGGTCCCTTCCTCCCTGGAGAATTGTTATCTGAATATTTTCGCACTCAAATATCAAAATGAGGGAATCCCATCTTGTTGCAAATGCAATTCTAGGATAAATCAATTCTTCTAACAGTAGTTGAAAATTATCTCCTCTGAGATTACTTTCGATGATGTCCAACAATTGAGCATAAAGGTACTCTCGTCAGAGAAACAGATATTTTAAAGAGTTAGGATTATGATTCATATTTTTACCTAAAATTTCACAAAATTGCAGGCGACAATCACTGTCACCTTCATTTAGTTCATGGACCGATCTTATTTTGTAGGAATGAAATTTGTGATGCTTCACTATTCTATAGACAGTTGTATTCGATACGCAAGTTTGATGGGATAATTTTCTAATGACCTGAGTGTTGTCTATTTTTAGATGGCCCAACAGTTTGATTTCTCACAGGACGTGCTCCATCATACGTTCGATACGCCACTGAATATTTGACTGAAATTTTTATATGAGAGGTTTAACATAATGGTGACATACTTGTTTCTCTGGATAATTTGTGTTGAATATAATTGCTGTTTCTTTTGCGCAACTGTTATTTTGAAAATAAAGTGACACAATTTCTAATCTTTCCTCAATGGAGTACATCATTTTCGAGTTTCTCTCGTGAGTTCGAATGACAGTGATGCAGTTTTGTTTGAAACAACAGATTGATTATTGTATGATGAGAATGATGAAAATATTACACGAGGAAAAAATTATTGCAATGATTTCCATAATTTATTTAAATAACAAGTGGATCGTCTTCGAATTGAAGTATTTCTATACCATCTACAGGCTGTTTCAGGTTCGAGTGACGAAGGAAATCGAAGAATACCGTCGAATGAACCCAAATCAATCGACTCGACACCCAGGTACCAAATGCAATAAATACCTCGATTGGAACACACAGTATGGACTCCTAAAACAAAGTGTTGACCAAATTCGTTCAGAGCATCACGAGACCTCCTCCAATGAGGCATCAAATGATACTCGATTGAACTGTTTATACACTATCAAGTCAACATACTAAAACACCCTCTTCAATCCTGATATCAATCTGTACTACCATTTGTTCAAAATACGTCGGTTTCAAAGAGTTGTTCAAATTTTGTATGATAATATCTTTTTCACTTGGAATAAAAAATTTAACTTAGAAAAATTGATTCGTATAGATAATCGAAAGACCTTTCGAAAGATGTGCCACTTGACTCATATTCCCTAGGGGATGATCTTGCAGGCAGGGGATAGTGGGATTAGGAGGTTGATCTGATAAACTCAAATGTGGCACAAACAATGTTCCTCCTTGAAACAACAATCGACCTGTTTCAACGTTTTCCGCTGACACTGAAATTTTATGAGTTAGAGTTGGGTTCAAATATTCGTTGAAATACCCTGTATAATTCCACAATATATTCGCAGAAAATCATCTTTGTAACAAAATAAAATCACAAGGGTTCATATTTGGTGGAAGCGTATCGCCAATTTTGAAGGATCGCTTCGCACAAACAGGGCAAAAATTTGACATTTTTTTAATGAACCACGATCATATGGTAGGAACTAGAAGTGCATTTTGAAAGTTGAAGAAAATACCAAAAATAACTTATACTTTTATATTAAATTTCTTTTCTGAATTTCTTAGAAATAATTTATTCGAGTTTGCCGTTTTGTTTAAATATACAAAAAATTTGAATGGAATTGGTGATTTCCAATTTTTCAGTTCCTTATATTTTAATTAGCGATAATGGAAGGTATGTTAGTCGTAATTTAATGAAAAAAAGAAAATAACCTTGCTAAAATTTGGCGCACTGTGCAAATAAAAAACTAACCGAACCAATATTTTGCGCTTCAAAATTTTCAATAGCTAAATTAATACGCAAAATGATATTTTAAGTTCGATGACTAAGTGGGATGTCGAAAACACCGATGATTCCACAGTATACTCAAGAAATTCCTTTATGATTGTTATTAGATTATTTGATAAATTACCAATAATAATGATACTGCAGAAAATTTTTGTTTTGAAATAGTTTTCTGTACGAGGGTGCTCATGAAGATTTTTTGTGCATGTTCGTATTTTAATTCTGATGAAAAAATAAGTTTCGATCACCGGTCTGGATATTCTGAACAAGTTATTCAGTCTAATAAATTAAACTCTTTGTTGACTTTCAAATCCTATCGAACAGAATATAAAACAAGTAATAATATTCTATAGAAATTAGCAGGGTTCACTTAGAGTGCCGATTTTCACACTCTTAGAACTGCTGTTTTTGCTCTGATTGTCTTTATAGGGTGTTACATATCAGTATGTCACAATTTTAAGAAAAAAGTTCATATAAACATAGGCCCGCAAAAGCTTCGTTACGGAGCTACAAGGTGTTGAAATTTCCGGAAAAAATGGTTTTTTTTTCTTCAAAACTCCTGCAGTTTTTGAGATATTCAGCCCAAATTTGGAATGCAAACTATTTTTCACAGGCTCCATCATCACACGTCCTAAATTTTGAATAAAATCCACAAGGTGTTTTCTTTTCTGGAGCCATGTCTTCTTTTGCCCTTTCAAACCTTTTTGCAGTACGCCACTGATCAGCGTACAATCAATTTTCGTCATTTTCGTTCATTTTAGAAACTTTTTCGACACCTGAAATTTTTCCGCATTTTCAACCGTTCTCGAGCTAAAAATTATTAACCGATTATATGCATTCGCTGAATTGAAAGCACTTCTAATTAAAAAAATGACTAGTAGGCTTTGATTTTTTTCATTTATTTATTTATTTTGACAGTTGCTAAAGTAGAACCAGTGTCTGCTCCAATTGTTCATTAAATGAACGATTAGTTTTAAGACTTTTGAAGTTATTGCTGTAAGCAAAAATAGTTAATTTTCACTAACGCCGAATTGGCTGATATCCATTTCATGTACGGTCTGGCTGACGGAAACACAACAGAAGCTAGGCGATTATATCAGGTGCGCTTTCTAAATCGAGTAACACCAGACAGGCGAACATTTTCAAATATCCACAGAAGGTTGAGGGAAACTGGTACTTCTACTGCAAATAATCATTTAAAAGGTGCAACTCAAAATATGAGAACTCCAGATATTGAGAAAGCAGTTTTGAATTGTATTGATTTGAATCCTCATATGAGTACAAGAAAAATTGGAAATCAGTTGAATATTTCACATGTTCTAGTTTGACTTTTTATTGTACCCGTTTCATATTCGATGCGTCCAAACTCTACTTCCTCGAGATTTTCCTTCAAGACTGAATTTCTGCCGATGGTTCTTAGATAAAATTAGAGAAAATGCTCATTTTGATAGTGAAATAATGTTCACAGACGAAACTAACTTTTCGAGAACTGCTATCACAAATTTTCACAAAAATCATTATTGCGTTGACAAAAACCTCCATTTGATTGAAGAATCTCATCATCAAGAACAATTCTCACTAAATGTCTGGGTCGGAATAATTGTAAATTATTTGATTGGGCCATTTTTTTTGCCTAAACTAAACGATCCCGCTTTTCGGCAATTTCTTGAGGAGTTACCTTTATTGCTCGAGGATGTGCCACTTTTGGTGAGGAACATAATGTGGTTCATGCATGACGGGGCACCAGCACATTTTAGTGGAGAAGCTAGGTAATTCTTGAATAGTGCATTCAACAATCGATGGATATGCCGGGGTGGGCTAGAACCATGGCCTCCTAGGTCCCCAGACTTAAATAATTTAGACTCTTTCTTATGGGGATATTTCGAAGGACAGAGGCCTGTATTCTTGCAGGTGGAGGACACTTCCAGCAATTTGTTTAGTTTTTAATTGTTCTTTCTTTTTTTAGTTTTATATTGAATAAGTATAATCTGAGTCTCAGAAGACGAGCTATCAAAATAAAAGCAAATTTTGGGCATACCTATTGAGTATTTCTATCATTTTTTTTAGTTAGCGAATAACGTACAATCCAAATAATTCAAATTCAATAATTTTTCACTTGAAAACTTGATTGTACGCTGATCAGTGGCGTACTGCAAAAAAATTTGAAAGGGCAAAAAGAGACATGGCCTCGGAAAAGAAAACATCTTGTGAATTTCAGTTAAATTCTAGGACGTGTTATGATGGAGGTTGTAAAAAATAGCTTGTATTCCAAATTTGGGCTGAATATCTCAAAAAACTGCAGGAGTTTGGAAAAAAAATTTTTTCCGGAAATGTCAACACCCTGTAGCTCCGTAACGAAGCTTCTGCGGACCTATGTTTATAAAAACTTTTTTTCTTAAAATTGCACGTAGATATCCCCCTCAAGCTGTGACATACTTTTATGTAACACCCTATATAGTCGAGTACTGTTGTTTGTGTGGTTGAATATTGGTCGTGTGAGTAGAATTGATTCCCAATTGAATTGTGTAATGAGACTTATTACATCTCAGCTCAATCCTAATTCCTGGTTTCATGTTCCCTGCAATATAACTCCTCGATATATCCGCATACGATCAGCTTTGGAAAAGAATTAGGAAAAACATCATTTCCTTGAGGAACTTCCTATCATACACGACCTTTGGATTTCACCTGTTTTGAGTTTAAAATCTCGAAACCGATTTAGCCGATTACATTTCCACGCACTATTTTCTATATTTTCTATACGTTAAGTCTTTAGAAAAGCGACTGGAAAGAAGTTGTTGTTTTCATCATACAAGAATTTAAATAGTAGAAAGGTTTGGGGTACCTTGAGCGTTGTAATAGGTGCTTTCAAGTGGAATTATGGCAGTATTTGTAGTATTCCAGGCAGTTATATGCAAGACAAGATATTCCCTGATATACTGCTTAAGTCCTCATCGATCTACTTGTCGTAAGCTGATAAGATTCAGGTATATCAGTCAACTTGTCTAATTGCAGAACCAAGTATCTGTTCCTGCAAACTTAAGCAATAAGTCTACACCGAAAGCCGTGGCTCCAATCCCTTTTCCTGGTGAAATGTTTGACAAAGAAATATTTTTCATTTTCTGTGATTTATCTAGAATCTCCTTCCAAGTTGTTCATTTGTTTTTATAATTTGTGAGTTTTGATGACAACTTGTGTGTGGAAATACAATCAATCGTATCACGCATCTCCTGGAACAGGAGGTCACAGATTTTTAAATCACTGCTGTAGAGAGTCCAAATTACAGGCGTAGGGAGCCTGAGGAAATTGTGCCATTTAGACTTAGTCTGCCCTTTACTTCAATATTCAGATGATTTCCAGCATATACAAAATATCATATTACCTTCTCGTTTGGGTTGAAATTTCAATTTTCGTAAAAAAAAAGTATTTCTGATACCAAGTTTTTCTACTGTTTTGCTTTTTATTTTTCAAATTATTACCATCCTACTACCCGATCGCAGATCTGGTTAGAATGAGAAAGACTGAAATGTAAAAACATTCCTGATTCCAGTATTTCTTCACTACACTCCCAATTTTTTCCTGTTTTTCTTTTCAATTATACGAAATATTACGTACGATTCACCCGTTTCCTCTCAATACTCTGATCTTACATACTGGGTGAACGTGGAATATTTCGCTTGTTTTAAATGTATAGATTTTCTTCCTTTTAGAAACTATTCAATAAAGGATGAATTATTTATTCATTTATTTATTTATTCGAATAAAAGTAAAGATTAAGAAAACATTGAAGGACTACATTGATGAATAAAAATTTTGATGTGACTCAAAACACGATCGGTAAAAAACACATATCAATATTCAAAACTCGCTTAGCTCCCCACAATCGCTCCAAGAGTGTAAACTCTGGAAAATGAGAGAAACAGGTGAAACAAACGTAATAATTTGTATGCTTCAAGAAAATAGAGAGGAAAAATCTGAGAAATAACCTAACTTCGCCCATCGCTGATACCTTAATAACAGTTTATAAGTGTGTTGTACACAAACAATGTAATAAGAATTATTGTGTGTACATTCGTTCTTCATTTTAACCAATCTTTTATTGGTAGTGGGATGGCAGTTATTTGAATAGTAAAAACAAAAACAGCAGAAAAACATGCGAGGTTTGTTAATAAAGTAATGAGATAGGCAAGGTCACTTCCGGTCCAACAACGCGTTAGATGAGAGGTTTTGAGCAGCCTCAGGTGCACATTTATAGTATGAGTTTCAACTCGCTACAGTCATTTGTTTGTCCGTAGCGTTAGTTTTTGTCAACCGTTCTTTCTTGTGCTTTCTAAAAATGAGTATCATCAATTTTGAACAACGATGTGCTATTGAGCTTTGTTTCAAACTCGAACACAATTCAACAGAACCAATTCAAAATCTTCAGCAGACTTATGTTTATTAGATTTTGACAATGAATTGGAGGTGGGCAAAAATTGCTCCGACAAATCTTTCCCAACACCAAAAGGATTTCGGAAAGTAGAGGAGTCTTGACTCTTTGGAATCGACTCAAAATGTTCCTCGTTACTGGTGACGAGAGTTGGATATTTTAGTACAACTCAGAAACCAAAAACTAGAGTATGAAGTGGCACATTGCAACTTCTTCAAGGCCCTGAAAGCGCGAATGAGCAAGATTAACTGCATGATGATTTGTATTTTGATAGCCACGGATTCGTCTACAAAGAGTTTGTGCCTCGAGGCCAAACGGCTAATCTACAGTTTTGCCGAGAGGTTCTTCTCCGCCTTCATTAAAAATAACAGGGTATTTTATTTCGAGAATGCGCCATACCATACTGCAATCTCAATAATGAAGTTTTTTGCCAGTAAAAACTTTCCTGTAGCTCCTTAGCCTCCTTATTCACCAGATTTGAATCTTGGCTAACATGAGAAATGTCGCAATGTTGCACATTGGAATGAAAAAATTATTAAATGAAATTCAATTCATAAATAAAGTTTTAGATCAGTTTCGACGCGCCGTAACGTCGGAAGTTAGTGAAATGCCATTCAAATAAGCCTCAAATATGGTTCAGTTGAAAAGAAAGCATTAAAATTCTGGTGATGGTTGATTATGGATATCGTCAGACATCTGATTACGAGGTTCATGAAATTTGTGGTCAGATCCATTTAGACTGAATCCTCTTTTTGCAACACTCCGTTTGCCGAATTATAAAAGAATGACTAACATAGTCATGTCAAAAATATATCTAAAAATGGAAGATCTACCTTGATGCTCGATTGGTTGTTGAAGCAAATTCGGGAGTGTTAATCGGCAACAAGTATTTTATACAATAAAATATACGTCTGTACAAAAATTTGGTTCAAAGAAAAATTACGTTCTTGAAAAAACAACATCTACAAAAATCTATTGAAGATACGCAAGATTGCAGTTCCGCGAAATATTTATTATTTTCAGATGAAGCAACTTTTTTCCGCATCGGTATAGTAATAGAATGGGAATTTCTCGATTTGATTTGTCCAGGAAATCGGTTTGGCAAACGGGTACCCAAGTCAACTCTGACATTTTGTTGGGCTAGTTTAATCCAATTTTTTTTAAATTCACAAAGCAAGTGTCAAAGAATTGTAGTGGTATATAAAACAGAAATACAAAACCAGAAATAATACGAAATGTTCATGAAGAATTCGATTCTTCACTTGTATAGAATGTGATAAACAGTCATCATTTAGAGCATGGCAGCAGCCTCAGCATGGTTCTTCAACAGTCGAACCAAATGGAGGACTCAGGAAATTTTGGCCGACCACTATCGCTTAATTAACTAATGAAAATTAGTCGTCAATCATCTGCTAAAAATGTTATACTTTTTAGACTTGTGCAACAAAAACATCCAGCATTACAGAATTTGGTGTTATTTACATTATAAAACAGGGAATATATTTTGCTGCTATTCAGATGTTGACACTAACACCATGTCAGAAATATGTTGCTTATTTACTGTAATGCATTATTTATTTTCAATATAATTGAGATACGAAAAAGCCTCTTCACATACAAAATTGATCCGAAACTACATAAGAACTAGAAGTAGTTGAAGTAGTTCAGTGAATGAGTTGCGAAAGTTAACGCTCTTTTGTCTTCTAAAGACTCCAACACTTGTTGAAAAAAAACAAAAGTTGAAAAAACGTTTCAACATGTTGTACCTTGAAAGCCATCGCACAGCGTAGGAAACTTGTCACTCTCCATATTCACTGTTTCCTTCTTAAAATGAAACCCCGAGATGGCGTCCATGAAGGCTTTTGCCCGTATGTGATTTATGCAACGTACTACTGGATCCACAGTATCATCCAACTGCATATCCTTTGCACATAAGGCTTCCTGGTGGATAATACATTGATACGAAAATATTGTGCAATCCAAGAAACACACAACCATTGTTTTGCCCTGCCATTTGAGGTGTTCCATCGGTGCAAATAGATCATTTTATCTCATGATAAACCCCCTTTTTCCATGCTTTCCTCAATTCTCAGAAATATGTCTTTTCGTTGGGTAGTAGTTTCTAGTAAATCTTAAAATACATTCCAATGTTCATAAACACAGTACACAAAAATTGCCATTTCAGAATAACTAGTTAAACCGCAAGTTTCAACTAACGACAATGAGAATCTAACCTACACCAGAGAATCAGAAGCATACAAAACATCAAAAGGGGTATGCTTTTTGGGAGTCCATGTCGACTACAGAATGAGCTGGAGATATCACATAGATAAGGTGGATGGGAGTATGCCAAGATACGTATATGCGCTAAGAACTTTAGCAGATACTGTGAGCCAGGCATGCTGCGGCTTCCATTCACAGAAAGTTGCAGTAAATATTTCGTAGAGAAATCAGTGTTTACAATAATTTCACTGTATATTTATGAGTCAGTAATTTTCGTCGCTACTAACAAAGAGCTATTTGAAGAACAGGAAGCGACACATGATCACAATACGCGACGAAGATGAAACTTGAATCCACCTCACATGAAGTATACCTATCTCCAGAAAATTGCAAGATGTATGCTGGTAACAATCTTTAATAGAATCCCTTAGAATATCAGATCTCTCCCTGCTGAACTAATGAAGAAGAGGTTGATGCAGTACCTCGAGACAAAACCATATTATACGCTTGACGAGTTCCTTAATAATAGACTGTGATATTCCATTTATTTATTTTTTTTGTGCACTATATGTATGTATGTAAATGTTCGCCTCATAATCTTATATTTGTTTTTATATGCAATTATGATTTTTACACAGTTGTAAATTATTATATTTATATTATGACATGCTCTACAACCCTAGGGGTTTTATGTAGTAAATGAAGTTGAATTGAATAACGAATATGTTCTGTTGATTGAATAATTCCTGTTTCTTTTTTTAACAAATGATCTTTTATGATCCTACTACCTTCTACTACTACTACTTTATCAAATTCATTATGGTTTCTGCATATGATGCGTTAATAAATTATATTTTTTGCAAAGACCACGGTAGTAGAGCAGAGAAACATATGGGTTTATGTGCCTTGCTGACTTGAGTTGAGTGTGGCCCGCGGGCTTATGTTAGAGCAACCGTGAATTAGAGTATTTACTGAGATCTTGATATTCATCTGATCTATCGTCAACAAAACATTCTTATTTAAATTATTGATTTTTCTTCGTTGTATTCATCTTGTGTTCTTCATAGAACGAGAACAAGAACGAGTAAATTCTCATCAGGAATCTTTCACATTCAGGTCAAGTTCCACTATTGAATAGTAGCCATTTTGAATTGGTAATTATAAGGAATAATAATAATATAATGTCATTGTGGTCATATGTATTTTCGATAGGTGTCATCAAAAGGGCAATTGATTTTGTCAGAAGGTTAGGTGAAATGAAAAAGAAAATGGCATGTTTCAGCGATTTCCATTAAACTTGAAGATTGCCTAATTGTTAGGGTAGGTCCATACACTTTATATAGTTATATAGATGATGTTCTGTCTAATTTGGTGAATGTGTCTTTTGAGGGCGGCTACGTTCCTTCTGAATTGAAAATTGCTTCGTTAGTCCCAGTATTTAAGAAAGGAGATCCTTGCCTCAAGGAAAATTAAAGGCCTGTTGAGGAAGTTACTGAACAAACGCTGAGTGGCGCTGCTCTGGAGTGGCTTAGATTTTACCTCCAGGATAGGTCTCAGAAGGCCCGACTCATGTCCGGTTGGCGGGAACGCCAATCTGAGGAAATGAAACTTGAAAGTGGTGCTCCACAAGGTAGTATCCTTAAACCGATGTTATTTGATTCATTCAATAATGACCTTGTAGATTACCTGGATGAGTGTAGCTCAGGGACTTTACTGTATACAGATGATACATCGGCCCTTATAGCATCTGAATTCCTAGATGATTTTGCAGCTAAAGCAAATAGGTGCTTTTTCCGTGTGTCTGGGTGGTGTGAGGATAATGACTTCACTTTGAAGGAGCGAAAGACTGACTAGGTGGTATTTCTGTCTGTGGGATTATACCTACGGCTTTGCAGTTAAATTCCTGAGCGTGAGGGTTGACAGTCACCTGTTGTGGAGAGCTCATTGCGCACTAAATTTGCACAAAAGCATATTTTCCTGCGTCAACTGAAAGCCATTGTAGAACCCCATGTCCTCACAGCCTTTTATTATTCGAACACCCAAAGTGTAATGAACTAATGTGCTGGAGCAACAGTGCTGATTATGTCAGAATTTTTAAGATGCAAAGTGAATATAAGGTCCATCCATGTATGGATGATCGATAACTACATCCTGCAGATCATATTTTAAGGATTCCTTTGTAACGTTGGATTCACTGTACATGTTGGCCTGATGTGTGTGCAGTAAGAATAAAGATATTCAATAAGCTGCCTAATGATATTATATTTGTTCGTTTGTTTATTTATTTGTCTTTGAAAATATAACATTTTGTAGACACGTCAGTCATTACAAACACAAGCAAAACACAAACATGAAGATAAAATTACAAAATACAAAAAACATTAAAGATCAAATTTTATCCATAAAAACCTTCAAGAGTGTATAGACAGGTTTCTGTGAGCAAAGTTTTACAATATTTCTGGAATGACTTTTCATCTAGTGCTCTCACTTATGGAGGTAATGAGTTGAATAGCCTTATGTATATAGCAGTTGTCTTCTTCAATTTTAATTTAGGTATAACTATTGAATCTCTATTCCTAGTAGTGTAATTGTGAATGTGTGACATTTTATTAAACTTATTTTTTTCCTCTTGATAAACAGTAAATTTGCATAAGCTATCAGAGAAAACAATGTCATTATTTTAAGTTCTCTGAAAATAGGAGTACAGTGATCTATAAAGTCAGCATCCACTATACATCTCACTGCAGATTTTTGCAAAAACCCGCTGTAGGTGAATATGGGCTGCGCCTCCCAATGCCAAAACACCATATGACATTAGGGAATGGAAAAGTGCGTAATAGATAGTTTGTCCTGCTTTTGGTCCACCCATATATGCAACTTTGCGAACTGCATAAACTGATTTTGCAAGACGTTGCACAGGGATTCCAAGCGAGGACGCCGTGTCAAGCCAGAATCAATGTCAATTCCAAGGAACCTAACTGTATCCACAGATGATGGTCTATGGCATATGTCAATACTTTGGTCTTTTATACTTTCAGAAGAAGTTCGTTTTCATTGAACCAACCCTGGCCGTCCTCATTATTTTGTCATAGTCGATCTAGAAGTCTTCCCTCTGTGATACCATATAAGTGAAGGTCGTGTCGTCTGCGTATATAATTGTTGAGAGATCTGAAGTTGTCATGCTCTCTACAAGATCATTCATAAATAGTAAAAAGATAAGAGGCCCCTAGATCGATTCCTGTGGTACACCTCTCGTTATAGTCATCTCTTTATTAACTCTGTATTGGTAAAGTACTACCTGCGTTCTGCCACTTAGGTAGGATGAAATCAGTTTTTTTGCAGTTCCTCTTATTTCGGGATTGTAGAGTTAATTGAGTGATTTTTCATGGGACATGCAGCCAAAGGCCTTAGTGGAGTCGGTAAACAAACTGAAGCACAGATCCCCCTCTTCAAAAGATTGATATACGTTAGAATTTAGTGTCATGATGGCATCAACAATGTCTATTCTTTCTAAAGCCATGTTGATGAGAGAAAAGTAAGTTACGTTTCTCAACGAAGGTGTATAACTGTCTATTCATTACCTTTTCAATTACCTTTGAAAATAGTGGTGAGATTGATATTTGCCTGTAGTTGTTTGTATTATCTTCATTGCTATTTTTGAGAATTGGGTTCACTTTGGATCTCTTTAACATTATTGGAAAAACGTCTTCCGCAATACACAAGTTGACAACATGACAGAGTCGTTCAGCCACAAATGGCCTGCACTTCCCCAGCAAACCAAGTGTTCATGCCAAATATGTCATCCGATTTGGAATTTTTCAAACTACATAATTGCCTCTATATCAGCTGAAGTAACTGGATGAAAAAACAGTGAATTCTGGACTGAAACCTGTTTTGTAGGCCCACAGGTTTCATTTGGGTTTGTCACCTGAATATTTTCAACTAAATTATTGACGTTCTCAGTAAAAAATTTATAAAATGTGTCTATATTTATATCATTATAAAATGAGTCTATATTTATATCATGATCTTTCTTCTCTACTCTGTCTCGTCCAGTTTCTGAATTTATCATCTGCCGAATCGTCTTGCTTCTGTTTTCAGAATGTTGTATTTTGTTATTAAAATGATCCTTTCTTGCTTTAATAAGTCTTAGTTGGTATATTTTTTGTGAGTTTTTATATGCTGACCTGTTGGCGTCTGTTAGATACCTTTTAGGGAGAGAGTGCATAGTCATTACCCCCTCTTTCAAAGATTTAATTTCATGAGTTATCCAATCATTTTTGTCTTCCCTGTTTTCTTATGTGTTTTCATTGGAAAAACCTCCTCAAAGTAATAAACGAAAGTTTTGAAGAAATTGTTGTAAGACATCTTAGCAACATGCTCCATATACACACTCAGACAATTTTCCTCCCTCAAAAGTGTACGAAAAGTTTCTAGGTTAGTGGGATTGTAATTCCTGAACTTTTTTATTTGTTGTACAGCGTCATACTTTGTCTTGAAGTACAGTACTTGAGCATCGTGGTCCGAGCTGACTGTATTCAGAATATTCGCATACTCGTATTTATCATTGAAAAATATATTGTCGATACAACTTTGACTATTTCCTCGTCATCTGGTTGGCGCATTTATTGTGCGAATAAAATAATAAGATATTGTCAGTTGAAAAGTCAATGCTAAAATCCCCTGCTACGGCAATTCTATCACTGGGATGAAACTCGTGGCACCACTCTAAACTCATGATAATTATTTCAAGGAATTCTTTAAATGCAACTCCTCGTTTTGATCTATACATAATGATTACTATTATTATTTATTATCGTGGACTTATGCACTATCTCAGCTAGTAGCTGGATATAATTTACCTTTCCCAGATTTAGCAATCAAAGGGAATAGGCTCGATTACAATATACTTGACATAAATTTCCTAACTATCCTACATGTATTAAGAATTACAGCTTTTGCATTTCTATATAGGTATTCTTATGCAATTCTAATTTCTTAAGGCTATCATGCAAAGTTTTGGGTATTAAACCAGTCGAGGATACGATGACAGGAACGATATCTATTTTGTCGAGGTGCCACATCTGCTTGATCTCAATAGCAAGGTCTGTGTATTTGGACTTTTCTCCTGGAACTTATTTAGCACGTTGTTATTATTTGGTATGGCGACATCCACCAGCATTGCTGTCTTGGCTCTCTTATCATACACCACTATGTCCGGCCTATTATTCGTCACCATTCTGTCAGTGATAATAGGCCTATCGTAGTATAATCTGATAGAGTCATTTTCCAATACGGGCGCCGGTTGATACTTGTAATATGGCTGGAAGGTATTCAGAAGTCCGTACTTGTGTGCAAGTCTGATGGATAATGTTGCACACTTGATTATGCCTGTGAAGATGGTCCGTATTGGCAAGTTGTTCGCAGCCGGACGTAATATGCTGTATAGTCTCCGATCTTATATGGCATTTTCTGTACTTATCTGTTTGTAATGTTCCGTCTTTAATAATAAATTTTTTGTAGTTGTTTGTAGCTATCACTTGGTCTTGAATGGCCATAAGGAATCCTTCTGTTTCCGCGATTAATTCTCCTTTCATCAACCATTTGTTGGGGGCTTCTTTGTCGATGTGTAGTTGATTAATCTCATGGTGATGTCGTCCATGCAATTCCTTTCTTGACCATTGCTCTTGTTTTTCAGTGTCTGATAGGAACGTTGGACTCAGCAGGTCGTCTCTGGTAGCAAGATTTAAAGGTGTATATCCCTTATCAGCCAACGATACCACTCTATGTAAGTCAGAAGTGAGAGCTTTGGCAGAGAAAAATTCTCTGAGATTTTTTATCTGTTCGGTGTGTAAATTGACAATATCTATTAATCCGCGTCCTCCTTCTTTCCGCTTCAAAGTTGTTCGTATTACAGACGATTTTGGATGATGATTGTTGTACTTTGTCAGCAACGTTTGGGTCTGCTTTTGAATATCATCCAGCTTTTGAATATCATCCATCTGATTATTCCCAATGAGTAAAGCAACACTGGAATGGCGTAGGCGTTAATTGCCTTGACTATATTCCCCAAGTTCAACATTGATTTCAATACAGGTTTTAGAGGCTGACTGTATTCTGAACGAATCTTCTCCTTTGATTGTTTTTGGTCTAGCAATCTGGCTTGTTGGTATCCTAGATATTTGTATGTTTCACCATCCCTCATGCACTGTATAATATCACCGTTTGGAAGTTGTGTTTCACCATCTATGACTTTCCGTTTCTGAATGTTCAGGGTCTTACATTTTTCAATCCCGAATTTCATATGAACATCTGCCGAGAACTTACTGACAGTTTTCAGCAGATCATCCAATTGCTTCTTGTTCGAAGCATATAATTTAATGTCATCCATATACAGCAGGTGGGAGATTGTATGATAGTTCCTATCTGTTTCTTCCTAAATCCGTATCCTGTTCTATTGAGCATTGAGAACAATGGGTTCATAGCTAAACAGAACCATAGTGGACTAAAAGAGAGTATTATTATTATTATTATTAAGTTTCATAAAGAGTTGAGATTTTGAAATCTATGAACTCAAATAGTACACTAAATATTCAGTGACAAAAATAAAAGTGAAATGACAAAATGAGAATCAATACTTAAAGATAACTAAAAACGAAAAGCTAAAGAAAATAATCTGAAATAATTATTGGCCGATTTGAAATAAACCAAGCAACTCTATTATTAATGAACCAATTGTCCAAAGAATTCTTAAAGGCATTCCCTGATGCAGAACTAACTACACTATTCGTTAAACGGTTCCAAACACTGAAGGTCCTATTCGAAATGAAGTGCTCGCGAGCTGGCGTACGGAACCGTTCACGTACCAACTTAAACTGATGTCCACGTAAGTTATTCATATTAAGTTCCAAAAGGTCACTTAAGTCACTGTTGAATAGGACATGCATAATTTTGTAGACGACTATCAGATCTTCTCTTAGTCGCCTATGAACGAAAGTGGGAATCTTCATAATCGACAAGCGCTCCTCATAGCTTGGGCGTACGACACCATACGACATCCTAGTAGCCCTTCTCTGAATGGATTCTAAAAGCTTCACGTCTTTAGTTAGCCAAGGATGCCATACGGAACCACAGAACTCCAAAATTGGGCGGACGTAGGTCTTGTATGGTTCTGCAGCAGTAGAGGGATCACATCCATGAAAAGATCTTTGAAGTAAATAAAGTGTACTTTTGGCCTTATTAGAACAGTGCATAACATGATTGTTCCAGGATAAATCTGCTGATACAATTACTCCAAGATCGTTGTGCATTTCCACACTTTCTATTTGGTGACCATTAACAAAATACACCAAATGAGGATTATTTTTCCCCAAGTGGAGAACCTTACACTTTTCGGTATTTAGTTGCAGGAGCCAGTCTTCGCACCAACGGATAAAAATGTTCAAGTCATTCTGTAGGGTGATGTGATGCAAGATGGGACAATTAAAAAGTTTTGTATCATCAGCATATGAGAAGCAGGCAGATTTCAAAGGAGAAGGCAAATCAGAAATGTAGACCAGAAATAGTAGGGGGCCCAGCACTGAGACTTGGGGGACTCCACATTCTACAGAAGTGAAAACAGATCTTTCATTACCAACCTTAACTGAAAACTCTCTTCCTGAAAGAAATCTTTTGATCCACAGTAGCAAATCTCCTCGAATACCAACATGCTGAAATTCGTGGAGAAGTCTTCCTAAAGGAACACGATCAAAGGCTCTAGAGAAGTCCAAGTAGACTATGTCCACTGGATCACCTCTATCCAGAGACCTCTTCCACTGGTCAATACACTGAAGCAGACACGTCATGACGAACCTTCCTGGAATGAAGCCATGCTGCTCCGTGGGGATGATTATTACTTACTATTAGGTTGAGCTTTTTGATATGCACCTGCACCATTTATTTCACAGATCTTCTCAGTACTATGGTCTGTGAAAGTGTAAAACTATTCAAACCTAAAGCAAAGTAATTTCCTCTAAATGGTGCGTTTTATAGTATCGGAAGATTTTTTTGTTTCGAAAGCGGTGTTCTTGAATTGAATTATCCGAATTAATTATTGTGTATCGGTTTGTATATCTGACATTTTCTTATACCTTGTTGGTCAAAGGAAATGAACGATATTATAAATATTTGACGTACTAAAAAATTAATTGATATATTCAGTCTAGAGATTATTAAAAGGCAAAAATAATCCAGCGAAATCTCGCATCCAACTCAGTATGTAGAGTATAATCGATTTCGCAATCGAGGTCTAGAAAACAGGTAGGTACAAAAAGTTGATAGAATCCGACAACCTAATTTTGTTCTATTAAATGAGAATCAGAGAGGCATACCCATTTCAGTTGTCTTCAGAAAGACAGTTGAAGAATTATAAGATTAGGTATCGTTGGTAATAACTTGATGAGGGCAATCTGAACACTTGTGATTATCTCAATCATTCGAAACACATGAAATCACGAGGGAACAGCGTAGCATTATTTTCACATTTGCTCTTACCTCTGAAATTCATTTTATATCATAAAATCATAAATATATTTCCATCTTGCTTTGTACTTAATACGTTGATATGAGTGTGTTCTGAATACGTATAATAATAATTGTACCTTTCTACATGGTTTGCTTCGGTATAAATCCGAAGAAAGCGTTACATTTAACAACGGTCGAGACACTTACGACTGGGGGAATGAGGAAAAAATATCTTTTCCGAGTAATCAGCTATACTTATACGAAGGTGTTCGGAGAGTTTCCTGACTGTTCTATTTTTTACACAATCTTCTCGAATTTAATGCGATCAGCTCACGCATTCAGGTGAACTTATGGTAAAAGAGATAATGTTTGATTGCAAAATCATCATCCTTGTTATTTTTAACTTTTCTTTTTCTTCTCCTTCCTATTCAGTTTGAGTGTTTTTTCGTCTCTTCTAACCACTGTAAAGTCTGGGTATATCTCCATCATTCGCTAGAGTGCATTATGATTTCAAGATCAGATGACGATCTATCCGCGTCACTTTAACCTCTCTTGTATGATCTAAACACCTCAAAAAAGTCTAGGGAACACTTACCAATATCTTTAAAATATGAATTTGATGATTCGAATTTATAGAAATCTTTCGGTTTTTGTTAGGGTATATTGTATATAATGTATTCTCAAGAGAACAAAGTGATATTTGACTTCTCCAAAGCACCTATTATAAAAAAATTTGAAATTTGAAATTGACGAAATTTGGTAAAACACAAAAAAAAATCCTGAACTAATATTTTCGAAACGATATGGAAGCACTTATATTTTTCAGTACCCAGAAAGTCCACCTCTGTTATTAATGACACTTTGGTATCGTCGCGGCATGCTCAGTATTAAATTGTCTATTACATTTTGGCCTAAGTCATTCCAAGCCCCCTGAATTTCTAATCGAAGCTCCTATTCATGATGGAAGACGTTTTGACGCAGGAGATTTCTTTTTACGGTGTCCCGCACATGCTCGATGGGATTCAGATCTGGGGAGAAGGATGGCCACGGTAGAAGATCGATATCATTCTTTTCAAGAACGTTCAAGACAACTCTTGCACGATGAGGAGGGGCATTATCTTGTTGGAAGAGTGGATTTTGACCCATTGTTTGGAGATACGGTACCACTACAGGTAAAACTATCTCATTTGCGTAAGAATTTCTCGTGAGGTTGTTCTGTATGAAAACGAGGTCAGTTCTTGCACCAAGGCGTAAACCTCCCCAAAACATCACAGATCCGCCTCCTTGTCTAACAACTTCTCGAGCATGCTGGAGACGGTTTTGCTTTCCAGGTTCCCTCCATATTCGAATTCTTCCCAAATAGGGATAATAACTAAATCTAGATTCATCACTGAAGAGAACTGTGGCCCACCTTTCTTGATCCCAGTTTACGTGTTCTTGGCACCAAGCTAAACGAGCAGCGCGATTTCCATGGGGCAGTTGTGGAACTCTTAAAGGACGTCTGCAGTGGAGTTGACCTTCGTGCAGTCGATTTCTCATAGTTTGGTCGAAAATTTGTACATTATGAACTCGTGGTAGCTCTTGAGCTACTGGAGATGCTGTGGTAGTACGATCTCTTCTGGCTTGTAAAATCAAAAATCGGTCTTGGGCGACTGTAGTAATCCTGAAACGACCTGTATGGCGTTCTTCTACGATACCTGTTTCATTGAAACGCGACCAGAACCCTGGATACTTCCCGTTGTAAGCTCTCAGCTTGGAGCATGCCAACGGCTCGTAACATCTCTTCTCTAGTCAAATGTCATATTTCCATGGTCGAATCACAAAACTTGAATCTTTTATTTGTGCTTACAACAGAAACAAAGTGCCAACTAACTGATTTCAAACACTGAATACATGAAATGATTATAAAACAGCGCCGCATCTGCTGCATTTTTAGTTTTTTATAAAAAAAACTGAAATCTGTTGCGGCACTCTACATAATTTGGTGAGAAATTGATGCAGGTGTTCATTTCTTAGAAAAAATCATCCATATTGATCGTTCTGGATACCATATATCGATATTCAGAAGTGTTCCCTAGACTTTTTGAGGTGTTTATTTATGAAATGTATTGTTATGAGGAAACACAATTTCTACCATTGCTAGATGAGGCAGTTTTGACTTCACTTCGTCATTCGAGTACTATAATAAATCTTATTTAATCAAATATTTGTTCGTTATAATGGAACACCATATTTAATTAGGAAACATTCACACTGTGGAGTGCTACTTGAGAACTTAAGTTTGAGAGGTTGAGACTTTGCAAATTTCACGGCACCCAAAGGCATAGATTTCTTCGTATCAGATCAAGTCCTCTGCTACCATATGTGTTCCCATAAGTCTGACTGTTCCCTTGTGTCTGACTGTTCCCATAAGTCTGACTGTTCCCATAAGTTTGACTGTTTCCATAAGTATGATACATACAGAACTGCTCAGAAGTTACCTTGTAAATCTCAGCAGGTGCACCTTCATTTGTTCACCATGCTATGTTTCCAGGTTTAATCAGCAAGGTTTTTTTAGTCCATCCTTTCCTGGAAAATATCAATGTCTGGAAAAGATGTTTGAAGTCATAAGCTACAATCTTTTACTATAACAGAGCTAGAGTGATCGGTAGGATGGAGATGGCCTCTGTAATACACAGGCACGCCAGTCTTTGCGCACTATCCATCTGGGTTAGGGTTTAAATTGAGAAACTATATCATGACAATAATTCAATATTTCAAACAGTAAAAGGGTATAGCATTATTTCAAACGGAAAAGAAAAGATTTATTAATTTGATTCCATATGCCTTCAAGTTATCATCACAATATATCCATTTTTTCAAGAGACGATAAAAAAATTTCTAATATTCATTCATAAAATAAAATGATAATTATCCGTACAAAGTTGCCACAAAACAAATTGTTGTAAATATGTTTGTACAATCGTCATGGTGTAATTCGAATTAACGTGAATGAATGAATGAAAGCGATAACAATGTTGTTTTTATGTATTAACACTGATGGTGTTAATAGGTCATCATTCTTGGGAGAATGTAATTGCAAAACAAAGGAAAAATGTTCTACGTTCGTTTTTATTTCTTGATAACAACTTCCTTTCCAGAATCAATCAAGTGATAATTTATTCCTGTTTATCAATTGGCCTAAAAGTGCGTGGTTGACTTCTTAGAAATTCATCCAGAGGGTAGAGGTCACTGCAACTCGAGACTTGTGAAATCTACTACAATTACAACCGAAATGTAGCCATACTCGAAAAATAGAACATTTTCATTTTGTAGTATTGTATCTTGCTGAAATGATAACTCAAAATCAATGTTTTTATCAAGCTGTATTAAACTTAAGAAAAACTTTTATATATACCAGAATCCTTTTTTCAACTCGAATAACCTCCATTGAAAAAAACAATAGATTTGTACAATATTAAGATTAGATTTAGGATACATTGAAATGAATTATTACAAACGTAACACAGGAGTAAGGCTAACCCGTCGCTATTGTGAAAATATAGACTCTATGAATGTGAAATTCTTCCGAATATACGAGGGACGCTCAGTTCAAGGTTTAGGATATATGGAAGATTTATGAAATAACTTTTTAGGTAGTTCACGGCAAGATTAAATGTGGGGTTCAATGGGGTAGTAAAGCGCAATTTACGACTCATCCTTTAGATCGCGTCGCTTAGCCTCTCCTACTCAATTCCGACTCTCATCTTCTAGCGATGAACCCTGGAAACCTGAGTAACCCTATCGAGGAAGTTTGGGTATCCAACACCAGAGGGAGGTAAGGTCAGGGCTAACGAGAGCGGTAGAAATGGTCTTCCGAAAAGGGGGTTGGGCGGAAGGCTAACAACCTACTCCCGTAAAAGACCAGATTGTTATGAAAACTACACGTACGCCTCTGAAAGAAACTGATCTTAAAGGAAACGACGAAAGCTATGCAATGGAAAAACGAATATTGGAAGTCCTGAGCTGGTATAGACCTGGAGCCACAAAATACGCGATAGAACAATTGGAGAAAGTGGAAATGGACGTGACGGCGGTACAAGAAATAAAATGTCCGGATAGTGGAAATATTAGAATCAACAAATCAGTTGTCTTCTATAGCGGAAGCAAAGACGGAAAAAAAAAATTTGGAATTGGCTTTGTAGTACGGAAAGATTTAATAACAAACGTGCTACAGTTTGAACCTATTAACGAGAGGATGTGCTACCTGAGGCTTAAAACAAAATAGTACAACATATCCATCATCTCCGCACATCCGCCAACAGAAGTAAACGAAGAGGAAGTCAAAGACGAATTCTATGCTCGACTAGACCGACTAATAGAGAGCATGCCGAAACATGATATGAATCTGATCTGTGGGGATTTAAACGCTCAAATAGGCAGAGAACCGAATTTGAGGCCAACAATTGGAAGGTATAGCCTACTACCGTTTGGAACGATAGCGGATAAAGACTGGTAGAGCTGTCGGTTGCCAAAAATATGTTCATAAAATCCACCATGTTTAAACATAAGAATATACACAAACAAACCTGCGCCTCAAATGACAACGTTACACGAAATCAAATTGACAATATCATTGTAGACGCCAGAAGAGGAAGCAGTGTAATGGACGTGAGAAGTATTGGAGGTGTGGACGGGGACACAGACCACTGGTGAGAGCAAAGATACGAGCACGAATAACAACACAGAAACCATCGAAGAACAAGGTGGATCGGTGGAACCTAGAAAAACTAAGACGAAGGAGAAGAATACAAGAAACACGTTGCGCAATGAGACAAAAAAAGGAGGGAGAGACCGTGGAAGATCTGTGGAATGAGATTGAAGAAGTAATTAATGAGGCGGAGAAAAATCACATTGGAACACAAAATGGGAAAAGATCGAAGGATTGGTTCCATGCAGAGTGTAGAGATCAAGTAACCAAAAGGAAACAGAGCAGAATATCATTAATACAAAATAATACTCTAGCAAATCTGGAACAATACAAGAATGTACGATCGAAGACAATGACTCTTATGAGGATAAAGAAAAGAGAACATGAGAAAGCAGGATTTGAACAAATCGAGGCGGAAAGACTTATGGTAAACTCCAGAAACTTTTACAGCGGAGTATCGAAAGTGAAAAGGGGTTTCAGACCCAACTCGGTCATGTCGCTCAAGGAGTAAAACGGGGATCTGATTCTCGATGACGACGAGGTGATTGGGACTTGGAAAATGCACTTTCAGGAGCTCTTGAATGTGACACATGAAGAGGGATATAAAGAGAGCACATATCTTACTTCAGACCTACCAGTAGAAGAACGTAGCATTGAATATGTAGTGGGGGCAATAAACAAGCTGAAGAACTGGAAATCTCCTGGCTCAGACATCCCAGCTGCATTCTTTGATTAAATGTATATGGGAGGAAGAAAGCATACCAACTAAGTGGCAAGAAAGCATTATCATCCCAATTCACAAGAAAGGAGCAAGAACCAAATGCACAAATTATAGAGGAATCTCATTGCTCAATTCAGCCTACAAAATTATGTCAAATATCCTACTGGATAGGCTGACCCCCTTTGTGGAAAACTCTATAGGTGATTATAAGGCAAATAATTGAAAAGGGGTGGGAATACAATCGCAACAGACAAAAACCTCTTCATGGATTTTCGGCAGGCCTACGACATCATAATAAGGGCACATGGAACGATGGAACGCAATATCGGAGCTCTTTATACCAGAAAAGCTCATTAATATGACAAAACTTTGTATGGACGGAACCAAAGCAAAAGTTAGACTGGAAAGTAGGACCTCTGAAGATTTCAGAATCAAAAATGGTCTCAAACAAGGCGATGCACTGTCCCCTTTACTATTCAATATAGTCCTGGAAAAGCCGTACGAGTAGCACAAATATAAGCAAAGTTTCTCACAGCTACGGGTCCCAAAATATTGCTTATGTATGCAGATGATATAAATCTAGTTGGAAATACATCAAAGGCATCTTCAATAGACTAGAACCAGAAACAAGAAAGGTGAGCTTGAGAATCAACGAGAAGAAAACATAGTACATGTGCCTTAACAGACCGGGACGTAGAGATAGGCTAGGACAAAATATAACGATCGAACCTTATAATTTCGAAAGAGTAGAGTAATTAAAATACCTTGGAGCTACAATAACAGCAGATAACGCCATGATAGAAGAGATAAAAAGTAGAATCCAAGCGGCCAACCGATGCATGTATGCTCTGGAGAAGCTTCTGAGATCCAAAGATTTATCTAGAATGTCGAAGCTAAAAATTTATAAATCGATAATAAGACCTATTGTCACCTACGGTTGTGATACCTGGACACTAACCAAAGACAATTAGGAAAAGCTTAGACGGTTCGAGCGTAAGATCCTACGGAAAATCCACGGCCCCCACCACGATCCCACTACAGATCAATACCGTACAAGAACTGATGCGGAACTAAAAGAGGTATACAGAGACAGTACCATCATCCAGGAAATCAAGGCGCTGTGGTTGAGGTGGGCAAGTCATGTCCAGAGGATGGTGAACGAAAGGCTTGTGAAGCTGATTTGGGAGGAAATACCACACGGAAGGAGACCACCAGGACGTCCACGGTTGCGTTGGCGGGTTAATGTAAAAGCAGATCTATCTAAATTAAATATCCGCTTGATCCAAGCCTAATGGAAGATCGCAATATGTGGAGGGGTATTGTGAAATTAGCCAAGACCTACCCAGGGTTGAATCGCTTTTTGATGATGAAGATTGAATGTAAAAGGGCACAAGACTCTTCTAAGTGGCCACTTCAACTGTTTAATGTTCATGTAATAATTGATACATACAATGGTTTTACGATTAAGTAGATAGAAAGATCATTTAATGCACTCAAAGCAACGTTCTGCATCTATCTAAGATAATATTTCTTCTTTCCTTCAAAATACGCATTCGTTTCAGCATTAACTCTGGTGTCATTGGTATTGCTTTTCTTTCTATAGAAATGACATAATAACCTAATCTGTAGTTTGATATAAAATTAATAATTTTTCTCATTTCTGGCAATTATTCTTCAATGTATTGATAAAAAAGGGACCAAAAAGTACAAAAAAAAGTTCTGAATCTGAAGAAATTATACATTCACATTTCGGGGTCAAATTGATCGCCTAGGTAAGAGTTACCAAGTCAGAAAATGAGTTTTTCTGGAAAAATCCTCAACATTGAACAAATTTTTTCAACATTGTGTCAGTGTTACATTTAAGATACCTAAAATATGTAATTTTAAATATTTCGGGATAAACTGATATATGGTCTAACCCATATCGCGCATGCGTATTTCGACTCCACCCGCAAGTTGTATTTAAGAGCTGATGTACACACAACCAATTTTATATGGAATCACCCAATATTTTGAATATTACCTCAAGGATTTTGGAAATTTCGAAGGATTGTTTGAATTGCTTCTTTTTGAGATATTTCAATTGAAAAAAGAAATAAATTAAGGTTTATTTCAAGGAAGAAACAAATAAAAGAAAATAAGAGACTCTTTCCGTATGTAGTAAAAAAATTGAAAATTTTTTTCTCACAGAGTGGCCATTTTTTTCTCAACCTCAGTAGCTTGTATTACCTCCTCTTGCCTTGATACAAGCCTGAATCCGTCCAGGCATGCTTTAGATTAGGTTTTCGACCTTCTCTGGGGTGATATTCTGCTACGCTTTTGTGGCGGCTTGGATGAGCCGTTGTGGGGTTCTTGGATTATCCTGGCCCGATCTAATTCTCTTTTTGAGATTATCCCATAAATGTTCAATAGGATTTAGGTCTGGAGAGCAAGCTGGCTAGTCTAAAATAGTGATTCCCTCTGTATCAAGATAATGTCGCGCGAGGTTGCTGGTATGCGTAGTAGTATTATCTAGCATAAAAGTGAAATTTTCACCGTGGGCACCTCGCCAGAGTCTCACTATGTGCTCCAGGACTAGGTCCACGTAATTTCTAGCCGTTATACTCGCAGGAAACGAGATCAAATCTGTTTTGCTTCTCAGCATAATGCCATCCCAAAACATCACACTGCTCGCTCGGAGTCTAGCTTGTCTTTCACGACCCTTTAAATCCCGAATCCGGCGGTCATCTGCTCGAACACCAATTCTGCTCTCATCCGAAAAAAGAACATTTCGCCAATTCTCAATATTCCAATTTTGGTGCTCGATACACCAGTTAAGTCTGTTAATTTTTTGTTTTCTGGTTAGCTCTAGAACTCTTAAGGGCCTTCTGCTGTATAAACCCCCTGAAAGTCTTTGACGTATCGTTTCGACTGATACATTGATGCCTGTTGCTTCCAGAAATTGCCTTTGGAGTATGGGATGCGACGCATTCGGGTCTCTTCTTGCAATTTGGCACAAAAAGCGGATTTGTTCTTCAGAAGTGATCTTCCTACGACTTCTTCTAGGCCTATTTTGCAGAGATTTTAGCTCCACGTATCGGGGTGTAGGTCTTTGAAATCACCCCCTGTGATATCCCCATTGTGGCCACTATATCCCTCTGTGTCACTCCTTCTTCAACGAGAGCGATTATTCGACCCCTCTGCGCATCGGACAATCCAATGTAAGGCATTTTCAATTATGATTATAGACTTTTTTAAATTTCGAGAATCACAGTTTCAAATCTCCGTGACGACTGATCACAATACAATATCATACTATCCAGTTCTTTTACAACAAAAAACTTCATTCCTCACAAGTAGATCCATGGTTAGAAACAATCAATAATGTGAACTACCAAGTGATTCCATATAAATTTAGTTGTATGTATATAATATACACACAAACAAATTCATATGGAATCTCTCGGTATTCACATTATTGATTGTTTTATTTTTATTTGTTTCTTTCTTAAAATAAACCTTAATTTTCAAACGAAATATGTCAAAAGGATCAATTCTAACAATCCTACGAAATTTCCAAAATTCCTGAGGTAATATTCAAAATATCGGGTAATTCTATATAAATGTGGTTGTGTGTATAATAATAATACTAACCTAACAGAAAATGCTAACGAATATTTTGGAGGGTCAACAGACAAGCAGGTAAGAATGTGCCGACAAATCTTAAGATTAACCTTAATGAAGAAATAGGCTGCCCGGGGCATATTTTCCATAGTTGCATTCAACATGAAACAGATACACTTGAAAACGCTGGTGATGAAGGTTGTCTGATTGTTTTTCAGTAAATGCCATACGCACAAAAATCTGAAAATCCGTTCGTGCACATATTGATTTAAATCATCAGAAGTTGTTTTATCACAAGGCGGCTCAACCTTCAGTCATAGTTAAATGAACTTTGAGAATATATCTGCCCCTAGAAGAAAGCTTTCTATAAGCTCCGCAAGTGGTGACATGAGTAAAATCTTTTTTCGAAAAAAACTGTCAGAAAGTTTTTTAGTTTTTGTGCATTCTGTGTTTTCCAGGCACAAATCGTGAAAATGAGCGAGAAAATAACTTTGTCATAGAAAACCAATAAACCTGTGAAACAAGAGCAGGGTTCACATTATTTTTGTTCTCTTAGAAGGGCAAAAATTACTGAGGCAAGAAACCTTAAAGAAAGACGTGAAAATTTTTGTTGAAATTACGGCACTGAATTCTTCTGCAATGACTTTTTTGAACAGTGTCCGTTGAAAAAACAATAATTTCAAAATCCATAAGTTGTGAGAGATTCACAGAGCTGAACAAATTTGCTGTTTTGTGCTTACAATTTAAGCACAAAATGCTCATGGAGTGCTCTCATTAATGCGTCCGCAGTGAAGGAATAAGATAAATAGAATCTACATTGCTTCTGTTAAGGCTCTAAAGTTGACATAGTTGAATGTTATGAAAGACCAGCAGTTACTGAAAGCAAGATCCAGCAATGAATATGAGCTAGATCAGATCAATGAAACAATTTGAAAGTTAATGTTTGATCTTCATTACAAATTTTGTGATTGAACTGGTTATTAAATGTCTGAATTTTTATATTTTCCTCTTTCAATTAGATTTCCGGACATGTTCGTCGTATTTTCAAGGAGTCTTAATGGTCAACTTCTTTCCTCCAACTTTATTCATGGGCATATATTACCGGTGACCAATGGTAACGGAATCGTTCTGACCATTATTCGGTAAAATCTGGGTATGCTTCTTACTTACGAAACCACATTGCTATGATATACTATAACATTTTCTGTCGGTTTTCTCTGGTGGCTAATCAGAAGTCGATATTCTTTTAGCTCAGATTGTGAGCAGATCATGAGATGTAGCAGACTATGAGATGAAGATTCAAAGAAACTCAGAAATATTTAGAAAAATTCTGTATAATGAATTGTTAATTTTTTTCAAGTGAAAGAAAATATAGAATCTACGAATATTAGTTTCATTTGAAATTTGAGTGCCAGAAGGGAAAAAACTGTTGAAACTATTTGAACTTCAGTTTATTAACAACGGGACATTGAATGCTCGATCATGAAGGGGTCAGAAAAAATTACGTTATACAGGTGATGAAAGGGTAACATCTTAGATTTTCATATACTTTTCGTACAGGATGTCATAATGCATTGCGTAAGTTGCGTAGCTTAGGTTCAGTTTGCCTCCACCTTTAAGACGTCAAGAAACATGCCAATTACATCGTAACATCGTAAATTATCTTTTGTAGTTGAACACGTGTGTATCATTTTCAGCATCAATCTTCAATAATCTTTTTATATTTGAATGAGTTGTTATAATATTCTCTATGTATTCAGTTCATATGGGCACAGTATCAGTAAAGTCGTACAGTTTGACCATGTTTGAGTCTCGAATTTGTCAAAAAACGAAAAACGAACGGAAAAAGTATGATATTTTGAAGTGAATCGGTCACTTTGTGGAAATCAGGGCAATTTTGAGGAAACGTTACAAGCAAAAGGTTTTTCTAACTCAAGATATTTATCGACCAACGCTGCTGTCTGCTATGGTGCATTAAAGAAAAGCGAAATCTATGTGACATTTGATATATTCTGATTGCTTATAATAAAACATCTTTCAAATAGACCATCTATTATTTGAAGGGTTTAGAGCTTCACCTGGTTTCAACAACTCATAATGAACCTGTGTCTATGATGATCGAGGTCTTCAGAAACTAAGGCAAGAACGAACAAATGATAGGCGAAGCTATCATTATAGCTAGTCTATAGTAGGTATAATAGTCCGGTCAATTAAGACATTTACCACTGCATAACTTTCCAATACGCTGAGAAATTGCATGGACATAAGGGACACGATTTGAATGGAATTGTGAATGAGAACGGGTTTTCAATATCGCCAAGTCAGATTGATTTTGGCTTCTGCAGGCGAGTGGAGTGGACCACTACAAGCAGCAAAAGGAAAAATAGCACCGAGGAACATCGATAATACTACCTACGAATACAATTGTCTTTGTGCGAGTGGACTGGACCACTACGAACACTCCGAGTTATATTTCCAGAGACTGAATGAGTCATTGCTTCCACCAAGAGCGAGTGAGCTGGACAGTTCAAACCTTATAATTTTTTTTCTTGGCGCCATTTATCTTTCTCAATGATGAAAATATCAACTCTCATATAAAATCGTGAACTACCTTTTCAGTTACTGATGTAAGATGGATTAGAATTCAAACGAAACTACATAGCATAAAGAATTAAATTTTCCCTTGATATACAGGGTGCTCATTAATTTCCACCGCAGATGCCTCATCAAAAAACATGAAAAAAATGCTCATGAGTATATGTCCAAAGTCCTCCGTTCTCGGTATCCGTGCAGCCTTTTTTCATGTTTCTTTTGATAACTCTCGTGATTTTCAAGAGAGCTAGCTGCGATTTGCAGAAAAGAAATTTTTTCACTCATAAATTCATTAAATGAGTCCAGTAGTTGTGAAAGTATAGAGGGTGATTTTTTTCAGGGTCGTGCTACCTTTGACTTCATCAAAATCATAGTTTAGTGCGCCATGGGTCTTTTAATTTTGAATTTTTCTGTGTCTTGAAATGTGTTCGAAATCATGATCGTTTTCGGGTAGGAAAATCATTTACATGAGAAGGCACGCGTTTTTTTGAATCACCTGAAGTGAGGATCGATAAGCCTTAATTAACAGGTACTGTTTCCATAATTTTTCACAAACACTGAGAAAATAGCGTCTTGAAGTAGTTTCCACCTCATTTTCCGTTTGAATATACAGAGTGCTCTGAATGTGATACGCCAACCTATAGAAATAAGCTTCGAGTGCTGTCTTGACAAACCGGTCTGGTCCCGAATTTTCCTTGGATGGTGGAAACCGTCCGGTTTAACGTAACCAACGCTCGATGGAAACGACATATTTCTCTCAAAAAATAGTTCTGTTAGGAAAAGCTTCAAAATGGAGTTTTCGGGCTTTCGCTGCATTATTAACTGATCGGTCATAGAATAGATGAATATGTGCCAAATCTTGAAAGATATACACCATTCTATTCTAAATTTTCAAATACCAAAAACTATTGTATTATTGACAAAATAAACTTTAATTATGACAAGTCTACTGTATGTTACTGTGAATGCCAGCAAGATTAGGTTTTACCTAAAAGTACCTGTAATATGATGGCTCCGTGTGGGGTTGCTAATCCTCCATAGGGCGCCTCCCCAGGTGTCGGATAAGGGAACGACTCTCAGATATGAGAGGTACCGGTAAAATCAAATATCTGGGGCAGACCAAAATTAGCACTTGGTGAAGGGCTCTCTTTTGTCCTGGGGTTAAGAAATTGGCCCCGAAGGCAGAGGAACCAAACAGTCAATGGCATAAAGATGTGGAAAGCCACGGGATGACTACCACATTAAAGTTCCTCAGGATATCCCTAGTATAATCAACATGACAAGCACTTTTGTAACTCAAAAACTCACTGATCATGGACTTCGGAATCCTAGATCCGGCAGGGGAAGAGCAAGCACCGTAGACTGCAAGGCTTATCCGGTCGTTATCCAGAAAAATCCCTGCATATCCTCACGTAAGTTCATCAAAAAGATCGCCACCTGGAATGTACGCAGTATGTTCGAAGGAGGGAAAAGTCATAACTTAATAAGAGAAATGCAAAGACTAAAAATAGACATTCTCGGTATAAGCGAAATGCGATGGCCAGGTTCGGATAGATGTCAAATAAATGGATATCTCATCATCCGATATTGTTCTACTGATGGGCGACTTCAATGCCAAAGTGAGGAAAGGACGACGAGAAGATGTGGTCGGCGAGTACGGGTTAAGTGTTTCGAATGAGAGAGGAGATCGGTTGGTTCAGTTCTGTCTAGACGAAAATTTTGTTATATCTAACACTTTTTAAACTACATCCCAGACGTCGCTATACTTGGACCTCCATTGCAGATAAAAACGTGAAAAACCAAATGGATTATTTTCTTGTGAACAAAATATTCTGGAACACTATACAGAATGCTGAAACGTACCTTGGTGCCGACATATATATACTGACCACAACCTAGTAGCTGCGTTTGTAAACATTAGGCTGAAAAGAATTGTTGAAGGTCAGAAAACATACCAACTAGAAATACAAAAGTTAAAGGATCCAACACTAAAGTTATAGTCAAGAATGAACTCAGTAAACAATTACCAAGCATAAGAGGTGAAAGTGAACAACATATAGAACACACATGGTAACGATTTAAAACAGCTGTAAGGCAGGTTGGAGATAAACATCTAGCACAAAACACAACGAAAAAGAGGCAACCTTGGATGACCGATGACATACTGGAATTAATGGATTTCAGAAGAACTTTTAAAAGTAAGTGTTCACAAAATTATTCGAAAGTCCAGAAGTCAATTCGTTCCAAGATAAAAATAGCAAAAGAAAACTGGCTCTCTGAACGATGCGATGAAATTGATGCAAAACACAACACTTTCAATTTGCATAAAAAAGTAAAAGAAACGGCAGGTAACTATAAACACAAAGTAATTAACAAATGGATAAAAGCGACAATATTCTTACATCAACAGAAGATAAACTGAAAGAGTGAAGTCAGTATATTCAGAATCTTTTTAATGATGATAGAACTGCATCCCATTACATCAATTTAAACGATGGGATCGATATAACAAAAGCGGAAGTAGAATATGCTTTTGCAGTAGCAAAAAGCGGCAAGTCACCTGGACCTGATAGAATTTACGTAGATGTTCTAAAAGTAATTGATGAAGACAACTCCCTTTCCGTACTGGTGGATTTATTAAATAATATCTGCAGAACAAGAATAATAGCCAGAGATTGGTTAAAATCAACTTTTGTTACTCTACCCAAGAAATCCAGTGTAAAGTATTGCAAAGACTCCCGTACCATTAGCTTAATGAGTCACGTACTAAAAATATTCCTGAAGACCTTAGAATATATCGCAAATGTGAAGAAACCCTTAGCGATTCTCAGTTTGGGTTTCGGGGCGGCTTAGGAACAAGAGAAGCCCTTTTCAGTGTCCAAGTTCTGGTATAGCGTTGTCGTGATGTTAATGTCGATGTGAAAAGGCTTTCGACACCGTGAAACATAATAAGCTAGTTGACATACTAAAAGATCTGGGATTGGATGGGTGATATCCGCATTATAGCCAACCTGTATTGGAATCAAACGGCAGCCGTCAGAGTAGACAATAATATGTCAGAAGAAATAGAAATAAAGAGAGAGGTACGTCAGGGCTGCGTTCTTACGCCACTGCTTTTTTAACCTGTATGGAGAGAGAATATTTAGAGAAGCTCTGGATGATAAAGCTGTTGGAATAATCGTCGGCAGTGTCACGGTTAATAACTTGATGACACAGTTCTACTGGCTACTAACCTGAAAGATTTTCAAGAACTCGTAACATCTATGTCGGACCACATTAAATCAATGGGAATAAAACCGAATGCGAAAAAGACAAAATGGCTAGCAGTAAGTAAAAGACACATCGACTGCCAAGAGAAACTTTTAGTTGGGGACGAAGTTATAGAACGTGTTGCCTCTTACCTGGGATGCCATTTAAACAAGGATTGGGAGATGGCACATGAAATCAGGAGCCGCAACGAACAAGCTAGATGAGCATTCACAAACATGAAAAAAATTCTTACCAGTAGACAGCTGAAAGTTTACCTCAGGATCAGATTATTGCGATGATACGTATTCAGTATCCTCCTATACGGAGTCGAAGCGTGGACCCTTACAGAGGCCATGTGAAAGAGACTGGAAGCCTATCGAAGGATGTTAAAACTTTCATGGACCGACCGAATCACAAACATTGAATTCTTGCATCGACTGAATAAGGAAACAGAGTTTTAAATACAATCAAAAAGAAGAAATTGGAATATTTTGGTCATGTTATGCGTAACGACAAATACAATATGTTACAAATAATAATTCAGGGGAAAATCGAAGGTGCGGGCCAGGCCGTCATCGAACATCATGGCTTAAGAACCTTCGCCAGTGGTTTGACAAACGACATCTTTATTTAGAAAAGCTGCCGACAAAATGCTTTTCATCGCCAACGCTCTCGGTAGGCATGGCACGTAAAGAAGAATTTGAATTTTCACTAAATAGAATGAACATTCTGATATTCAAACTGAAAATGACGCTAAAACTATTTCAAAAAGGATATTCTCCTAGTTTTTGTGAAAATTATGAGGTTGCGAATTCGAAAAAATTTTGAGAGATAAATTTAAGTTTAAATTTTGGAAGATATTTTCAATAAATATTCTTGAAAAGACCAGTGGCGCACTACGCTATGATTTTGATGGGGTCAGAGGTAGCATGATCCTGAAAAAATATCACCTTGTATAGTTTCGCAACTACTAGACGCATCTAATGATCTGCTGCCAATTAGAGCTAGATTCCCTGAAAATTACAAGAGTTACCAACAGAAAAAAATCTGAACTTCAACACAATGTATTTCTAGAACGGGGGACTTTTGGACATATGTTCATGGGACTTTTTTCATGTTTTTTGATTAGAAATCTGCTGAAGAAATTAACGACTGTATACCTGAAATATCCTGTGTAATGAGTAGTAATAGTAATATTAAACGTATTTGACGTAACAGTATTGACTCATCACTCATCAAGAACGCCCTTCAAATTAATAAAGTCAATCCGATAATTCAATCAGAAATCTTACACCTTTTAGAAATTTGTTTAGAACAAAATTATTTTAACTTCAATGAAGTATTATATAATAGTAAAAAAGGGTTTAATCATGGGTAATCCTCTGAGCCCTCTGCTCGCTGAAATTTTCATGGATAATATTGAAAAAACTATCCAAGAACATCCGTTATTCAAACACTTCATTTATTGGTTTAGATATGTCGACGATATCATTTGTTTGTTTGTTTCGCTGGCACAAACAGACAATTAGTCATTCAAAACAAAAACATTCATTAACAAAATTCACGATTATATTAAATTCACGTTAGAGATAGAAACAGAAAACTCCATTAACTTTCTGGATTTAACTATTACCAAAATTAACGGCAAACATGATTTTTCTATTTTTCATAAGCCGTCGCATACAGATATTACTATTCATAGCTCATCTACACATCCTTATCCACATAAATTAGCAGCTTACAATAGTATGGTACATAGACTCATTAATATCCCAATGTCACAAAATAATTTCATAAAAGAGCTAAATATAATTAAACAAATAGCAGTCAATAACGGTTAGGTTAGGATAGTCTAATTATGATTGAGAACATGATTTTGCGCAAAAAATTTCAAAAAGCAATCCAGGAAGTAGTTCCAAGTATAAAAAGTTCTAACACAAAATACAACAGCTTAACTTATATTGGTAATCCTAGTCTAAAATTAAAATTATTCCTCTCGCATTATAATTTCAATATAGCATTCCGAACTGATAATTCTTTAGGCCGACATATCAAAAACTGCAAATCTAAAATTGATAAAAGTAATAAATCCGGTTATCCGAGCACAAACGTAGTTTTAATTATCATAAATCAGATTCCCATTATTCACTTACTCGAAGAAAACCATAACTTTAATGATAATTTCAAAATTTTACACAATGAAAATAACAGACAAAAACTCAATCTATTAGAAATTTTAGAGATCAACAAAGAAAAGAATTCAGGTAGGTTACTTAATAGTGAATTAGATCTAAATCCTTCTCTTTAAAATTGATAAAGGTAATAAATCCGGTGTTTATAAACTCAATCTTTTCAATTCATAAAGTAAGCAACTCAATCTATGATGGGGTTTCCAACATACCTCTAAAGTAAGTACCTATTGTAATATTAAGTAGGAAATAAGACAAATATATAAGGAATAACTCTGTTCATTAGTTTGTATCTATCTGATGAAGCCACAATGTGGTGAAACCGGTCATAGTTTTGTTAATATAGTGAAAATATAAATACTTTAGTTTCATTTCATTGAAAATATAACAGTATTGAACATAAAATAGAATTGTACGTGTTTGGGGACTGGTAGCCCAAATGAATCACAGGGATAATTAACTATTACGTCGTTAATGTTTCCAGGAAATTATATCGAGTATAAGACAAGGTTCAAATTTCAAACTCTCCCATCACTGGTATAGATATACTTTATTACACAAGATTCGATATGAAGAGGTCTAGAACGTGGGGAATCTCAGATAGTCGTTTGTCTGACTCAATCTCCAGGAATGTAAAACATATTAATTAATATCACTACTTTGTAATTGGAGAGTAGCGATTAGGTTCGGCAATTTTAGCTGCCAGATGTTCAGTCGTTCTTTCCCAGAAATTCTAATCGCCTGGAGTTGGCTGTCAATACATGTCATTAAACTATTAAATATAATTTTTCCGCTTATTATTCAACCGCAGAATAATATCACATGTCGTGGTCTGATGTTTCGTTCAATGAAATATTTCACCATTTTTTATTTTCGCTACTTATAGTACCAAGAATGCTCACCAAGTGGCTGTGATGTTATTTTCAAGTGCTAGCTTATAATAATTTTATTAACTACTTGGTAATCTTCATATTCAATTTCCAATGTTCGACAATATAAAATAAATAAATAAATAAATACAGGAGAACAGAATATTCTTCCTGCAGCCTCTCAATCATTTTCCTTGAGTTGATTCAGGTTTTATTAAAAATACATGCTTTTTAATAAATCTACATACATTATTAGAACTAGAAACTAGAAAAATACGGTGTCCAAGATTTTAACGAAAATAAATTAAACTTCGATCCTGATAGGTCATTACACTAAACTTTAGAGATAAAGTTTAAAGACCGATAAAAATACTTTGGGCACGAACTATACCCAACATTTTTTTTTGTAGTCATAAGAATTGAATCAAAACCAATATTTTGAAAGACTATTTTGATATGAGACTAGAAAAATTACCGTTATTAATAACATCAGTAATAAAAACGTTAAGTGGATATATAAATCAATTAATATCATTCTTTACCACACAGGGTGATTTTTTGAAAACTGTTCTCACAGGGATATCCACCGGGACAGTCCGTTTTTTTTGAGGCACATTTAAAAAAATTGTAGCTCGTAGATCTTTTGCATTACAGACACAATTTTTGCTTGGGTGGATAGAAGAAGGATCATTGAATTTTTTAAGCAGTCTACATATGTCAAATGTTTATTGCGTTGTTTTGTATGATTTTTTCAATTTGGCCTTTTCAAACAGCAATAACTCAATTTTTTCAAATGGCACGTGCCAATTTTTATATCGCCATCAGATGAAGCGTCAAATTTCAGATGGAATTGTATAAGCATGTACTATATCCATCTCTTATAGTTCCGAAATAATTTGGGAATATATTGAATTTTGATGATTTTGCAAGAACTAACAAAGAATGCTTTGAAATATTTGAATCAAGTAGCTGAAATGGCTACGCTCACCTGACAGGTGCCTAAAATTAATGTACTTGTCACTTCGTTCATTCGAATTTGATATTTCAACATTTTCAGATTGAAAATATCCAAAAAATACAACACATTTGTAATAAAACCACTAGTTATTCAAACGAAAATATATTTAATCTTTTTAAATTCATTTTAGAATGTCAAAAGTAGTGGGTAGAAATTGCAGGCAACTCAATAACCAATTTCCAAATTTACCGTCTATGAGTAAAATAAAATTTCGAAGCATTAGAAGCAATTTTCTACAATTCGGATGAATAGAAATTGTAGGAACTAAGCGAAAACCAATCATCGAAGATAATTACATTAATACGAATAAATGATAGCAAACATCATAGGATAAAACTAATTTACTACGATCTAAATAAATGTTCAATATGTGCCCCATTTTGCTCAATACACTTGACAGCTCGTATACGAACATGATGAGTTACCCTCCTAGTTTCCTCAGGATCAATATTACGAAAAGCATTATGAATGCGCTCTAGTAACTCTTCTTTACTTCTTACAGGAATAAGATATACTTCACTCTTTATTTTGCCCCATAAATAAAAATCAAGAGGCGTCAGGTCCGGAGAACGCGGAGGCCATAAATTTGGTCTTTGATTACCCCACCATCTATCCTCGAACATTTCTGTTAGCTGCCAATCTACAGCTCGTGTTTTATGTACTGGTGCACCATTCATTTGTTAATAGCAATTCCTCAGAATGTTAAGGGGTCATCCATCTAAAAAATTTGCTAATGTTCCACTCAAAATTTCCATTTTTTTATCTTATCTTTGTCCATTAAGATTTTCCTCATAAATGTGATAAGCCAACAAATCATTCATTAAAATTGCAAAATCCTCCACGCAAAATTTATTTTGGAAATTAATAACCACAATGAAATGTGGATTTTCTGTGGCCCAAAAATGTCAATTTCTCCTGTTGGTTATTCCACTTTCATTGAACTCGGCTTCATCAGAACATATAATTTTTTGCAGAATTGTCTCATCTTCTTGGAGCCGAATAAATAAATTTTCACAGAAATTTAGCCGCTTGGGAAGGTCAGTTGGTTTCAATTTTTGTAGTCTGATAAAAGAATACGGGTGCATGTTATGTTTCTTAAGGATCCTGTGAATGGAAGTATAACTCAATCCAATATCCATTGATTCTGACTTAATGGACGCATGTGGATTGGCATGAAAATACGCTAGCGTATTAATTTGATTGTCGTCGTCCTCGACGACAAGCAGAAAATTGCTTCTAATCATTCGAATTTTTGTTTTACTCATAGGCACCAAATTTGGAAATTGGTTATTGAATTGCCTGCAAGTTCTATCCACCACTTTTTGATATTCACCACGAATTAAAAAGAGATCAAACATATCCTCGTTTGAATAATCAGCCATTTTATTATCAATCTGCTGTTTTTCAAAAATTTTCACTTCAATTCACCAACAATTCTTGTTGAAATATCAAATTCGAATGAACGAAGTGACAAGTATATCAATTTTAGGCACCTGTCAGGTGAATGTAGACAGTTCAGCTACTTGATCGAATATTTCAAGGCATTCTCTGTTAGTTCTTGCAAAATCATCAAAATTCAATATATTCCCAAATTATTTCGGAACTATAAGAGATGGGTACATTACATGCTGATATAATTCCATCTGAAATTTGACGCTTCATCTGATGGCAATATAAAAATTGGCACGTGCCATTTGAAAAACTTGAGTTATTGCTGTTTGAAAAAGGCCAAATTGAAAAAATCATACAAAACAACGCAATAAACATTTGACATGTGTAGACTGCTTAAAAAATCTAGTTTCCTCAGGATCAATATTACGAAAAGCATTATGAATGCGCTCTAGTAACTCTTCTTTACTTCTTACAGGAATAATTTATACTTCACTCTTGATTCTGCCTCATAAATGAAAATCAAAGGGCATCAGGTCCGGAGAACGCGGAGGCCATAAATTTGGTCCTTGATTACCCCACCATCTATCCTCGAACATTTCTCTTAGCTGCCGATCTACAGCTCGTGTTTTATGTGCTGGCGCACCATCCATTAGGTAAAAGCAATCCCTCAGAATGTTAAGGGGTAATCCATCTAAAAAATTTGCTAATATTCCTCTCAAAATTTCCAGGTATCTTTGTCCATTAAGATTTTCCTCATAAATGTGATAAGCCAACAAATCATTCATTAAAATTGCAAAAACGTTCACGCTGAATTTATTTTGGAAATCAATAACCTCAATGAAATGTGGAATTGGTTTTCTTCTAGTTTCTATGTATTTTGTTCCTCCAAATTGCAGAAAATTGCTTCTAATCCTTCGAAATTTTGTTTACACATAGGTGCCAAATTTGGAAATTGGTTATTGAATTGCCTGCAAGTTCTATCCACCACTTTTTGACATTCGCCATGAATTAAAAAGAGATTAAACATATCCTCGTTTGAATAATCATCCATTTTATTATCAATCTGGTGTTTTTCAAAAGTTTTCACTTCAAATTGCCAACAATTCTTGTTTAAATATCAAATTCGAATGAACGAAGTGACAAGTACATTAATTTTAGGCACCTGTCAGGTGAGCGTAGCCAGTTCAGCAACTTGATTCTAATATTTCAAAGCATTCTCTGTTAGTTCTTGTAAAATCATCAAAATTCAATATATTCCCAAATTATTTCGGAACTAGTAAGAGATGGGTACAGTACATGCTGATACAATTCCATCTGAAATTTGACGCTTCATCTGATGGCGATATAAAAATTGGCACGTGCCATTTGAAAAAGTTGAGTTATTGCTGTTTGAAAAATGCCAAATTGATAAAATCATATAACAAAAAACGCAATAAACATTTGACATGTGTAGACTGCTTAAAAAATTTCTTGATCCTTCTTCTATCCACCCAAGCAAAAATTGTAGTGCAAAAGATCTACGAGCTACAATTTTTAGAAATGTTCCTCAAAAATCGAGTTTATAACAGAAATAATTAAATCTGTCAAAAGTTTTGACAGATAAGTGCCAACAACTTGGGTATTTTATGCCTTGTTCAAATGTCGGTTCTAGATGTATAATAAAAAATGTAGATTGCCATTTGAAATAATAAAGTGATGACCAACTTCCGGCATAACCGGAAATGGTATCACTTCGAAAATATTTCACTTCAATTGAAAATTGCTAGTTATGGCCGCGTATAAAATTTCAGCTTGCTATTGTAATTGGAACTCAAAAAGTTTCTAACGGACGGTCCCAGTGGATATCCCTGTATAATAAATTATTACAGTGCCGAGTAATATCAAATACAGGTAAACTTCTGTTTTTTGGGAGTCTATTTATGGCTAAAAATGGATATGTTCTAACTCACCCTCCGCACCCCAACTTGAAAAATTTAAATGGCAACACCCCCCTAACTACTCATCATTAGATAGCTTATATCTTCTAGAGTACAGTTATGTATTACATGTTAAATAGTTAATTGATTCCCACGTTACTACGTTATAGTTAATCATGATGATAATAAGAAATTATACTATGTATTATACTATCACAAGAGATTTATTGAAAATCAGTATTGAAATTTGGGTTCCTCGACCATCTTCAGCTGACAACAAGTACTGAACCCACTTTACTGATATTTGCATCCCTTATGATTCAACACACCCAAAATCTTATAAATACACTACTAATGGACATACGTCCATTATCAACAACAAGCTAATATCAAATATTTAGAGGCAAGAAATCTCAACGTGGTCTGTAAAGATGAGTAAATTTCTCTGTTTGATTTATGCTTGACCCAAAATTATTTTCAGTTCAATAATAAGATATATTCACTCGATATGTTGATGACATTTTAGCCTGTTTCATTGGAACGAATAGACACCTAGAAATCTTCCTGAATTTCATTAATAACATTCATTCTAAAATTAAGTTCAAAGTAGAAACAGAAGTCGATAGTAAAATCAATTTCTTAGATCTAACAATTACCCGGGAGAATAATAACCGTTTATCAATTAATATCTTCAGAAAACCATCGTACACGGATAATGTCGTACCCATAGATTCATTCCACCCGTATTCTCAAAAAATAGCAGCCTTCAAATCCATGATTCACAGAACGATTTCTTTGCCTTTATCGGACATGGACCGAAAATCAGAATTTAACACCATTATGTTAATAGCAAAGAACAACGGATTCGATATAAAAGCAATAGAGAGTTTAATTAATCGAAAAATACGCAACAACACATTCAACATGATATATCCCCAATCCAAGAGAGAAAAGCCCGAAAAATTTATGTCTCTAACATATTTTGGGAAGACGTCAGAACAGGTTGCTAGAGTTTTGTCTGATTGTAAAAAAGTTCATATTGCATTCAAACCAGTTAGCAAATTGTCAGGCTTGCTTTTCAACACAAAAGATAAAACCGATAAATTCGAAAAATCAGGAGTATACCAATTAACATGTTCTGAGTGCAATTCCTTTTATATAGGTCAAACAGGACGCTTTTTCGAGGCTAGATACAAAGAACATTTCCGGTCATTCCTACATCAGAAATATGATTCAGCTTTAGCTGCACATTGTCTGAATGAATGTCATCCTTTTCCAGAACTTCAACAGCTAAAAATTCTTCATTCCTGTGATAAATCTTATAAACTCAATTTCTTTGAATCGATGGAAATTTTCAAGGCTTCTAGGGTAGAAAGGGTTAAGCTCCTTAACGACCAGGTAGACTTAATTATCTACCAATCACCATTATTCAAGTTACTGTGATCTCTACTAGCATTATTGATTTTAATTCCTGTATTGTACATGAGTATTCAGTTTTCATTAGCTTGTTGTTGATAATGGACGTATGTCCGAAACAAGTCCAACCAATGTAAAATTTTGTCATTCTTTACATCAATAAATTAGTGATAGTTAAAACATAGTAACTTGTTTTATTTTTTTATTCATTATGAAAGTAGCTTTCAAAACCCACATGAAACTCTGCCAAGAATTTTCCAATAGTAAAGATAAAATTGATAGATTTGACGATACTGGACTTTACAAGCTGTCCTATATGGATTGTGAGGGTTTCTATTTGGTTGACTGTTTGTTCATTCCAAATTAGATACAAAGAGCATCAGATTACAATAATCAGAGAACCGACGAATCTACTCTCGCTTCACATTGTATCGAAAATTGCTATATTTTCCACCCATAAATCAACTTCGACTTATTCACAGAATACCTAAAGAACGAAAAGTAGATTTGTTAGAATCCATCGAAATTTTCAATCTCCAACAAACTCCATATAGAGATAATCTTCTGAACGACCAGTATGGCCCGGCACATTCTTCCATATTTGAGATCTTTAAGTAATACCTGCTTTTATCATAATAAAGTTATTACTTCTAGTTTGCACCCTTATTAATATTGTACCTACCTGTTTATGTATGTACGTATTTTAAACTTTAGTTCAGTATTTGTTGCTAGCTGGAGATGGTTGAGAAACCGAAATTGAAATCCTGATTTTCTATAAATCTCCTGTGAAAGTATAATACATAGTTTAATTTCTTATTATCATTATTACATGTCAACTTTTGGAATGGCTTTTTTCTTAAATTCACCATCAAAACCTACTACCTCTTAGGAAAATTATACTTCCATTTAAGTAATTGGAATTTAGAAAATTGGGCACTGTTGTTTGTTAGTTATTCCTTTAATGTGCTCTATTTCCGCCTTTCGGTCAATGACACGCCGGGGAATTCTGTCACCTCACTAACACGGGAATTTTGCCGAACCCCTCCCTTGTCGCGGGAAGGGATCTTTAATGTCCAACACATCTCTGTTAGACAGGACCGACGGCTTCACATATCAGATGGATACTCAAGCGATTCCCAGAATCCAAAAAATCGCACCGACTTTGTGGTGATTGAATCCAGGTAACTCTTAGCAGAAGACGGCATCATATCCTCTACGCCACCGAGCCGGCAGTTACCTATAGTTCCAGTTACAAATAGTTCGAGTTGTGGAGGTCGTTTTCACATAATTCGACTTATAAAGGTTATGAGGTAGAGAGGTTGAAGTAAATAAACAATTACAGAGGTAATAAATTGAAGAATATATAATGTTATATGTAATATGTTACATAATATGATAGATATTTAAAAAAAATAGAAAAAGCTTAAACATGAGAAAAATTGGCTCAACATTAGTCTAGAGTTAGCAAAATGAGTCTGTAATCTTCTTTTGTTTGAGAGTTATAGCTTCTTGCATATCTATTATGTTTTCAATAGAAACAATGCTAGAAAACGGCACGTCACCGGTTCTTTCCGAAAAGATACATAAAGTTCTACTGAATCTTGCTTGCTTAGTAGTGACATCTGCTGGCTCATTCAACCCTTCATCATCTTCTTCTTCTTCATCCAAACTTTTCACTTTTCGACTACTCATTCAATCTGAAGCACAAATAAAGAATGGTAGTCAAGCCGACAGGCATACGCAGATGACTTACCGACAAGTCTCAACATGATCATGTACTATCCTACTGTATGTACGATTTTTCGACTTACGGGGGTCTGAAAAGAAAACTTCGAGGTAATTTCATTCAAGACTAACGGGTTTGCCCTATAATTAGTATCCACATTACAATGTTATGAAATGATAGTAAAAATATATAACAATTATAATCTCTTAAAACATACAAAAAACAAACTGTATCAGCAGAAGAAACGGTAACTTAAAAATGTTAATCATTGATACATTTTAAAGAACAAAGAACAGAATCTATGTATGTTCGCGAAAATGTGCCTTCAACCTGCCCTTGACTTGTGCTTTCGACATAAAAAAGACATCCACGATGTTGGAAAACTCATTTGCATTTCTTTTTATTCTTGTTAAAGGAAAATTCTGCGAGCGCGTCGTTCTCTTGAAAGGAATAGTAAATAGTTCAGACTCTCTCAGTTTCCTAGATGGAACGTTTAATCGCGGCGAGCAATTCCTCACTCTGAACAGAATTCTGAAACAACCCACATAGAAATACTACGTTTGCTACTTTGCGTCTATTTTCAAGGCTTATGAGGTTGAAGTGTCTTCTGACTAGTGAGTGGTTACCCGCAAAACTCAAACCAAACCTAGAACAAAGTTGGTAAACACATCTATTTTAAATAGATTCAATTCGAGACCTATAAATTCCATACTGGGGGCACCAAACCACACTAGCGAAACCCAGCCTACTAAACACAAATCGAGGTTCGAGTAATCGAGACTAGGCTTTAGTAAAATAGTTTAAAAATCAATAAATAAACATAACTACAAAAACAGTGTTCCCTATCAGTGCATTCTTTTCGAATTTCTCTGTTATTTAGCTTTGTGTTAAACCGTTTAGTTTAATTTCTAAGATGATTCTCCTAAAAATGACGTAATAATTCGCCGGAAGGGTAGAAATCATTTATATATACAAAAGAGAAGGTAATATGCACGTGTCACTGCCAGAATTTTTAATCTAATATATCCAAACCTGAATGCGAATATCCTAATACTTGCAGAAATTAGTAGCTACAGGGTCAGTAGAGAATAAGAACATTAAGGCCATATTTATTTTATCCTTAACTCTTGGGAGGAGGCGATGCCTGCCATGCCACTGATGTAGCCCCCAAAATGACTTAATGTGTGTATTCACTCACTTACACTCACGATACAATCTCCTCCAAATTATCTATAACCTTCCTCGAACATATATTTAAACAATTGATTTGAGACCACTTAGAAGTAAATATAAATGGAGAAAATCTAAGTCATTTAAGGTTCGCAAACGTCATTGTTCTCATATCAGATAGTATAGATAAAGCTGCTATGATGTTGGAAGAACTTCACCAAATTTTAAAAACGGTGGGACTAAAAATCAATATTTCTAAGAACCAGTTCAAGACGAATTTGGTAGTAGGTGGAACCATTCCTTGCGGAAAAGACGAAATTCATCAAATAACCTCATACAAATATTTAGGACAGGAGTTAACCAACCAGACTAGAGTAATCTCTTGGGAGGCTTTCGTTAATTTAAAAGATGTTTTCAGATCGAACATCCTCATTTGTCTGAAACGGAAAGTGTTTGACCAGTGCGTTCTATTTGCAATGACATACGAAGCAGAGACTCTGACGTTCCCGAAAAAGAGTATCACTAAAATGAAAGTCGCCCAGAGAGCTATGGAGAGTCTATGCTGAGAATTTCCCTCAGGTATAGAATACCAAATGAGGAAATAAGGAGGAGAACGGGAGTCGTGGATGCAGCAAGCAGAATAGCTGTGTTGAAGTGAAACTGGGCCGGATACATTGCCAGAAGAACAGACGATAGATGGACCAGAAAAGCTATTGAATGGAGGCCCAGACAAGAGGCATTTCGAAGCAGAGGACGCCGCCTTACCAGATGGTCTGTCGAAATAAAACGCATCAAGTCGAACTGGATACAGACGGCGCCGAATAGAGAGGCTTGGCAAAGTTTTTATTATTATTATTATTATTAATACATGGTGAGAGTTCAGATACTTATAAACTCAAGCATGAAAAATAAACATAGATAGAAAGAAATAATTAAACAGAGAAATAAAGCGAATATAAACTAGTATTATTGTTCAGATTCTAGCCAAGAGTCTAGAGTATTCTTGAAAGAATTCACTGTTTCCGAACTTATCACCTCCGCGGGAAGGGGGTTCCAAGTTCCAAATATCCTGTTGCTCAGGAAACACTCCCGACATGAGACTCTGCTTTGCGCAACTTCAGATGGTGGCCGCGTAGACGTTCATCGGTATTTAAAATGAATAAGTCGTAGAGTTTCACACCGAACAGGTTACGTAGAGCACGATAAGTGATTATGAGATCCCCACGGAGACATCAATCAGAAAACGAGGGTAGATTCAGCAGACGAAGTCTCTCCATATAGTTTGGCCGTCAACACTATATATAAGGCATCCTAGTTGCGCGCCGCTGTACAGTCTCCAAGCACCGGACATCACGGATAAGAGTCGGACTCCAGACAGGTCCGGCGAACTCTATTATAGGGCGAATGTAAGTTTTGTAAAAAGTACTGTAAGTAGCGAGATCGCAGCCAGAGAACGACTTTTGAATCATACAGATCATTTTATTCGCTTTGGAGGACGATTGATTTATATGTTCCGTCCAAGTTAGGTCATCGGAAACGAGTACTCCCAGATCTGAATGGACTTTGGTAGTGCTGATGTTTTGGCCAGAAATACTATATGAATGACGCGAGCTGTTTGTATCTATGTGGAGAACTCGACACTTAGAGTAGTTAAGTGGTAGGAGCCGATATCTTACTTGAGTATAGAGTTGAGGTCACGTTGAAGGGCAGCGGCGCTCGAGAGTGGGTCGCAGTACAACTTGGTGTCATCTACAAAGAGTGAACACTAAGATTTTACTATTTATAGTAGGTGAGAGGTGAAGAGAAGAAATAAAAGGGGGCCGAGGACTGATCCTTGTGGTACCCCCTGGAATCTGACTGTTTAGAAGCGTTTTTCCCACTCTCAAGCAAAAATTGCGGTTGGAGATAAATGACTTTATGCAAGAAAGAAGATTGCCACGGATACCTAGGTGTTCGAGCTTGTAAAGGAGCCAATGGTGAGGGACACGGTCAAATGCTTTGCTGAAATCCAGGTAGATAACATCGAGGTATTTGGTGGTCAAGCATTCTCGACCAAGCATCCACACACTTCAGAAGGTTGGTAATCACTGAACGACCTGGTACAAATCCTTGTTAGTTTTCTGGAATGATTTTATTCAGCAGAATGAATTCGAGTATTATTTCAAGGATAATTTTTTCACAGACTTTCGCTATGAAAGTTTGCGAGAGGCTTATGTCCAGCAGTGGACGAGATGAAGATGATGAAGATTCACTAACTTCATGAAGAGGATCAAATTGTAAGTTTCAGGAAAGATGTTGGATGGAGGCGAGTTCCACAGCACAACAAAAAAGCTGAGTGTAATAGATTCGGTCGTTACTATGTGATATGTAATTGACATTATGAGGATTGCGAATATTACTACGTAAAAAATATTACCGTTTAAGATGTAAAAGTTTATTCAACGTTATAGCTATTTCGAGCTGTCGCTTATCATCAACCAAGTATGGGTTTAAAACTAAAATACAAAGTTAGCAATTTAAAAGGGTGTGGGATTTTTTAGTAGCTCCCAATTATGTATTAGTACCCAATGTTTATTTCTTATATGTATTTTATCTGTTCTGATAACGCATTCCTCTGCACCTATACAAGGTGTTACATAAAAGTATGTCACAACTTGAGGGGTAAATCTACGTGCAATTTTAAGAAAAAGAGTTCATATAAACATAGGTCCGTAAAAGCTTCGTTACGGAGCTACAGGGTGTTGAAATTTCCGAGAAAAATTGGTTTTTTCTTCAAAACTTCTGCAGTTTTTGAGATGTTCAGCCCAAATTTGGAATGCAAGCTATTTTTTACAGCCTCCATCATTATACGTCCTAAATTTTAACTAGAATCTACAAGGTGTTTGCTTTTCCGGAGCCATGTCTTCTTGTAATTTTTTCGTATCTCCGACCGTTCTCGAGCAAAACATTATTAAACGATTGTATGCATTCGCTGAATTGAAAGCACTTTTAAATAAAGAAAATTATTAGTAGGCTTTGATTTTTTTCATTTATCTATTTATTTCGACAGTTGCTAAAGTTGAACCAGTGTCTCCTCGAATTGTTTATAAAATTAACGATTAGTTTTAAGACTTTTGAAGTTTTTGCTGTAAGAAAAAATGGCGTATTTCACTAACGCCGAATCGGCTGATATCCATTACATGTACGGTCTAGCTGACGGAAACACAACAGAAGCTAGGCGATTATATCAGGTGCGCTTTCCTAATCGACTAACACCAGACAGGCGAACATTGTCAAATATCCACAGAAGGTTAAGGGAAACTGGTACTTTCACTGCAAATAATCATTTAAAAGGTGCAACTCAAACTATGAGAACTCCAGATATTGAGGAAGCAGTTTTGAATTGTATTGATTTGAACCCTCATATGAGTACAAGAAAAATTGGAAATCAGTTGAATATTTCACATGTTCTAGTTTGGAGGATTCTACACGACTTTTTATTGTACCCGTTTCATATTCAACGCGTCCAAACTCTACTTCCTCGAGATTTTCCTTCAAGACTGAATTTCTGCCGATGGTTCTTAGATAAAATAAGAGAAAATGCTCATTTTGATAGTGAAATAATGTTCACAGACGAAGCGAACTTTTCGAGAACTGCTATCACAAATTTTCACAATAATCATTATTGGGCTCAGAAAAACCCCCATTTGATTGAAGAATCTCATCATCAAGAACAATTCTCACTAAATTGTAAGTCTGGGTCGAAATAATTGGAAATTATTTGATTGCGCCATTTTTTTGCCTAACAGACTAAACGGTCCCGCTTATCGGCAATTTCTTGAGAAGTAACTCCTTTATTGCTCGAGGATGTGCCATTTTTGGTGAGGAACATAATGTGGTTCATGCATGACGGGGCACCAGCACATTTGAGTGGAGAAGCTAGGGAATTCTTGAATTATACATTCAGCAACCGATTGATAGGTCGGGGTGGGCCAGAACCATGGCCTCCTAGATCCACAGACTTAAATAGTTTAGACTTTCTCTTATGGGAATATCTCAAATTCAGTTTATACCACTCCAGTGAACACTGTAGAAGAATTGAGAAATCGAACAATAACCTCTTGTGACACGATAAGAAATACCTCAGGAATACTTCAAAAAGTGCGTGATAATATGCGAAGGACAGAGTCCTGTATTCTTCCAGGCGGAGGACACTTCCAGCAATTTATTTAGTTTTTAATCGTTCTTTTTTTTAGTTTGTTATTGAATAAGTAGAAGTTGAGTCTCAGAAGACGAACTATCAAAATAAAAGCAAATTTTGGGCATTCCTATCGAGTATTTCTACTATCTTTCTTTTATTTATAATAACATACAATTCAAATAATTCAATTTCAATAATTTTTCACTCGAAAATGGTTGGAGATATGAAAAAATTACGAGTGTCAAAAAATTTTTTAAAATGAACGAAGACCACGAAAATTGATTGTGCGCTGATCAGTGGCGTACTGAAAAAAAGTTTGAAAGGGCAAAAGATGACATGGCCTCGGAAAAGAAAACATCTTGTCAATTTCAGTTAAAATCTAGGACGTGTAATGCTGGAGGCTGTAAAAAATAGCTTGCATTCCAAATTTGGGTTTAATACCTCAAAAACTGCAGGAGTTTTGAAGATGAAACAAATTTTTTCCTGCAATTTCAACAACCTGTAGCTTCGTCACGAAGCTTCTGCGGACCTATGTTTATATGAACTTTTTTTCTTAAAATTGAACGTAGATTTACCCCCTCAAGTTGTGACATACTATTATGTAACACCTTGTATAGGTGCAGAGGAATGCGTTAACAGAACAGATAAAATACATATAAGAAATCAACAATGGGTACTAATACATAATTGAGAGCTACTAAAAAATCCCAAATGTTTGGATTAACATAAATCAGTCAGGTCCTTTTTATGTTTGGTATAGGATCTGTAGATTGTTTATTGATAGAAAAATATGGTTGTGCAAGAGTGGAATCTGTTTTATTTTTATAAAAATGTGAATGATGTTCCTTATATCTAATTCTAAACGACCTGCCTGTGTGACTATTATAAATTCAGTTACAATCGGGTCGTGTTAGTTTATACAGTCCTGAATTATCTAATTTTCGAGTTTTATCTTTGGCATTGAAAAATATATTTGATAGTTGGATTGAAGATTTGTAGAATAATTTTACATTTGCGATTTTATCAGAAATTGGACCGAAATAGGTTAGTGAGGAATAATGATATAAGGCTGTACTGTACTAGGTTTTTTGCAAACGTATTCTAGACTTAGTTATAGGGTATTAGACATAAGTTTAATATTATTTTGGGAGAATAACTGTAATTTTTTACTGAGGTTTGTAATACAATGTGAAAGTTCTGCTAATCATAGAATTGAAGGCAGCTAATTTATGTTGAATTAGCTGTCTACAAATCTATGATTCACAGTGCTTTCACATTACCTCTCCCCATTACAAATCTCAGGATATAAAGAACATCATTCCCATATTTGTAAAAACTAAACAGATTCCACTCTTGCACAACATTGCCTATAAAACACCATATTTTTCTATCAATAGACAATCTACAGATCCAATACCAAGAACAAAAAGGTATAAAACTAAACTATCTTGAATAGAAATATTCAAAGCCTGTCTGATTTATGTTATTCCCCAATATTTTGGATTTTTAAGTAGTTCTCAATTATGTATTAGTATCCAATATCAATTTCTAATATGTATTTTATCTCTTCTGTTAACTCGATCCTCTGTACCTACATATATGAAAATTGTTAACTTTGTATTTTAGTTTTAAACTCATACTGGTCTGATGATGAACAAAAGCTCAAAGTAGCTATATCGTTGAATAAATTTTTCTATTCAAAAAAGTGATATTTTTTATAGAGAGAGTTGCGTGCTGCTAGTTTGACCGTCCGCAAACCAGGTATTTCTTTGAAATGGATTATTTCTGGAACCAACCGCCTCAGTTCTTCAGACCATTTACCATGGAAGCATCTATAAAAAAGAAAAAGATCAGCAACCTACCGTCTTTGAGCAAGAGGCTGGAGATCACGTGTGATCTCCGGGGATTCATTTAGAAATACAATTTTACTGTGTCATTTTATTTTAGTGGCAGCATAGTAGAGATAAAATTATTTTGTGAAATTTTAATTTTCTTTTTGTATGCGCGCTTCTCAGGAATAGGCGAACCTATAACACCACATGAGTGGCCACCTGGGAATAATTGAGGTGTCTGTTTACTCGCTTTTTGAAGAGGGCCAAATTGTAGGATTTGGGAAGATGTTGGACGGAACCAAGTTCCACAACTCACCGGACGTGTAAACAAAGGAATTCTTGAGACCTTGCATCGTTAGAGGAGGTTCTCCAGCAGAGACCTTTCTAGAAAACGTAGTTGCTTACGTCTTGCTCGCGTTGAAGCTCACCAGGTTCCACTCAGATATCCTATGTAAGTCAGAGTTTAAGTTAATTATTTATTCACATTTCTGACGCTGAGATTCTGCGGTTGTAATCGGCCGCAGACTACTGAAAGACGAAACCAGGGTACAATCATCTGCATAACCGAAGATCTTGTACTCTGTAGATGACAGAACATCGTTTATCTGCAACAGAAACAAGGTTGGCGAAAGAATGGATCCCTGAAGTACTCCTGCTTTCAACTGGAAACAATCAGATGTTATACCGTCGACCACAACTTGTATTGATCTGTTTGAAATAAAGCTACTTATCCAACCCCGCAATTTTTCGGGAAGCCCATATGTAGCTAGTTTATTCAACAAGGCTGCGTGCGAAACGTTATCGAAGGTTTTAGAGATGTCGAGGGCTATTGCTTTAGATTCCCAATGCTTTTCCATCATTGATGTACAAACATGAGTGACGTAGGCGAGCAGATCTCTTGTCGATCTTTACCTGCGAAAACCATACTGACGGTCGTTAATAATTCCCTGAAACTCAAGATTTTTGATAAGTTCATCATTAATGACTCTCTCCATCACTTTGGACATAATGGGAAGAAGTGCAACAAGGCGGTAGTTTTGGGGTAAGGACTTTTTTCCTCTCTTTGGAATCGGTTGAATTATTGCTATTGCTCGGAAAAGTCTGGCTGAGCACACTCAGGACGATTGGCGGATTTCGTCTAGACCAACTGCTTTCTTGTAGTTCAGCTGCTCGAGGGCCCGTCTAAATGTGCGGACTCTGAACTTGATTTCTGCTATGGAAGAATTTGTAGGTGGAATGTTCGGTGGTATTCCGTTAGATGAATCTAGTACAGAATTCTTTGGGATCAAGAGAGCAAACAGATTGGCTTTCTCTTTCGGAGATGATGCTATACTTCTATCTTCTCTAACAAGAGGCGAAAACGCAAATTTGCAGAAATTGGCACTGACAGTCCTCGCCTTAGACCAGAAATGTCTAATCCCGCTTGCCTGTTCAAGGAGTTTATTAGTTACCCCTTCGTTGAAATTGGCCTTTGCTCTTGCAGTTGTCAGGTTGCATACGTTCCGTATTCGTACGGAGGTTGTTTTTGTTTACTCTGTTGGATTTATCTTCCATGACTTGTATGAATGATTTCCTTAACAGATTCAGTGCACACATTGATGTCAGGATCTGAAAGGCAAACATCACTCAATGGGAAGCAAGAAAAGAATTCATGCAGCTCATCCCATTTAGCACGGTTATAGTGCCAAATGCGTCTGGGTGGTTAATGCTCCTGGTTTAGCGGCAGTTAATGGGTATATTTGTTAGAGATTGATACTGCCTCAATGTGAACTTTCGATATCAGTACTAAGGTATTGTTTAGGTAGTATGTAAAATGTTAACAAAATTGCATATTTTATTCAACAAAGCAACAAATCAAAAAAAGGTTCGAATAATTCCTCCATCCACCGTATTCTCCAGGTTTAGTCCCCTGGGGATATAATCGATTTTCTCATCGCGAAAATGGTATGAAGGAGGAAAAGTTATTTAAATTAAAGAGTCCTTGACTTGATAAATTTCTATAACTGACGAAAAATACAAATATTTCTTGTATCATGTTTCTCGTTTGGTTGAGCCTTCATTCAGAGCACAACTTGATGATATTTGTTCGATAACGATGAAATTTTGCTACCCATCACCTCGTCCAAGAGGTATGAACGGCATCATTGTCAACAAATTTGGATAGTTAGAATTATAAAAGAAATAATCTTCGCGAAAATGGAAAAAAATCATTTCCTGTAAGCGCGTCATACGTACACACAACCAAATTTATATGGAATCACTCGGTATTTCACATTATTGATTGTTTTTAACCATGGATCTTTGACTACTTGTGAAGAATGAAGTTTTTTGCTGTAAAAAACTGGATAGTATAATAATAAATGTTGAATTATAACCACATATTCGGGATATTGTACTCAATCGTCACTGAGATTTGAAACTGTGAATTTCAAAATTTAAAAAGCCTATAATCATAATTGAAAAAGCCTTACGTTGTATTGTTCGATGTGTAGAGGGGTCGAATAATTGCTCTCGTTGAAGAAGCGGTAACACAGAAGGATATAGTGGCCATAATGGAGGTATCACAGGGGGTGATTTCAAAAACCTACGCCCGATACGTGGAGCTATAATCTCTGCAAAATGGGCCTAGAAGACGTCGTAGGAAGATCAATGCTGAAGAACAAGACCGCTATTTGTGCCAAATTACAGGAAGAGACCCTAGTGCGTCACACCCCATACTACAAAAGGCAATTTCTGGAAGCAACAGGCATCAATGTATCAGTCGAAACGATACGTAAAATACTTCGTTCAATGGGTTTATACAGCAGAAGGCCCTTAAGAGTTCCAGAGCTAACCAGACAACAAAAAATTAACAGACTTAATTGGCGTATCGAGCACCAAAATTGGAATATTGAGAATGTTATTTTTTCGGATGAGACCAGAATTAATGTTCATCAGATGACCGCTGGATTCGGGTTTTAAGGGGTCGTGCAAGACAAGCTAGACTCCGAGCAGCAAGACAAAATCCGAAATACCAATGGGGCAGTGTGATGTTTTAGGGTGTCATTATTCTGGGAGGCAAAACAGATTTGATTTCGTTTCCTGGCTAGAAATTACGTGGACCTACTGCTGGAGCCCATAGTGAGACTCTGGCCCGGTGCCCACGGTGGAATTTCCCTTTTATGCAAGATAATGCTCCACCGCAAACCAACAAGCTTGCGTGACATCTTGAAACAGAGGGAATCGATGTTTTGGACTAACCAGCTTGCTCTCCAGACCTAAATCCTATTGAACATTTATGGGATAATCTCAAAAGGAAAATCAGATCGCGCCAGAATAATCCAAGAACCCTACAATAGCTTATCCAAGCCGCAACAGAAGAATGGCAGAATATCACCCCAGAGGAGGTCGAAAACCTAATCCAAAGCATGCCCAGACGGATTCGACGGATTCAGGCTTGTATCAGGGCAAGAGGAGGAAATACAAGCTACTGAGGTCGAGAAAAAAACACCTACTCCGTGAGAAAACAATTTTCAATTTTTTTACTACATGCGGAAAGAGTCTCTTATTTTCTTCTATTTGTTTCTTTCTTAAAATGAACCTTAATTTATTCTTATTTCTTTTTCAATTGCATTATCTCAAAAAGGATCAATTCTAACAATCCTTCGAAATTTCCAAAATACCTGAGGTAATATTCAAAATATCAGGTGATTTCATATATATTTGGTTGTGTGTAGTTTATATCGTTCCTATGTATTTCTAACCTCAATACACAAATAAATTTTGTATTCGCAAAATCGCCACTTCCCATGTTGCTGCAGGTCTAACATACACGAGCAAATAAAAATTTCCTTCGAATGCCTCACCTACTATGTCATATTATTTCGAATCTAAGCAGTTGATTATCAAAAGAATTTAAACATTACGTCATCTGTTTGTCACTGTGACATATTGTGTAGAAGAAAAAATATAATTTAATCATTACTAAATTCTTGTGCCTTCCAGAACGCTTTCAGGTATGTGAAATATTTTACCTACGTCGAAAATCTCTTCTATTCGTGTTACAAAAGTTAACATAATTATACCTTGTTAAAATAAAGATGATTTCTCAGTATGGAATTCTAAGAATTGAATCTGCAGAGCGATTTCTGATGAATTGGTAGAGTTCCTTGAAAAGTGGCAATCACAAATTTTAGAACGAAATAGTAGAGACTTGGAATTATAAATAGGGGGACAATGTTTTCGATGGCATCGCATGAAACGTGTCCATTATTGGAAATATCACAATTCAACAATTCTGATAGTTTTCGTAACGCAGTCGAAATAGATAATGTGAAGTGGGACCAGAATATTCTGCGAAATCACCGATTTTAGGAAAAATATATATTGAATAGAATCAGCCTTTTGATAGTTGATCATGAGTATTCAAATAATTATTTGTTTTAATATCAAAAAATATATACTTAATACTAATTTTGCGATTGCAATTTCGCCTTCATAGTCATCTTCGGACAACCCTGCGTATAACCATATGTTCGAAAGTCCTCCATTCTCAAGATAGAGGTTGTTGAAATTCAGATTTTTTTCACTTTTTTGTTGCTAACACTTGTAGTTTTCAAAGTATGTAGCCCCCATTTGCAGAAAAAGATTCTTTTTACTCATAACTTCATTACATGTATCCAGTAGTTGCGTAAATATACAGAGCGATATTTTTTCAAGGTCATAGTCTCTTTGAACCAATCAAAATCATAGTAAAATGCGCCACTGGACCTTTCAGAAAAATTCATTAAAAGGGTCTTCCAATTTAGAATTTTTCATCATGACAAAAATGCGTTTTTTGAATCAACTGAAGTGGGGATCGATAATTCGTAATTCAAGGGTGGAAACGAAACTGTTTTCATAGCATTTTAAATAAGTGTTCACCTCATTTTGATTTTGAATATATATAGAGCGTTCATTTTATTTAGAGGAAATCAAAACACTCGGGTCAAAGTATTAGAGTATTATTGCGTATTCTTACTTTAAACATATGGTTAGCAAGTGCATCGAAAAAAGGAAGTAAAGACGAAATTTGTATAAATTGTACAGTGTGGCTATGACGAAATGGAAGAAAGATGATGGAAGATGATATTCAGCCTTTAACGAAAAATTTTCTATTTTGAATTAATGCACTGAAGTAAGTGTTCGAAATTATTATATTAATTTCTATAAATAATGTTACTGGGCGATTCATTGAAGCTAACACCCGATCGAATATGCCTGGCATATTTCTTATCACCTCACATTCATCCAAAACACATGCAAGCAATACCTGTATGGTAGCAACAGGTTGTGAGTATACTAGGTTTTTCAAATGCCCTCAGACGAAGTATTCTAAGGGATTCAGATCGCGAGATCGGGAAGGCTAAACCACAGAATCACCTCTACTAATCCATCTATTGGGATATGCTTGATTCAAATGGTTTCTCACTATTAGTTCAAAATGAGGGGGAGCACCATCATGCATAAACCTTATTCTTGTCCTATTCGCACAAGGCACATCATCAAATCAACCAGAGTGTTCTACAGGAAGTCAATGTATGCTAGAGAATTTTGTTTGTAGGTAGAATTACAGACCCCAACAATCTGCATTATACCAACCGGTCCAAACATTGATAGAAAACTTTTCTTGAAGGCTACTCTCAATTGTATCATGAGCATCTTCTTCAGTGAACACACATTATACCCTCTCGAGTGAATCCTGCTTCGTTTGTGAACAAAATATTCCTACAAAATTCGGCTTCTTCAGCACATCTTTGTAGTACCCATTAGTAAAATTTGAGTTGTGGATCTTCAACTCTGAGGGCTTGAATTATCTGGATATGGTAGAGGTATAACAGTTGCTCATGCTAAACTCTCCAAACAGTCGAATGTGATAAGCCAACCTGTACAGATAGCCTTTGAGCGCTGATTCTTGGATTATTATGAACATCATCCATAAAAGTTCTTCATTTATCGGTGACCAGACGAACCGATCTGCTCCAGAATTTTCCTTGGCTTGTCGAAACTGTCCAATTTACGTAACGAAGCGTCAATGCAAACAAAAAAATTCTCTGAAGGAATATTTAACTTAGGAAAAGCTGCAAGATAGAGACTTTCGGCATCAGTTGCATTACTAAATCTAACCTGATCGGCCATAGAATAGATGCGTATCAGCCAATTCTTGGTTAACTCCATTCTAACCAACAGAAACGTAAAAAAATTCTGAACCGTATTCTGAGAATGGAGAACTTTTGGTCATATATTTATAGGCATTTTCTTGATGAGGACATTTGAAACAAATGACTACATACCTGAAACACCCTGTATAACAGTTACAAACCAAGCTACAGGTAAGGTACATCATTCGAATATTTCCAAAATATGTGAATAACAGTGATCAGTTTGGTCATTAGGAAACGACTGATGCTTATTAAAATTACATCCAAGGATTCCATGTCTTTTAATTCTGCAATTTTGGGAGCTTTCTGCAGAATTACTAGCTGATTTGTGATTGGAAACTCATAGTTATTTTCTAAACAATGATAGTGTAACGTTTCTTAGTTCTTGAAATTATTTGTAGGTTGAAATCAAACACTTCAACGTTACAAAAGTCTAACTAGTTTATTTACACGTAGACTGAATAATTATAACACTGAACTAAATGACTTATTTATATATCACAATCGATACTGCTCAATTTATCTCTAACATTTTATCCACTTATTCGCGCTCTGTATTCAAACTTAATTATCTGCGCTTCGCGCTCTCCTCTTATATATAAGTACAAATTGTTCTAGAACATTTGCGTAACTTCGCCTCTGTTCCAGATCTTCGTTCGAAAACCTTCCGGAAACAGCAACACTGATTTCTTCGTAATACGGCTTTCTCAAATCTTTCTGGAAGGCTACCGAAACTGCAGCGTACTCGTCAGTCCGCCGGGCGGTTACAGGGTCAGCTTCAGGGACGATTGGATATCGTTACAATAGGCTATTGTGGAACCCGATTTATTTTTATTACATGACATTTGTTGCCCTTTCTGTCTAATTTTGAAGAATCGCTCGGTTTACCCTATGCATACACCTTTCGAAGTAAAACGAATTAATCTTCAAACTTCTGTGCAATTAGAACATAATTAGGTCTCTGTTACTGAAAAGGAAATTAGATAATTTAGAAGCTGGCTTGGCTTGAATCTAATTTTTGTTATGAAATTAGAAATTACGGTATTTACTCTGAAATTTTTCTGAAATATGCTAATGAACGAATATTTTGTATTGTCGTGAAGTTTGCTTGAGTATGATCAAATAATACTATCCGCTAATGGATTTTCTTCTCACCACTGTGTCTATTAGAATGTAGATTGTTTCATTTCACCTAATACATTGCTATTTCTCTCAGTTCACTTCATTTTTGTCATTTTTCCTCAGATAAACATTTCAATTACTTGAAATCTCTCCTTTTCTCTTTTTCCTAAAGTCCATGTTTCACTTCCAGACACTCCAAATATACTTTTTTACAAATCTTCTAGTTTTAATGATGAGGTGTTAGTGAGTAAGGAATTGGTAGTTATATAGAAATGTTTTCTCTTCTAATGATATATTCTTCCCTAAATCCAACGTGTACTATCAGAGGTAATGGTTCTTCCAAGGTAACAGAACTCTCTATAATTGTTTGTTGGTTTTTGAGTTTGTCAAGTTTAATGTCAGAGGATGGAATCGGATTTGCTTCGGATCCTAGGATTGTTTTGGTTGTAGTAGTTGAAAATTTCTCTATGTATTTCCCCAACACAGGACATTCCCCGACTATCAAGTTTAGGTTGTGGTAGCTTTGTTAGGTAACAGGTAATATAGGAGTATAAAATTGTACTTCAAATTCATTATAGTCAGTTTTTATCTATTATTCAGAATAATAATAGAAATCTGTCCACTGCCAGACAATTAGTTCGGTTGCAATCCCCTGCCAAACACCCTTGAACTATAATAAAGTCTAATCATAACGATATATTCATTTATGTTACTTGGGGAATTACCAAAAGATGTTGCTATACAGTTTCGATAGCTCTTGGACCGAGATCTTTCAACGACATAACGATGACAACTTTATTCCGTTTTCATGAATTCACTACAGATGGATACCAAATAATTAAACAACATAGTGCCTTCAGAGTTGAATCATAAACTTCATAGGTTGTGTACCTTCTAACACAGACAACTATAACTAACCAGTGTCATCAAATTCTCAACTTTTCAAACTCTGACGTGTCAGTCTCTATAATTCGAAAAGAGTACGAAGATATTGTATCTCTAATACGTCGTGGGTCTTGTACTCACACAAACGTGATGAATTTTAAGCGGGCAATGCATATCTCTATTGGAGCCATGAGTGCATGAGTGGCATACTGTCTCCGGCGCATGACTCTTGGTACGGTTGATAGTAAGAGGTTTATTGAGATAGTTGCAATCTTCATGAATTGATTGAATCCAAATATAAGAAGAAATGTTCGAGATAAAGGTATGAATACACGATCGGTTATGGTGAGGCTGAATCACCGCACGTGCGCTGCGCTCGGTTCACCGCAACACGGCTCTGCACAACAGATCGTTCAGCTGTAGCCGTACCAGTAGGAGATGATCCCATCTCGCTATGCTCCCTATTTTCTCAGAACTACTAAATATACCCCTTTAAACAGGCTAAGATCGCATACGTCATACACACGACCGAATCTGTGCGACACTGTACTAAATTCGACGTGCAAGCGATTGAACAGCTGCACCGGTGCGGTGTTCGACATAAAATTTTTCCCTGGGCTTTGTGCTCTATTCAGTATAGTCCAGCAGCCGTCCGCATTCGTGGTTCGGTCGCATTATATTCGATCGCCTATGTACCTAAAGATATGCTCTAATGGAAAATCAATCTCCTGGTATGCGAAGAATTTATGGATTAGATTCTCCGTTACTAACTTTATTTGCTATAGATGATAACTTTGTTAATAGGAATGGTAATCCGAGAATAAATCCAGATACTAATGTATGGAGGTGGACGGAGGTCATTGTGAGCCGTTATTACGGGTTTTCAATATTGATTTTTTTTGGGTATCCCTCTTTTGTTTTTCTTCGTCAAGAATGAAAGAAAGTTCTAGAGAGTTTGTTGCTGTACGGAGTTTCAAAAATTAATTTTCTTCCATCCTATCACCAGAATACCTATCTCCAAATTGTTCCGAATCAATTGAGCTAACCCTGTTGAAATAACGTATTTGAATATAAAATAGGAAGGGTTGAATTCGCATGCTTAAAAACGATTCCTGTCGAATCATAAATTTACCTATTTCATCGTTTTTCGCTAGAATCATTCTTTCTAGAGTTAGAAGTGGGGTTGGTTGAATTTTCGTTGGAACACACGGTATAGAATGAATGACGAAATGCTCATTCTTCTTGTTATCTCTTCCATTCATAGTCTTTTACTGAAAAGTTTTCGATTTCGGAAGCATCACTCGCGTCTTTTGATATCGAATATATTGTCTAAGAAGTGAACTTTCACCTTGTTTTTTCATTTAACGATACCATGAAAAGATAAAAGAGTAAACAGTAACACCAATGACAGCCTGTAATTGTGTAAGATGAAAATGCGTCATTGATTTATCGTTAATCAATTGATGAAATGAACCTATCCCAAATTGGGGCCCACGAAAATAAAATTGCGCAATATGTTTTTGTTGTTGTTTCGATAGAATTTAGGCAGTGAGGTTAGATAGCCATGTATTTTATTTTCTATTACTACATAGAAATATTTCTTCAATGAGTCTTCTTTGTAAATATTTATAAAATGATTACCTTTACTACTGATATTTGAACAAAGAAAAATTTTTTCAAGTATATAAGTAATTTTTAAGTAAAACAGTTACGACTGAAGACGGCTTTATAGGTGAATGCATATTATTAATATACAATTTATTGTGAATAGAGTAAAATGAACACCCCTTTGCCGTGTTATTTTTGCGTCAGAAATTCACTGCCATAAACAGATTCAAACTAGCTTTTTATTTTCGAATCATTTGAAAATTTTCGAGATCAGCCAAGTGCCAATCACTCGTTTGATTTTGAAGCAATGTAAAAATTTTTATTTTAAATGTGAACCATAGGCTACTTCGATTTCGTTAAATAGATTTTTCCCTATTCAGGAATATATCACATGTTCACTCAGTCTTTTCATCCAGGGCGTGTTTTTTATGTAAAACCCGAAATTTTTGTAACTTTCCCCTAATTTTATCTAGTAATTCTATATCCATTCACAGAATGGTGCTCTGTGCTGTCATTATGTCAGTTCGAAAATTAATTTTTGCAATGACGATTCAGTTTTAGATTAATGTATTTTTCCATCAAGTTACAACTATTGTACCATTTGAATTTGGGAGGCTTTTACTTGGTAGAATTCCATTTCCATTATCCATAATGAAAGCAAGTAATGTGTTTTTAGGGATTTTACTTAATAATTGTGATTCGTAATGCGTTTCACTACACCGTAGCTTTTTCGTCTGAAGAAGTTACGGTGTAGTGAAACGCGTTACGAATCACAATTGTTAAGTAAAATTCCTAGAAACACATTACTTGTTTTTATAGTTAAATATGACTGAATATTATATTCAAGGTAATTATGTGGATGCTGCAGAAGCTGCGTATTTGGACCGTTTATCTGAGAGACGACAAAAAGTATATTCGATAAATTGAGAGAAAACCTCATGAACCATGGTACACTCAACTTCCCAAAAAAAAACAATATATAGTAGTTGATGGAGAAGATGCAATAGTTAATGTAATAGGTAGTGTTACGGCCAACCAATCGATTTCGAGCTCCTTGCTCTAAGAATCTAAGAGTTGAGCGCTCAGTATTCTCAAAAAAATATAGATATAAACCTTGCAGAATGAGAATATCCTAGTTTTGCAACCAGGAGATTTCCAACGCCGACTCTGTTTGTGCAGCTGGTTTCTAAAGAAACCTGGGAAAAATTCGCAGTTTTTATGAGAAATAATTCAGACTGATGAACTCCGAAGTAGTCATGGAATATCGTCCAAATGAACATTGGTGGTCGAACGTAATATTTAACGTCAAAACCGATATGTGTTCAAAATATGGTATGCATCGAAAGATAATCACGTATTAGTCTATGTGATTTCTGAAGAAAACGTTCATGGTGAATTATATCATAAAATTATAAAGAACAAAATTATGGATTGATATTTTGATGAAATATCTATTTTCTACATGATGGAGAACATCCTCATCAAACTATGGCCTTTGCAGATTTACTTGATTCAAATTTTCGCAATCATTGGATGGGGGTTCTGTGAGATGGCCGGCCCGTTCCGCGGATTTGTCAGCGCTGGAGTTTTTCCTTCGGTGATATATCGAGGATGTTATATAGAAGAATTCTTCGAAATATGTGAGAGTGGAAAACATTACCTACATTGATTATGTACATTAAATTTCATCATCTCTTTTCAAAAGAATATATATATATATATATATATATATATATATATATATATATATATATATATATATATATATATATATATAAATTTGAGACAAGACGAATTATTCAAAAATCCGTAGATCAATGAATAATCCCTCCTGACAAGAGCTAGTTCCCAAATCTGCCCGCCATGCACGCAGCCCCCAAGCGCCACAATAGTGCAACCAAGGAGGATGCCGAGAACCGAACGGCAGACTGCAGTTTCGTCCTTATTAGGAGCTCATCAGTGTCGCATACCGTTTCTCAGCATCCTACCAAGCTACATCGGGATACCCCATCAATTCCAGAAAGGACGCACCTCGTACATACGTACGAGAGTCGCCCTCTATGGACCGACACGACGAACCCACTACCGGACTTGGAGAAAGATACGAACAATAACAAACAGATGTGGAAACGTTAAAAATTCCAAACATTTGGGAGACATCTTTCCAAATATTTGGAATTTTCAATAAACGAGTGAAAAAACCTGAGGAAAAAACTCGTTTCCCTGTCGCTATTGCACTAGCAATAGCTTGTCTGTTTATGATGTGTTAGTGTCGTGTGTACATAAAGAGTACCAAAGATTTTTCTGCTTAGCCGCTTCATTTTCTCTTGCATTCCATGATTTTCAAAAAAAGGGTGAAAGGAAGGGAGTTTGGGACAGGAATCTGTAACAATGGAAAAAGAAAACCAGCAGAAAAATATTTCAACAATCATACTTCTTATATGTCTAAACAAATCTAAGAAAAGATTTTACATAGGAAGCAAGATCATGAAAAGGACTAAGGAGATAATAAAAAAATACATAACCTGCGATATTTCCTCAAATTCCATCTGTGTTTGACCGAGAGAGCCCCCATGGTCAGGTTCAGTCTTCCAAGTGATGCCGATTATGATCTATAGATGTTTTAGAATCATTATGGACCCAATAATCTGGGTTGACATCGCCCATTTATTATTTCTTCGTGAAACTTGTTCAATTTAAAGAAAAAATTGCGAAAGAATTTTGACAGTCGTTCGAAAAATATGACATTTGTCATATATATAATAAAATATCACGTTAGTTTCCTGTTTTCAACTAAAGATTGCATGTTACTTTTCAAAATTTCGTACGGCGTGGTCATTTCGTTATAACAAACGAAACTATATTCATACAGTAGTTGTAACTGGATGAAAAAATATTAAATAATTTTTCAGAATTGTCATTTCAAGATCAGTTCTCTAACTGCCATGATGGGAGCACACAAGACATTCAAACTATTTCGATCATTCCATGAAAATTCTGTGAATTAACATAGAATTATTAGATAAAATTAGGGAAAAGTTATATAATATATTTTTGATAAGGAAAAAAATTCCATGGTACATATTTGAAAAAATACAAGTTTGCATTATCACTCAAACACCATTGGCCAGCGAAAAAAGAAATCGGCAGAAAAAACAAAATTGGTTAGACGTTAGACTATAAATGAAAGTCTGAAGTGAGAGAACTTGATTACGATGAGATGGATCATAGAGTACCATACATCGAAATTCTACTGTGAAGCTAGTTACTCGGCAAAAAGTGCACTAAACCAAATTTTTGAGACAAGACCACTCTTAAGAAACATTTCATAGCAAGTTCAAGAAATCGGATTGAAACAAAGACCTAGGTAGATCTTTTAGGGTAATGCAAGGAAGCAGCTAACAAATAGTTGTTAAGGACTAAGCGCTTTGTATTGGGCATTGTGAACGATCAATGTCAAGTTAGGTAACACCCATTGATAATGATTAAACGCCTCCCAGGTGATTTTGATCATAAATCAATGTTCTTATATATCTTTTAATTTTTATTTGTGGCAGTAATTATATTAGCGCCGCAACCTCACAAATTGCTTTCGTCTTTCAAGCTTATTGCTTGTGAAGAAAATTCAGCTTTATTTTGAGGAATTCCACGAGTATTTCTTTTCTATTAGGATGTTCACTAGTTTACTGTCAAAGTAGCGTCATGCTTTCTTCTAACAACACTCTTCCACAAATAACACATTTTGGTAAAGCTGGAATAAACCTAGTACCAAAGTAGCAAGTAGTGCTTTCGCGAATATAGTGGAAAAATAATTAATAAAAAAAATGTTGAACTTGATACTAATCTTATAATTAATAAAGAAGCGCTTACACTCGTTCATAAAGACCCAACACCACTTATACAGAAACAACTTAGAGCAGCCGCTAATGATATGCAATCACTTTTTAGTAGCTTCGAGAGAAACAGATGGATTAAAATGAATCCTAGAATTCCTAGATTATATGGTCTCATTAAAACACATAAAGAAAATAACCCCATTCGTCCAGTGGTGTCATATGCCAATAGTCCAACACAAATACTTGCTAAGCAACTAAATACCAAATTCAAATCAATTTCAGATTTTCATTCACAATATAGTATAAAAAATTCATTAGAATTATCGAATAAAATAAATAATTTCCTCATGCCACCAACCGCAAAATTAATATCATTAGATGTAGATAATATGTTTTCGAATATATCTGCAACAGAATGTGTCCCCTTAATATCAAGTATTCTAGAGGCAAGAAATCTCAACGTGGTCCGTAAAGATGAGTTAATTTCTCTGTTTGATTTATGCTTGACCCAAAATTATTTTCAGTTCAATAATAAGATATATTCACAAAATAATGGTTTAGCTATGGGTTCACCCCTCAGTCCCCTTCTATCTGAAATTTTCATGTCTAATTTGGAAAACACTAAAATTATGACGTCACCTTTGACGAAAAGGCATATTCTATTTTGGTACCGATATGTTGATGACATTTTAGCCTGTTTCATTGGAACGAATAGACAGCTAGAAATCTTCCTGAATTTCATTAATAACATTCATCCTAAAATTAAGTTCAAATTAGAAACAGAAGTCGATAGTAAAACCAATTTCTTAGATCTAACAATTACCCGGGAGAATAATAACCGTTTATCAATTAATATCTTCAGAAAACCATCGTACACGGATAATGTCATACCCATAGATTCATTTCACCCGTATTCTCAAAAAATAGCATCCTTCAAGTCCATGCTTCACAGAGCGATTTCTTTGCCTTTATCGGACATGGACCGAAAATCAGAATTTAACACCATTATGTTAATAGCAGAGAACAACGGCTTCGATATAGAAGCAATAGAGAGTTTAATTAATCGAAAAATACGCAACAACACATTCAACATGATATATCCCCAATCCAAGAGAGAAAAGCTCGAAAAATGTATGTCTCTAACATATTTTGGGAAGACGTCAGAACAGGTTGCTAGAGTTTTGTCTGATAGTAAAAAAGTTCATATTGCATTCAAACCAGTTAGCAAATTGTCAGGCCTGCTTTTCAACACAAAAGATAAAACCGATAAATTCGAAAAATCAGGAGTATACCAATTAACATGTTCTGAGTCAAAGATGATTTATATACTTGGTCTATGTCTGAGTGCAATTCCTTTTATATAGGTCAAACAGGACGCTTTTTCGAGGCTAGATACAAAGAACATTTCCGGTCATTCCTACATCAGAAATATGATTCAGCTTTAGCTGCACATTGTCTGAATGAATGTCATCCCTTTCCAGAACTTCAACAGCTAAAAATTCTTCATTCCTGTGATAAATCTTATAAACTCAATTTCTTTGAATTGATGGAAATTCTCAAGGCATCTAGGGTAGAAAGGGTTAAGCTCCTTAACGATCAGGTAGACTTAATTTTCTACCAATCACCATTGTTCAATTTACTGTAACCTCTACTAGCATTTTATTGATGGTAATTCCTGTATTGTACATGAGTATAGAGTTTTCATTAGCTTGTTGTTGATAATGGACGTATTTCCGAAACCGGTCCCAACCCATGTAAAAATGTTGTCATTCTTTACATCAATAAAATAGTGATAGTTAAGACATAGTAACTTGTTTTATTTTATTTTTCATTATGAATATCAACTATCACGTAGTTCAGGCTTCATCGATCAATTATTTGATACTAATCTATTCAATTCAAACAGTTAGTTGAAATATAATTTGAGAAACAATCAGTAGTTTGTAACTCAGGCACTCTCTTTTAGTCAATATTCTGATGTGATGGGTAAGGAAGAATACATGTTAGATTACTTGACAAAAAAAGGTCACGCTTTTAATAAGTCTGGACAACGCTACTATATTATGATTGTTCAGCATTGTTATGGATTTCAAAAAAGGCAGCTAAGCATGTTAATTTCTGAAACCATTAAGTTGCGATGTCAAAAGGGACAGTCTTTCAAATACAATTTTTTTGTGGATATCAATAGAACAGGTAGATATCTTGAATTACTACATTTTACGTCTACCTCTTCGGCAGAATGGGTTGACTCAAACCCATTCCTTTGTGATCCTCAGGGTCTATTGCTATCTATCCCTAGAAAATTAGGTACTTGCTTCCTATAAATAACGCGAGAAAAAACGGTCGTCTGTGGAAGAGCTCTACAGCTGAATAACATGTCAGCCATTCATCCTTGACGTATGCTATGCCGTCGTGAATTAAGATTTTTATTAATAGGAGGGGTTTCTCCTCCCGGCATCTATAGATTTAGTCGGGACATCCCCTAACCACCATAGTGGACAACCGTAGTGGACAGCGATCCCATTAACTGCAGCCAATACGAAGAAATATGATATGATATGGATATCAAATGAAAGGGTTAGCTGAGAAAAATATGAAAAAGTGGAAAAAATATTTGTTAAAACTATGATACACAAGCTCTATTTAATATTTCAGTTGTACTATATTGAAAATATATAATAATTTTGTGCAAGGTATATGCAAAATATTACTCAAGAGATGAAATTTCCTAATAGAGCAAGAACAAATGAGGAGTGAGGAATAACTGAACAAATGTCTTCATCGTTGCAAGTTTTTAAGGCTACATGCATATAAACTAGATTCAGAACAATCGTTGCGTACAATTATTAGTTTCATTTTAGTACATTCGTAATATTGGCAAAGCTTATTATTAATTAATAATTATATTTGCTTCTTGTAGCGCAAAACTTTAAAACTTTGACATAAATTGAACGATCTATGAATGAAAGCTCAAATTATTTCTAATAGATAACACAGTAATCTTTAAATTACAGAAACCTTCATAAACTACTATGGTATCCTCTGTTCACTATACCCCGAAATAATCATTACTTATCATCATTGAAGATTCCTAATTTACAACAACCTTAATCCGACCTTTCACTGATTTTGAAGGTTGAAAGGAAATTTTTTGACATCCTCTCTGATCACGATCACATCTTGTGTGGTGCCGGGTAGGAAGGTGATAAGTATTTTAAGCCAAATTTTAATGTAAGTTCTGCATTATATCTTCAAACTGTTCAAAGTTGAAGAATCTTTTTATGTTTTAATCTAGTGTGAGTGTTTTTTGGTTAATCCAATTGCGAAATATATTGTAATGGTTAATTTTTATTGTACCTTTAGAGATGACTTCTTTATAACTCTTTTAGTTCTGTTTTAATCATGCTGCAACTAATCACTATATTTCTAAAACAAATGTTTGGAATTGAAATGTGTCCCTCTTTTGCAGAAGATATTTGTGCAGCCAAAAAGTAATCATGCCAATCAAAAGTATCTTAGCCAGACAAATCTTCGATTCCCGTGGAAATCCCACCGTTGAAGTAGATTTAATTACAGACCTGGGTTTATTCAGAGCAGCTGTACCTTCTGGAGCCAGTACAGGTAAATACTTATGACAGTAATTTCTTCAGAGGAAATGTTTAGTTATACATTTAGAATCCTTATATTTATGTCAATTATCTGAATGTATCAATTTGAATTAGAATATCATACTCAAGTAATATTTTATCACAGATTTAAAACTTTTTATTACAGGTGTTCATGAAGCTTTGGAACTTCGTGATGGAGACAAGGAAAACTATCATGGCAAAGGAGTTAGTAAGGCTGTCAATAACATCAACAAGACCATATCCCCTGCTTTGGTCAAGGCTAACCTTGAAGTCACCCAACAAAAGGAAATTGATGAGTTTATGATCAAGCTAGATGGCACTGACAACAAATCCAAATTTGGAGCTAATGCCATTCTTGGAGTTTCTCTTGCTGCTTGTAAAGCTGGAGCTGCTAAACGTGGAGTGCCCCTCTACAAACATATCGCTGATTTAGCAGGAAACAAGAACATTGTCCTTCCTGTTCCAGCATTCAATGTTATTAATGGAGGATCTCATGCTGGAAATAAATTGGCTATGCAGGTGAGAATTTATATTGAGGAGCAGTTTTCAATCATCTAGGATGTTTCATAAATCAGGAAAAAATCAGGTTTTATGTGAAACTTGGGATTTTTGTAAATATTTTAAATTGACTGAACATCAACATTTTTTTGATTTCACACACAGAAAAAGATCAATTGCTTCACATACATGAAAACTTACTTTCAACTCTTTTTTATATTAATATATTTTGTTTGCCAGGAATTCATGCTTCTGCCTACTGGAGCATCCAGCTTCACAGAAGCGATGAAAATGGGATCAGAAGTGTACCATCACTTGTCAAAAGTAATTAAAGAAAAGTATGGTCAAGATGCTACTTCTGTTGGAGATGAAGGTGGTTTCGCTCCCAACATCCAAAACAACAAGGAGGCGTTAAATTTGATCAACGACGCCATTGCTAAGGCTGGATACACTGGAAAAGTTGAGATTGGTATGGATATCGCCGCCTCAGAATTCTTCAAGGATGGTGAGTTCCTTCAACTGTTCAAATATTAGTAACTTGAAGTTAAGGTACTCAATCCGTTTCAAGTATTGAAGAAAGTTACTTTGGTTTATCATAACTTGTATGAAGAAAAACTGATTTTATCAGAGATAATAACACCTATATCAGGTACGCTGAATCCAGTGGTAACCATCGTTTTGAAAGTTAGCTCTTGTTTAGGAGATATTCGCCTTTGAAGTTAGTTGATTTTAGTAGGGTTCGTCGCTTATGACTTCATAAATTATATGCTTGTAATTCCCAAACCGTTCAGAATATCGCTTTAGTGTCTTCGGAAAAGTTTTAGCTATTGTCATGGCCAACAACTTTTCTGAATATACCAACATGAAAAAACCTCATTCAATCACCGTTTCTTAACAAAATGTCCAAAAAACTCTTTGCCATTCTTTCGTTAATTTTCGTCTAAATAATAGAGAAATCAAGGGAATTTCGCTTTGAAATCTCAAAATAAGAAAAGAAAACACATTTTCTATAGTTAAATCAAAAAATTTAATCGCACAATCATGATTTTAACTCAAATTTTTATTCCAATTCCAACAATTTTCAACAAATAAACATATAAATTCATGTTCATTCTTCTTCTCCATCTTCATCTTGCTGTGAATTCCAGCAAATGTGTCTCCTAATAAAGAATCAAGTTTTTTTCCACTATACCAGTGCTCAAGTCTAGCCGTCACCTGATGAAACCGTTCACCATGCTCATCTGATTCACATGGTGATTGTTCAGCAAACTTGTCTACATAGTAATGTAAAAAATGACTTTTCAGAGACATTTTTACACCGATGTTACGGAAAGCAACGAGCATATTTTCAACGTGTATGCGCCAGTTTTCGTCACGATGAATTCAAAGTACATTTTCGATGCCTCCTTTGATGCAATCCCAAGCAATGAGCTGCAAATTCGACAAACTGTTTTTAAATTGTTGGTCTTTCATCAAGCGTCGATTATCAGGTCCATTGAGTATGCCTGTAATAAAATAATTCGAAAAAATATGTGTTAAATATTGAATAAGTTAGGTTGATTGGTACGTATATAGTTTCACACAAATCTTCTTTTATTTTCATTCCACTCAATCTTGGGAAAATTCGCTTCAACTCATTGAATCCATTGCCTTCAGGATCTAGGGCCTTGATGAAATTTTTAACAATCCCAAGCTTGATATGCAGAGGTTGAAGCAACACTTTTTCGATCGGCACAAGTGGAATTTCAACGATGTTTTCTCGACACAATCTGAACCCTTGTCTCATAGGCCAGCTATTATTGGCATATTGGTCGCCGGCATATCGAGTATCCCATAAACATATAAAACACATGTTTTTTCCTATATCCCGTCTGCATTCCTCTCAAAAGAGTTATCACCTTCAAATCTGCACAAATCTTCCAACGATGGTCTTCATATTTCACCAAATCAAGGATTTTTTCAATGATTAGTAATTTTCTTTCATTTTTGTGCTGAATTGGGACACTGTTTTTTGAGTTTGTGACATGAAGCAAAACCGCCTTGAGATTACTTTTGGACGAATCGATGAAAAGACACCAGTCTTCTGGTTTGTACTCATGATGCATTTTTAATACCAATTCCTTGATATCAGTGCACTACGCGAATAAATTGTCTTCGATGAAGTTGAATAAAGCAGTCTATGACTTTACTTTCACATCAAGTGCTAAGACATTCTTTTTTTCAATTCCTGAGTCAAAATAATGGACTGACGCTGCGATAATTTCAATCGACGAATAATTCTATCCAGATCTTTTTGAGAAAATTCGACATGAATTCATTGTGGAGATACATTTGATGGTACATAAACCGATGTAGACGTTTCGCCAATAGTATCAAAAGTAGATGGAATGTACTCTTCTGTCGGACTGGGTCTTTTCGGTATTGGAATGGATTCCGAATGTGGTAACGGAACTGAACAAACCTAGTTCCTCTGAGTTCAACAACGTTTTTTAGCTCTGTTCAATCCGACAATTTCATTAACACAAGCAAAACAGTCATCTAGATTATGTTCTTGAGGATTTGTCCAAATTACTGGAATGTCAAAAGGCATAGATTGGAATTCACCTGTAATAAAAATAGCTTCAATTGATATAATTTTGAAATAAATGATAAATCATTTCATTTTACCTCTTTTCCATCCATTCAATCTTATGACACAACCAGTACAAACGATTTTTGGAGCCCAGTTCACATCTTTGATTACAGTTTGGTTGAAATATTATGTGTACGATTCAGCAATTTCTTCAGAAATTAAACGCTTGCTTGTCATTATAGTAAACTTTCCACAAATGTAGCAAAATTTATTAAATTTACTGCACGAATTCATTTTTGATATTTTTACCAAATATATAACTTGTGTAAACAAAGAAGCTTCAACAAGAAATGCCAAATTAAGAAATATCAGAACTAAGACTATGAAAAATAGCACACAAATACATAGCAAAATACGTAGTAACATCAGTGACAATACTAATAAATACGTATTAACAGTGACATCTGTGAGAAATTTGAGTTAAAATCATGATTGTGCGTTTAAATTTTTGATTTAACTATAGGAAATGTGTTTTGATTCCTTGATTTTTCTATTATTTAGACGAAAATTAACGAAAAAATGACAAAGAAATGGAGTTTTTTGGACATTATGTTAAGAAACGGTGTTTGAATGAGGTTTTTTATGTTGGTATATTCATAATAGTTGTTAGCCATGACAATAGCTAAAACTTTGCCGAAGACAGTAAAGCGATATTCGGAACGGTTTGGGAATTACAAGCATATAATGTACTGAAGTCATAAGCGACGAACCCTACTAAAATCAGCTAACTTCAAAGGCGAATATCTCCTAAACAAGAGCTAACTTTCAAAAACGATGGTTACCACTGGATTCGGCGTACCCGATATAGGTTTACTAGGTATGTCTCCCGCGTGTTAGAATTTTGAAGTGTCATTTTCACGCACTGTGTAATTATATTATATCAAGTAGATATTAATATTTTGTGATTTTATCAATTAGTAGTCATTTCCATTATTTCCAGGGCTCTACGATCTGGATTTCAAAAACCCAAACAGCAACAAAAACGATTGGGTCACCTATGAGAAACTAACCGATATGTACAAAGACTTCATCAAGGATTTCCCAGTTGTGAGCATTGAAGATCCCTTTGACCAAGACCACTGGGACGCCTGGGCTGCCTTAACTGGAAGCGTTAACATCCAAATTGTAGGAGATGATTTGACAGTAACAAATCCCATCAGAATCCAAACAGCTATTGAAAAGAAAGCATGCAACTGTCTGCTTCTCAAAGTAAACCAGATTGGTACTGTCACTGAATCGATTAATGCCCATTTATTAGCTAAGAGAAATGGTTGGGGAACTATGGTTTCTCATAGATCTGGAGAAACAGAGGATACATTCATTGCTGACTTAGTTGTTGGTTTGTCAACCGGTCAAATCAAGACAGGAGCTCCTTGTCGATCTGAGAGATTGGCTAAGTACAACCAGATTTTGCGTATTGAAGAGGAACTTGGTTCCGGAGCAAAATTCGCAGGAAAGAACTTCCGGAAGCCCCAGTAATAATTTTCCCCATCTTGGTTTCTTTTTGATATTGTAAATCATGATTTTAACATACTTGATTTTTCAGAGCTGTCGAGTGTAGGTGTGGTGGTAAATAAGAAACAAAGAAGTAGAATTTGAACAATTGGCAAGTGATTCCATAAAATAGTTTTACAGAAATTTTCTTTTCCAAAATAGAATTTTTGTATAAGAAATAAAAAATTTTAATTTATCTTTTCTTTGAATACCACATAGTAAATTATATGATTTTTAGTTTATTTATACTTGGTAAATTATACATATTATTGTTTTTATGGTGATATTTAATTCAATTCCAATAATTTGTTGTTCAAATGTAAATCTGGTGTTGAATAAATAATTATACTGAAAATTTTATGTATGATAACTAAGAATGTTAGGAAGACCTTATCTGATCGATGATCATGTAAGATTAGAAAAGAAGTACTAATGGCCAATATTGATGAAATCCAACTCTGTATTTGGTGGTATTTCTTGCATTTTTGGTCAGAATCATTCGCAATGATAGCTTTGTTAGATGGTGAATTATTGTGGTACAAAATCAGTGAGTCTTCTTTTCACAAATCTGACAGTTTCCGATGAATTTACTCTCTCAAACGTCTCATAACGCTCAGGTAATATTCTTTATTTACCGTCTACCTTCTGACAAGAATTCCGGGTGAATTGACTCATTTATTATACCTTCAGCGAATTTTACGCGATTCAACTTTTGAAGCAAATTCAGATTATCTAGAACTAGGCCAACGGCAACGAGTTTCATGCCCAAACAATCGTTCAAAATGGTACAAATTGATTTGCGAGGCACAAAAAGTTCATCACCTATCTCTCAAACTTGAATGACGAAGTTTTAATTACCATTTAATTCACCTTATCGAAGAAATAAATGGGCGATGTCAACCCAGATTATTGGGTCCATAATGATTCTGAAACATCTATAGATCATAATCGGCATCACTGGTAAGACTGAACCTGGCCATCGGGGCCCTCTCGGTCAAACAGAGAAGAAATTTGTGGAAATATCGCAGGTTATGTATTTTTTTATCATCTCCTTAGTCCCTTTCATGACCTTGCTTGCTTTGTGAAATCTTTTCTTAGATTTGTTTAGGCATACAAGAAGTTTGATTGTTGAAATAATTTTCTGCTGTTTTTCTTTTTCTATTATTACAGATTCCTGTCCCAAACCACCTTCCTTTCACCCTTTTTTTGGAAATCATGGAATGCAAGAGAGAATGAAGCGGCTAAGCAGAAAAATCTTTGGTACTCTTTATGTACACACGACACTAACACATCATAAACAGACAAGCTATTGCTAGTGAAATATCGACAGGGAAACGAATTTTTTCCTCAGGTTTATTTACTCTTTTATTGAATCATATACAATATAGTATGGTTCCTCTGTTACATTTCCTGAGCTCACACTCGTGTTTTTTTCTGACACACCAAAATTATAGATATAAGCATTTATTGTAAATACAATTATACAAATTTTTGTAAATCCTCTCTTTTCAAAATAAAATATATATATATATATATATATATATATATATATATATATATATATATATATATATATATATATATATATATATATATATATATATATATATATATATATATATATATCGATCTTAACTTTATTTGAAGATGTTGATGGATGGAAAGAGCGAGACTAGTCTTTCGCCACATCTCGGTCTCTGTTCAATGCACTATACGACTCATATACACGTGTTTTTAATGAAATAGATTCACCGTAAGAGAAATGCTTCGTTCGATATTCTTATTCGTTGTAAAAATCGCAGACAATTGTGAGTACTGACAAAATCGAACATTGTAAACAAACTAAATGACAGATCGCGTTGAAACTCCGCGTCAGTATGGAAAACAGTTGTGCGAACTTAGCAACATCAAAAGTTTCGACAATAGTTTCAGGCAGAATTTTTAAATCTAAATAAAACGTTCAGTTCTCATTTCTGCCGTATTTTCCCTCCCGTTGTGCACCAAATCAACAGAAACAATCAGTAGCTCATCAAGTAAGAACCAGGTGATAATTTCCAGCTACAAATATATAAACTTTGGTTCCTCGTAGTATCAAATTTCAAGGATGTTTTCAATTATCTAATCCCCCATATGTATGTGAGTCTTCCTGGTCCGCAGAATCCCTGCAATGTCATCCTAATGGGTGTTACATGTATGTTTTATTTTTGATGGTACCGGTCTATGGCCGATATCTTACTAACAAAGCGACATAACATCAATTCGAAAAAACGCCATCATTTGATTGATATCAACTATTCATTCGTCCATATCTGAAGTTCAAAGGAACTAGAAGTAAACAAAATAATAATATATAATATAAATATAATATAATTTTAAATTTTGTATTTTAATATCTAATTTAAATGCTGAAAACAAAAACGCAACTCATTTAAATGAATAATATGAACAGGTTCATTTATTTATATCGTTTTTATTGTACCAATATTTTAATTTTTGATATTTCTCAAGTATGTTACGAAAATAATTCAACTGAAAGTAATAAATTTTTTATAAGGCGCTCATACAGTTACGCTTTCTATAGTGCGAATTTTCGCATTAACCTTCCTTCCTTGCATCTTTTAACAATGTGCTCGGGAACTTAGCCCATTTACACAGCTGGACCTACAGTTTATAGTGGATTCGAACCACTCCCCTAGACCGTGCAATGATAACTGCCACCACAAGGATTACAAGTTATCTGGTCGTCAGAAGTTTATGCCTTCTTTAGGCGACTCTTTCAAATTCAGCACTTTTTATTCAAAGACAACATCCATAACCTGACCCCGGATTCGAACCAGGAGCCTCGACTTAACAGTTCCAATATGCTTGCGCACTAACCGTGCAGCTACCGAGGCTGTTTTTCGCATTAACAGAATTCAGTTCCTTTTACCTATTTACTTTTTCTTTTCAACATGGAAAATAGTTGCGTTGGAAGTAGTAGCTATGATGGATTGGAAAACAATTTAATCTTCAGCTAGATTCTTCCTTAATTCATTTAGTATTCAGCACTATTAGTGCTCTCTTTTTCGTAGTAATTAATGAAGATAATTCCTTTAGAATCTCGGTATGTCCGTGTGTCCACCATTTTGAATAACAGCAGCAACTTTGTTATTTGCAGAGATAAAAGAAATGTATCAAAGAAAATATTCAGACGAATCAAATAAGTCTTCATAGTACTGTAGGGTGTCTCAATATAGATAAAAAAGTTCCACTGTGATATCCAGTATATTATTTTAATATGTTGTTAGTTTCAGTTCTGTTGTGTATAGTCATCATTTTGCAAGGATCTGAAATAACGAATCTTTTTTGTTATTGGATCGTAAGTTGGATTAATTTGAAAAATGTTGGGACGATTCCCCAAAATCGAAAAATTTTATGTGAACTACCCGAACCATTTGAAAGTTCGGTTCTCAGAAAAGATTTTCTACAGACCAAATAGCAGTTGTGACGATTATTGAAACTATTGTTGTGAAAACTTGATTAGTGCTTCACATAATATGATTGCCCATATTAGGATTATCATTAAAAGTTTTCTCATACATCCAATAAATTCTAATCTTCGCTCGAAGTCCGTAAGTCAGTTCTTGTGAGAATTGAATTTTGAGGGGATGATAATTGAGCAAATTTATCATTTCATGAACTTCTACACACTTTTATGAAAAAATTAGTATATTTGGAATCGTTCTCTATGAATGTACACTGTTTCTCAACATTTTTCTCCGCATTCGCCTAAGATGAACATCATATTAATGCACTAGTTAGCAGAATATGGGAAGAGCATTATGTATTTGAAGCTTGTCAAGGTTACATGACAAATTTAATTTTTTTATTATCAAGTCATATCGATATTCGTATTTGCTCATTTTGTTTATAGGGTGAATTGCAACCGTTTTTTGTCGTTTCTTAGACAGATGGTAATCATTGACGCAGAAAGATATAGGAAAATTGTCAATTTCATGATGATAACAAAGCCTGATTTTGCCTCTACCGAAATATTGATTTACCATATCCAACGCCAAATAAAAATGGAAAAACTCTTAAATGACGCAATTCGAATGAGAAAAAGTTACGGAGAAGTAAGAGTAACAGATGAAAAAACACTTTCCGTGTAAATACACTATATAACATATATATTGAGATACCCTATAGCGAAATAGAAGTATGAAGAAGCTATATCATTCAAATTCGCTGGGATTTCACCTATTTGGATGCCCGTTTGAAATAATTAGATGTAATTTATGATTGAGCGTTAGTAAACTCAGCACCGAGTAGAGAGCTTGCCAGTTGACGTAAATATAACGAACACATTCATATTCTCGTAGTCCCATACATTTCTTTCATTTTTAATCTGTAGTCTTCTCTCACGGCACTTGTTACTTAAATGATGCTTTCTGAGAGTAGTTCGTTGATGCTTGTGCGAACTTTTTTCAAATCATAAACCTACTATTTGATCGTTGAATATAATGCAGAGGAATTTTTGGCGTTAAATTGAAATGAGCTTATGCCTCTCAAATAGAAGTATTTGATTAGAGCATGACTGCCTGTCGTCTTTTTTAATCGATTAGGTAGAGCTGAATAATTCAACCTTATGGTATCATGTCTATGTAAAAACGGAAACTTCTTGGCATTTAGAACTAAAATGTTACACCAAGTCTGTATTAATTCGATTCTAATCTTTCATGGTTAGATTTACAGACAACAAATATGAAAATTTTCTACTAATAAATCATAGATAAAATTACTTATCTTTAAAAGGAAATCAATTTTAAAATTGCTGGGTTTTAGTGAAATTATTTTAATGATTAAACTTTTAATTATTGTACTCTAGCATCAATAAAGTTCCATTCATAAATTAAAATGTTTATGTTGTTCTTTTAACTTCATACTACTGTTTTGTTTATTTATTTATTAAAAATATACAATATAGTTAATGAAGAGGAATACGGACGCAACATGAAAATCTATCCTCATGTCAAATTTTTTCCTGTAAGCTTCACATTTTCGAGGGCAGTTTTGTTTTTTTGTTTAAAGGTTCAAACCCTGAGGGATAATTTCCCTAAATTATTTCCTTACGGTAGGGCCACATTTGCGGTTTTCACGCTGAATTTTTGCATAAAATTCTGTTGAAAATATTGACAAATATTCTAGCTATATCAAGCGTGTTATCACGCGGCAGTAGTTGGAAGAAGACGCGGGTGAGCGCCATTTAGTGACCGCACTGGCCGGAAAACACGCCATTTCTAATTGGCCTAGAAAATAATATAAAGTAGAAGAAATTAGATAAATTAATTATTTTATTTATCTTACTGACTTTCATGGTAATCCAGAGAGTGAGCGCTTTCAATCAGAGGCATGTATCTCAACCCGATTTAAAATATTCAAAATATTACTTTACAGTGAATCTTCAGTGTGTCATATATGCGCAGTTCTATATAAAATCTAACAAATAATAATAGAATCTAACTTGTTTTCGTTTAACAATAACCCGATATTTAAGGATAGAAACGAAACGTCAACAAGGCCAGTATAAAATATTTATCAATTCACACATTATTTTTTATTCATCAAGCAACAAAGCCTCTATTCAAGGAGCAATATTCAACAATTGATAAATTGTAGAATTTTTCTCCTCAAAAGAGTTACGCATATGCATATTCGACCTAGTCTCTCATTGAATCAATACAGGGACAGGGTAGTTCCAATCTAAATGGATGTCATGGATATGCATGAAAAACTGACGAGTTCTAACGAGAACAACACTGGAGTCTTTGGTTCTTTCCCACGAAGTGCGATTAAATTAAATCTGATTCTGAACCTCTTAAACGATAATTATGATATGTAAGACTAGCTTCATCGAGGAGGTATTCATCAATTTTTTGATAGTTGAATAATGTTTCATGAATAAAGAAAAGGAGAGAGAGAAAGAAAAAATTGGGGAAAAACTTGTCTGGCCCATAAATGATGCAGCATATATATATATATATATATATATATATATATATATATATATATATATATATATATATATATATATATATATATATATATATATATATATATATATATCATTTCCTGTTATATCGGAAGTGGGTCATCACTTTGTAATTTCAAATGGCAATCTACCTTTTTTATTATACATCTAGAACCGACATTTGAGCTAGGCATGAAATACCCAAGTTGATTTTTTCAATTTGGCCTTTTTCAAACAGCAATAACTCAATTTTTTCAAATTGCACGTGCCAATTTTTATATCGCCATCAGATGAAGCGTCAAATTTCAGAAGGAATTGTATAAGCATGTACTATATCCATCTCTTATAGTTCCGAAATAATTTGGGAATATATTGAATTTTGAAGATTTTGCACGAACTAACAGAGAATGCTTTGAAATATTTGAATCAAGTTGCTGAACTGGCTACGCTCACCTGACAGGTGCCTAAAATTAATGTACTTGTCACTTCGTTCATTCGAATTGGATATGAATGCTTCCGCCCAATGGTTTCTTGCAAATTAAGTATTCTACGACATACCTTGGATGATGATCAAACTCAATTACTCAATATTCTCTCTCCTACACCGAGAGGGTCCAACGGAGTTCGAGGTTAACGTGGTTTCGACACATAAAGTCATCATATTGAATACTAATTTACCCTAACATTATGAATAATTATACAACGGTTGATAATTTGAAGACCCCGTAATTTTATTTGCAAGCAATGGGGTCACAGTTTTTTTCGGCTTTATAAACATGACTGGAAAAATTAGGTGATGGCTTAGAATAAGTTCCGTAATTTTTTGCAAATCTCTCCTTCCGTTTCATCGAAATAGTTATTATCAAGCGGAACATCATTATACGAGGGCAACTTGATTAGTCAGTAAAAATGTATGAAGTGGTGATACTAGTACACAAGATATAGCATGTTTGGACAATACTTTGAAAGTGCAAACACGAAATTTCTTACTGATGTTAGAATGTACTTTCTCCATCACTTAATATGACTCATAAGTTGTGTTCTTAGTATCGACTGTACTAGCGCGGAAGATGCCCACCCAAGACTCATTGGGAAAATGAATCATGAAGTCAAAGATATTGTGTTAAACGACCGCCGAGTGAAGTTCAAAGAGACAGCGAAAACTGTGAACATCTCATATCAATGAGTTTGTAACATCTTGCATGAGCATTTGCAGATGAGAAAGCATCGGCAAGATAGATGCCGCGATTGTTGACAAATGACAAGTGAAAGAGTAGAACTTCTTCAGGCCAATTTTCGACTTTCATGAGTTTCTGAGCCGTTTTATCACGGTATATGAAACATAGGTTCATTTCATTGCATACCTGAGACGAAGTAGCAATCTATACGGTGGTTGAAGGCTCAGTGGGAGGCAACGAGAAAGCCAAGGTGGTTCCATCGGAAGGCAAGGGGATGTCCATCATCATCTGGGGCTCGCATGTCATTCTTCATCTTCATTGATTTTTCCAGAAAGGAAACACTATAAATTGTACTGCGCATCACACACAATTGGACGAAAGAAACAAAACAAAGTTCCCACATCTTGCCCAGAAGAAAATCCCGTTTCACCACGGCAATGCCCATTATTCCGCAACTACAACAGCCAAGCTACCGGAGTTAAGATATGAATTGTTTCCTCATTCACCATATTCACCTGATCTGGGTCCCAATGAATTCTATTTGTTTCAAAACATGAAAATATGTCTAGGAGAACAGAGATTTTCATAAAATTTGGAAGTCATCTTGTATAGCCTCAAAAGAAGATTATGTTCAAAAATAAATGTATGAATGAAGTAGAGAAAAGTGTGTTCTCCTTAATTTTTGCCTGACATCATTTCACACTCTTAAATTAATGGACATTTAATTATCTTTGATTTTATTCAACTAAAAATTTTTAATAAACAAACGAATGCAATTTTATTAAATGTGGTTCATATTATAGATACTTAATTTTTACCCAAGTGCATTTAATTTGAAAAATAAGGGTAGCATTCCTACGACATTCTAATTATAATATTTATAATTATTTTACTAGCCAATACTCTAGTAGTCTAGTATTATGAAACATTCAAACCATTTGTTTAAATTTCACTTAATACTGGCTGCTGATAATTTGTCAACCGTTGAAGCACCTCATTTCTGCTATTTCCTCGGTAAATATAACAATAATTTCATCTGGAAAAACGAAACGTGAAAGTGAAACTTATAGATCGTGGATGCGGATAATTATCATTTCGTAGTTTACCTAACAACCGCCAAGATCATAATGTCTTGACTCTAGAGCGTCACTTTAGCGTGAACGGTGATTCTTGTTCGAATAATCCTTGAATTTATACGGAATTCGTAGAAAATAACGTAAAGTTGAATTATGTGGGCGATATTGTGTTTGGTTGCTTTATCTGATCTAGCATGGTGAGTTACTTATTTTTTCTTCGCTTGATGAGGTAAAAATAAAATTATATATTAACTCAACTTATTTCAAGTATTTTTGAGACGTTTGGAATGTATTTGAAATGGAATTTCAATTTATATTGTATTTAGCCTGGAGAAATTCTACATAAGTACGCTTTTCACAACAGAAATATTTTTCCAATGCATTTAATATTTCAATTGATATTGGATTTAGCATGGGGAAATATATGAGTAGCGATAGGTGGGAAGAAATGGAATATTTATTAGATGAAATGAAAACTTTTGATTTTTCTTCTTCATAGTAATAAAATTCCCTGATTTGTTTTCAATCTATATTACTCATTGTTTTCAATCTATATAACTCATTGGAGTTGATTTCGTCAATTTCAATAATTTTTCTATATTTTTCAGTACTTTTAAATGAAAAATTTTATACACGAAACAAATTTTGATTTATCTTCATTGTGAATTATAATATCTTGTGACAAATTCTAAAGCAAAATTCACATCTAACTCTTGGTCAACGCTGACGATGCCAGCGCATCCATTATTGGTCGATTCATGGCAAATAGTACAAGAGAAGTAGTTGTTTTCGTACTCTAAAAAGTGGTATTTCATAGGGATCTGTTCTGGCACCTTTATTATTCAATTTATATATGAATGATATTATAATAACCTTTTCTAATAAGTTAATTTTTGCCGATGATACGTGTTTTTTCGTCACGATAACTTCGAAACGATTGATCGATATGGATATTTTGAACAAGTTCTTCAGAGGGAGATAGTCGTCTATGCTCTAACCCGGAAGTATCTTGTTTTGGTTTGAATAATCATCAAAAGAATAGACAATTAAGGGTATTTTTTAATAATTCTTCGGTGAATCATAATTTCTGTCCCTTATATCCGGGTGTCACACAGGACTCCTCTTTAACTTTCTGCTCTGTCTGGCTAAATAGTGTTCATGACCATAGAATTGATTTCCAATTGAATTATGTCATGACTGTAGGTGGTAACAATAGCTCAACCCCGAAGCCCTAGCTACAGGTAATCTGCATTATAATTCCTCTACATACCCGCAGATGATTAGAATTGAAAAAAACTTGGGGCAAGAATCACTAGCTTCCAGAACTTTTTTCCAATTATCCATTCGGAGTCCACCTGTCTTGAGATTAAATATTCGGAAACCGATGCGGCCGCTTGGTTTTATCCAAGCTCCTTTAGATGCGTAAGCCCTCTGGAAAAGTGAATGGAATTAAGTTGTTGTTTTTGATAAGATCCTACTGACAAGGTTCCGAGGTTTGGCCTCAAAAGAAAGATTTGGTGTACCTTAAATCGTTTGAGAACATGCTATGAGTGTTGTAATAATATGCTTTTCGAGTGGAAGACTATAGATAGTCCAAATTGAGACTGAGAAAACTATAAATCTCTTAGTCTTGTACTGTCTTATCGATATTCGATATCTAGAAGGTTTTGAACATACACATTCAGTATCAATTTTTTTCTTGTTTCAACTGAAAGATAAAAATCCAGTTAATCTTACTGATGCGATGTTTTTCTGCTACTACTTTTATTTTTCACATCTCTGCCATTCTATTATTCCACATCCACCAATTGAAGTTTTGGTTAAAATGAAAAATAAAATGTTAACACAATCATTCTGTTTTCACTTTTTATCCACAACACTTACAGCTGTTACTAGCTGTTTCTCATGTACCAGTGACGGGCGAGACAGGGTTTTTCCACAGATTTTGTCTTGAACCATATAAAAAATTGCGTATGGTTCACCCTTTTCTCCTCATCTTTTTCTGTTCACACTTCAGAGGCGATCTTGGAAGGCTTAGCGTGTTTTCAATGATTATCCATTCTACATACTGTGCTTTTTCCGATTGTATTCTTGACTCGCATCAAAATATGACATTAGGCAATTTTTTTGTTCTTTTATTCGAATAAATAAACGATTAATACAAGAAATCCGAGTCTCTATAAGTTTTGAGTTACCATAGTTTTCATTGCATCAAAGGCAAGATGGGCTGATATATTCAGCTGAGGAATCTGACGACTTGTTTTTTATTTGCTCAGTTTACGTAGTACGCATTGTTTTTTTTAGGTTCTGAGATTCATTATAGTTGTCAAGATTTGTCTCTGAACTCTCTTTTTCTGCTTCGAATCGTTTCTGCAATAGAGACTTCAAACTTGTTCCTATAGGGTGCAGAAGTGTCGAGCAAATAGATATCTTTGAAATGGGAAAAACGTCAGAAGGTTAGGCGTGAACAAAGTGCGATGAGATTTTCTGAATCGGAGCATTGTGAAATAGTTGTGGTTCTATGAACATTGAACAGGTACTTTGTCTTGCCGGCTTTCTTTGGCAAGGAAAATGGGGTTGCTCCTCGTAATAATAGTTCAAGGGCATCAGAATGATACGTCTAATGGCTTAAACCTATGTAAGCAAACTTGGAATATACCTCCGTTGTGTTTTGTGTGAATAATGAGGTCGATCTTTTTGTATAACTTGCATGATCACCCGATCACCCAAAAGAATAGAACTGGCTTTTATTTAGTTGCCCTTGAAGACTTGACGAACTCTTTGGATCACTCCAAGAATACTCTTTTTCTTGGAAGAAGTGGCATGCAATCCCCTGATGTAAAAAACATATTTGTGCGGTTACCATCTGTCCTCTTTCTATTAAAGGGAGTATTCGAACTTGACATTTTTCTTTCGTTGATCAAATTACGCTGAGGCCTTCAGGGTTGACGGTGATTCCGGTACCATCACAATTCTTAATTCTCTTACCTGTGAAAAAAAATATTTGCCCACAATTTCTTAAAGTATTTTGAAGAACTGGGAAATCGCCTATTGATCGAGCTCCAGAGGTAGTTTCTGGCAGATTTACATATTTGGATGTCTTCTCAAGAATACTTTAGTCCAGTCTTGTTATTTTCAAATATGAATCAGTAACATTGCTAATCCAAACACTTGAGCTTCCCTTACTTTCACATAATTTTCTGGTTGTTTTTCTTGTAAAGCTGATGTGGAAATTACCAACTGCGATCGAGGCATTTATTGTAGGGGAGAGAACATTCGTTCCTTCGGCAAAGTACACTTCCAGTATAAGTGTATTACAGTTCCCTGTTCCACCCCACTTTCGCCTACGTTTTTTCCTACAACAAATATTTTCTGCATGAGCGTGAATTCTTCATATTTTTTTATGTTTGGAAAATACTCATAATCTCTAGTTAACACGAATTATCACAAAAATAATTTTTGACAAAGCACCGTACATAGGCTCTCCTCTAATATTACATAACGAATCCATAAAATGCAATTTTATTTGGGAATCTATAATAGTATAGGAGCTAGCAACGTTTTTGAGATAGAATTTCAGGTCAGCTGATTTTTTGATATGCCGTCCTTCTTGCTCTTTCAGTTAGAGTCCAGGCTATCTGGCTGGCGGTAGCGGTTGTGTTTATTACTGCGCATCTTACCTGTACAGGTAATAATTCTGAATTTTAAAAACATTTTTTTAAGCTAAATTTTGGATTGTTTATCTCTAGATAAGTCTACCAGACGTACATTTTTTATTGCCAGACATTTTCATTGTTGTTAATTATCTGACAAACGCGTATTTTTTAATTTTTTAAATAAAAAATTCAAAATATTTTTGAATGTCTGTAATTTTTATATTGTGTTGTCTGAAGATAAATAAATCTAAAATTAATTTGCCAAACGTTAATTCGGTTGTTAAATCTTGAATAAATATTACAAAGTAAAAAAAGTATTGCAATATGATGCTGGTAGTTAGAGAAAGACAGTTCAAAGTGCAAGAGAGATAGACAGTGACGGTGGCGCTTCGGCAAGTAAACAACATGGCGTCAGTCTAAAGCCACATGTTTGTATTTGTGTTATTTTAAATGTTTATTTATTAATTATGTTACAATGGCCAGTGATAAAATGAAATGTGTTTTTGTAAAGGACATAAAGATAAAATAATACTTTTCGTCGAAGATAAACTAAAAAAATGCCAGGAAGTTTTGAGCATACGTGTGAAATATAAATTAAAGTACAATAACATCCAGTTGCCTACAGAACTAAATGATACAGATGGATATCATAGACAATGTTACAGTAGTTTTACAGCTTTGATGGCAAAATATCGTAATTCATCATTAGAAATAGATTAAACCAGTGATTCCACTCCACACAGTTTATCATCAAGTACTTTAGTAGACAATAGTGAAAGTACTGTGAAAAACTTAAGTAAGAGTTCTAACAGTGAAGTTGCTTCTTCAAGTGTAATTCGTGAAATAACATCAAGAGATTTTGAACTGAGTTTAAATAGTGAAATATTAGTTTAGATTATCAAACAACGTTAGGAGATGTTGATTCTAGCTCAACTTGTGATTTAAGTATCAACGAAACCAACATTTGCGATGATATTCCTGACACAAACACTGATGGTATTGAAACAGGTCGACAATTGAAAAATGTTTGTCTTTATTGTGATAAGGATCGTAAGCAAAATAAAGGTAAACAACAAAATCTTCATTCGTCAAACGATACAAAACTTTATCAAAAAATTATTGAATGGATGGAGAAACTTAATAATGTAGAGTTGTTACAGAAAACTAATCGTTTGAAATCCTCAAATAGAACAATTTTTCATCATCACTTGTGTGAATTAAATTATTTAAATGAGTATAATAAAATAGTTACAGACATTCCATGTACTTCTTGGCATAAAATCGTAGTATTCACAGAGAAATTTTTAATCATGTCGTATCAATAATAGAGAAGGAAGTTATAAAAAAAGAAATTGTGTATCGTTGCCATCTCTTTGTGATACATACAATAATGAGTTGGAGTATGAACAGAAGCTTCAGCCTCATACAGATATTAGCTTAATAACTCCTCATTATCTCGAAGAGAAAATACAAAAACATTTTTAAAAACTATCAAAATCATATCCAGGCAAAAGAAAAAATTATTATGCATGAAGATTGCAGTCTATTAGAAAATGATTTAACTCAACTTGAAGAAACCGACCTTATTGATAAAGTTGCATTAATTTTGAGAAATACGATTTTAAAAATGGAAAAAACTAAATTACCGTCAAAAATTAAAACTAACGACTTAATTGCTGGAGAATGCGCGATTCCTGACAAATTAGATAGGTTCTTCAAAGTATTTATTGGTGGTAAAGATATTAGACGCAGAGACAGTCTGAATTGTAATAGATTGAGTTCCTCAATGGCTGCTGATGCAATTTTTTGCGTAAGTAATGGTACTGTCAAACCATCTAAGCATATTACTCTCGGTATGACTATAAAAAGTCTAACAAGCAGTAAAAAAATAATAAACATTTTAAATCGATTTGGACATTGCTGTAACTATACTACTCAAGAAGAATTGGAAACAGAAGCAACCATCTCATCAGTACATCGATCTCAAGTTTGTCCTCCAGACATTATTTTAAATCCCTCGTTATGTACTGGCGTAGCTTTTGTCAATTTTGATAGATATGTTGACACCTTGAATGGAAAAGAAACTTTACATGATACTGTGGGGATTATATACCAAAACATTGATAACAATTCCCAGAGTGAGTTGAACCAAGATGATGGTAATGCAGAAAATTCATCACCAACAAGACCACCACAAAAAGAAAACGATCTTTAACAGAATTTACTCCTGACATAGTTCCTTTTGGTAAGCGATTAAAGATGGTAGGTCGCTTAACACCAGTGCAAATCGATCAATCACCACCTGTACCCGAAAATTTCTCTTCGATACAAACGATTGATCTGTTACATTTGCCCTCATATGTTTTTCACGTGCCAAACACACCATCATGGACAGGATTTAATTGTAGAATGATAGAAGACAATAGTCCAAAACAGAAAGTATCTTACCTTGCTCCTATTAATTTGTCACCAACAAACGTATCAGTAGTAGCGTACACAATGGAACAAGCGCAAAGTGTAGGTAAAGAAACTGGTCAAACTTATGTACAAGTCACATATGATTTAGCAATTGCTAAAATAGCTTATAAAATTCAAGCAACAGAAGGTCTCAAGTTTAATAATCTTTTCATACATCTCGGCTCGTTTCATTTAATGATGGCTTTTTAAAGCTGTTGGTACTTTCATCAATGAGTGCGGATTATCTCACATGATGATTGAGAGTAAAATCATCGCTTCGGGGTCTGTAAATGGAATAATTGACGGTAAACACTTTAATCGTTGCAAACGTCTGCATCCGTTAATGGCATTAGGCTTACAGATGTTACATTTTGACGAATTTTTAAAAAAGAAGAATGTTGAATACGATTTTGCAAAAGGACAAATTTATGAAGATCTTTTAGAATATCAAGAGAAAAAAATCTCGTTTTCATCATCAACAAGCACCGACTTATTATCAAATGAAGTACTGTCGCAAGATGACGACATGAATACTTCTAACAGTGAGAGCGACGATGATGATGATTATGAAGATGCCTCTTTTTTTTGTGACACTATTATAGAGTGAAATGATTTATTAAAAAATTAATAATGAATATTTATCATAATCAAAGCATTTTAAATAAATAATGTATTTTTGAAACTCTCATGATGTATTTTAAATCCTTCTTTCTAATTAATTTTATTTTCATTTTCATGTTAAAGTTTTTCATTTTAACTTGTACTTACTAGGATGAATGTAAGTAATGTACATTTACAATTATTTTATGTCTGATTCTTGAAAATATTCAGCAACTGTCTCTCTCTAACTACTAGCATCATACTACAATACTCTACATAACTTTGTAATATTTATTCAAGATTTAACAACCGAATTAACGTTTGGCAAATTAATTTTAGATTTATTTATCTTCAGACAACACAATATAAAAATTACAGACATTCAAAAATATTTTGAATTTTTTATTTAAAAAATTAAAAAATACGCGTTTGTCAGATAATTAACAACAATGAAAATGTCTGGCAATAAAAAATGTACGTCTGGTAGACTTATCTAAAGATAAACAATCCAAAATTTAGCTTAAAAAAATGTTTTTAAAATTCAGAATTATTACCTGTGCAGGTAAGATGCGCAGTAATAAACACAACCGCTACCGCCAGCCAGATAGCCTGGACTCTAACCGAAAGAGCAAGAAGGACGGCATATCAAAAAATCAACTGACCTAAAATTCTTGTTTTCTAAACGTTGCTAGCTCCCATACTCACGTTTTTCCTAGGCTAGGTTTTATCCTGCGGTGGACTCTCACGAACGTGTCAAATAAACTGTTCGCGCATCTCGACGCACATATCCTATGACAGGTTCGTACATGTTAATTGCCTGAGTTGAAGAAACAAAAGGACGAGAGCAGAGCTTTATTATTATATAAATTTTTAGGGAAGTAACATAGGGAAGCGAGTACATACAACAACTAACTTATCCCTTCCACTCAGCGTTCAATTTTCATAAATAGATAACAGTAAGTGTCGGTTAAACATTCAAATAAAAATGACTAATTTGTGACAAAAGGAGATGTTTCTTCAAAGTCTGGTGAAATGGTGGAAAAAAAGACCAGATTCTGCTTAGCCAAGGTGCCTGGTTCGAATCCGGGTTCAAGTTCTGGATGTGGTCATTGAAGAAAAAAGTGAATTTGACTAAGAAATTGTCATCGACTTTGGATACATAGCTTAGACCATTGAAAGCCAGATAACTTGTAATCCTTAGTAGTGGCAATTATCACGGTCTAAGTGAGTGGTGCGGAGTCCACTATAAACTGTAGGTCCATAGAAACAAACGAACAAAAGACCAGGTTATCCAGGTTATACAACGACACTTATTTGAAATATGGATTTATAACATTGAAAAGCAACCATAATGTGTTATTTGTTTTCAAGTTATGATGTCTGCAGTAAGCATGAAGTCTTCAAAATTACTCCGGTATCTGGAAAAAGGACATAAAAAAACATCCTTAATGAGACATCTTACTTAATAGTATTCCGAGTCGCGAGCGAAACTAAGTCACACTATAGCGGAAAAAACACATTTTACGTGCTGCCATTGACATGTTCAATTTTATGTAGTGTCCGACCGAAAGTTCGGTTTCGGTTTCGGTCGAGTTTTGGCAAAGAAACGAGTTTCGTTTTCGGCAGTAAATCTGCCGAAACTACGACCGAAACCCAAACTGTATTCGGGAGTTCTCGCGCTGTGCTCGGTCATGTTCGGCGCGGTAAATTCCACGACGAAGACATTTTTGTTTGTGTTTGCAGTACGTTTTGTTTGTTGTGAGTTTTCTTGATTTTTTTTAATTCAGTAAGTTTTATCATATGATATAGTATAAGAGTAGGCAGTAAACATCGAAAAATAATTTGATATAACAAACTAATACAAAGATTATAGTAGAAATACATGGGTTTTAGTAGAATCAAGTTTAACATAACTATCTAAATATTTTGTGGTTGATTTAACTTATTCGCTAATGCTGTATGTAAGCAAACTTTAGTTAGGTACTTGGTACTTACTATAGTGCACTAGTGGTGATAATATTAAGGAGTTAGAGTTTCAATGTTTAATTTAATAATTATTACCAATATAACCAAGTAGAAAAGTACAGTTTGATAATTTTTTTGCAAATTAGCGGACTTATAGCTTAATGAGTAGGTACTTACATAGATACCTACCTAGATATCCGTATAATAAAATTATTATTTCATTTCTGTTTCTCGATTTAAAACCTTACTCATAATAGTCCACGAATATAAATAAATAATTTAAAATACATTAAGTACTGATTAAACCTAATAGACAATCTTTCTTTTGTTGTAGTATTCAATCATCATAAATCAAAAATAAAAGAATAATGTCGTTAAAAAACAGCATTTGGCAATTTTTCGGGAAAAGTTCATCTGATTCATCTAAAGTTAAGTGCAAACAGTGCAATAAATTATATTCACTAGAAAGTTCCGAGCCTAGAAGGCAAACTATTTCCGGTTTGAAGCTACACTTGTCTAATTTCCATGAAACAGAACATACGCACTGTCTAAAACGTCAGTGGGAAATCGACGAGCACAAATCTGAAGCTAAATTGAACCGATATGATTCACAAAACTTAGTAACCACCATTGACAGTAGCAGTGGTAGCAAACTGGTGCAGACCACAATCCCTGACATCGAGCACGCACACAGGCAGGCTTCAAAATCATCAAAATGGTCAGATCATCATGAAATATCACGCAAAATTGATAAAAGTATCATGGATTTAGTACTTGTCGGTATGCTTCCATACACTTTAGTAGATAGTGAGTCATTCAAAAGACTCAATTTTACAGATCCACATGGTCCCCAAAAGTACAATTTAAAATCAGAAAAATATTTTAGAACCACTTTAATGCCACAAACTCACGAAAAAGTTACAAACGAAGTACAGGATTTGATTACTAAATGTGAGTGGATCAATGGGACTTGTGATATATGGACAAATCCTCTTAAAACATTCTCATTCTAAGTGTCACTGGCCATTTTATTGTTGGACTAAAACCCCTTAAAGTTATACTAGGTGCTCAAGTACTCGAGAATGACCACACTGGATTATATATTAACGAAAAATTACTAGAAATGATAGTGGAATACCGGTAATAAACTATTTTTACTTTTGCGTGACAATGCAAAAAATATGGTCAGCGCTATGCGGTCAATTTCAATCTTTAGGCTGCATATCACACACATTACATTACTAAAAGATGCACTGTTCTCGGAGGAAGAACATGAACAGGTCATTAAAACTTGCAGACAGTAGGGCACTTCAAACGCAGCGAGCAGGCTTCTAAAAAATTGACTGAATGTCAAAATCAATGCGGATTACCAGTACACTCATTTATTCAAGATATTGAAGTTAGATGGAACAGTGTTTACAACATGTTAGCAAGATTGCTTGAACAAAAAACTGCCATAAATTTATACAGCTAGAAACATGTCCGTATTTTTTATGAAGCTACAATTAATCTGTCATATGATAACGCATGCATTTCCCTTGCAATTCCTTTGATATCACTATTAAATAGAAAGCTGCAAATTAGAGACAAAAATGAAAGCGAAATAATGAGAAACATGAAAACACGGTTGCATGAATCAATAAATCTAACATTTGCATACGTCAAAGGACATCCTGCCTTAATAACTCTAACATTACTGGATCCAAGATTTAAAAGTACATATCTGAATTCTGTTGAAGTTGACATTGCCACTTTTGAAATAGAAAACCATTTGAGGATTTGCAGGGACGATGTTAGCGATACAGTAAGTGAAAACTGTCATTCTGGAGAACCACAGCCATCTTGTTCATCTAGAATAGCGTCTTCCGAAAAAGTAGAAGGCCTTTGGGACGCCCATCATAAATCTACTTGTAACTCAATAGATACCTCTGGTGTGGAGAACAGCGAATTTTTAACTCAAATTAAGCTATCTATTCAAGCATACTTGTCAGAGACTAGGTTACAGAGAAGTGCCAATTTTTATTCTTACTGGGATTTCAGTCTGTTTCTGTCTTTGAGAAAGGTGGCACTGAAATTCTTATCAGCTCCACCGACGAGTGTTTCTAGTGAACACTTATTTAATGCTGCTGGACAAATTTATTCAGAGAGAAGGAGCAATTTGCGAGGCGAAAATGTTGATAAGATATTGTTTCTGACATATTGATATTAGATAGTTTAACTATGAATATTAATAATAATAATGAGAAATAACAATTAATTACAGATACCTACTTGAAATTATTAGTATCTAGTCGTCCCGTTTTGCAATATTAAGATTACGATTAGTTTATAATTTAGTCAAAATAAAAGCTAAATTATTTTTTGTTGAAGTGTCATACAAATGACGTATTAAATTTAGAAGAAACAAATTTGTTTTTAAGATAAAAGTGATTTATATTGTTTTGTTTATTACTTAAATATTAAGTATTATCATTATTATAAATAATTATTATTAAGAATATTAGGTAACAACTTAAATGAGTATTTAAGTTATTATGTACAGCATTTTTAAAGATATGTGATTAATGAAAAATTAAAACTGACTGATTATAATAATAATAACGTTTCCTTCATTTTTTTCTCAACACATGATCATTGTAAAAAGTTTCGGTTTCGGTGGTAAAATCCAGTTTCCGTCGGACACTAATTTTATGATAGGCCCGCAAGAAGCTAAAGAATTAAAAACTATACCCCTTTCAAATGCATTAATAAAATGGCTGTTGATATTTACAACAGAAGAAAAACTTATTTTACTTATGACAAATGAAGCCAATGCCAATTTAGAAAATTCAATTATTGACCACCTATTGGGAAGCATGGAAACGCATTTAGGATATTGAGGATTCATTCACTAAAATATTTTCCAAATGACAATAATGATTCATCGATAAGATGGGTTCTCGATCCGTTTGATAACAAAATTATTGCAGCTGCCGAGGAGCGAACAGAGAGTCACTGTCAACTTATTGAACTATTGGCTGATAAAACTTTACAATTGGTATTTTTATCTCGAGATTTAGATAAATTTTAACTAGCATGACGACGTGAGAACTTAAGGTTAGTAGCGGAAACTTTGAAAACATTTATATGATTCGCTGCACCTTACCAATGCTAAGAAAGGTTTCCCGTCTATGGTGGCTTTGAAAACTAGAAACAGAAATCGTTTTTTATCACTCGAAAATAATTCACTTATGAGTATTTGCAAGAATGCATCAATTATTTAATGTTCATGAATAATCATTCTAATCACCTAAATAAAGTGAGCTATAAGCTTAATTTTTCTATTACATTGTAATATTTAATTTCATAACACTACACTAAAACTTATTCCTTAAATGAACGAATCTTTTTTATAGTTCGTATGTTTCGAGGTCGTACTGCGGCAGATCGACTGACACTCAAACTTCGACTCCTTTTAATAACAAACGCGATTTCCTCAAGGGTTGTGATCTCCAGTTGAGAAACGATGTTCTATTCATTAATTATAATCCGAAGAAGCTTGTTTTTAACTTTGCTATATCACTATTCAATTTTCATTTAATTTTTACGTATGTATTGAAAAATAACTATCAACCATTTCACCTGTTGTTTTTTAAAGGGCACTCACAAGATCTCCAGGAGTTTATCAGTTAACTTCACCAATAGACCATGGTGAAGGTCCAACATGGGATCCAAGAAAGGGAGTTTTATATTATGTAGATATCCATTCCGGAACAATTTTAAGTTACGAGCACTGCAGTGGAAAAACCCATTCTATTTCTCTATATGGTGACGTGACACCTATATTACCATCGAAAAACGAAAAATTGTTCTATGTTGGCCTGAACAGATCTTTGGTAGCCTTGGAATGGGATGGCAAAAATAATGTGGGAAAACAAACAATTTTAGCTACAGTTTCGCCTGAATATCCTCATAGTAGATTTAACGATGGTAAAACCGATAAACGAGGGAGATTGTGGATTGGTAAGTCTAGATATTGTATTAATTATATTGCTGGTGGAACTAGGCTTTCATCAGCTCATCAGAGCATAAAGTTAAGTTTACTTGCTAATCGCTTGTTGCCGTACCCGTACAGGTGCAATGGAAGTAGTTACTTCCAACAATTATACTCAACAAAATATTGAGAGTCGGGGGGTCACGTACTTATTATCTGACTGGCGGTTGCTTATAGATTCCTCAAAGGTTAATTTAGAAGCTGTACTGTTACATAATGGTAATCAATACCCTCCGTACCGATCGCTCATACTACTGAAATGAAGGAATCATATGAAAATATGAAATCACTGCTAGAACATAGTACATATAACCAATTTCCTGGAAAATATGTAGAGATTTGAAGGTAATTGCGATTTTGCTAGGTCTACAGCTTGGATATACGAAGTTTTGTTGTTTTCTCTGTGAGTGGGATAGTCGAGACAAAAAAAATCATTATGTCAAACAGGAGTGGCCTAAGCGAGACGCTCTTATACCAGGTCAACGAAATGTTCTTCACACTCCTTTAATAAATCCTGAGGATGTATTGCTACCTCCATTGCATATCGAACTCGGACTAATGAAAAATTTTGTCAAAGCTATGGATAAAAATGGAGGTGAATCTTGTTACTTGAAACAAAAAAATCCCAAAAATCAGTGATGCCAAAATAAGAGAAGTTATATTTGTAGGGCAACAAATAAGAGACCTACTGGCTGATGAGTTTGTACAAAAACTTAATCCGAACAAAAAATCCGCAGGACATGTTTTCGAAATATTGTTCGTAATTTTCTTGGAAACCATATGGGCCGAAAGCTATGAAGAGTTAATCAACAACTTCTTAGCGGCTTACATGGATATGGGATGCAATATGTCGCTCAAGATTCACTTTTTATACTCGCATTGGGATTTTTTCCTCAAAATTTGGAGCCGTTAGCGACGAACACGGTGAGCGGTTCCATCAGGACATATCCAACATGGAAAAAAGCCAATGCAATTGTAGTCCGAAAATGTTAGCTGATCACTGCTGGACGCTCAAAAGGGATGTACCTGACGCTAAATATTCTCGAAAATCCTGAATAAAAGTAAATATAAATTATCTTTTTCTTCATTTGAAATATTTTTTTAACGTTTTTACTTAAAAAAAGATTAATTGCTCTTGCAAAAAAACTGAGGGTGATCGAAATTTTCTAGAAATGCAGATTAGTTACAGACAAGTTGTAGATACAAAATAACCTATTCAATTCCATTTAACTTTCATCAATGTCATTTTTGTCTATCAGTGTTATTTGTTGACATTGACCATGATATATAAATTCATAATAACCTCGAATGAGTATTTATTTGCCATTTTATCTAATACAAAAAAACCTACAACTGAGGCCGAAATTCAAAGAACCTTACATTGAACATTGTGGAACTTAAAAACTGGAATCGGAATTAAATCCACTTTTCCTGTTCCATAGCCTCATGATTTAATTTTCTGAAGGAACTGTAGTTCGCGAATAGAATAACAGGCCATTTTAGGTATAGAGAAACCTAATACCAATTAATACTAATTTAAAATAAGTTTCTTACAAAATGAACAATTAGGTACCCGTTTTTGAAAAAAAAGTTGGACCCAATGAAAAATCCGTATCAACTTCAGTAGTCAACCATTCATAAAAGGAGTCGGACATTTCTCTGTGCCTTCGTTCAGAAGTAACTGACATAAAACCCATCAAAATTCTTGAACGGATATTCATTTATTCTATAGTCGGCATTTCTAAAATATTCATTTAACGAAGGAACCTCAACATATTCTTTTTGAAATGCTAACAAAGGTTTTTCTGAAAACTAATCGTTTCCCTTTATCAATGGTATACTACCAACGTTTATGCGAATTTTCTATCATTTTCATTTGCACGTAATTTCTTTATTCAAGTGTTGTCATATGATTATGGGGAGGTAGAGGAATATTCAAGTTGAAGAAAATTGCTTTATTTATGTTATTAGCGCGATGAAATCCATATATCTACGAACATTCTGAACAACTAACTTTTTCAGTTTTCATATGGATATTGAAGAGCAATACCTCAAATGAAAGATATTGCACCTATAAGATCAGATTCAATATACAGGATGACAAAAACAAAACACAAAATAAATAACATTACTTTCTTCATTTCTTCGTTTCGGCGAACACAAGAAATTTCAATCAAGCTCTAAATTACAAAATACAAAATTCGAAGTTCGATATTTTTCCTCAACCGATTTAGATGATTTGTTCGGCAAGTTATAGATCAACTCTTCTGCTTTGTAGAAATTATAAGAGGAAACAAAAAAAAATTGAAAAAAATTTTATACGGGGTCAAAACTAAAAGTGTTTTTTTGTCAAAAATTCGTAACACCCTGTGGAATTTCGTGGTCCGAGTTAAAACGTACAATATCATGGTCTGTCAAGAGACATCTTCCTACAGTAACACCCTTCTTGTTTCATGCGTTTATCTCTATTTTTGCAAAATATATTTAATTTCAAGTGAAAATCACCATTTTGGAGAAATTCCATTGAATCAAGAAATTGTCATTAAAATTCGTCTATCAATTTGGAATTTTCTTATTATCACTCAGGCGTGTCGAAATTGTCGTTTGCGATTTTTATGTTCGAATTGCATTAGTTATTGATGACAATTTGGTTAATTTGGTGAAAATTAGGAATTTATAGGAGATAACAGTCGGTAGGTATTAAAATACACAACCGAATTCTGGGACCATTGATAAAACTTTTCATTTACACATGTGCACACCTTTTTTTATCAAATATGAAATACAACACACGTTTTTTTGTATATGACCACATTTGCACTTGTTTAAAGAATGAGAGTTTTCCATTCTTTGATTTGATACAAATTCGATCGGTTGCGGTGTTTTGTGATTCTTTTACTGTTTACGATTCGAAACGGTATTTTTCATTCAGAATGAGAGATTTACCACCAACCTCAGTAGCAAGGGCAGTTACATTGATCGAGGAAGGGCGCACCTACCGCTCAGTCGGTACCATGTTGGGTGTCTCGACGTCGGTTATCCATCGAATCTACCGACGTTACAGGGAAACTGGATATGTACGTGAGGAGGCGAGGACAAGGAAGAAATCGGGCAACCCGCGCTATACATGACCGTTTAATCGTCAATCAAACCATAATAAATCCTCGTCTTACTGCTGTTCAGGCACGTAACTTTTTACAAGCAGTGGATAACATTAACGTCAGTGTGAGGACAGTCAGAAGACGATTAAATGAAGTTGGTCTGAGATCATACGCGCAAGCAAGAGCACCAAGACTCGATAGAGCCCATCGGGCAGCAAGATTGGCGTTTGCTAGGGAGCATGTAGCATGGACAATCAATCAGTGGAGACGAGTTTTATTTAGTGATGAGAGCCGATATTGTGTGAATTTCGTGGATGGTAGAGATAGAATATGGAGGCATCGAGGGGAACGGTACAATCAAGCGAACTTCGCAGGAACTGAGCAATACGGTGGAGGGTCAGTTATGATATGGGGTGGCATATGCTTGGGAGTACGAACAGAACTGGAGATTATTGGCAATGGATCACTTAATGCCCATCAGTATATAACAGAAATCTTGGAGCCCCATGTTGTGACTTTTGCTCCTTACATAGGGGAAAATTCCCTTTTTATGCACGATAACGCGCGCCCTCATTGGGAGTATGCGAAATCGTATGCGCGCTGTAATAAGAGCTCGGAGGGGTCATACTCGCTACTAAAATCAAATGGTTTTTTTTGTGGGTCATCATGAACATTTTTCTCAACATGTTCATTTCATTTCACGAGTGTATCGCCAGGATACACACCTGCTCTCAATTTTGGACAAGAATGATAATTATTATAGAGTGTCACACAAAAAATTCAAAAATAAATGTGCAAAATCAACGATTTTTCCAATGTACTTCGAGTTCTCCCGGAGCGTGAAATTGGCCAGTGAATTTCAAAAATTTTCATTTCGTTAGATTTCCGCTTCTCTAATTTTGATTATATTTTTTGGCTAACCTCCGATGTTATGCACCTACGCAAGATTCAAAATAAATTCTTGAAATTTGTGACTTTTCGCTTCAAATTGGATATCTCTTGTAAAAATAGAGATGAATGCATAAAACAAGAAGGGCGTTAGTGTAGGTTAGGTTAGGTTAGATGTGTCTTGACAGACCATGATATTGTACGTTTCAACTCGGACCACAAAATTCCACAGGGTGTTACGAATTTTTGACAAAAAAAACACTTTTAGTTTTGCCCCCGTATAAAATTTCTTTCAAATTTTGTTTTCTCTTATAATTTCTACAAAGCAGAAGAGTTGATCTATAACTTGCCGAACAAATCATCTAAATCGGTTGAGAATTAGGAAAAATATCGAACTTCGAATTTGGTTAAATTTTCGAGTGTTCCGCTAATTTTGCCTCCGAGTGTATATATATATATATATATATATATATATATATATATATATATATATATATATATATATATATATATATATATATATATATATATATATATATGAATGCAATAGTTAATGGGTGTACGACAAGGGCAAAATGATAAGCTCACACTTTCATACTTCAATCTCTATATTTCGATCCTAGTTTGGATCTTCCTCAGGAGCGCGTATTCACGATGAGAAAAGGCTTTTTCTTGGTGTAGTCCAGTGACATACCTATTTTATTCTTACTGATTCAGTCTGGCACAGTTTATTAATTGAGGAAAAAACTGTTATGTGGTATATGTTATATATTATTGTACAATAATTGCTACTTGAGACAATATAAAATATGCTCCTGTGAATGGGGTTCTCTCGAGGTTGTCTCTATGGTTTTCTGGTTTGCAGTGCCTTTTTCTCATCGTGAATACGCGCTCCTGAGGAAGATCCAAACTAGGATCGAAATATAGAGATTGAAGTATGAAGGTGTGAGCTTATCATTTTGCCCTTGTCGTACACCCATTAACTATTGCATTTGTAATTTTACGACATTACCAGAAAATATATATATATATATATATATATATATATATATATATATATATATATATATATATATATATATATATATATATATATATATATATATATATATATATATATATATATATATATATATATATATATATATATATATATATATATATATATATGTACACTTGAGACAAGAAGAATCATTCAAAAATCCGTAGATCAATGGATAATCCTTACTGACAAGAGAGATTCCCAAACTGCCTGCCATGCACGCAGCCCCCAAAATTCCAACATTTGGGAGACATCTTTCGCCGTTCCGTGAATCACATCAACGGTAGAAAACGAGCGAAATAATCCCGCTGAAATAGTGCTCTGAGCCTACATATAAAAACTTGAGACAAGAAGAATCATTCAAAAATCCGTAGATCAATGAATAATCCTTCCTGACATGAGCTAGTTCCCAAATCTGCCTGCCATGCATGCAAACTGATGACCAGGGTCAAGCGAGTGCTCCAATCGAAGCTCAACGCAAATGCGATGGTCACTGGACTCAATACTTGGGCAATACCGAGTATAACATACTCATTCGGAGTTGTGCACAGGTCAACAACAGAACTACGAAAGTAAGACCAGAACATTAGGGGAATGCTGACCAAATACGGCATTCATCATCCGCATTCATCAGTCAATCGGCTTTACCTACCGAGGAACGAGAGGGGAAGGAGTATCACGAATATAGAGACCAGCCATGACGAAAATATAATTAACCTGGGAGAATACTTCGTTACAAAAAACTCACATTACCATAGGTCTATCCGTGAGATGGATGATGTCTCGCCTTTGTAGTTAATGAAGGCAGAGATTGGAGAGAAATGCAAAACACCAGGTGAACTCAAGGACCAATGGAAATCTAAGGCCCTCCATGGACGATACCTCAATTGCCTTTAAAAGAAAGAAGTTAATAAAAAAGAATCGCTTACTTACCTCGCGGCAGGCTACTTACATTCTGAAACGGAGGGAAGACTCCCAGCCATCCAGGACCAGGTGGTCCCGACCAGGGCGTATCAGCGGCATATTGCGGGCCTTAACATCCTCTCGGATCGATGCCGACGCTGTTCGCGCGGGCTGTAGTCTATCCAGCACGTGACCTCCTCCTGTCCAATACTGGCCTCATTCATATATATATATATATATATATATATATATATATATATATATATATATATATATATATATATATATATATATATATATATATATATATATATATATATATATATATATTTATGATCTTCGATTCTTTCTTTTATACATCGGTTGGTCTGGTCTATATGAAACTTTTCGCAATTTTGGCACGAGATGCTGATGCTGTATACACTTTGGTTTTCTAATGGTACTTTGTCTTTTGGATTTCCTAATATTCAGCCTATTGTACTATGAGGTTTCACAGTGGGTTTTATGTTGTTCTGTTTGAGGATAGCTACAATTTTAGCAGTTATCCCTTTGATGTACGGCATGGTGTTTTTTGTATTGTTGATTCAATACTTTCCCTTGGATTTATGGCTTTTGTTATTGTCGAATTATATGTTTTCATTGTGTATCCGTTTTAAGAAAAGTTGTTAAGGTTTCTATTTCTTCTTGCCTTGTGTTCTCATCTGTTAGCTTTATTGGACGTTGTATCAGTGTATCAGCTACTGAATTGACCTGACTTGGATGGTGGTGAGATCTAGCGAGTAGGTATCTGTTTGTGTGAGAGGCTTTTCGGTATATTAAGAACTGTAGAAATCCACTGTAGGCTTTTCGAATTAGTAAATCTAAGTAAGGAAGTTGGTTGTTGACTTCCTTCTCGTTTGTAAATTTCATATTTGGGTGTAGAGAGTTAAGGTAGATCAAGTTATCTTTAAGAGCTTCTATTTGTGAAATAATTGATCTATTCGAATTTTATTTTTCCAATACGTCAGGCGTGCACCACCAAAAAATTGGGGGTTAAAAAGGCAGCCTGACTCGTGAAGAACCTGTGTACTGTTCTAAGCGTTTGGCATGTTCAAGATTTATATTTATGAGAAAAATTCATGTGTTAAATTTCGGCTGAAAATTTTCACAAATGGGTTTTAGGTGCTAGGGATTGTCGAAATATATTCACTTTTCATCTCCAGTAACAATACGATGGAGAAATTCCTCTCTTTTCTGTTTATCCAGCAGAATTTTACTAATGGTTTTTCGTCTTTCGATATCTCTCAACTTTAGCTCATATGAAACCCATTTTCCTTCTTTTTATACTTTACCCACTGCTTTCAAACGTTCAGATATCCAAGACCGAGATACGTTTAGTGTTGTTGCAACATTTTTTGAGTTTGGCATGGGTCTTGGTCTATTAAAGCCTGTAGTTCTGTACCTTCGAACTTTTTCTTCGCTACTGGGTGTTCTTTGTCGATTACACTGGAATCACCAGATTTGGAACGTCGAAAAATTCCTTACAAGTAAAATCCGATGTAGCACGATCACCGTAAGCATTGTCAATGCTTTATTTTAAGCCTCATTTACATTAATCATAATAGTCTTAAGTTTAAAACTTTCACCAATAGAAGGAGGGTTTCAACAGATTCATCTGCAGCGTTATGAGAGTTTGGATAACTAACAGTGCTTATCCCAACGGCAGACTACGTCGGCGGACGTATACCATATCTAAAATCTTGCACTATAACGAATTCACTTTCTTTTCGCCTTTTTTATTAAATTCAAATTTCACGATAAATACCAACAAATCTGTTAATAACAAGCAGGGAATATCGTCGTTCCACAGCCATTATACTAGAATTGAATGCCGCAGGATGACGCAAAATTCTAACTCTTTTTTCGATTTTGTTTCGGGCACCAGTAACGAAAATACTGATGTCTCAAATGTGATATATAACAATTTTCAGAGGTACTCACAAATGCAGAGTTCACTAAACACTCAAAAATTATACATGTTAGATTCATAGGAAAGTTAATAAAAACGCTTTCTCCCAGGGACAATGGGTTACGAGAATGCTTCGGGAGTACAACCAGATGAAGGAATCCTTTACCAGTTCACAAAGGAGAATCACGAAAAACCGACACCAATTATAGCACCAGTAAATATAAGCAACGGCTTGGCATGGAACAAGAAGAACGACAAATTCTACTACATCGATACTCCCACTCAAAAAGTTGTCCAGTACGATTACGACGATGAAAAGGGAGAAATTAAAAATAAAAAAGTGATTTTTGATCTTAAAGATCAAATTCATGTAACAGGATATCCTGATGGAATGACAATTGACGAAGACGATAATTTGTGGATCGCCTTGTATATGGGAGGGGCGATCATCAAAGTCAATCCAGTAACAGGAAAATTATTACAGGTAATTTTTAAGCATGACTCTTATCGAAGAAGCATACAAATGTTTTCAAAGTTCAATAAATATTTGAATGGACTTTCAAAAGAAAATATTTGGCTATTCAACGCAAAAGAATGAATATAACCGAAATGTCATTTTTTTGATATTCAATATTACTTAGGATGAAATTAGATCCGTGTTTTGAATTCTGCTGTGGATGTGAAAGAATATTCGGGGATTTGTAATTTCGATATAATATTTTGAACCATCTTGTAGATAAAAATATAAATTTCAAATAATCACTAATTATCTGAACTGCATCTTGTTATTTGTTAACAAAATAGAAATGGAAACTACCGAATAATATTGAAGCAATTGGTTTACAAAAATAAATAAATTATTCTTACACATTTGTATTGCTTGGTTGCTGCACATTTTTTACACAGACAAATGTGTTCTTTATATATTCAACAATTTTCTTTTTTCTTTGTTTCAAGGTGGTGGCTATACCTGCCCAAGCCGTGACATCCTTAACATGGGGTGGACCAAAACTTGATATATTGTATGTAACCACCTCCAGATATCCCTTCAGTTCTGAAGAAAGAAAACGCCAACCAGCTGCTGGGGCCCTTTTTGCTGTTACGGATTTGGGCACCAGAGGATTACCAGCTTTCGAAGCTGATATTCTCAATGAACCTTTGAAATTGAAATGAAAACTCCTTCTAACACGAATAAATTAATTCTGGCCACCAGAGAATTACCAGCTTTTGACGCTGATATTATCAATGAGCCTTTTAAATTATATTGAAAATTGAGAATTCTTTCTAACTAGAATAAATTAATTCTCAATAAGAATGTTCATTCTTTTATTATTAATTTAAATTGTGTTATTCCATGGCAAAAACTTAACAAATCCATATTGGATAGAAAACTAAGTTGTATTCAATTTCGAAGTCATCAAATATTTCAATTTTCTGTATCATGAATAATAAAAATATTTTTGACAACATTATTCTGTAGGTAACCGGTACATAAAAATTCTTTTATTCAAAGGATGTATTTGGTTTCGAAACATGAAAAACATTTTGAATTTAAATAAAGTTTGTTTTGAAGTAGTTTTCATCTCTCTTTACACTCAACATTAGAGTTAAAAGACATGAGCATTATTTGGTATTTATCATCGACGAAGAAAAGACCAATTTTTCAGCCAAACCTTGATATGTTTTGAAGCAAATGGTCTCTGCCAAAAACATAATCAACATACAACATGCATGCTTATTTTCGAAAGGGTACCAGCATAGAGGTTTTCCGGTTCCGCTGTCAGTTTAAAAGGCAAACGTCTTTCTTAGACATGCTTTTATTTGAAAAATATTATTTAGATGTAGGATCTGATGAATGAGAAATATAAACTATGGTTTCTATATTATTTACCCCATCTAGAGAGCGTTTAAGGTTGGTCAGAATCGAAATTTCTTCTCCTTTTAACATTTTATTTGAAGTAACGTTATTGAAGTAAATAAATAAATCTGATCACTAAATAATAAAATTTTGGCTCAAAAATGAGTATTTAATATTGTAATGTCATTTCAAGTTACGTCTTTCTATTTTGTTATTTGGTATTGAAGATCAAATGTCATAATGCTATATTGCTAGTGTCTCTAACTGGAAAGTCCGTTATTAGAAAAGATATATCACGTTCTGGACTCGTTATGGTTAGAAGAGGCAAACTGAAGAAGACGAACTCGCATAAACATATTTATTTCCTACAAAAATGAGTACTCGTCCATTTGACATATAATGGATAATCGAGTATGGGCATCAGGTTGCTAGTATACCCAATTTGGGTAAAATGGTCTTATTGTCTGCACCGCAAATATTTCGACTTTCCTCATACCCCCTACTGGCAACAAAGTAGTATTACCTATATTATGAAGATAGAAAAACACACTTTTTGTTCACAACTCACTCATAGAGTGTGCTGTTACAGATGTATCAGCGACGAGGGAGTCATGGTTTTTCATAATTTTTTCTTGTATCATATAAAATATTACATATTGTTTACCCGTTTCTTCTCATTTTCCTGAGCTTTTTTTTTCTTTCTATATACTCTATAGACCTGTTGCCCACTCTTTTTCATTCGAATAAATAAATAAAAAGAAAAACATTACCTGAGAAACTTGTGGCTACCATAACGTTAACCAATTTTGTAACTACTGTTCTAGCTTCTACCTAATGAAGCTCAACTCGCACAATAGATGAAAGTGAAATTAACATAAATAATTATTCTATAATTATTTTTTGTTCAAAATAATATCATATGCACTTCTGTAGGAACTTCATACAATATCTTTTTAGGCTCATGAAGTGTAACAATTTTTTTTCAAAACGTATATGATCAGGTAACCGTATCAATATTTATCTATATTTTATAGAATATGGAAGTATTTTAATTTTCAAGAACAAATTTCATCTAAATTTATACAGTTCGAATGGGTCCATGTGTTACTCCTGAGCCTACCAGAACGAAAACTTAAATTCTCAACTAATTTCATTTTGATATATTAAAACAGTTCAATTGGCGAGGCTGTTACGTAACAGAAATCCATTTTCACAAATACAAGTAAACGATGATTTCTACTAAAATATATTATTAAATGCTCGACGCGTTTCGATACACAGTATCTTTATCAAGAGCGAATGAATTGTATATTGTATATATATATATATATATATATATATATATATATATATATATATATATATATATATATATATATATATATATATATATATATATATATATATATATATATATATATATATATATATATAAAGAGCTATCCGTACTTGAAATAATGTTCAGGATATAAATTTAATAAGGGTGAGTTCTTTATGTCTACCTGATCATTAAGAATTTCCGATGAATTCCTAAATCTGTTAATTTCAAGTGCTTCCAGAAGGTTGAGTTTCATACCTCTCTTCTCAGAAATTAGGATTTTAAATTCTTAATTGAAAGAGTGACCATTTTCCCTAAAATGATTTGAATAATTTGAATCGGTTTTTCCATTGATGAAACTGCGTTTATGTCCAGAGATTCTAACATGAAAATTTCTTCCTGTTCTACCTATATAAAAACACCGAAAGATCCCTATACTAAAATCAATAATTTGTTAACACAAAATATGACGAATCCATGAATTAAATACGACATTATGGATTTATTAGATGTTTGCATATCTCAAAATTATTTTTTATTTAGCGATTGTTTTTATAAAAGTGATGAGGGACTTATAGTGGGGAAACCCCTTAAGCCCTCTTTTAGCAGAAATCTTCATGGATAACATAGAAAAAACTATTCATAAACACCCGCTTAGTAAACATTTCCTATATTGGTATCGATATATCGATGACATTAATGTGTGTTTCACAGGAACAAAGACAGTTCACTGTATTCGAAAATTTCATCAACAACCTGCACCCAAAAATAAAATTCACTTCTGAAATAGAACAGAAAAATTCGATCAATTTCCTAGACCTAACAATAACAAGGTCAAATAATAAACACCAGTTTTCAATTTATCATAAGCCTTCTCATACAGATATCACAATTCATTATACATCGGCACATCCTTACCAACATAAAGTTGCAGCATTTAACAGCTATATACATAGACTCCTGAACACACCGATGTCTAATGATAATTATTTTAAAGAATTGAATTTGATAAAACAAATGGCAATAAATAATGGTTATGATGCAAATTTAGTTAGCTGCATACTACATAAGAAAAAACAAAAATTAGCTTTACAACATATATATCTGATCGGTGAACACCAAGACTAGAAATTCAATAGTTTAACATATATAGGCAATATTAGCAATAATGTGAAATCCTCCTTAAGAATTGAAATTTAAATATAGCGTTCAAAACATCAACTTTAGGTTCATTTATCAGGAATTATAAATCTCCAATTAATAAAGAAAATAAATCAGGTGTTTATAGATTGGATTGTGCAGATTGCAATTGTTTTTTATATAGGTAGAACAGGAAGAAATTTTAATGTTAGAATCTCTGAACATAAACGCATTTTCATCAATGGAAAAACCGATTCAAATTATTCAAATCATCTTAGGGAAACTGGTCACACTTCCAATTCATAATTTAAAATCCTACATTCTGGATGAGAGGTATAAAACTCAACCTTCTGGAAGCACTTGAAATTAACAGATTTAGGAATTTACCACCAATTCTTAATGATCAGGTAGAAATAAATAACTCACCCTTATTAAATTTATTTCCTAAACATTAGTTCAAATACGGATAGCTCTGAGTGGATTGCCTCTTTAGTATATATATAAATTTGTTAGTAAGATATATTTGTAGTATTCATTCGCTCTTGATAAAGATAGTGTGTATCGAAACGCGTCGAGCATTTAATAATATATTTTACTAGAAATCATCGTTTACTTGTATTCGTATTAAAACAATACTGTCTAAATTTTTATTTTATACACAAACTTATGACGCGTTTTGCCACATTGTGGATCTTTCAGAGAAGTATTGAAACGAAAATGTGCCTTGTTAATATGAGGAAAACCCAAATAGGTGTGCTTATTTGAAGAACTGAAAAATTGAGTAATTGTGAAGAATTGAGGTCAAATTAATTAATTGTTCAAAGGTATGTATGAAACAAAATTATTTCAACTTTAATGACAACATTTACCAGAAGCAACAACGGCTTGACTATGGCACTCCCCTCTGTCTTTCGTGGATAACGTTGAGAAGACAAATCATAATCATCTACTGACAAACACTGTATTTGTTGGTTTACATACGTGGATAACAACAATTTTTATTCACAGGTGCGAATAGGCAATTAGATTCGTAAAATACCTACATAAATTCAATTGACCCTAAAATTTAGTTCACCTTGAAATTGTAAAATGAAAATTTAATTTATTTCTTAGATTTAACTATAATCAAAGGTACCATATCACCATTCAAAATTACTTCATACGCCTTCATCTACGCAATATAGCAATATTATACAGTGTCGACGCTAAAGTGCCCATTAGAAGCATCGGGGAACTGATTCATCGATCAATTTAGATATTGAGATAAGAGTTAATGGATTCTGATCTACAATTTGCAATTCAGAACTTATTATTTCCGACTATACCGGACATCTACTACAACTTTGCTATTTCAAATGGAATAGTGAGCATTCAAACTTTTTTTTAATTAACGAAGGAAGTACTTTCCGATATTTTATGTTTTAGTAGTCAGTATTAATTGATATGAAGTTTCTCATACCTAAATTGGCTCGTTATCAATTTATTCGCGATGTTATCAAAAACCTGCAGTCTATCTGAAAAATTAAATCATTAGGCCGTGAAACAAATGTTAATGTCAACAAATAATAAGTCAAACTTGCGAATTTACGATCAATTGGCAAAAAATTTGGTTGTAATTTTCTGAATTGTTTTCTGGAAGTTCGACTATATTATTTGTTATGATAAACAAATTCATAATATCCTGGTTTGATTATTTATTTGCCATTTTATTTACCGAGAAAAACTATACGTAAACAAAATTAGAGTTATTATTATTCTTAAATAATTCCCAAACCGCGGCCGAAAATCATGAAACTTTACATAGAACATAGAAACTGAAATTAAATTCTACTGTCTGTTTCTATGTTCCACGGCCTGATGATTTAATTTTTCGAAAAACTATGAGTTTTGATAAAACAGCGAATATAATGAAAACGAGCCATTTTAGGTGAAGGGAAACCTGATAGCAATCAACACTAATTTAAAATAAGGTTTTATTAAAGTAAGAAGAATAGGTACCCGTATTTGAAAAAACGTTTTTTGATAATTTAGTTTTAAGTTGATAAGTCTTTTTTAAGCACTCTGTATATGAAATAGCATCGGAAAGTATGTTACCCTCAAAAATAGGGCTCGTCGAACAAAAAAAAATGTTATAATCTTACTCCAATCTGAGTCAATTATTTTGGGAAAAGAAAATGACACTATAATTCCGAAAATTTTGATAAAAAAATCCTAGCCCAATTGTGGTTAATTTTGAAAAAATTTTTACATTTACTATGATACCAAAATTTGAAATTGATCTATAAATCGATGATCCCGTTCCTAAATATTTCCAAAGGGCCTTTTAGAGCAGATGCCCTGTATATAAACTCACTTCTCTATCAATATCACAAAATAATTTTTTGAAATAGTTAAATATAATAATAAAACATATGCTGGTCAATGCTATTTTTCTTCTTGTATAATTGATAACATGGCTTCACGTTAACAACCTCAATACAAGAGGTTTTTCTTAGTATTAGGGATACCAACGAAAAATACACTATTAATGTATATTAACTTACATATGTCCATACATAGCTTGACATCTTGTGTCTCATCTCATAACCTCAATATAACTTCCAAGAAGACTTATTAAAACTGTGAAACCAAAGTTGAAAACGGAAACAAATTAGGTCTTTATGATATTTCTTATGGAAGATAAAATTACATTCATAACAGTAACACAGTTTTGACAAACAGATTCCCACTATGCAGATGGCTTACCAGAAGAAAACCATTACTGTTAATAATTTTTGTATGTTACACACAAAAATAATAGGTTGTAACTGAAGCTGGAAAGCATTGGAGATCAACAAAGAAATTTCGGGAACATACTAAAAAGTCAACTAGACCTTAACTCTTCACTAATACTCAATCTTTTTAGTTCGTAAACTAAGCAACCCTATTTGAATTTTCCTCACATTAACTTAAATACCTGCTTATACCCATGGAATCATATACGAGTAATAATATTAATATATAAGGCACGTACTCTTTACAAATTCAAAATTTATCTGATGAAGTCTTGGTGTGAGAAACGCGTCATATCTTTGTAGATTCAGTGAAAATTTGAACATAATTGGTTTTATTAAATTGAAAAATATATATCACTTTTTAACAAGTAACGACCTCAATCAAACAATTCAACTTCTCTGTTAAAATATCCTTCATTTTCGTTCTTTCTTTTAGCTCATATGAGTGGATCCAAATGGGGTTGAAATTTTTAGTCACAATACATATAGATTCGAAGACAGATGTCTTGAATTTTTCAAGTTTTTGAAGCTTTAATTCAAAAAGGAATGTTATGTTAAATAATAAGTCTATATTCTTATAAATCTATACTTACAATTTGATATGTTACACAGCATTATATATGTCAGTATATAAACTAATATATAAAATCATTTCCTATATAATCAAGTTATTTATGTAAAAATAGTGTAATACTCTTCTTCAGTTTTAATTAAATTAATCTAATCTCTCATACTGCCTATAGTCAGCTAAACTGTTAGGAAGTCCATAGAAACCATACAAAGACAAACCTGTAAAGAAGCCAGTGAAAGTCCCAATGACAAATACAAACATTAAAACACAGCAAAGCATGTTATAAGATAAACAGTAAGAACATATAGCACAAGCAATTAAAGCAACCTTATCTTGAAGTTTAGATAATTCAGTCGAAAATGCATGAAAAAGATTATATGAATCTAATTCATCTATGTAAATAGAGATTAAATATATTTCAGAGTATTTTTCTTATTGAATTGTTCTATAAAGCTCTATAAGGTCAATAAAATTTTAAAAAATATGGCGAAGGTTTTGATTTAAAATTGAGATTCTAATTACTGGAACAGTTTAAATCGAACAAACGGCGTTTGTGGAATTGTAACCTCTGATAACTGATAATAAGAAACATTTTTACTATTACACTGAAACTTCATTTTCATATTGAGAATTGAAAATGAAGTTTCGATATTTATTAGAATACTTGACTTTCAAAAACCTTGATTATTTATTCTGCCATAAAAGCCATAGTATCTTAGAAATGTTAAATTTCAAATATCAATATTGATGATCAAAGTCCATATGTGAGTATTATATCGATTCTGTGAAATGTACTAGAGTAAATCATAAATATATAAAAAAATCAGTATTTGTGACAAAAGAAATTGAACTGATCCAAATTACAGAAAAGTTTTGTTTGACGAATTTAATCATTAATAAAATATTCAACCCAGATATCGCCAAATATATCCTATTTGAGAAATCGAAAATAAAACAACGTCTCTTAGCGATGTCTATTTCAGGATTTGAAATATTACTTGAAGCAGAATTTTCACATGCATTTACTGTTAAATGTTTAGTATTTGGAAATTATTGTTTTGTTCTTCACTGTGAAATAGAGCGTACAACAATTAAGTTCTGATGGAAATGTATCGAACTAACAATGTGTGTACATAGAGATGATATTGTTTTTCCGAATTATGTTGTATGATTCATGTTAATGAGAATTTTCAACTATATTAAATTATCATCCTTCATTTTTGAGATACTATCTTTGTATAATTTCGATTGATTTGAATAAAAAAAAAAATTTTTTAACCGCTTGAAACAATTTTTTAATCCACGAGATCGTCAGGATCCCTCTGTTCGTTTATAGTAATCTCAGAGTTTGTATTATTCAATATATTCAATTTAGCAGTAACTTCAGCCTGTATGGTAGCTCTAGCTTTTGCGATATCTATACTATCTTCGATTACATTCTCTTTGTTCACTTTCACTTCTTCTTTTTTCTGCATCCTCTTCGGACCTATAAATGAAGGAACTTGTCGAACGTTCGCAGGATTCTTCAACTTGTAGTTTAATGTATCTCTGAACTGTTCGAATTCAGGAGAACCGAATTTTAAAGAATCTGGTTTTTCTTCTTGACGTATTTCCACTTCAGATAAAGGTGGACGTGAAACGTGTTTCAATTTAACAGAACTTATAACATCTTTGGAAATTTCCATTTTTGGAAGAGTGTTTGTGTTAGGATATTCCTTTTCCTTTTTATTATATTTATCATTGGAGTTTGGACCAACAGATTTACTCCTGATATATTGACTCGGTTTTGACTGTTGGGGTGGAGTTCCCTCGATGTTTTTACTTCTCTCCTCCAAACTAGGTCTTTCCACGTGTCTTAATTTGACTGAATTGAGGAATCCTTCATTGATGATCATGGGGGAACTATTTTTTTTCATTTTGGTAGGTATTGATGGCAAATCTTTCTGCAATGGGGTTGCTTCGGAAATAGGTTTGATCTTTTTCTGAAGACTAAAAGTGTTGAAATCGATCATAGAGGGCGGAGGTGGTGGAATGAAAGAATTAGGTGTTCCATGATTCAATTCAACTGTTTCCTCAGAACTGTTGTTGAAACCTTCAACTAAAGGCGATTGTGGCGGAATAAAAGTTTTCGTTCTATCATTTGAAGAATTATCCTCATTTTTAACAAAATCAATACTTGAAGATGCACTAACGTAAGAATTCTCACTGTCACTGTCAGGCTCATTTGTTGGGTTAACATGCGATGAATTATTGACGCTATTATTTTCTACTACTGTTTTGAATGTACCTTTCGAACCATCAGAATTTTCATCATCTTCACTTTCATTCAAATTGTTCAAAAGTTCAGTGCGTAACGCCCTGTTTGGTGTGTCCCTAAAATCTGCATCCAATGATTGATTTGATAAAGCAAAAGCAGGAGAAGCATCCAAAGCGGACGAAACATATTCGACAGACACAGAAGGGGAATTTTGATCATCTACAAAACTATCAATAACAAAATCTAAGCGCTCAAGAACTCTGCTGGGACTTGGGGTAAGAACTTTGGAATCATTAACGGGATCATCGAAAATATGTAACGATGGCGATTTCTTCTCTTGCTGGGTCATAACTGAGGTTTCTTGATTCGAATATGTATTACTATTATTCAGATATATTAGATTGTCATCATAAAAGCCGCAATTGGGACGCCCTTGTCCCTCTGTAGAAGAATTTTCGACCAGGTTCGAAATGCTTGTCCCCGATAAGCAGAAAATGGGGAAACCTAAGAATAGAGTAATTCTCGTGCAGTTATATACAACAGAATTTCAAACATATTTCGATAGCACCATCTATTTCAAGTTGAAACCTCAAGATAACTTACCGACTGCCATCCAAACAACAAATCTGATCCAAGTTGCTATATCCAGCATAATCATCAGATAAATATTGAATAATATACTAAGAGCTGGTATGAGCGGAACCCAAGGCACCTGAAAGAACGTTTGGTTAAAGCATTTTGAATAACTGTTGGATTTCTTCCCTGTAATTAATAAACTGAATGTTATTTATGAAGAATTCCATTGCATAATCTCAGTGACCTCATCCTGGTTGGGTATATAGTGTAATTTACTGAGGAATATACAACTGTTCAAATGATGAAATGAAACATTCAATCAGGTTAGCATTGAAGTTACAGATATGAATTACTTTTACAATAGAGGCTGCATTGAGATGTTAGATATGAGGTATTCCTTTTAAATATATCAAAAAAACCAAAATATTTACTGATGATGATTATTCCAAATTCAGATTTATCAGTTGAAATTGAATTTTATTCATCTTGAACTTGCTATTTTTCACAGGATATTGGTGTATTTGCTGGCAACTCATCGCGTCATTCAATGAATTTTTCCAATCACCTGTTAGTCTCATAAATACAGGATTACAAGAATATCATGGAAGTATCATTTTAAAAAATCTGAATGTTTGTTATCACACCAATAGAGAGTTTGTTATATAAGTTATTAGAAAATCGAATAGATGGCGGTCTTAGCATCGCACATGGTTTATTTTTAGTAAGTATCATTCCTCACTAGCTATGGTATATGGCAAAGTTTCAGCCATATTCGTCAAGTGATATTGTTTTTGTTGACAGAATGCTGTGAAATTTGAGCATTTATATGTAAAAGGCTTAAAACAATTGATTCAGATGCAGTTCATGGCATATCTGCCCCTGTGTTTAACTGTTTGAAACAAGGAAAACTAGCTTAAAACATCAAAAAATGCGAACATCGTTCGAGGACGTCCTATGGAAATTAAATACTTACAAGATTGACAAAGTTCATGATATGTTTCTAAGTGATTTCGAGTTAGACATGTTAAAGATTCATTTTTCCCGTAATTTACCAACACTAAGGAGTATTCGAGATCAATCGAAATGAAAATGGTAATAAAACTAATAATGAAAATTGTAAAACTGTTGGAGAAAAAAACCGAAGTCCCCAAAAACCTATTAATACCAGATATTTCCACCCTTGACGAGAATTACTGCATGACATCTACGATTCATACTCAAAATCAAAGACCTTATAGCATTCTGCTCCATTTCGTTCCAACTTCGTTCAGTCTTTTCCGAGGCTCATTAACGGTAGGTGGTTGGTTTCGCAGACTTCTTAATCTTCTATTGAGAATGTCCCAGACATGTTCGATGGCATTGAGGTCAGGACTTTGTGCAGGCCACTCCATCGAAGTGACGATAAGAGCTTGGTGAGGTCTGGTGATATCATGCATAAGAAAAAAGTTTTCATCCATGTTTGCTGCGAATGATACAACATATACCATATCTGTAACGTACCTTTGAGCATTCAGGGTTCCAATATTGACGATGACCAGAGCAGCGCGGGCGTTAAAAAAAATTGCTCTCCACACCTTTGTTGAACCGAAACCATAGGTATATACGTAAAAAAGTGCACTGGATATATCTCTCAGTTGGAGGTCAGTACACTAGAGAACGTCAATCGCGATTAAAAAGACAAAATCTCAACTCATCTGTAAACAAAACTCTCTCTCAGCCAGCTTCTAACCAATTGACATATTCCCAAGCACAATTCAATCTGGCTCTTCGATGTGCTACGGTTAGAGATGGACCTCGAGCTGCGATACTACGCCTAAAACCAAATTCCCAGAGACATTATCGTATCGTTTCAGTGTTAATTTTCACCCCACTATTCCTATCGAAGCTGCATTTGAAGGTGGCTAGTAGTAGCGAACAGTTGTCTCAACGAGGAAATTCTTAAATAACGTCATTGGTTCTCGACGTCGTCTTTGTCCAGGTCTCCTTTCGCGACTATCTATCTCCCTGTATCTGAGGATCATTCTGGAAACAGTTAATGAGACACCCCCAGACTTTGGCCTATTCTTGATCAAGTCCAACCTAGGTCATCTAACACCACTGCTGGTGGCCCAGCAGGGTCCAATTTCGTTATTCGCATTGCATTATTAGCGAAAATTGAAATGTTGATGAACAAACGTTACTAGCAAAAATTGAAACAATTGTTGTTATCAATTTATTCTTCTTTTCATTTCTCATGAGAGGAACATGAACGTCAAAAAAAGCATCGAATTTTATTAGCATATGTCCGAACATATCCGATAAATAAAACGTGTTAAAAATTAGTTGCTTACCAAAAAAGTAATCTGAAATATTGAAACTGTGCGTTAATTTCTTGGCGCAGTGTAGTTGGGGCCACAGGCATATCATAAAGTGTTCACAATTTTGCACGAAAAATCTTTTAGCAAGATGAAAGCTGCGTTTGCTTGGTCGAACAAAATATGTATGCATTACTTTACCCAAGAGAGAAAGATCAGTCGAAGCAGTGGAGTCTTCGAAGCGAAGAAGTCAGAAGAAGGCTATGGCCAATTTGGGATACAAGTGAATTAATGTACAATGATTACTAGGAAAAAAGAAGAAACACTAGTTACAGAGCATTATGCGTCGCCAGATATTTGATTTGGTTGTCACAATAGTTCATATAAATGTTAGGGTTACAATGACAGATGCATAATGTTTATTATATACAACCTTAATATCTTCAACATAATTTTCAATACTGTCGATACAACAACGTCTTTTCAATATATTGACATTAAATTTTGAAATATCTCTTGAAGGAATCATCGAAATATCCATCAATAAAAATAAATAGTTCTTCTTTTCAAAATATTTAAAATGCAAATAAAATAAGTTCATTTCAATTTTTCATTGTATTCATATTTAATTGAAGCCTTATCATCTTTCAGCATTTTTACAGTATATCAAATGAGAGAAATGCATACCAAAGAACAAATATTGTGATGGTACATTTGATTCATGTATTTCTTATATTATAATCTGAACTTACCTGAAAGGATAACTCCTTCTTTGATACTGGTTGACTAACAATAGATAACATAGTCAATGCAATTAAAAGTAATATCACAGAAACGCACACTAGTGGAAAAATTTCTCTGTTTAGTATTCCATTTTTAAGATGTAATGCACAAAGGCCTAGTAGGAAGCACAGAACACCTGAAATGAATTCAAATGAAAACAAAGAGTTTAACAAACATTTTCTTCAAAACTCACAGTACAAGCAAATGTTAATGGAGACAACTGTTTGCGTTCGTTCATTGGGAACTTCATATCTGTTAAAGTTGAATATTGTTCTAATTACACTATTATGTTCACTAGATGTCAAAGCTGTTTCATCGCTATCATTTATAGCGGCATTATGATCTGGAGTCTCAGTATACCTGGGAAAACAAATATGAAAAATATTACACCCAGAAAAACTATCACTGCTATAAGGGATGGATTAGAAAGAAAGAAGTCTAGAATGAATCATGCGATCCACCAAAATGGTTAAAGATGAAAAATAATAATTGAATTTCAAATTAAAGAAACAAATTGGTTGTATCTTTGATGCTTACCCCTCTATATCTTCAGAATCAGAAGAAGCAGCAAGAGGTGCGTAACTATCTTTCTCATCTACAGAGTACCTACGTTGACATAACACACAAGCACATATGTATTTATAAAGGACATAGAACGGACAAAAACATTACAAAATCCTAATCTCGAACTTGGTTCAACAGAAGTACGAATATAAACTGGAATACTTTTTTCCCATTCACTTTTATAACAAAAAAAACTATCAGCCTTATTTTTCAACTAATTTTCTTCATTTGAAACACATTTTTATACTAAAATTATGAAATTTTTAATTTTGATTTTGTAAAATGGAAACAATAGTGAAAGACTGATTAAAACACTTCATTCCTTCATTTTCAATGTTTGTTCTCAATGATTCAAAGGATACAATACGCACAATAAAGTAAAGTCGCTGAGAGAAAAATCAAAATTGCAGAGTGGCTTTCCAGTGTCCATCTATTTTTTGTTCAATAGTATTGGTTACAAATGCATGCAAAAGCACTCAGTTTACATTTGTAACTAATCTCTTATGCTAAAAGAACTTGAAGTTAATCTGTTCAAAATAAGTATTGTTTATGTTTACTCGTAAGCGCTGACTGATGCAACGATTTCGAAATAAACCTCACGTGATCCGGCGAGACCAAGCATTTCAGTTTTATTCTTTACCATACCTTACTTGGAACAGCACATACAGAGCAAAGTCTCCCAAAGCATGCATACAGAAGGGGAATAGGTAAATCATAAGGTCTAACACCAACGATGAGTAGCTGGATTTATCCAGCTGTTGTTAGATCAATGACATCATATATTGCGGTGGTTTAGTGAACTAAACCACAAAACAAGTTGTACGGACTTGAGTGTCTTTGTATTACGAGGGCAAAGTCTATACCCCACCGATATCCTCAATGCAATACTAGACACGTCCACTTTGAATGAATTTAATGCAGAAAAATCCAGAATCCGTGTGTACAGCTTTAAGCCAATAGGATACTGGAAACATTGAAGAGGAGTACCTCCAAATTCTGCTCTTTTATATATAGTGAAGAATTTTTTGTTTATGCAGTCTGACTATGATAACAGAGTTCAACGTCAAGCGTCCTTTCTGAACAGTCATCCCTGCGTGGTACACAGAAGGCTGAGGTATGTGACATTGCCCAGTGCTCTGAGGAAAGCATAAATCCAGAGTGCCTTGGCAAAGGTATTTCAATAGACACTGAGTCAAGCTGCAGTTAAAAAACTTGAAAACTTTTAAAGTAGTCTAGGATTGTAAGCAGCGCCTGACTTGAAACATCAGGGGATGAAAAAGTAATGAACTGGCCAGAGTATCACCACTAATAGAAAGCGAACATGCCTTGGGCATTATTTATGGATCTGTACCGACAGAGGTGGGAAAATGGTTGACAAAAAAAAACTGTAATCTTCTTAGGTAAAATCTAATAACTGAGTAAAAAAGAAATTAAGAAAAATTAAAGGATTGGTCTCCTCACAGAACATTACCACCTTCGTCACCACCTACATTGGATTGGAATTTCTCAAGATGGCCATTTATACTGATGGCCTGACATGGAAGACGAAACAATGGAACACATTCTATTTGAATGTGAAATCCTGGCATTTAAAAGACTTCACGCTTTAAGTCCACCAAGTACAGAGAATAAAAACATCAGAAAAAATCCCACAGACACCGTAAGAAGATTTTCAGATTGGTCTGCACAGCCAAATGAAAAGTATGAACATCTACAGTGCTAAATGACTTACCAAGGTCGACTTCATTTAGACTTAAAGGTCCCATAAAGCAAACAATGAGTAACCAAAACAAATCATAAAATTCTGTTCTGATGCAAAGCGTTATTATTTTGAACTTTTTGAGTAATCTTGGTCTTTTTCAGATATGTGCTGTTGGAAAGACATAAAGAAAAATTCCAGTTTACATTCGTAATACATTAATCAAATTCTTCATTTTACCATAAGAAAACTAGTTTTTATAACGTTAATTTACCTCAATAAAAGCACACATGCAGCAACTATAGTATAAGCCAATAAAGTTCCTATTGACATCATATTCACAAGAGAGTCAAGATTGAAAATTGCAGCCATCAAACCTGAAATAATATCCTAATTCATTGACTTTTTCGATATAGATAAATTCAATACATACCAGTAAATAAACCTGCAAACAGGGTACCAATTACTGGGGTTTTGAATCTTTCATTTACATGTCCCATACATTTGAAAATTAGGCCATCAGAGGCCATGGCATACAAGATCCTAGGCAAAGGAAACATGGCTCCAAATAAACTGAAAATAATGTTAGATTAAAATATTTCCTCTATAGATTAATTTTGATTTAGCACGTTTTTAGTTAACTTCCTAAAAATATGTTTACGCTTATTTTCATATAATTATAAGGACCACAGGAACTTAAGACACTATGTCTTTTAGCTTTCGACAACTTCTGCCTGAATTAATATTTTGCAATCAACTATTATTTTAATACTAGGAAACCAGAAAGCCTATTTGCATTCAATGAAATAGAAGAACATTTTCTCTTCCTCATAACAACCTTATGAAATCAATATAATAAAACGGATGCTATCTGAGATGCAATGGAAAATTATTTTTAAATAACCCTGTCTTTGATGCAACTCTATGAAGTCCTGATCTCCTAATTATTAACATCTCAAAGAAAAGTAGAATAAATTATAAATACTTTACACATAAAACAAAAGAGATTATTTCACAGATCATGGTAGCCAATTCCACAATATTTTTGTTTTATTTTAAAATTACTGAGATATTCATTGTGCATGGTCATCTAACTTATAAAGATTTCCCTAGATAGTGAAGATTTGATTGAATTTTATTTCAAGCTTCTGTAACCGTCAGTACAATATCTGTTTTATATGATAAGCAGCGATATTATTTATTGCATTCTCCTTTTCCATTGAGATACAGTGCTTGGCATAAATATTAAATGCAATCGATTTTTTTAACGAATCATAGTGCTTCACAGAGCATATTAGTGAGTTTTTACAGTTGTAAGTGTCATGAAATATTTTTCATTAATTAACATTTGCTTCGATGACAATAGTGCAAAATCTAGGCTGTTATGCAAATTGTACTGTACTGGGTATCTTTATGTGGATCATCTGACAAAACGGTAAAAGGAGGTATTATAAAATAGGCTGTAACATCAATCCAGAGAGTGGTTTCCAAATATGGAACCACATTTTTTTATGTAGGATGGAGCACCATGTCATATCATCAATACTGTGAAGGATTTTTGAAATGAAAAAATAAACCTTTATTATCTCAGCTCAGAAAGTCCACAGACATGATTTCACATCTGAAATCATCACTCACACATGCAAACAAGTGTACAAGCACCTATTAACAACATACGGCGAATAAGACATTAATGAAAGTTAAATTATAAGATATTAAAACAGCAAACTCAACCAATTAACAATAAAAAGCAAATAACATTTTACTAGTTTACACATGCATCTTTTTTCACCACTGATATTCAAGGAAAATATATATTTCACTCAAACCATCCAATAATAAAAATGTAGCTTTCATACAATTTCAAACACAAAATAAGTTGAAAATAATAATTTGGTCAGGATTGAAATTGACATACTGTATGAGTAGATGAACTATAGCGTGCACACCTGGGAAGACACACACTTGGAAGAAATAAGACAGACATATGTGACAACATAAAATCAAAATATAACTTCCTGAATTGAGAAGATGCAAAAAAAAAGATCAAACTATAATTAATGTTACAAGTTTAGAAATAATGGGGTTCAGTGGCGTTTGCTTCAAAGATCATATATACAAATAGTGTTTTTGAGTATAGATTGGAACTGATCAGATTTATTTATTTTATAATGCTTCATGATTACAACTACAATAGGAAATACTAACTCAGTAAAAGTGAGACCCGATTTACCAAGTTTTGAGATTGAGACATAATCACTCCGAGATGAAATGGATATTATTAATACAGAGGAACGATATTTGCGGAAGGACATTCAATTGCGGCAAAGTTGCGGAAAATTTCACCGAAAATCAACAAACTTCCTGGCGATTTACTCAACCATTTAATTTAAGACTCTTCTTTTTGGAGAAATATACACTTAAAAGTGAATTACAGTTTTTTTCTAAACGGAATAAATCGAAACTCATTTCTGGGACCCTTTTAAATATTTTTCACAAGAAAAAATGTGTTACTTGTTTCAAGTTTCTAATAATGGCAGTGTCTGTATTAATGATGATATTCGAAGTTGGGCGACATTTTTCCATGCTGAAGAGATTAAAAACCTTCTTGAAGAACACAATCCAAAAAAAATAACGTCAAATTGACCTTAATCCCAAAAAGAATAGTTATATCCTTAGGACTCGGTAGATAAGACATTAACTTAATTTCAGTACAAGAACCTACGGTAGCTTTCTGACAATGATGCATTTCCATGATATTCTGCCTATCTCAAACAAAATGTTTCATTTGTAAATGATTGTTTGCTGCGGTGTGTAGCTGGCTTAAATTATTCATTTGAATTATTAACGTCCAAATTCGTATTAATGTTGAAAACTCTCCTTTACGAAATTTTGCATGCTTTAATCTAGTTTCCTTGGAACATATTGAACATAATTTTAGGACTCAAGTTATATATAATATATATTTTATCCTTTTTAGATACTGCAAAGATGAAACATCAACAATTAAGGTGAATTTGTAAAAGAATTATATTTATAATTTGTATTGGACTAGGAATTTTTGTTTTATCAAATAAATGGATAATGTTCCTCAAAAAATTCTCAAAAAGACTGTTCTGAAACTTTTATTACGCATAAAGGACATAAGTGTCCTTTGCATGTAGGGACTGTGATCGATGTCCTTTGGGATACTCTGCTTTTAGATAGCGACTATAAAAATTTGCATATTTGAATACAAACCTTATACCAATCGATAGTTTACTATGAAATATGTTGAAAAACAATAATTTTTTCTTTTGATCGTCTTGAACTTTCTATTGAAAGAACTATAGCTAACACTATCCGTTTTGTTATAGAAAATGTTAGTAGTGAGCTATTAGAACATTTCTTATAAAAAAGTGAATACAGTACAACCTCTCTAATCCGAACACACTCTAATCCGCACATCCAGTAATCCGAACAACGAAACTTTGAAATCACCCACCTCTATAATCCACACAATTTATTTTTACCTCTATAATCCGAACGCCATCAATAATTTCATAGATTGAAAGTGTCCGAACTTGCAATATCTTGTCTGAATACTCGCTTCACTTATGCAGATTAGATTCTCTTGTCACATTCAGCGCCTGATATCCGTCTAATCATGTCGCGTCAACATAAAACGTTAACATTGCAGCAAAAATGCGAAATTTTGAAAGAATTAGATAATGAAAAAAGTGTTTCTGAATTGGCCAGAATATACTCAATTAGAAAATTTACAGTATGCCATACAAAGAAAAAAGAAAATCAATTGAGAATTTTATATCTTCTGATTCTGGTCCTGCGAAACGGCCTACGCTCAGAACTAGTGAAAATCCGAATGTTGAAAATGCTTTATACACTTGGTTCTTACAAGAGCGTTCTCGACATACACCTTTATTTGGTGATCTCATATGTGAGAAAGCAAGATAGTTTTACACCAGTGTAACAGGTAGACATGATTTCAAGGCGTCAACGATGGTTGGAAAAATTCAAAAAGACATGTAATTCGACAACTTACCATATCAGGAGAGAAATTGTCCTCAGATGTTAGTGCGGTAGAACCATTTAAAAATAAATTTCTTCAAAAAATACGGGAGATGGATCTAGTACCAGATCAAGTTTACAACGCAAAAGTGGGTTATTTTGGCGAATTCTTCCAAACAAAACACCAGCACATGCTGCTGAAAATTCAGCTCCACGTCGGAAGATGAGTAAGGACCGTATTACATTCATGCCATGCTCTAATGCGTCAGTATCTCATAAAATGAAATTGTTGGTCATCGGAAAAGCCAACAAACCCCGAGCATTCAAGAACTGCTCCAATTTGCCTGTTTATTATAAAGGTCAAAGAGAACTTTTTTATGAATGGTTCCAAAAACAATTCATTCCTGATGTTTAAAATAAAATGAACGAGCTGAAATTGCCACAAAAAGCTCTGATTTTATTATATAATGCTTCTGGATATCCAAGAGAAGAGGAATTAATCAGTGAGGACCGAAATATTCAGGTCATGTTTCTACCTCCTAATTGTACTCCATTATTACAACCAATGGATCAACATGTAATACAGAATGTGAAGTTGCATTATCGAAAATTATTGTTACTGAATATTGTGGGACAAGAAGACAATAACATTTCGCAGTTACTGAAGCAATTCGACCTCAAACATGTGGTGTTTTCTTTTGAAAGGGCCTGGTCATCTGTGTTCCAAGAGTTAATTCAGAAATCTTGGAAGAATTTATGGTCCACAAAATATGATGATTATGACGCAGGTAACCTGTTGTCTCTTTCACGGTTGAGAGAAAAAATTTGCTAGAGAAAGAAGAGAAAAATCGCGATCTACGCATGACGACAGATGTGCTAACAAATGTATCTGGTCAAGAATTGATAACTGAAGACATTGAAGAATAGATTGTAGGAGATAATGAGAATTATCACTCTGAAGCTGAAATAATCAAAAACATAGAAAGTGATGAGGATACAGAAGAACTTGAGGAAGGCGATGTCACCATGAATTCAGTGAAACATAAAGAAGATCTCTTGTGTTTCAACAAATGTTTGGAATGGTGCACAGAAAATGATATTCCTCAGCACCAAATATTATTATTGAATAAATTGAGACAGGAAGCTGCAAATTCTCATCTTTGTTTGTTAAAACAGTAAACAATCCAAGACATCTTCAGAACCTAAAAAATGATCTGTGAATTGTATCACTTTCTCAAGAATATGTAGTTATATTTTCATGTTTTTCTGTGAAAATCACAATAATTTTGAGTTTTTCAATTAATATTTCACGTTTTTCAATAGATATTTCACGTTTTCAATAAATATTTCACGTTTTGCAGCCCTGTCTTTTCTTTACTATTTCATTTCAATTACTTTGATAATCCGAATATTTCAGTAATCCGAACAAGCCCTGGTTCCATATGATTCGGATTAGAGAGGTTGTACTGTACTGTTAGTTATAGTATTTTCAACAGGAAGATATTTGTTATAAATATTCAATTGTTGGAAGAATAGTATTGCTATTTACAATTAACGCTCACACCAACATCAATTGGTATAAGTTTGGTATACTGAATATGCATATTTTAATGGCCAATATCTAAAAATACAGTATTCCAAATATTGATAACCATGGTTCTATGGATTCTATGGTAAAGGACACTTCTAATAAGGTGTCATCAAAGTTTCAAAGGGATTTTAAGAAGATATATTTATTTCCTGAAGTTAATCTAATTTATTTATTTGGTAAATTATAGTTTCCAATTTTGTCAATGGTATAAAGTTGTATAAATATAATTCTTTAATAAATTCTCCTTAATTGTTGTTTTATTTTTAGAAAATTTAAAAATTGATAAAATATATATGTTATATATAATGTAGGTCATAAATGTTGAACAGGTTCCAAGGAGCTAGATCTGAAATAAGTGAAATTTTGGGAGGGACAATTTCAACATTACAGCTGCTTTATGCTTCCTCATAGAAATTTTATAGGCTTACTACAGCTGTAGTTATTTTATAACAAGTTTTTTTAATGAACCAGAGATTCTTTAATAGTGAAGTAATTATTAAGAAATTATTCATAATCTACAATATAAAAGTTACATTTGAGATTATTCTTTGTTGAGCACAACCTCTCTTTAGGAAAGTACTTGAAACTAAGAATAGTTCATTGAAGAACTATAAATATTTCGCCAATTAGGTGAAGTTACAGTGTGTTGTTATATAAAGACCTCTACACATTAAGAATACAACCCTTTTAACAATCACTAAAAGGAAATGACTGAATGTTCATAGGATTTCCAATCTATAGACATTTAAATGTGTTGATAGATTCTCCACATAGGAAGAAAATCAAATAATTGTCTAAAATACTTGATTTTTCTATAAAAAGAATACTAACCTAGCATAAAGTCCAAACAAAGCGCCAATTGTAACAATAATTGCTGCTGTGTGCCACTGAACTGAGTCAAAAGCAAATGGAATTGGTGCAGTAGGATTCTACAAAAAAATTAAAAAAAATTCTGTGGACGAAAATTCCCATGAACTGCTCTGCAATCTTAGCCTTACCTGCTCATAATAAGGTACCATTAATGTTAATACTGTTGATGTGCCAAAATAAGCCAAAAAGATAATGAATAATGAGACAATAATTGCAATTGGAATAGCTTTCTTAGGATTTTTCACTTCCTCTCCGGTAGTAGCTATGCAGTCGAATCCAACAAAACCATAAAAGCAAGTAGCTGCACCCTTTATGACCCCTTCAAATCCAAAAGGGAAGAAGCCACCACTACCGATCTGAGTTCCATTTGTAACATTTTTCACATCCTTTGGGTCAATAAACCAATTGCTTAGATGTGCTGTGCATTAGAAATAAGGAGAATGTATTTATTTACCATGGTTTTCATTTCACAGTATTATGTATCTTGTATAGAAAAAAAAATACTTACCATTTAGTGAACCAGCAATAATCACAAACAAAACTAAACCAACATTTACGCTTGTGAAAATATTGTTCACTAAACTGCTTTCTTTCATTCCAAAGGCTAGAGCAACTAAAATTATAAGTAGATTAAAAAATTCTCAGAATGGTTTCAACAACTAACTTGCTAGCAACAGAGATACACTAAATGCAAATATATCAAAATAAGAAGACAAAAATGGTATATCAATTGGTGCTATTCTTAAAAAAGTACTACTCAGAGTTCCATTCCAAAGATTATCTACATAAGAACTTAGGCCTTTTGCTACACTAGCAGAACCTGAAAAATATGATTAATCACAAGACAAGTTCAAAATATTGAGGTGACGCTTACCAATAATATATTCTAAAATTAAGTTCCATCCAATTACAAAAGCAATGAACTCCCCAACACATAGGTAACTGTATATATAAGCAGAACCTGCTTTTGGAGTTCTTGCCCCAAATTCTGCATAACAAAGACCTGAAACAAGTTACAGCCAATTTTATATATAGTATCGAAGTTACTAAAAATATATTGGGCGTCACTTCATTTTCTATATAGTTGTAATAAAACTTCAAAATAGAAGTATATCATAATGAAAAAAGTCGAATTAAGTTGTGCAATGAAAGAAATGCATATACCTTAGAACTAATAGTAATTGCAAGTTGAAAATCATTAATTTTCAGGTGTAAAAGCTATTTGCAGCTTTGATCCTAATAAACAAAATATGCGAAGTAGAATACATGATTTACCTGCGAAAACAGAAGCTACTGCAGCAATTAAAAAGGAAATAATAACAGCTGGGCCAGCAGTATTTTTCGCAACTTGTCCAGCAAGTACATATACACCAACTCCGAGAGTACTTCCAACACCCAAAGCAGTTAAATCAAATGTATTCAAAACCCTTGCAAGGGGTGTCTCTTGAGTAGCAGCATGATCCAATACCTTTCGTCTAGTCAGCACTTTCCACAATGTATACATTTCGTCAATATGCAAAATAATACATAAGGTTCGAGAAACACTATGGAATGGTTTTCATGATCATTATGAAGAAAACAAGATAAAAGGCGAATTTCCAAAGACAATATCGTATTGATAAAAGATCTGATTATAATTGAATTTAAATTACCCTTTAACTTGTCAATGTAACCGTCATGAACATAATAGGGAGGGAACTATGATTATCAATTATTAGTCTCATTTACGTGTTTTATCTTATCTTCAAAACGCTATCACAAGGATAAACATTAAATTCTTTATAACCAACAATTATCTACTGCGATTAGAAGAAGTAGGTCAAATCCGTAGATAAATCTAACCATTCATTATATCTATGATCAAATTAATTGTCAATCTGATGTTTGTTATTCCTTTAACGTGCTCTATTTCCGCCTTTCGGCCAATGACACGTCAGGGAATTCTGGCACCTCACTAACCCGGGAATTTTGCCAAACCCCTCTCGTGTTGAAGGAAGGGATCTTTAATGTCCAACACATCTCTGTTAGACAGGACCGACGGCTTTACATCTTCTCCGAAAGATGGATACTCAAGCGATTCCCAGAATCCGAAAAATCGCACCGACTTTGTGGGAAGTCAATCTGATAGTTGTGGCAGAGTTCACAAATTTTTGAGAATTCCATAAAATCACAGAATTTATAAAAGGCTTCTGCCTGAATTCTGTGTTCATAGAGCTCATCGTATGAGAAAGATTTAATATCCGTGGATTAACCTCAAATTTTGACGTTTTAAATTGAAGTTACAAGTAAGGTTATAGTTACATAAATTTTTTGGAGTAAGGAACTTGAGATTATACAGTAATGTCTTCTCAAGCTATTAGATCTAGTGTTAAACAAGTTAAACCAATTCTATCCGTAGACAGAGATGAAGCAAAAAAGAGAGTGCTCAATTTATATAAAGCTTGGCACAGACAGCTACCTTACATAGGTTTGTTTTAGAATAACAATGAACTTTATTTGATAATTTTCATAATTCAACTTGTAGTTAAGAAATATGATATACCCAAGTCTGTTGAGCAATGTCATGCTAAGCTACGTGAAGAATTTGCAAAACATAAGGATGTTAAAGATATTAGGGTCATTGATATGCTAGTAATAAAGGTTAGTATCCCAATATAATTGATTGAAAATTATATGATCTCTGTCATTTTTACTAATTTCATGAAATATAATGAAGGTTCTGGTAATTAAAAAATGTTTTCAAATGAATTGAAGTAAATGAACCAGTTATTAAATACTAATAGAATTGTGCAAGGATAAATGGCAATTGAAAGACATTAATATCATATAAGGCTTATATTAATAATGCTTTATATGAAAGTAGTAGAAATTATAAGTTGTTTTCCTATCAGTAATTTCTCTACATCAATTTTTACTTAGCAATATATGTATGTGGATTATTAGATAATTCTGAACTCAATTTCAAATTTTTCAGGGCAAATGGAATTGAAAGAAACAGTGCAAATATGGAAACAGAAAGGACATATTATGTCATATTTTAAAGATACTGTCGAACCTAAGCCTACTGATTTTCTGTCCAAATTTCTATCGTAATGAAATTGAATATTATACTGAATTGTAGTCATTAAATTTACTATCTAGTTTACTTGTTTTTTTTAGGCATCTATCTATCAAATATTCATTTTATTTACATGACTTCAAATATAAGTATAGTATGAAATCTACCACACCCAAGCTTGAATACAGTAAACCTGTGAATAATGTATTGTAAATTTTCTTACAATTTTCCTTCACATAGTAAGTTTATATTACCCTATCAACCTCAATTATTTCACTTAAATAAAACACTAGTTTTTAAGTCTACAGAGCGATCTTCGGATTTTTTATTCACTGGATTTTGATAGTTTAGTAACTTCAATATACTCATGCTAATGGGTATTCCTTATTTTCCATCAGTTGCTGTTTTCCCAGAAAAAAATTTTATATATATAGATATATATATATATATATATATATATATATATATATATATATATATATATATATATATATATATATATATATATATATATATATATATATATATATATATATATATATATATGTGACAGAAGAAAGAACGAGAATCCAGTGTGATAATCAAAGAAGTGTGCATGCTCAGGAGAAATAACCAAGGACTGAGCAAGATGATAATATATGAAAACTGTTTCTGAAGAACATAAACATCTACGGCAAGAATCATCTATATTTTGTTTGATGATGTGTTTTCTATAATTCCTAGTGAAAACAACCTGATCCTGGATCGCAATTGACAAAACTTCTGTTTCAGCAAACAATTCTCCAGAAACTAATTATATATATATATATATATATATATATATATATATATATATATATATATATATATATATATATATATATATATTGAATCTTTGTGGGTCCTCTCAAAGTTTTAAGCTAGTCACATGCAGAAATTACACAAGATGGGACAAAAACAAATATAGAAAATATATATTTAATGATCAGAATTTTTATAATTCCATAATTCACTAGATGAATCTAGAGTTTTTATACAGTAATAGGCAATGTTTTATAAAAATACCAAAGAGAGCTACCAATTCTCAAAAAAACTCAATTCAAATTTCATTACCGAATTTTAAAAATTTCCGTGGAATGGCTTATTCCTAGTAAACCGACTTATCAAATCAAAGGCCCATTTTGGTTGATCATGGGGCACCATATGTCCAGCATCTCTTACCATAATTTCTGTTAAATTTCCAGCTTGTTTAACATATCCTGCTAAATCAGTACCTACGTACCATTTATATCGTTGAGCTGTTTTATATTCATCGGCTCCATTAAATTGAAGATTTTTCAAATAATTTTCAGTCAGAGGATAAGCAACAATGATATCCAATTGTCCATTATAGATCAGAACTCGATAATTACTTAATAACTCTGAAATCCAAGGAGCAACAGATTGCATAACATCTGAAACTAAATTCACTTCCACCAAAGGATTTTCTGTTAAAAATGGAACATCTCCAACATGAATGGCTGCATGAACATCTGCTCTTTGAAGATAATTAGCCATTAAATTAAGCTCATCATCCGGTGCAACAGGATATAAGAAATTGAAGTAATTATCAAATCCAGTAACATTTTTGAAGTACGATGTATGATTATTTTGATCCCCATTAAGCAAATTATCAAATAACTGAAAGGCTTTTACCCATTCTTTATTTTGAATATATTTAACACCTTCATCTTCATAACTTTTAACTTGAGCAAGAGCTTGAGTATCAATCAGACCTAGTTGATATAAATAATCACCATATTTGAGTTGATTCAATGGATCACTAAGGCCATTTCCAATAGCAAGTCCCTGTAGATTAATTTTGACTTTACCTGTTGGGTTGTTCTTATGGATTGTATATGATATCGCGGGTACATACTTGCCTCCATATGATTCACCAGTAACATAAAATGGATTAGCTTGTAATTTTGGGAATAACAAAAAAAATTGTTCCAATGCATTATATAAATCTTGACCAACTTGTGTTTCATTCTGAGCATAACCATCTTTATCCGTAAAACTAAATCCTGTGCCCACAGGACTATCAATATATATCACTGAATGAGTTTGAGTCCACGAATATTGCCTCAATTTCAATCCTTTTTTAGTTTTAACAGAAAAAGGTCCATTTTCGCCAAATAAACCAATCATTGATGAAGCACCGGGACCGCCTTGTAACCATAAAACAACTGGTGCATTTTCGAAGTCCGATTCTGCAGGAAAGAACCAAAAGAAAAGATTGGAATTGAAAGGTTTATTAACTGTGAAGTAGCCTGAATAACTTTTCTTGTTCTTGAATCCATTGAAGTGCACTTCAGAAGCAGTCAATGCATCATCTATTTTGTTTTCTTCAATTAAAGGAGTTAAGATTAAAGGTTTACCAGGGTCATCTGCGATTTCAATACTTTCTTGAATCATTTTGGGATAAAAATTTGGAAATGAACACTGGATTCTTTGTAGCCATAAGAATAAAGTGCATATAAACAATATTAATTTCACCATTTCGTTGTCCAATTTTAAATACACTCTTCTTTTAACACCAATATGATATTCAGTTTTCCTGATTCAAGATTAAATACTCATTTAAACATTGATAACCTCTACCCAAAGGCCAGAGTTCTTATAGTGTTCAAAAATACTAATAACTATTTATTTCTACTTTCTGTAATTAACTAATATAATATTATATAATTAAATAAACAGAAATGTTTTGTGATGAATGCACCATCAGAAAGATCTTTTATCTGTAATGCACATAATAAAGTATTCTTATTGAATATTGCTACAATGGTATTTTACCCACAGTCTTGATACAAAATCTTCTTCTATTTTGTATTTAAATGACCTCACTGATATACTTTATTGTCAGTCCTATTAAAGGATTCATATAACTATTTTGTGTCGCTGTGGAAGTTCTTAGCCATGATAAAGGAAGATATATTACAGTTTAATAGACGAAAATAGTTTTGAAATGAAAAAAGCCTAATGAAATTATAGATAAGTTTAAATATAATGGAAAAATAATATTATAGAAATATATATTGTTATTTTTGTATTACATGTATATCTGTATATTTTTGATCCTTACTATAATTCTACTATTATACAGAGAAAATAGTTTACGTTTCTCGTTTTTCTGTATTACATTATTTTATTATATTCTTTTTTTCTCGACTATGGCGTATCTTTTGAGTTTAGAGCTTATAACTTAGAAACTGGTTATTTTATAACATTGAAAATGTAAAATTAACTTTGTCAGTGTGTCTCAAGGTTTCAACGCAAATCCGCAGAATGGATTTTGATGAAATTTGATATGAGCGAACATCTTATGAGTCTATATAGAACTTTCTTTATCAACGAGTGGCATGTGAAGGCAACATTGTGAAATTGAGATTCACTTAAGTCTATAGTACAAGGACCATGCACAATTTTGCACCTGCGTGAAATTCTCAACCTCTATTTTTAACCTTGAATATCGATATATTGATTATTTTTGATTTGGTTACTTTGGTACTCCATTGCAATTACTACATTCGCGACATATGTACGTATATACATCTCTGAAGCTGTAGCACAAGTAAGAGGATTCTTAAACATTTATTGTAACTTACACTTAGTATATAAAATGTACATAAGTATAACTATGAGAATAGCAGCTAAAAGGAAACCTAGTCCCTTAATTTACACTAGTGTAACCTTGAGACAACATCTATCTCCCTGTTCAATTGTGTGCGTGGCTCGGGTCGTATACCTGATTTTCGTCAGAATGCATACTAAATAAAATACCGTTAGTCTCCCTCCAAACTTAGTTGCCGTTGATCAATATATTACCAAGTTCAAGTGTGGCTTGGTTATCAGCTAGACCTAAAATACTGGAATTGGAAGTTGGTCGATAACACATTAGGGTATATTACCAAGTTCAAGTGTGGCTTGGTTATCAGCTGGATCTGAAATACTGGGAATTGGAAGTTGGTCGATAACACATTAGAACCAATTCAGACTTTACTCCCACCTGCGCCGGAGAAACTGTTAAACTCAATTTCTTGCAATTGTAGAAAGGGGTGCAGTGCTAAATGTGGTTGTAAAAAGTTGGACTGTTTTGTTCTCTGGCTTGTACAAATTGTCAAGGCCATTCGTGTTCTAATGTTGAACCACCGACTGTAGAGGATTCATTTGATATCAACGACGAGACATGCGATACATCGCTATTGACACAATTTGATTATACTCTGAATGAAGAAGAAGAAAATCAAAAGAAGAAGATCAAGAAGAAGTGTTTGATGAGTATGATGAATAAATTTAAGCACTTTTCTTTAAATTTATATAACTTTTATCATTTTCCAACCCCTGCTAATATCTGTTATTATTATTCAATAGTTTCAAATTGAACAAATGACAATAGACCTGTGGAATAAGTCTACTGGGGAAACCACGTTAAAAAAACGCGCTGAGTACACTATCTCAGAGGTGGCGTGGAAATGTTTGCGTATTATGACGATTACAGTTTTTTGAATCGTTGTACCTCAGAAATGGTGGCTCTTAGGAAAAAAGTACTACTACTACTTTTTTTAGAAAATTTTATGATCTACAATTTTTGTCTATAACAATTTCACGATAAAACTAATTTTTTTGACCTTTGACCTCGAATAGATTTTTTTTCAAGGACCTAAACGATTCGTTGTTTTTAATCATGTTTTGATAAATTTCGAGGATTTTCAGCTGGTAATATATGTATCTTTGAAAGTCTAGATTGACCGGACTATTACCATAAATGTCAGACGTGTTAGGGTGAACGTAACCGACATCTAAAATTTTGCACTGTAACGAATTCGATTTTTTTACGACTTTGTTGTTATCATATTATTATATTTTCAATAATTTCAAGAAAAAAAATACGCAAGGAAACCAATAAGAATCACAAAGTATTTTTCAGCTAATACATTCTATGCCGTATTGAACGGCATAGGAGAACGAAAATTTGTAGTTATTTGTCAATTTTATAACCGTACCGAAGTTATGATAATTAAAAGCGTGAGGGTGTCTACCCGAAACTCAGGTAGCGTTCGGACCGTTACGTACCTGTTAATCTCTAACAATAACGTAATTCCTTTAGAAAGATTGACATGAGACTGCGACTTCACATAGCAATGGATGAGTTTGCGGTGGCGCCACCGGATAAGTGGTCTAAACGAATCATCACCAATGTTAACTTATGGGAACGAACACACATCATACAAGTCCATTAGAAAAAAATTAATGGCGGTGGTGTCTAGGAAAAATTATCCGTTGTTAATGTGTGGTCGCAGGATAGCAGAACTCACATTAATTCATTGTTATGAATTGCAACTCGCCATTATATATTCTGCCCTTAAATAATAACTATAATAGCATAAAGTAGGGTGCAAAAGGTTGGAACTGGTTTACCACTCTTTCAAATTTTTCTCGGAAATGTTAATTTGAAAATGGTTCACACGAAAAACCATTAAACCTATTCGGAAGAGATTTGCACCAATTTTTTATAATATCACCTAAAGCGTGAGATTTGTTTTGAAATCAAAATGTATACCTATTTTGACCACAAAATCTATTTACGTCTATCTCTAGATGTAAAGTAAAGGAAATTTGATATTTTCAATGTCAAAACGAGTTCATTTTGATACCTATTTTTTCTGATGTTAGGGTGGAGTAACTCTCTAGTATGCTACAAGTCGAAACAGATCAAAAACTTTAAATTCTATAACAAATTTATAATAGCTCAGGAATAAGATTGAAAACGATAATAATGTTACAATTTTTTTATGTTTGTAAGAAATTGTTTATTCAATAAAGAATCAAATTATAGTTAAAATTATTTTATGAACAGTTAAAACATTTTTCAATCAATTATTTAAATCATCAATAAATAAAAACGATAATAAACAATAAAGGAATTTAAAGCCAGCCATGTAATGCTTTTGCCAAATGAAACCTGCTGTAGCATAACAAATGCAGACAGTTTCTTTTAATTTCATTGATTTTTATATTTTGTTAATTCCGAAAATTTATAATGAACAAGAGTAACATTTAGTAACTTTCATGAAGTAATCTTGTTAAGTGTGTATGAAAAGAAAATTGTTCAAAAATTTCTTCGCTCTTCAATGAAAACGGAGGTCAAAGAAAATTCTGATCGCTAATAATTGTATAATTTTCATAACCATAAATCATTCAAATTTGTTAACTGATATTTAGTACTATAAAAAATATTTCAGGTTGTGGCTGTGTGATCTATTCATGAAAGCAGCGCGGAACCAAAGTTGAAATTTGAATTAAAATTATGAATAATAGAGATAGATTTTCAGGAATTTGTATTTTTATTTTCATTATTTTTGAGGTGCTCAGAAAGAAAACCGAATTTCAATATATATATATATATATATATATATATATATATATATATATATATATATATATATATATATATATATATATATATATATATATATATATATATATATATATATATATATATATATATATATATATATATATATATATATATATATATATATATAGGTGCTACATAATAGTATGTCACAACTTGAGGGGTTAATCTACGTGCAATTTCAAGAAAAACGTTTATAAAAACATAGGTCCGCAAAAGCTTCGTTGCATAGCTACAGGGTGTTGAAATTTCCGGAAAAAATTGTTTTTTCTTCAAAACTCCTGCAGTTTTTGAGATATTCAGCCTAATTGAAGTTATTGCTGTAAGAAAAAATGGCTAATTTTAGTAACGCCGAATTGGCTGATATCCATTACATGAACGGTCTGGCTGACGGAATCACAACAGAAGCTAGGCGATTATATCAGGTGCGCTTTCCAAATCGAATAACACCAAACAGGCGAACATTTTCAAATATCCACAGAAGGTTGAAGGAAACTGGTACTTTCACTGAAAATAATCATTTGAAAGGTGCAACTCAAACTATGAGAACTCTAGATATTGGGGAAGCAGTTTTGAATTGTATTGACATGAATCCTCATGTGGGTACAAGAAAAATTTGGAAATCAGTTGAATATTTCACATGTTCTAGTTTGGTGGATTCTCCACGAATTTTTATTATACCCGTTTCATATTCAACGCGTCCAAACTCTACTTCCTCGAGATTTTCCTTCAATTTCTGACGATGGTTCTTAGATAAAATTAGAGAAAATGCTCATTTTGATAGTGAAATAATGTTCACAGACGAAGCAAACTTTTTGAGAACTGCTATCACACATTTTCACAATAATCATAATTGGGCTGAGGAAAACCATTTGATTGAAGAATCTCATCATCAAGAACAAAATGTCTTTTTTTGCCTAACAGACTAAACGGTCCCGCTTATCGGCATCTTCTTGAGGAGGAGTTACCTTTATTGCTCGAGGATGTGCCACTTTTGGTGAGAAACATAATGTAGTTCATACACTGGAAATGTAGTTTATGCCACACCAGTGAACACTGTAGAAAAATTGAGAAATCGAATACTAACCTCTTGTGACACGATAAGAAATACCCCAGGAATATTTCAAAGAGTGCGTGAAGAAGGACAATAATTATCGAGTATTTCTATTATTTTTGGTTTAGCAAATAACATACAATTCAAATAATTCAAATTGAATAATTTTTCACTCGAAAACGGTTGGACGAAAATGATTGTACGCTGATTAGTGGAAATACCACCACTCAAAACTGCAGGAGTTTTGAAGAAAAACCAGTGTTTATATAACACTGTAGAAATACAGAATTATGAAACTGAGAAAACAAAAGAATAATAAATGCGTTTTAGTTCGATAGTATAATAATAGAGGCTACCCACCCAGCAGGCCCGCCGCTAGCGGTGTGCCGCCCCTATCTAACTACAAAACCTAGGTGTTTATAAAATGTGAAAAAAATGCTGTACAGTGAAAAACTATGTTATAAATAGATACACTAATACGACATTAATTGAAAAATGAAGGCAAGAAAGGTGCAGTTTATACATATTATGTAGGTAGGTATAGGTATTAAGTTATTTTACAGAAACTGCACCTTTCTTGAATAATTTTTTGGTGTCTAAATTGAAATTATTGTTAAATTACCTCTTGTGACACGATAAGGAATACCCCAGGAATATTTCAAAGGGTGCGTGATAATATGCGAAGAAGGACAGAGGCCTCTATTCTTGCAGGTGGAGGACACTTCCAGCAATTTATTTAGTTTTTAATTGTTCTTTTAAATTTTCGTAGTTTGATATTGAATAAGTATAAGTTGAGTCTCAGAAGACGAGCTATCAAAATAAAAATTTTCTTCCATCGCAAATTTTGGTCATACATATCGAGTATTTCTATTATTTTCCCGCTAGTTTTTTTTTTCTGTATTTTTTTCTCGTTTTTGCCGTCGAAATTGAGCTCCTGAAATTTTCTTCCTTTTTGCGGTTCCTGGAATTTTTTGAAAAAGTTTAGTACGGTTGTACAAAAGTACCTTAAATCCCAAAGTTTGTTTAAAAAAAAATCAACAACAGAGTTGACCCCATAGTAAAAGTTGTTCGTATTGATTAGATGGAATGTCCCCTTCGTTAAATAACATACAATTCAAAATAATTATGTAATGCTAATATTGAATAATTTTTAAGGATAATCTTTTACAATGTCTGAAAACGGTTGCGCCGCCCGCGTGCAGATACGAAAAATATGTTCAAAATATTACATTTATTTAACTTTAGCCTTTATAGTAAAAATGTCCTTTCATGCCACATCTGCCTAATCTTTCTGCAGAAACCACGTACAACGCATCACATGTTTCAGGAATCATTTTACGAAGAGTCTGGAGAGATATTATTGTAGAGATCTTCATACATGCGTACGTACGTTCCTAAAAATCTTAATGTTGTAGACACTCTCTCGTGAGGACTTATTACTTCTCTCATTGAAACGTCTTCTTTTGTATTAGGGGAGTGGCTCGAATGTCCTTAAATAGTTATGCGAATCTTTTGAGTGCGAATTTTAACTCATTTCATAAATTTATATGAGAGTGAGGCCTTTGAAAGCACGTCTTACACCGTACACTACGTGATTTTTTTTTCTTCAAACACTTTATTATACCTAAAATCACAAGTGTTTCGTCATCTTCCATTATCTCTGATAATATGTTTCCCGTGCCAGATTCTGTAGAGAAATGAGAATAAACGCAGATATCGGTACCGTGTGGAGGTCAAAGGGACGTCCGATTTAACTATGCATTTCAAAATTGCAACGATTTATCGTTACGAATGTAGCAGACATTAGAGTGAGCATGGAACCTGATAGTTTAGAACCAAAAGCATCTTAAATGTTTTTCGTTATGAATATGGATATCCCTGTCTTGAAAAGCATATTTATTAGAATACTATTTTACCTAATATAATTCTTAGATGCGTCTATTAATGATACGGACAAAAAGATTCATTCAAGTTTTATTGAAAAATAAATATTAATGTAAAGGCAAATTTCTCACAAATTTACTTATTAAGTCTAATGTCCATTCTGGTTGATCTACAGGAACCATGTGTCCGGAATTCCTAACCAACACTTCAGTCAAATTTCCGGCTTCTTTTACATAACCTGCTATGTCTCCCTCAACAATCCATTCGTACCTTTTTGCTGACTTATACTCATCAGCTGCACTAAAATTCAAATGTCTTAAATAGTTGACAGTTAGAGGATAGGCAACAATAATATCCAATTGACCGTTATAAGTTAAAACTCTATAATGGTTGAGTAATTCAGAGATCCATGGTGCAACAGATTTAACGAAATCAGCTTGGAGACTTTCTTCAACCTGATCATCAGTGACGTAGGACAAATTACCAACGTGAAGAGCTCTTCGAATATCGACTTGCTGAATGAAAACAGAATATAACGAACTATCAGATCCGTTTGACAGAAGGTAGTTATAGTAATAGTCGAAGCCTGTTGCATTTTTGAATAAAGTGGGGTATTTTGTAAGGTCCCCATTCAGCAATGTGTCATAAACAGCAAAAGCCTCGTCGTATTTTTCTTCCTGAATAAGACCGATGGTTTTTTCTTCTAATGCCTTCATAGAATCTCTCTCATCGTCATCGATTAGTCCAATTTGATAGAGGTAATCACCATAATTCAATTGATTTACAGTGTCACTCAGTCCATTTCCAATAGTTAGGCCCTTGAGATTGATCTTGAAATCAGATTTGGCATTCTTCTTATGAATTGTGTATGATACGGCTGGCACAAATTTACCTGCATACGATTCTCCAGTGACAAAAAAATCGTTGCTTTGCAACTCTGGAAATAGCTTGAAAAACTGAACTAAGGCAGAATAAAGATCTTCTCCAATTTGTTCTTCAGTACTACACCATCTATCGTTAGTGAAACTGTATCCTGTACCTACAGGGTTATCTATATATAGCACAGAATGATTTGACGTCCAAGAAACTCGGCTCAACTCAATATGAGTTTCGTTTATTGATCTGAAGGGTCCATTTTCTACAAAAGTAGCATAAATCGAAGAACCTCCTGGACCACCTTGAAGCCAAAGAAGCAATGGTACCTTTTTATAATCTTCATCTGTGGCTGGAATGAACCAAAAGAACGAGTTAGAATCATAATTCTTGTCAACAGTAAAATATCCAGAATAACTTTTAATTCCAAGAAAGAATTCTTCAGGAACAATTGAGAGATTTCTAGCTTCTTCAATCTTGCCTTGCTCCAAATAAGGGGTTAAAATTAATGGTTCTCCTGGATCTTCACCATCCTTAAGAGGAACATGCTTTACTTTGTAGAGATCTCGAAAAACGGATTCACTATAAGCGTATTCAATGCACAAGGCACAGAAAAAATAAACTAAAACCAATTTCACATTACACATTGTTCTGCATAAATGTAAATTATTTCAACTTTGATGGAATTTAATAGAGATGCATTATCTAATCATTCAAGATAAGATCTCGTCCTGGATAAATGAGAGTGATTGTCATTCAGATTATTTTCGATTTCGTTGGATTGATTGTGTCATTTTCTATTATACTCAAATAAATAATCCTGCATGAAAATTCGTTGAAATACAAATCTTACTGAATAAAATGCTTTTCTGAGGCTTCTCGTGTTTCATGGAAATTTGTTCTTAGAAAGTAGCACTTATGGGGAAAACTCTACTTCTGCATTAGTTCTTATGTATCGGAGTTTCTCAAAATCAAAAATTTGAGTTCGAATTATAATGGAAGGAAGTTGATGGGAAATTCTTAGTATTCTTTTCATTCCCAGAATCGAAGGCAGTTTTATATTTGGAGATAGGGATTCACTTGACTCTGAATCAAGTCAAGCTTTTGTTTTCAGAATTCAAGTCAAGTCAAGCTTTTTTTTCACGAAAGCTTGAAAATTCAAGATTTTTGAATCTCAAAACTTGAAAGCTTGAATCTGAACACAATTGCAATAAAACATTTTATATTCAGTAAGAAAGAGAATAAAATTTTGAATAATACTGAATATTTGATCCGGAAATATTAGGTCGGCAAAAAAGTTCTCGCTGTTTTTTTTATGAAAATACAACTTCATTGTGGAAAATGGTTACAAATGAATCATTCAAAATATTGCAATCGCTAGCTACAACTTTTTCCCATCTTTCTGGCAGAGCTCGAATACCGTGAAGGAAGAAGTGTTCGTCTTTTGAGGCTATCTACGAATCAAGCCATTTTTCGAACTTTTCATATGAGCGGAACTGCTGATCAGCCAGATCATGTGCCATCGAACGGAACAAGTAATAATCGGATGGTGCAATATCTGGGGATTATGGCGGGTGGAGTAGGTTTTAACGGCAGAGCGTTGTCATGCTGTAGAATTACTTTTTCGTGTCTCTGCTCGTATTGTGGCCGTTTTTCGCGCAGTGCTTTACTCAATGGCATCAACTGAGTTCGATACCGTTCCCCAGTGATGGTTTCAACAGATCATAATAAATAATACCGACTTGGTCCCCCCAAATACACAGCATATTTTTCGCAGTGTGATTATTCGGCCGAGGCGATGACGTAGAAGCCTGTCTCCAAGATTTTTTTCTTTGGATTGCAGTAATGAATCTATTCTTTATTACCCGTTACGATGCGATGAAGAAAACTCTTTCTTTTTCGCCGCTGGAGCAGTTGTTCACAGACGAAAGAACGACGCTCAACGTCTCTTGGCTTCAAAACATAAGGAACTCAAGTTGCTTGCTTTTGAATCATTCCCAACGCATGCAATCGCTTGGAAATGGCCTGGCGGGTAACTCCTAAGGCTGAAGCAAACTCTTCTTGCGTTTGGCACGGATCCTCATCGAGCAATGCATCCAATTCAGCGTCTTCGAAGATTTTTGGCCTTCCTTCACGGCGACGGTCGTCCACATCGAAATCACCATTCTTGAAGCCACGGAAACAATGCCGGCATGTTGTTACACTCAGAGCAGCATCTCCGTAAACTTTTTGAAGCTCTCTATGAGCTTCAGCCGCTGTTTTCTTCGCATGAAAAGAGAAAATCAACACTTTCCGCAAATGACGATTATTCGGCACAAAATCAGACATTTTCTCACAACAAAAAGTATATGACGCAAAAACAAAATCACTAATGTGTCACAGTGGTTTGTTAACCATTTGTCTAAGCTTGTTCAAGATGTTCTTGATATGTAGAACTCGACCAGCACTTTATGCTGGAGCCATCTATTGACAAACAACGAGAACTTAGTTGCGCACCTAATATTTAAATGGAATTCCAGGTAAGAATCTGAAAGGAAATTAAGTTGTTAAATGAGACACAAGTAAACAACAAGAACGAGAGTGAAAGTGAGATGCATATTTTCAAATAAAACACAGCCATAGTATCACAAAAATAACAATAATAAATTATCTATAAAAAACTGAAACAAACTTTTGTGAAAATAAAAACAACGGAATTAAACTCCTGTGAAAATAAAAGAAAAGCCTAGATTGAAAATTAGGTCAAAAAGAATAAGAATAAGCGAAACTACATTCCCACTTCAACAGATAGTAGATAGTTCGCCGTTTTTGAACCAAGAGTTGAGACACATCAAGGTCTTAACGGATTTGTACCTCAATCTGTTTCGACTCTTGGTAATAGTTAATGCAGCTCTTGAGAACTACCTCTCTATTGGAGCCGAACTTGAAAAAGGGCCAAAAAATCTCCTTATTCTCCATATTTGACCAATTTGGAGATATAGCTTTGTGCCATTTTCACTCTAAAAAATGTGCTTTCTACATGGGAGTTATTCATCTATCTCATATCGTCACATATCATTCGGTGCGGTCACAAAAATTTTTTGTATAGATCTATCTCGAATTGATTCGATTCCAAGTCACTGTATTCGCTTTGCCTCGATGCAAACGTTTTTGGTGAAAGATGAGGGCTTGGCTTGGTCCTAAAATATTTTGTTTTATAACTTTTATCCAAGTTATAAATTGCGTCAACGTGCAATTCCTTTCCTCAACTAGAATTCAAAATTGTTTCCACCTTATAGCAAGGGTCCAAGATTAAAACTATATAGTACATCTAGTTGCTTTTGTTTATAATGTTTGAAGATTTTATCTCTGGCCTTCTGTATGCAGCGTATTAATTTTTCACCGATTTCATCACTATCTGGTTGGAAATTGCTGTTTGTATTATCGGTTGTTATTCCTTGTACTGAATTTGATGGTTTGAATTTGCACAGATTACATTTCCATACTTCATCATGTTTACTTTTACTTTCCGAGTATTGTCTAACAGTTTAATAATACGTCACTGTTCTAGTTTTTTTAATACTCATTCTCCGAAAGGGTTCTGCTGAATATCGCCAAATGTAGTGAACCTTAATCGATGGATTATTATACTTATACTTCCGGCCGCTACGTGATGACACTACATAAATTTCTTTCTATATATTGAATATTGAGCTTTTTAATGAATGATTCGAAAAACCTCTGAAAGAATCATTTCATTTGAATCTATACTATATTATATAGAAATCTATTGTAGGTTGTAGGCATCCTCAATATTTTATAGAGTATTTGTTGTTGAATACAAAATTATTTATATTTCTGAAATGACTGCTTGTTGATTTTTTCCATTTTACCTTCAAATTGACCAAATTCTGCGCTGCGAAACGGATGGACTGGATCGAACGTACCAAGTTTTGAAATCCCAATGTGTCGCAGCTAATAAAAAAATTATGTATGACTAGAGAGTAGTACCTACTTCTATTGTACTGTTCAGGTACGGCAACAAGCGATTGGCAAGTGAACTTAACTTCATGCTCCACTTAACCTGGATATCAAGTCAAGTGTGTGTGAGAGATAAGATAAACCACGAAGCGGAAGGTCTTCAAGTGAAATTATATCAAAGTCCGGGATCTTCTTGTGTTCAGATAGACGGACGATAGTCAGAATGATCGCGAAGCAGTTGAATTTGAATCACACCTCTGTTCGTCAGATTTTGACCAATGAATTGCAGATGCGGAGTTTTTAGGCAGTAAAATCCTTAGCCTCCTTATTTACCTGACTTGAGTCCTTCTCTCCTCGAGAATTGAAACTCACCTCGAGAGAATTCATTTTGGGAAACTTCAAAAAATCCAAATACCTGTAACAGACTAGCTCAAGGCTATTTTAGTATCGGAGTTCCAGCAATGCTATGTTAATTGAAAGGACCATTTCCAGCACTCTGCGGCATTTCTAGGGACTATTTTGAAGGCGAGTATATTGCATTGTAATTATAATTTGGGTAAAAAATTGAAAAAAATCAATATCATTACTATATTTACATACCTCGTATTCCAAACATGTTCAACATATCTGAAGGTGTTGCTGGTAGAGCACGGCTGAAATTATGTTTTATTCGAAACATCGTTGGTAGAACACGGAAATCACAATTTATGAACCATGCTCGTGCTTAGAAACTCAATAAGCTTATAGCTAGTTAGTGTCAAAATTAATGGACTTGATAAACTTAGTATGAAAAATCGTCCAGAAATTATTTTTTATAATGAGAAGAACAACAAACTAACACTTCATCAGTCACCGTATTGGCTGCTAAAGACGCTAAACATTTGTATAGCCTACCTAATGAGTGTGTAGAAAGTCACCGTCGTAGCAGCGTTTGGAAATGAAATATTTCCAATTGAAGGGAAGTGACAAAAACTTGTATTTACAGATAATCTGCCTCCACAATTCAAGTGAAGATAGCACCAACCTATACATGAGCTCTGAGTTGGTTGTGGATTTTTGAGAGCAATTGGCATACACAGCAATTGGGTGGATATTACTAATTTTCAATGGAGCCAAATGTCATTTAGACTTTTCAGTAGTAGATGTTGCCTCTAACACCACATGAATTGCAATCTTTAGATAAGATGGTGAATAGATTTTTTTGGATACTATTGAGATCGAAACACCAGGACAGAATATTTAACAACGTTGGTTTCAATAGTGTTTTAATCGAAGTCTGGACTAGGTGTATGGTCCAGTCAAATATAAGAAGAGGTTTAGCAGCTGTTGGTTTTAATTATTCAATCCCAAAGCTTCTTCTCTAAAAAGTCCCTATGTATTTTCTGCGTTCTAGGACCGACCTTATCTCGATGGTCAAAAATTATCTGTAAAAACTGCTATTTACGATGATGATGTTCATTTATCTCTGCTTGCTTCGGCAATGAAAGAAAATATACCAATACCAACGAAGTCTTCCTTTCAAAACTATTGTGTAAGCAAACTCTACAAGCTGATAAGCCTACTGTTACTCAAAGGAGAAAGGTAATGCACTATTGAGAGTTACTTAGGACTATAACACAGAGGCTGTTTATACAGCAGTTGTAGTATGCAGCGCGAATACTGGTGTTACTCCCATCATGTTACTACTATTACCGCTTCAACTTCGGAACCCACAACATCGAATCTTAGCCGGTGTTGCTCGAACGGACGTGGATGTGGAAACACTTGATAACGAGGATTTTTTATTGCTGTGATTAATGATTAAGATTGATCATACTAAAGAATCTGAAAGGTTGACTGGTTTCATAACTCTGATTACATAAATAAGTGATTAAATAAATAAGTTTGACTTAGAGCTTTATAAGATGTCTTTAATAATATAAAAATGTCTTCCAAAAACAAATTCAGTTCTTCTTGTCGTATCCATCAAAAACTACTTCAAAAGCAATGAATCAATGGTGAGTTTGAATTGGGCTTCACATATTTCTCCAATTTTTCTTTTAATGTTCTTAATAAACTAAGGCAGCCTTATTTAGAAGGGGAACCTGATGACTTTTTCATCTATCTTATCATCGAGATCTCGATCACTGTGTCAAAACGATTGCTTAGGAAATGAGATTCCAAACCAGTAATGCTGAGACTGAAGTCTCTTCAGAGACTTAAGAAAGGATTTTTCTAGAAAGGTGTCAAATTGTTAAAGAAACGTTGAATATAATTGATCACTCAAGAAGGAGTCTTTATCATTGTAAACATTAGTCTTGTGGCTATTTATTTATTAGTCATCCTAAGAACTTTGCATCATACATGTGTTGCGAACCTGTGTAATTAAGACTAAGCCCGACGACCATAATTTATCGTGAAAAAAATGGCGAAAATTCCTTCAGTTTTTTATTAAAAACAAATAATTATTAATGTAGCGGTAAATTTCTCACAAATTTACTTATCAAGTCTAATGCCCATTCTGGTTGATCAACAGGAACCATATGTCCTGAATTCCTAACCAGTACTTCAGTTAAATTTCCTGCTTCTTTTACATATCCTGCTATGCTTCCATCAACAATCCATTCGTACCTTTTTGCTGACCTATATTCATCCGCTGCACTAAAATTCAAATGTCTCAAATAATTTACAGTAAGAGGATATGCAATAATAATATCTAACTGGCCATTATATGTTAGAACTCTATAATAGCTGAGTAATTCTGAGATCCATGGTGCAACAGATTTAACGAAATCAGCTCGGAGACTTTCTTCAACCTGATCATCAGTGACGTAGGACATATTACCAACGTGAAGAGCTCTTCGAATATCGACTTGCTGAACAAAAATAGAAAACTGGGAATTGACAGATCCGTTGGACTGAAGATAATCATAGTAATAGTCAAAGCCTGTTGCATTTTTGAAAAGAGTTGGGTACTTAGTGAGGTCTCCATTCAACAATGTGTCATAAACAACAAAAGCTTCGTCGTATTTTTCCTCCTGAATGAGACCAATGATTTTTTCTTCTAATGCACTCATAGAATCTCTCTCATTATCATCAATCAGTCCAATTTGATAGAGATAATCACCATAATTCAATTGATTTACAGTGTCACTCAGCCCATTTCCAATAGTTAGACCCTTGAGGTTAATCTTGAAATCACTTTCAGCATTCTTCTTATGGATAGTATAAGATATAGCTGGCACGTATTTACCTGCATAAGATTCTCCACTTACGAAAAAATCGTTACTTAGCAACTCTGGAAATAGCTTGAAAAACTGAACTAAGGCAGAGTAAAGATCTTCTCCAATTTGTTCTTGAGTACTGCACCATCTACCATTTGTGAAACTATACCCTGTTCCTACAGGATTATCTATATAAAGTACCGAATGATTCGAGGTCCAAGAAAGTTCACTCAACCCAATATAAGTGTCATTTATGGATCTAAATGGTCCACTTTCTAAAAATAAACCGTAAAGCGAAGAACTACCAGGACCACCTTGAAGCCAAAGTAGCAAAGGTACTTTTCTATAATCTTCATCTATAGCTGGTATAAACCAAAAGAACAAGTTTGAGTTACTTTGCTTGTCAACTGTGAAATATCCAGAGTAACTTCTTATTCCAAGAAAAAATTCTTCGGGTACAACAGAGAGATTTCTAGCTTCTTCAATCCGGCCTTGTTCTAGATATGGCGTCAGTATTAATGGTTCTCCTGGATCTTCACCATCCTTAAGAGGAATATGTTTTACATTGTAGATATCTCGAAAACCGGATTTACAACAAACGTTTTCAGTGCACAAGGCAACGAAAAAGATACTAAAACCAATTTCACACTACACATTATTTTGCCTCAATGAAAGTTATTAGAAATCTAATCGAATATTGTGGAGATGCATTATCTTATCATTCCAGATGAAATCATAAATGACTATTGACCTGAATAAATGAAAGTGTCATTCAGATTAGTTAATTATCTATTTTCGCCCTGATTATGTCAGTTTTACATCAGAATACACGTGAAATAATTGAATATTCCTGCAACGAATGAATATGTTGGATCATTGTAGACTTTGATGGATGACCGTTTCAATTCAATTCTTCTAGAGAAAGCTGTCCGAATATGGATCTACATTTTGTTTCTCTTGGACAAATTGTGCTAATAATAATTTTTGAAAATATCTGAGCATAGTGGAATATTCAGGAACAAAATAACAAATAGGTTTGCTTGAGGCATGTGTATTTTCGAATCGGGAAAAACAATTCGACGTTAGTTCCATTTCATTATTCAGGTCAGAACGTGTGGATTATAGGCCCTTTGAATAGGAGATTAATGTCTAGTTCTATGGCTAAATGAACGAAAAAAAGATCTTCGAACAACTTGAAAATGAAAATAAAACTTTATTCTCATAAAAATCACATTGAATATCACAGTCCATGTACAGGAACTAAAATATTTTCGTCATCACAAAAGTTACATTTATCTCAAAACAAAAAGTTACAATATGCTAGATTCCGCAATGTGTAGACACATCGAAGAAAATTATTTTTCAAGGGACAATATTCAACCTTCCGTAGAATGTTTAATATCCACAGGAAAGTGGTACAGCACGGTCAGATGTCACTAATAGGAACAATGGACTGCAGTATCGGTCTCGTTTGACCTCGTCAGCATTGTCTACCCATTCGTAACACAAGGCTATGCCATAACCTACTCATCTCAATTCGTTGGAGCGAACGCAGTAATGTAAATGTCACTGCGCCTCCCAACGAACCGTAACAGAGGCTACCTCACCAACGCCCCGCGAAACGGTGAAAACAAAAAGCAGATAAAACAGGAAAACGTTTACTGGTCACACTAGTTCGATAACATACCGCCATGCGACACTCACGTATCAGGCAGAAGCGGCCGTCGAAGGACCGACGCTCCTCATTTCTATGTGGTTTTACAACCAGGCATACCCAAACATCTCAAAACAAAAAGTTACTATATGCGAGATTTCGCAATGTGTAGACACATCGAAGAAAATTATTTTTCAAGGGACAATATTTAACCTTTCGTAAAATGTTAAATATCCTCCCTTGAAGGAGCTAGTTTTCCGATCTACTCTTCATAATCACCGTTAACCGGGGCCACAGGGAAGTGGTACAGCACGGTCAGGTAGCCTCTGTTTTGATTCGTTGGGGGCGCAGTGACATTTACATTACTGCGTTCGCTCCAACGAAATGAGATTATTAGGTAACGGCATAGCCTTGTGTTACGAATGGGTAGACAATGTTGACGAGGTCAAACGAGACCGAAACTGCAGTCCATTGTTCCATCTGACCGTGCTGTACCACTTCCCTGTGGCCCTAAATTCGATAAATGAAAAAAATCGCCGCTAGCATCTTGCGACGAGATCCCGAAAATATAAACTTGAAATTGGAGTATTCACGCTACCGAAATAAATTACAAAAATTGATTTAAATATCGAAGAGAGAATACCTACAAAAATGCTCAGACAAGAGTAAAAATGATTCCAAAGAAATTGGGAAGCATGTAGATATCCTCAGTAAAAAAGGTGTATCTCTGTCTGAAATCGTAAAAATCAAGGACGAGATTGAACAAATATTAACGACAAAGAAAAAGGAAAAAGTAAACAGATTCAATAAGTTCTATAGTGAAATTGGAGAGAAATACGCAGGTAAACTTAAAGAACCAGAAGATTATTCAGAGGAAAAATTTAATCTCAGGGAAAGTTTATCTCTTAATTCCACATTTCCTTTAGAAATAGAAAGGTTATTAGAGACCTCAAAATGAAAATACACCAGGAATTGATGGCATTCGATCTGAGACACTAAAAGAAGTGAGGAAGGAAGTATCTTGCCCGTTATCTCACTTTGCTAACGAATGCTTCATGACAGGATACTTTCCGGAATCCTTCAAAAAGGGAGTTGTCAAACCGCTTTTCAAAAGTGGAGAAAAATCTGAGGTCTCAAAGTATCGACCAGTCTCTCTGATATCCAACTTGTCAAAGATTCTGGAAAAATTGATGAAAAAACTTGTCAAAGATCATGAAAAATGGTTGGATTTTTAGAAAAACATAAAAATTATCTCAAGAAGAAGTATGGATTCAGACAGAATATATCAACTGAAGATGCTAGCAAGGATTCAACACAGTATGTGCACGATCAAATGGACAAAAATATCCCGTTGCTCTGCATTTTTATAAACCTCTCTAAGGCATTCGACACTGTTTCCCATACAAAATTGCTTGAAAAACTTAGCAGATATGGCTTTAGAGGAACAGTGTTGAAGCTGCTGAGGAGATATTTAACGGGTAGGAAACAGGTGGTACAACTAGATAGCGAAATCAGTGAAGAAGAGGTTATCACTTATGGAGTACCACAAGGTTCGGTACTAGGGCAACTGCTCTTTATCATTTATGTAAATAGTTTAATAGAGTTAAAGATCGATGGAAAGGTTGTAAGTTTTGCAGATGATACTAGTATATTATGTAGTGTAGAAACCTGGCAGGAGCTCAAAGAAAATGCAGAAAACGATACTCAAACCATAAAGCAGTGGTTGCAATAAAACAAGTTTACTCTCAATACTCACTAATAAAAGTCGTCGTATCTACCGTTCACTTGGTATGAAACAGGTCTACCCAACTTGTAACCACTCACTGCAGATAAAGATACCCTGATTGCAGAAGCAGAACATGGATATGTGAAATTTTTGGGGATTATTTTAGATAGGCATATGAACTGGAACCATCATATTGAATATCTGACAAAGAGACTGTGTGGCTTATTGTATACGTTCAAATATTTCAAAGGACAAATGGACTCCAACATTTGAAAATTATGTATTATGCCTTAGTCCAGTCTTTTTGGTCATATGGAAGTCTTGGTTGGGAGGCTGCTTACGAACATCATCTGAGGAAGCTTGAAATTGTATAGAAATGGATTCTCAAAATTATCCATGGAAAGAAGAGGACATATTCCAGTGATCGATTGTTCACTTTATCTAACATCCTTAGAGTACGACAACTTTATTACAACAAAGTAGTCGAATATGTGTATAGGAATAAATCACCATTCATCCGATATAATAAAAACAAGTACTGTGTTTTAAGGAATTTTACTTAAAAGGAATTACTTAATATTAAGTAAAATTCCTCAAAACACAGTACTTGTTTTTTATTATTGATAATGGAATTTTACCAAGTAAAAGCCTCCCAAATTCAAATTCATCCGATAGGTCACACATACCCGGCGAGAATTAGGAATGAAGGATACAAGACGCTGCGCACAGAAAAAAGAATAGGACAGAGAAATAGTGCATATTTGGCTCCCAAGTTTTATTCACAACTGCCTAAACACTTAAGAGACATTAAACGATACCAGGTTTTCAAAAAGAAAGTAACGGTTTGGACTTTTAGTACTGGTCGAGAATATTTCGAAAAACTAGTGAACGAAGTATCAAACTGAGAAAGAGTGTTATAAAAAAAACCTAAGAAGCCTTGCTATGAGTGAAACTTAACCCGAATTGTGTATTCGAAACTAGAAACTCTATTATGACTCTTCTGGAATGTTTTCTCGAATGTGACTTAATCCTGATTGTGACTTTTTCCTGATTGCGACTTCCTCCTGATTGTGACTTCTTTCTGATTGTGACTTCTTACTGATTGTGACTTTTTCGTGACAGTGACATTTTTTTTTCACCCGGACGTGACAGAAGTGGAACTGATTGGTGGTTTGCATTGAAGTAACAATTTTGCAGCCATTTAAATGAATTGTTTAAGTTAGTTGTGGTATTCGTAACTGCTCGGGCATTGAAAAGTATATTTTTGAGTTTAATAGGAGCGTACAAGCGAAACACTCATTTTGAGTGTCTAGCCTCTGCTATCTTTTGTTTATTTAGCATCATAATTATATAGACACAAAATGTTATGTAATTATTTTCACACAGAACATTATGGTTATGCAAATGAACTGTATTATTATTTATTATTTATTATAATACTTTCAACGATGATCAGCTGAAAGTTTGTTTCTCAGCCCTAACTAACCCACCCGCCTACTTTGCAAATTGTATCTTTCTAGAGCTTTGATCTTACTATTTTACTAACTATTTATTGGCAGGAATAAGTTTTTGCAACCATCTGTTGGCGATTCATGCGCAGCAAACTCGTCAGAATTTTTTTTATGGGAGATTCTTTTTCGGCATAAAACTTTTCCATAATATTAAATATAGTTGTTCCTTTCATTTCCAAATTGGTAGCAAACAATAATTGACATATTTTTCCTGACCTGACGAAAGTAACAATGATCAATAGGTGCATAAAGTGGATTCATCCAGCTGAATTGAAAAAACAAATCCTCAAATGTTTCCATAATGATTCGTCAATGTTTTCCCATATTATAGATTCGTCGTTGAATATGACAACTATTTATACACAGTGATACAAAGAAAAAGCAAATTGAGAGTGCGCTAGTGGCTGGAGTTAGGTTGCGGGTAATTTAAGCGTGCGCGTCTCAAATTAATCTCTCATATACTTCAATCTAGAAACAAGAAGTTTCACTTTCGTCAGTATTCTCAATATGTATCAGAAATCGATTAATATGTCAGCTTCCCCGTCAGTTCACATAATAAAATTTAAGATTACGGAAACAACATCAGTTTAACAAAACCTCACAGGAATACGATTACACTTACCACCCACCGAATAAAAAAACGATAAGCAAATATTCATCCATATCAGATAACCATCATTGAAATACAGGTGCCACTTTTCGATGTTACGTTCGCGATCAACGCTCTTTAGAAAATCAATAGTGTTGGATTGCATGGAGAACGTATAGTGACGTAAAATATGGCTTCATTTCGGTAGTCATATTGGGCCCCGATTTTTAGGAAAGCGTAGTACGAGATAGTTAAGGTCTGACTATTGAGGTCTATCCCATGACGTTTCATAATAGGTATTCGCATTTTGAGTGTAAATCTTGAAATTTTTATTATATAGTTTAGCAACTTGCAAATACGATAAAGATTGGTCAATATCAAAGTAATATCGTAGGGCAGCTCTACTATATTCTATTATCACTTGTAATGGTTTTGTTTCAAGAATATCTAAAATAGGAGAAGTATTTCAATTCTACTTAAAATAAGAATTTTAAATAATGAAGTTGAATGACGTTAAATTATAGCAAGGCTAGTTGAAATGAAATTACAATTGAAACTACCTATAAATTACCTATGCGAGATCATCTCTTGTAATTGGTTAAACTTTGTAGTTAGGTTAGGTTTGTAGTTAGTATTTTTGTTCATTTTTATTATTTTTCAGTTACCTTGATTATAGTTAGTAATTTGTTAGTCAGTTACTGTGATATCGATAATTATTCTGTAATAAACCTAGTTGAATGAAGTGATGAGTATTATTTCTAAGGCTATATCTAGGACGTAGGTTCTAGACGAAGATCTCACACACTGAGATAAAGGGACTCTGATCTCGCTAGGCATAGGTAATTCATGGGTAGTTTCAAACTATAAAAGTACTAATTTTCAATTGAGAACAATCTGAGCTTTTCAACAAAATGATACTCAATGATAGAGCTCAGTCAACGTTTAATTAAGAAATGGATCATAAAGAAGAACACTTAGCTTTTAGGACTGAGGTTAATTCCCACGATGGTTGGATAGTGTTTTATATCGGTTTTCTGGTATTCTTGTATCTTAAAGTTTACAGGTTACTTGATTGGTTGAATATGGTTCACAAGGTGGACTGCCTAGGTGGCAAGACTAGTTCCCTAAAGACGTGGTTACCCCAGTCGTTAAATATCAAGGTTTAGCATAAAGATACAAGAATACCAGAAAATTTTTACTCGTGACAGTAAAATATCTTGATGGTGAAAAAAATCCTTGGAATAGCAGATGTCGATCTAGGTTAATATAACGAAATAAAATTTGAAATCTCTCCACTCTCTAATTGAATTCGTTGGAGGAGATCCGTCAAAATTACCGACTACTTTATATGCCTCAGACTATTGGAATTTACCCAGAAATTAAAAGAATACTTAATTACTCTTACTGAAAATTATTCACTCCAATAGCTGCAACACAGCTCCAATAAAATCACAAATGATTCCGAAGATTTCTAAATGGAAAGAGAGCGAATCTAATGAATTCCAAATAAAGTGGAAAGGAAACATAGAATGAGTACTGCTTTCCGTTCTCCCACAGAAACGAAAAAACGTTCTTCTTTCAAGTACTGACTCACAATTAACCGGTGAACAACCCAGATCAATACCAGCGACACCTTACGGATATAATTATAATTTTCTTTGGGTATCATTACCTGTAGATTATTTATTCGAATTTCAAACTGTTTGAATATTTAACTTGATGAAATGAGATTGTATTATTAATAAAATTGTGAAAATTGAGTTTAAAAGATATAAATGATTTATTCGAGAAATCGGACTGTTACACTATACATACACTATATACAAGCCGCTAGCTTGAGCAAGTATAAAACAATAGGTTACGAGATCATAAAGATCTTGATGAAAAGTATTTTTAAAACCTCTAGTGTAGTGTTTTCCAATAGATGGTCTAATCCAGTTTTTTCATCCTTCTGAGCGCATTAGCGCATGCTAATTTTTAAGTCGGATCGGTGAGTCCGGTAACTACCTAACGCTAGCACACTCAGAATTACCGCATTAGATTTGCAAATAGTTTTGCTGTATGTCCTCAGAATGCTCGCGTTGTTCTTTTCATACTCAACTCGCATTACAGACAACCGGACAATGTTAATTTATTGCAAGTCACAGACCGTGCTGCTTATATGCGCTCTTGAAGAACAAATTGTAAGTGCTCGTAAAGCTTGGATTTTCGTTAAAAAAACGGATATTTAAAACGAGATAGGACTACAGATTAAGATGAAGATAATGTAGTTGATATTGAAGTTAATAAGTCAGTAAGTCTCGAACCGAATTCGTCAGTATTTCTAGAATCAAATTTGTCGGCGTTTTTTGAATCTAACTCGTCCCCAGTTATTTCTGTGAAACTTAGAGAATACTATTATTTGCAATTTGGTTTCACGTTCATTGGACGAATTACTGATATGAACAAGAACAGTAAAGAGACATTGCTTGTCAGACCTAGCATGAGTGACAAGCAGTCACTACAATTGAATGAAAGTAAATTAGTAGAACTTAAAAGATCTGAAACATTATTATTATTATCGTGGACTTATGCACTATCTCAGCTGTTAGCTGGATATGATTTACCTTTTCCAGATTCAGCAATCAAAGGGAATAGGCTCGATTACAATATACTTGACATAAATTTCCTAACTATCCTACATGTATTAAGATTTACAGCTTTTTGCATTTCTATATAGGTATTCTTATGCAATTCTAATTTCTAAAGGCTATCATGCAAAGTCCTGGGTATTAACCCAGTCGAGGATACGATGACAGGAACAATATCTATTTTCTCGAGGTGCCACATCTGCTTGATCTCTAGCAAGGTCTGTGTATTTGGACTGTTTCTCGTGGAACTTGTTCAGCACGTTGTTATTATTCGGTATAGCGACATCCACCAGCATTGCTGTTCTGGCTCTCTTATCATACACCACTATGTCCGGCCTATTATTCGTCACCATTCTGTCAGTGATAACAGGCCTAACCTAGTATAATCTGATAGAGTCATTTTTCAATACGGGAGCCGGTAGATACTTGTAATATGGCTAGAAGGTATTCAGAAGTCCGTACTTGTGTGCAAGTTTCTGATGGATAATGTTGCACACTTGATTATGCCTGTGAAGATAGTCCGTATTGGCCAGTTGTTCGCATTCGGACGTAATATGCTGTATAGTCTCCGATCTTATATGGCATTTTCTGCACCTATCTGTTTGTAATGTTCCGTCCTTTATAATAAATTTTTTGTTGTTGTTTGTAGCGATCACTTGGTCTTGGATGGCCATAAGGAATCCCTCTGTTTCCGCGAATAATTCTCCTTTCATCAACCATTTGTTGGAGGCTTCTTTGTCGATGTGTGGTTGATTAATCTCATGGTGATGTCGTCCATGCAATTTCTTTCTTGAACATTGCTCTTGTTTTTCAGTATCTGATAGGAATGGTAGATTCAGCAGGTCATCTCTGGTAGCAAGATTTAGAGGTGTATATCCCTTATCAACCAACGATACCAATCTATGGAGGTCAGAAGTGAGAGCTTTTGCTGAGAAGAATTCTCTGAGATTTTTTATCTGTAAGGTGTGTAAATTGACTACATCTATTAATCCGCGTCCTCCTTCTTTCCGCTTCAAAGTTGTTCGTATCACAGACGATTTTTGATGATTGTTGTTGTACTTTGTTACCATCGTTCGGTTCTGCCTTTGAATATCATCCAGTTCTGTCTTAGTCCATCTGATTATTCCAAATGAGTAAAGCAACACTTGAATGGCGTAGGTGTTAATAGCCTTGACTAGATTCCCCGAGTTCAACATTGATTTCAGCACAGTCTTCAGACGCTGACTGTATTCTGAACGAATTTTCTCCTTTAATTGTTTTTGGTCTAGCAATCTGGCTTGTTGGTATCCTAGATATTTGTATGTTTCACCATCCCTCATGCACTGTATAATATCACCGTTTGGAAGTTGTGTTTCACCATCTATGACTTTTCCTCTTTGAATGTTCAGGGTCTTACATTTTTCAATCCCGAATTTCATATGAACATCTGCCGAGAACTCACTGACAGTTTTCAGCAAATCATCCAATTGCTTCTTGTTCGAAGCATATAACTTGATGTCATCCATATACAGCAGGTGGGAGACTGTATAATAATTCCTATCTGTTTTTATCCTAAATCCGTATCCTGTTCTATTGAGCATTGAGGACAATGGGTTCATAGCTAAACAGAACCATAGTGGACTCAAAGAGTCTCCTTGAAAAATTCCACGACGTATGGGTATCTCGTCGGTTTTAATTGATTTATTGTTCATGTTGACCTGCAGAGACGTACGCCAGTGTGTCATTGTTGTCTTCAAGAATTCTAACACGGCTGGGTGAATTTTGTATATCTGCAATAATTCAACAAGCCAAGAATGGGCGGTACTATCGAATGCCTTCAGATAATCGAGAAAAGCTGAATGAACATTCTGATGCCCTACGTGTGCCTGTTTCATCATCACAGAATCGATGATGAGTTGTTCCTTGCACCCGTGGTGTTTCTTTCTGCATCCTTTCTGCTCCTCTGCTAATATATTGTTTTCGTCAAGGTGTTGGTATATTCGATTGGATGTGCATGAGGTGAGTATTTTGTAGAGTGTTGGCAGGCAAGTGATTGGCCTATATTGAGACGGATCCTGTGTTCTATCGCTCTTAGGTAGCATATACGTTAAGCCTCGCGTTAGGAAAGTGGGTGTTTTCTTGGGATGTTGAAGAACATACGGGAGCGGTTTCGGTAGGGCTCCATGTAGCTTATCAAACTTCTTGTACCAGTAGTTGTGGATATTATCTATACCTGTGGCCTTCCAATTGTTGGTCGCTCCAATTACTGTTGTAATTTCTTCCTCCGTTATTCCATCGAAGTCCATATGTCTGATATCGAGGCGTTCTTTTTCATTCGTGATCCATTCCGCATCTCTATTGTGTTCTTTGGGGTTCGACCATAGTGATGACCAATAGTCGGTCAAACACTGTGCGTCAGGTACTTCTCTGTTATTGTTGGTCGCAGTTTTGTTATTTCCCTTATGACAATTGGCAGCGTTTTGGAGGAACCTTTGGTTTTGGTGTTTCCTTTCAGTACACTTGACGTATCTTGAAAGCCTCTTTGCTTTTGCTTGGAGTTTCTGTTTCAAAGTGTCCATATACACGTCGATGTGTTGTTTGTGATCAGGGTGTTTTGTGTTCGTACCAATTTTCCTATAAATTTTGCGTATATGTGATTTCAAGCGCCTTGAGGGTTTTCTGTTTCTTAGGAATTCTGTGAGGCGACCGATTTCTGCTCTAATATTATCAATATCCTTCTCCAGTCGTTTTTGCCATGGTGGTTTTCTGACGCTTTTTGGCTCAGCTTGAATCAGAGTTGTGGTGATTTGTTGTTTGTGAAGTCGAAGAACCGCTACTGCTCCACAGTAAATCAAAGTGTGAATCTTCTCCAAGGTGTTCTGGTCGGTATATTCTTCAAACATTGAGTTTACGCTTGCTAGGATGATATTGGTGTTCTTGTTCGTCTTGAGTTTGGGCAGTTTAGGTCTTTTAGTTGGGTTACTACCACTGAATTCAGTTATTGCTCTGTTGAGTTCTGATCTTGCTAAATACGTATATTCGTTCTGCTGATTCGGCTCAAGAGGGCGTTCCATGTTAATATTCGTTTCCGTGGCTTCGATGTTATCTGTAACACTTTCATTGACTCCAGCAGGTATACCGTTATGAGTATCATTTTCGCTTCTGAGTTCCATTATGACCTCTTCTCGTAAGCTTTGCAGCGTTTCTGAAGAAAGTAGCCTGTTTTTAACGATTGTTCTTCGTTGATCTGAAATTCTCTGCTCGGATATGTGCTGTAATTCAGGATATTTTTCTATGAACGCAAGATGTAACGCGTATCTGTATGCTGTCATTTCCGATTCCAAGTTTGTAATCTTGTAATAGGAACGCATAATGAAGGTATTCATTTCTGGAGTCCACTTCATGCGTTTCCTAGGGAGTCCGGCTCTCGTGGTCGTAGGCATAATGGCTTGCGCCGCCGTTGAAACATCAAGAGTCGGTTGAGAGGTGTTGATGTTATTTCCCACTTGGTTTTGTGTTGCAGTATTCCTACTCGATATCACCCCGCTTCCGTCGCTAACCGAGGGAGACTGTGACTCACTTTCCGAACAAGACCCTCTTCCTAAATCTTGAACGCGACAAGAGGTTATGGTGGTACAATGTCGATTCACCCGTTTATTCCTTAGATTGTACATCATTGGATAGGTTGCATTTTATACCTACTGCCAGGTACAGCTTGGGTACCTCGGGTTCGCTAAGCCCGTACTCAGAAACAATGTTCCTGAGCCCCTGAGGCTTATTATTATTATTATTATTATAAAATAATGTAAGGCTGAGGACAGAAGTCCTATGATAGCCTAATCAAATTTAAGTCAAACAACAATAATGCAGCTAAATTTCCACAGAACATTCTAAGAGTATATCATAGCTAGTATCAGATGAAGATGAAAATAATGCAGTTAACAGTGTGAATATTAACAGGTATCAGGCAAACAGAAGATGGTCAATTTTGTTTTTGAAACAGTCACAGAGTTGCAATTAACAATATAACTAGAAAGCTTATTCCACGCACTAAAAATTCTTTTTACAAGATAATTCTCCCTCTGTCGAGTAGACTACTTCTTCTTTTTCAGTTTCAGATTATGGCCACGTAGGCGGAGGTCCGAATTAAGCACAAAGAGAGATCTTAGGTTGGCGTAGTTATGTTTAATCATACGGTAAGTGAGGATCAAGTCCCACGAAGACGCCGTTGGTCGAATGTTATCAAATTGGCTCTTGCCAACCTTTCTTCGTAAGATGGTCTAAAGTTTCTAGAACACAAACGTGTAGCACGTCGTTGGACCCTTTTCAACATGTTTCTATCGCGGACGAGAACCGGACACCAAACCGCACCGGCGTACTCCAGAATCGGACGAACACACGATTTGTAAAGTACTGCTTGCGAATGAGAGATGAACGAAAGATTTACGGGGGAGATAGATCAGAGTATTGGCGCGTTTATAAACACTGATGATGTGCTCTGACCATGTAAGATCAGAAGTTACAATTAATCCGAGGTCCATGTGGGATAACACAGCTCTAAGCACACGTCCGTCGATAAAATATTGAGTAGATTGATTATTAGTGTAACACGACGCACTTCTCGACGTTTAAAGGCAAAAGCCAGTCACCACACCATTGGTTTAATGCGTTTAGATCTTGTTGTAGTACATAGGAGTCGGTAAACGGATTTGCGTATAATTTTGTGTCATCCTCGTAAAAGGACTTGCGTGAATGGATATGATGAGCAAGATCACTCACAAAAACTAGGAAAAGAAGCGGTCCGAGGACGGACCCCTGAGGTAATCCACTGATGACAAGTCTTTCTGTAGAAAAAGAGGCACATGTATTCCAATTTGTATATCAACCTTCCAGCTGTAATTCTATCAAAAGCTTTCGCAAAATCAAGGTATATAACGTCGGTGGGTATTTTAAGATCGTAGGCTCTTGTCCAGTCATTTAGGCAGTGTAAAGGTTAGTGGTAGTGGATTTTCCCGCAACAAATCCGTGCTGTTCACGAGAGATGATTGCATGCTTTGTTAGAAAGTTGGCCATTTCATCGACCACTATAGCTTCCATTACTTTTGATGGCACAGAAAGTAAGCTGATCGGTCTATAATTGAGCGGATTCAGTTTGTCGCCTTTTTTAAAGATAGGTGTTACAGATGATTTTTTCCATATAAGAGGTAGCTTTGATTTCTCAAAAGAAATTGTCATTATCTCCGACAGTGACAGGCACAAAACGTCAGCAAGTTTTTTAAGAAAGAAAGGGCTCAGACCATCTAAACCGGGAGAGGAATTGTTCTTTAAATTCAGAAGATGTTTTTTTCACAATTTCTGGTGTAAATTTTACATCTGTAATGCTCTCTTCTACTATTGGCATTAGGATATCAGGTAGTTTGTCATCTTTCGGTTCTACAGTGAAACAGCTAAAGAAAGCGTCGGCCTGCACCTCAGCTGAATCGAGATCAGAGGCACAGAGATCACCGTCACGCCTGCGGAGAAGGGGTGTGTCGACTTTAGTTTGTAAATTGGCACGCATATATTTATAAAGTTTTTTATTGTTCTCAGAAGTGGCGATTGATTCTTCGTAATTCCGACGAGCTGAACGCAGGGCAGTGGACAGATGGTAGGAAAACTTACGATGGTTCAGGTAATCTACTTGGCTACAGGAGCGCTTGTATCTCTTCCACAGTCGATTTTTGTGCTGTGACATTGCCAACAATTCTCCGTTTATCCAGGGCTTCAAAATGTTTTTACGGGCTATCTTTGTGTATGCTTCTCAGTAAGTTTTGTTAATGTTGAAAAGAAAATTTCACACATGTCATAAGGGTCATCGAATGGAAATAAGAGTGCAGTCCAGTCAACAAGGGAGAGTTCGTCGGACAGGGTATTGGGATTTGTTACACTATAAACTATGGTGTCTGCTTTTGAGTGTGTCCCAATATTAAGCTGAACTTTGCAAGTGAGGACTACATGATCAGAAATACCAACAGGAGGATGATAGTCAGGTTCAATAATGAGCTGTTCGTCGTTAGTGAAGATGAGGTCCAACGTAGAAGGCTCATTATTAACTCGGTATCTTGTAGGTTTTGTCACTAATTCGATAAGGTTGGAGTTTGCTGCAAAACGTACGAAGTCGCCTGTAGATGTGACTGTTTCAGAAATATCATTAATGGGTCATTTAATATCTCGATAGTTAAAATCTCCTGCAATAATAAGTAGACTTCACTGATAGCTGCTCTAGGTATTGAATAAGCTGATTCACGGGCAACGTCACCAGGTCGATAAATCCAAGCCAAATTAATGTTTAAGTTATTTCTACTCAGTTTTATGTGTAAAGCTTCTATGCCAGGGCGAACAAAACTCTCCTGATGTATTGCAAAATTCTTGACTACTTCATCGCATAGGTAGATGCATACACCTCCACCGGTGCGACCACCTCTATCACTCCTATATATGCTGTAACCATTTATTCGAACAAGGGAGTCTGGTTCCACCTGATTAAGCCATGTTTCGGTTATGAATATAAGATGGGGTTTCAGATCACCCGCAGAACAAACCAGTTCATCAAATTTAGATTTAAGGGAGTCAAGATTCGTGTAATAGAACAACCAATTTAAACGAGATATGAAACATGAGTTGGATCTAGTTGCGAAAGTTTTGTACTATTTTTTTACAGCCGTTAGAATATTTGATCGTTAGGTTTGTTTCCCCGTTCACCTTCCTTCTCTCGAGTTCACCGCGTAGCTCTTCCAGGACCTTGACTTGCATAGGTGTTCGATCGCAGACAATAGTCAGTTTTGAAGTTGACGGGTTCTCAATAAGTTTTTTCTACTTTCTAAGAATAGCTCGGGCATCATGATCGTTAGTCATTGAAAACTTCAGCATGCGGGGATATTTCTTTACCTCCACAGGCTAACCTACGCGATAGAATGCAACTGGTTGGTTTGAGCAGTTCACAGTGCGCAACACCTCCTGTACAACATTCTCGTCATGCTTTATTCTCATATCAGCTTCTCCCACCGCCTCCGGGATTCCCCTTACGAGAACATTTCTCGCACGACTGAATCTCTCCACAACCTCCTGCGTTATACTATCAGCAAACTGGACGGAATTCAACTTCTCGACAGTTGCCAAAGTGCTATTGATCTCATCAATTTTAGTTTTGAAATTATTCAGTTCTCTATGCATATTATCCTTCATTGGTTCGATCAACTTTTTAATATCAGTGAGTGACTCCATTGCAGCGCTACATGTGTTGCATACAATCTTCATGCACCTGAGCTTCTGACGAGTCAGGCAATCATCTCCAGCTAACACTTTGGTGTAAATGTTAATGGAAATGCACAGCTTGCATCTTACGAGATAGCTTAACTCGTCGGTAAACATGGAAAAAGTCATACTATTGCTTATATGGAAATTATATTACCATCAGCAATGATCTAATGCAATACAGTGTTAGGTAATGCAGCTGCTAGGCAATATGTATTGTTCCGCACTCCAAAAATACTGTCCAAAAAAAATTACTGATATGAGCAATAACAGTGGAGAGACATTGCTTGTCAGACCCAGCATGAGTGACAAGTAGTCACTATAATTGGATGAAAGTACAGACAAATCAGAAAAAGAAATAAAGTTGGTTTTCACAAAATTTTTATGGAAGGATCATATATTTGAAGATTTTCTATTCTCATGAGAACTAGTTCACACAGCAGTAGTAGATATTTTTGCCAGATTAAATGATTTTTCAATGAACATGTCATAGCCTGGAAAAAACGTTTGTACAGATGGAGAAAAGGCAATAGCTGGCAACAAAGCAGGACTTCTAATTTGAGTGAAAGCAGTGGCCTTTGAGGTCAAATGGACACTTTGCAGAAGATACTTAATGTTGTAGTTGAAATTATTAATTCATTAATAACATCAATGCTCGACCTCTGCAATCCAGATCAATTTCATTCTTGAGCAAAGAGATGAGAAGTGAGATTCTTATACACACGTACGTAAAATGGCTCACTCGAGTAGACTCTTCACGATATTTTTGAACTGAGAGATAGGCTTCATGTATTCCTTTTTGACACCAAGTACGGAGACTTTCTCACTGACTTTTCTTGGCTTTGCCCAATTGTCTATTTAGCTGATTTGTTTCAAGGGGACATTGTAGACATGTTGAAGGTAAGATTAGGGGTGTGGTCAAAAAGTGTCAGATCTAGGTCGCCCGTATTGGAAACGTGGTATTTACAAATACCTACTTTGGAATAATTCTTCAGAGAAGAATTTGCCTGACTAGGTAAAGAGCAACAAAGCCGATCATCTCCGCAGCCAATCTATTTTTTAGGCAATATTTCTCTGAACCTGACCCTAAAGATACTCGTGTTCGAAATACCTTCAGTTGCAAAGAAATACAAGAAATCCAAGACCTCACAGAAGGGAAGCAAGATGAAATTGTGGGTCTGTCTAGCTGTGGTACGATAAAAAACATTTTTAATGCCAAAAAAGATTTTTGGCTACTGCACTGTTATAAAAAACAAGTACAGGAAACGGTTAGACATGCAGTCGGATTTCAGACTGAAAGTGTCGAGTTAAGAAGTGAACATTTCAGAAGTAATGGACTCAAAGGTCAGATGCAACTCATTTCACTAAAAACTTAAACTTAATATCAAATATGTACCTGAATGACTTACTCTGTATTTCCAAAAATACCACGACTTATATGCCATTAGTTTTTAAATATGTTTTCACATATTTCAAACAGAAACAATAAAGATGAAATTGCACATCAAATTTAAAGTTCCATATTTTTCTCAAAATATCAATCTTGATTTCCTAAGTTAGTGGGGCCATATAGTGCTTAGAAAAAGTTTTTGGAAATCCTTGCTCTCTACATATTCAAGATCTTCAATTTATACAAGCGTAATATTTCATATTCATCTATATTTATCTATCACTAATAATTCATTTACGCCGTTTAAATTCTTTCAGATAAAGTATATAATGAAAAAATAGATATTTACAATGTTATCAGGAATATCGTTAAGATAAACAATATACGTATTTCAATTATTTTCATTTCTTGATTAAAGTTGCAATAAATTGATACATCCAAAATAATAATGTGGACTGTGAAATTGATCTTAGTTTTCTTCATCTTTAACTTGTGTTCTAAGTTTGCTTCATCGCAGTTTGGTTCTCACAATATCTATAATATAAAATATGTTCCACTCAGGGAAGGCGAAGATCCAGGTGAGCCATTGATATTGACTCCGTATATAGAGCAGGGCAAGATTGAAGAGGCCAAAAATCTTTCTGCAGTTCCTGGAGAACCTTTCTTTGGAATTAAGAGTTACTCTGGATATTTTACTGTGAAGAAGCAGCACAACTCGAATACTTTCTTCTGGTTTATTCCAGCTACAGATGTTAATTATAGGGAAGTACCAGTAATTCTTTGGCTTCAAGGAGGCCCTGGAGGTTCTTCGATGTATGGTTTACTTTTAGAAAATGGACCCTTCAAACTCATAAATGAAACTCATATTGAATTGCGTGAAGCAGCTTGGACCTCAAACCATTCAGTGTTGTATATAGATAACCCAGTAGGTACAGGGTATAGTTTCACAAATAACAGATGGTGCAGTAATGAAGTAGAAATTGGTGAAGATCTTTACTGTGCTCTGGTTCAATTTTTCAAACTATTTCCAGAGTTGCAAAATAATGATTTTTTTGTAACTGGAGAATCGTATGCAGGTAAATATGTACCAGCTATATCTTATACTATTCACAAAAAGAATGCTGAAGCTGATTCAAAGATTAACCTCAAAGGACTGGCTATTGGAAATGGACTTAGTGATCCTGCGAACCAGTTAAATTACGCTGATTATCTCTTTCAGAATGGATTGATAGATTTTAACCGGAAAGAGGCTATGAAGAAGTTACAGAATAAAGTACTTGGTTTGATTCAAGAAGAGAAATATAAGGAGGCATATACTTTGTATTCCATACTTTTAGATTTCAAAATATCAACAGGTTTTGACTATTACTTCAATTATCTTGAATCAAATGCAACTATTAATGATCAATACCCAGTTTTTCTTCAACAGGCCAATATTCGAAGAGCCCTTCACGTTGGAAATATGTCCTATGTCACCGACGATGAAGTTCAGGACTCTCTTCAAGCTGATTTTGTTAAATCGGTGGCACCATGGATTTCTGAATTGCTCAGTAATTATAGGGTTTTAACATACAACGGTCAACTGGATATTATTGTTGCCTACCCTCTAACTGTCAATTATCTGAGACATTTGAATTTTAGTGCAGCTGATGAGTATAAGTCAGCAAAAAGACACGAATGGATTGTGAATGGAGAAATAGCAGGGTATGTAAAGAGTGCGGGAAATTTAACTGAAGTGTTGGTGAGAAATTCCGGTCACATGGTTCCTCAGGATCAACCAGAATGGGCTTTAGACTTAATAAGTAAATTCGTGAAGAACGTTTCCTTGTATTAATATTATCTTATATTTTATTTTTCAAGAGAATAATTAACGCAATTATACGCATAGAATGAATATTATATATGTGTTAGTATTGTTATATGTTAATTTTTTTCAATGAAGGGGTAAACAATATTCTTGCACAAGCCTGTAATCTAAGGTTTTACTAGGATTAAATAGGTACTGATAAAATACGGGAAATTTAACTGAAGTGTTGGTGAGAAATTCCGGTCACATGGTTCCTCAGGATCAACCAGAATGGGCTTTAGACTTGATAAGTAAATCCGTGAAGAACGTTTGCTTGTATAAATATTATTTTATATTTCATTTTCCAAGAGAATAATGAACGCAATTATTCGCATAGAATATTATGTTGTGTTAGTAGTGTTATCTGCTAATTTTTTTTCAATGAAGGGATAAACAATATTCTTGCACAAGCTTGTAATCTAGATTAAATGGGTATTGATAAAAACATACTTAAGTGAAAGTATCCCGGGTGGGGCAACTTAAACGAAAAAGACTCAATAACTGCTAAACTATTCATTTCTGGACAAAAAGCAGAAACATGTCAATTTTTGTCTGAAGGTGGACATTCATTAACACAGGGTGATTTTATTTTACATCAACCCTCTAAGCAGTGGTGCACAAAACTCAATTTTTTGAATAGGGAAGATAAGTCGAGTGATAGCTCATTGGAAAGCTCTTTTGATTCTCAACACAAATGTGTAATAATTTTTGAGTTTTGACATATTCGTAAAGAGACGAGTTATTTTCAGTGATTGCAAAATCTGTCGATTTCGAATGAACATTCACCGAAATACTGTTGTATTTTGAGGAAAAATATCTTTAATCAGTGGTGCTTCCACTACACCCCCTCAGATGAGGGTGTCAACCCCTCAAATCTTCGAATTGATCAGTTAGTTTGAGTTATAACTCATTAGAAAGGTTTTAGAATTTCTAGATAATTGTAGACAGAAGTTTTGCTTCATCTGCATTGTGATGAAGATAGGATGAATTAATAGAGAGCAATACAGTGATTGCAAGGTCTGCTGATTTTGGATGGAAATTCAGAATACGTTTGTTTGGTTTTCAAATAATTGAGCTCATTCATAGAATTAGATACATGTGAGTAGGGAAAAATTGAAAAAACAATTGAATTTATTATACCTGATACATTTTATAGGTCAACTCGGTATCAATCGAACAAATGTTCAAAGTGTTCGCCGCCAACTTCCAAACACAAATACAGATTTTGCTCGAAACGTTGGGACATTACGTACCATATCAGGGGTTATACAATTATACTCGACTACAATCCGTTGTCGTAAATCCACCAAATCTGCTGGATCAGTTTTATAAATTTGACTATTCAAGTGGCCCCATAAAAACTATCCAATGGTGACAAGTCGGGAGAACATGGGGGTCATTCTGTAGGGCGTCTTCTTCCGCTCCATCGATCAGGAAATTCTCGATCAAGATATTGTCGAACAGAAAGTGCAAAATGCGGGGACAACCATCCTACTGAAACACAACATCATCTCCTAAACAGCTAGGATCATTTGTTTAAACTTCAGTTATGACCGGAGTGATTAGTTTTTCAAGTAGTTGGGGATACATTTCTCCTGTCAGATTTCATGGTAAGAAAAATGGCCTATAGATGCTAACCTAACCATCAATTTTTTAGGATATAGGGTATGTACTCCACAAAAGATTCTGGGATTAGAGTCCGACCAGAACCGGCAGTTGAGACGCTTTGCAGTGCCACTCAAAAAAAAGTACATTCATCCAAGAAGCAAATATTGTAGAGAAAGTGGGGATTGTTTTGCGATTTGCTCACTTATTATTTCACAGAATTGCATTCTGCGATCGTAGTCATCCTCATTCAATTGCTGGACCATCTTCGTTTTATACGGATGGAATTTGTATTGTTTGAAAACTTGTCCAATAGTTCTTTGACTCACACCAATTTCACTTTCCAATTTTCTTGTACTCAGAGTGGGATCAATCACTACTTGCTTAAGCAACGCAGTTTCCATTTCCTCATTTCGTGTGGGTCTTTGGACATGCTCACTTTTCCTATTTTAAACAGAGCCAGTTTCTCTAAATTTTTCCACCAACTCCAAAATGTACTTGGCTCTTACATGTTTGTCGTCATGGCGTTCATTGAAAATAGCAGCTGCCCTATTCAAACAAGTATTATTGCTTAGAAAAATTTCAATAATTTCTACTCTTTCAGCTATTGAATAAACCATTATACTAGTATGGACGCAACCCGTGAGTGTGAAAAGCATGTAGATAAACAAACAAACTAATTCGAATTTCATTCATCAGATACAAGCAATCTGGAAAAAAAAATAAAAACTGAATATTTTTCTGTAACCAGAACTTTACTTGAGTTTGTTTCATTTCAACCTTGAATACCATGCTGTTAGAGGCTTTTCACATACGACCATCGGTTGCGTTCCATCAGTTCACCGATGGGGAACATTTTTTGCTATTCAGCCGATGACACGGAGCGATCATCGCTTCTTAGTGAGGTTCGTATACTGTGTATGAATTTCTCCATGATCCACTCTGTATCCTCATTGAAATGTAATCGGATTTGAAAATTCGTGAGGGGGTGTCTGAGGGGATGTAGTGGAAGCACCACTGCTTAAAGATATTTTTCCCCAAAATACACCAGTATTTCGGCGAATGTTCATTCGAAATCACCAGATTTTGCAATCACTGAAAATAACTCGTCCTGACAAACCAGCTGGTATCTTCTTCCGAATATGTCAAAACTCAAAAATTATTACACATTTATGTTGAGAGTCAAAAGAGATTTCCAATGAGGTATCACTCGACCTATTCTTCTTATTAAAAAAATTGAGTTTTGTGAACCCCTGCTTAGAGGGTTGATGTAAAATAAAATCACCGTGTGTTAAAAGAGGTTCTCTTTAATACAAAAATTGACCTGTGTCTGTTTTTTGTCCAGAAACGAATAGTTTAGCAGTTATTGAGTCTTTTTCGTTGTAGTTAGCCCACCCGGCTTAGACATATAAGAGTTAGGTATGTTTGATGAAATATTTTTCTGCTGTTTTTTCCTTTTCCATTATTACAGATTTTTCCTTTCCCAAACCCCCTTCTTTTTCAGTCTTGTTCTCGTGAAGAAGTCCTGGAAATCATGGAGTGCAAGATGAATGAAGCTGCTAAGCAGAAAAATTTTTGTTACTCTTTTTGTACACACGACACTAACACAACATAAACAGACAAGCTATTGCTAGTGCAATAGATACAGGGAAACGAGTTTTTTTTCACAGGTTTTTAACTCGTTTATTGAATCATACGCAAGATAGTATGGTTCCCCTGTCTCATTTCCTGTGCTCACACATTAGGGGCAATCGTAGGAGGCATGATGCGAGTTTAGATGCCTGATTAAGGAAAGGAAGTTATGGTCTGTTTTTCCGCTGGTATTCTATTTATTCGCTTGTTTTTTACGATTGTGTTTTTCAGATACACACTAAAATTATAGATATAAGCATTCATTGTAAATACAATTATTCGAATTTTTGTAAATCCTTTCTTTTCAAAAAAAAAAAAAATATATATATATATATATATATATATATATATATATATATATATATATATATATATATATATATATATATATATATATATATATATATATATATAGTATGTTTCGAATAAGATGTCATAAATGAAGGATGCGAATCCTGAATGATTTGAGCAAGAAAGTTCGAAGAACCAATGGTCAAAAATGCTTCGTTGCCGAGATACAGGGTGTTAAAGTTGAGAAAATTTTTCGATTTTCTCTCGATAAAACCTAGACTTCTCAAGATTTCGGGCTCAAATTTTCCACATAAGCTATTAAACACAATCTGAATCACCAGGTGAGGCCAAATTTTGGAACAGTAAACAGGGTGATACTTTTTCATGGGCCATGTTCCATTTTTACCCTCGGAACTTTTTTTTGGTACGCCACTGGCACTAAAAAAAAATAAAATCGAATATCGAATAGATCATTCAATTAGAAATTTTTTTTGACCTCTACATTTTGATCGTAACTATCATCGTTTCTGAGATATTAATTATTGAAAATAATCCAATAGTTTTCCCATATCGAAGCCATGGAGATATTATCTTAATAACTGATGCAATTTTTCAGGAATTGAGCTAAAATTTACATCAGATATCTCCTTATTGTATGTTTATAACAAAATGAGGCAGAAATTCCTGACAGTATACAGGGTGTTATTTTTCACGTGCATTTTCCTCTTTTTGCCCCCTGAACTTTTTTGTGGTGCGCTACTGGTATATTCTGAAAACAGAATCAAACAGATTATTCAAAGTGAAAACTTTTCTGTTCCTTGTATTTTTCCGTATCTGCCACCATTTTCGAGATATTAATCAAGAAAAGTAATCGTATAGTCCCTTCCGTATTGAAAGCTTGAAGATATTTTTCATGTTATTTCGGCAATTTGTGAAGACCTTGAGCTCGAATTTCAAACGAAGTTCACATTTTGAGATCTGCACCACTAGATTGGTAGGATTTATGAGAAAGTATAAAGGGTGATATCATTTCCTGATTATTGAATTCGAATTCAAAATGTGTTTTATTGAGTGTATAAATCGGAAGTAAATGAATAAACAACATAAATAATCGCGAATGATTTCAATAACAAAACTCATAATGATGAAAACAAAATTGAACAAACAGAACAAATCAAAGAAGATGTTGAAAATGTCCTCCACCTGAAAGAATACATGCTTCTGCTCGTCTCCGCATATTAGTGCGCACCCTCTGAAATATTCCTGCGGTATTTCTAATGACGTCACATGATGCTGTAATTCTATTCCTCAATTCTTCAAGTGTATTCACGGGAGAGCTATAAACCAAAGTTTTCAGATGTCCCCAAAGAAAAAAATCCAAACTGTTTAAATCTGGCGACCTTGGAGGCCAAGCTTCTGGTCCACCACGCCCTATCCAGCGGTTATTGAATGTCATATTCAGATATTCTCTAGCTTCCATGCTGAAGTGCGGTGGTGCTCCGTCATGCATAAACCACATTCTATTTCTAGTTTGCAGCGGCACATCTTCTAGCAACACAGGTAAAATCTCTTCTAGAAAGTGGCGATATAAGGCTCCATTCAGCCTGTCTGGCAACAAAATGGCCCGATCAGGAAATCCCCAATTATTCCAACCCAGACATTGACCGAAAATTGTTCTTGATGGTGACATTCCTCAATCATATGGGGATTTTCTTCAGTCCAATAGTGATTGTTATGAAAGTTCCTGATTGCATTTCTCGAGAAGGACGCCTCATCTGTGAAGATGATTTCGCTATCGAAAAGGGATTATGAGCAATGTTATGAAGGAACCATCGGCAGAAATTGAGTCGCAGAGGAAAATCGCGGGTAGTAGAGCTTGGACGCGTTGAATATGGTAGGGGTAAAGCAAGAAATCATGGAGAATTTTCCAGACCAATACAAATGAGATATTCAACTCTCTTCCAATTTTTCTTGTACTCAGCTGAGGATCCTCATCTATACAATTTAGGACTGCCTCTTCGATTTCCGGGGTCCTTATTGTCCGATTTGCCCCTTTCAAGTCATGATTCGGTTTGAATGTACCCGTTCTCTCAATCTTCTGTGGATGTCAGAAAACGTACGCCTATCAGGAATGATTCGATTAGGGAAGCGTTCTTGATACAAACGCCTTGCGTGCACTGCGTTTCCTTCAGCCACACCGTACATGAAATGTATATCGGCCATTTCTGCATTAGTGAAAACCATTTCAAAGATTATTGGTTACTACTTACAGCTGTTTCAAATGTAGGCACAACAAACTGAATGACAAAACTTACGATCATTGAAGTGTCAAGTTTTTTTCTATGATTTCATTTGCAAAATTGTATCAGAGCCTACTAAGCCTTTTGAAATCACCAACGTGTTCTGATATGAGGAAGACACGATAAATTCTGATGATTTTCAATTCAAAACGGTGAAAGACATGAGGATCAAGATGAGCACAAAATTATCCGAATTGAATGAAAATCCGTTTCTGATTACGAAAAACGTCAGTTATGCACCGAAAAAATATACGGAGGCAAAGGGTAGCCTGTTCGGGCGTTGTTGATTAATTTTTCGAAAATGGTGGCAGATACGGAAAAATACAAGGAACAGAAAAGTTTTCACTTTGAATAATCTGTTTGATTCTGTTTTCAGAATATACCAGTAGCGCACCACAAAAAAGTTCAGGGGGCAAAAAGAGGAAAATGCACGTGAAAAAATAACACCCTGTATACTGTCAGGAATTTCTGCCTCATTTTGTTATAAACATACAATAAGGAGATATCTGATGTAAATTTTAGCTCAATTCCTGAAAAATTGCATCAGTTATTAAGATAATATCTCCATGGCTTCGATATGGAAAACTATTGGATTATTTTCAATAATTAATATCTCAGAAACGGTGATAGTTACGATCAAAATGTAAGAGTCAAAAAAAATTTCAAATTAAATGATCTATTCGATTTTATTTTTTGTTAGTGCCAGTGGCGTACCAAAAAAAAGTTCCGAGGGTAAAAATGGAACATGGCCCATGAAAAAGTATCACCCTGTATACTGTTCCAAAATTTGGCCTCACCTGGTGATTCAGATTGTGTTTAATAGCTTATGTGGAAAATTTGAGCCCGAAATCTTGAGAAATCTAGGTTTTATCGAGAGAAAATCGAAAATTTTCTCAACTTTAACACCCTGTATCTCGGCAACGAAGCATTTTTGACCATTGGTTCTTCGAACTTTCTTGCTCAAATCATTCAGGATTCGCATCCTTCATTTATGACATCTTATTCGAAACACCCTATATATATATATATATATATATATATATATATATATATATATATATATATATATATATATATATATATATATATATATATATATATATATATATATATATATATATATATATATATATATATATATATATATATATATATATATATATATATATATATATATATATATATATATATATATATATATATATATATATATATATATATATACCTGTATATGGTCTTGTGAGATAGCAAGGTTTTCGTATTTTCTTTTGTTTTAGGTTCGCTTGTGGACCATCTGACATCAGATAGATGTCACGTTTATCTTGTGTGCATGACATCATTCTGGTAAAAATGAAAAAACACACATTCGATTGGTTTCTCCATATAAGGAATAGAGCAATGCGGTTCGAATACATTTTCCTTTAAATTATTTCGAATCCAATGAGCTTTAAGAGGCTTGATCAAGAAAAACAGAAATATGAAATAGTGAACTAGACTTATACAGTGCGTTCCCATGAAAACGAAGAATAACTCGGCTGAATTGATTTTCTGTGAATCTCCTCAATTAGGTCGAGTTTTGGTTGGAGGGGGACATTTTTCTTACATGTTACGTCCTCCCCTTATCAACCCCCTACCCTTGGCAGCTTCAATCTCAAATTTTTGAATAGGGAAAAGGATTCGTATGATACCTTACTGAAAAGGTTGATTTCATTCTTCATACGAAATTATTCACTTTCTAAAATAATATGTGATGAACTGAAGAAGAGAATTGTATCGAGGAAGTTTCCATCAATCCGTTTGAAAAAAACACTTGATCAGAATCGACTCTGTTGGTTCAGAAAAAATGTTCTCTCTCATTTGAACGTTTCTTGCCAACTACCACCCAGAAAATTTCCATATGAAGTTGTTGTGTAAGATCTCTTTGAAAGATTGTTCACTTTAATTCATTTTTAAAAATTTCATCGACGATTAAACAACCCTTTACATTTTATGTCAAGATCTATCAAGTTGAATTATTAACTCTTAAAAGAGCCTTTGTTTCATCAGTTCGTTGGAGAGTGCCAATTCTATATACATACATGTACTTGAAGCGCTCTAATGCATTGAGACGAGTAGGTGGCAGTCTGATCTGGTGTTGTGAATGGGTGTGCAACACTGACGAGGTCAGAACGAGATCGAGACTGCAGTCTATTGCTCCTATTCATGACATCCGATCGGACTGTATCCCTAGTGTGTGCCCTTAGTTCACGAAGATTATGAATATAGGATCGGAAAACCACCTCCTTCGTGGATATTTTATATTCTACGGAAGGAATATTGTTGCTCAAATAAAAGTCTTCAATGTGTTCACACATATAGCGATAAATTTCGCATGTTTGAATTAATAAATGAAAGCGATATTTCATTTTCTATAATATGTATGGAATTCTCGCTTAATACTTTGTGAAACATAATGAATAAATGATTCGTTTATCCCTTGGTAAAGTTTTCACAAATATTTATTGAAAATACTCGACATATGTTTCGGGTTGTTAGCCCATTATCAAAGGTAATACAATACTAAATTTAAAATGAGTGTTTCACTTATGTATAACGGCATTCAAACAGAAAACTCAATAGTTTCTTACAATTTTAAATTTTTTCATCAATCGATTCAATTTACAATGGAAAATGAAAATAATGAAAAATCTTTGAACTTCATGGACTTGTCGATTAGTAGGGCTCATGACTCACTCACCTTTAAAATATACAGAAAACCAACCTATTCGGATACCCTGATTCATAACAGAAGTTCCCAATCCCAGAGTATCAAATTGAGTGCTTTTCATTAATTTGTACACAGATTGCTTTCTATTCCTTTGTCAGCTGTCGATTTTGAGAATGAAGTACAAGTTTTAAAATTATTCGCTATGAACAACGCCTATGAACCAAAATTAATTGATACCTTAATAAGACAAAAACGACATAAACTTTTATTGCAGAGTATTTATCCGTTGCATACTGAGAAATCTAACAGAAATTTCCAATTAACTATATTTTTAATATTAGCAACAAAACATGTAACAGATTACACAGAAATAATATTAACACCATCAGAACTAATAAAGATAATTTGGGTTCATTATTGGTTAATAATAAAGATAAAACAAAATTATAGCTTAGAGCGGAGTATATAAAATACACTGCAGTGAATATGAGACGTCTCCTCAAAAACCAGCCAATTGGCAACGAACAACTAGACTTCAATTTACCTTCTATTTTGAATGCCGTTATACATAAGTGAAATCACTCATTTTGAATTTAGTATTGTATAACTCTTGATTATGGGCTAACAACCCGAAACATATGTCGAGTATTTTTAATAAATATTTGTGAAACCTTTGCCAAATGATAAACGAATCATTTACTCATTATGTTTCACCAAGTGTTAAGCGAGAATTCCTTACATATTCAATATATCTTTAGGATAGTGCTCAAAATGGAGCAATGCGGGTTCCGTACCCATACATTCATTACATCTATTAGATTTGTGTGCCTCATTGACCATCTGGAGATAACGCCTGATTTCTAGTCTCTCCCTAAAAGGCGGCAGGTCGCTGATCTTTTTATTTTTTTTCAGCTTCTTCCATGGTAAATGCTCTAAGGAACTGAATCCCTCGGTTCCGGAAAGAATCCAGATCAAAAGTAAATCTAGGGTCGCGGAAAACTCTCATCAGCAAACGTGGCAAAAGCCACGTATCTCTCTTTATAAGAATTATTTGGTTTACAGGGCTAGTGTGCTGTGGAACTCGCATCCATCGAACATGTTTCCGATAACAATTTGGCCTTATCGAAATTGCAAAACAAAAATACTCTTGCTGTTCACCGTTTCCAAAATTGAAATTAGTTACAAAAAAAATCCCAAATTAATTAACTTGCTTTAAATGAGCATGACTTTCTTTACATATAGGTTATTGAAGGAATTTGGGTTCGTAAGTCTTAATGTTTCACTATTTCTGTTCTTTTTGTTTCGCTATGCCTTTCAAGATTTTAGCTTTAAGATGTTCAAGATATCACCTTCCCATTTCGTTACTGTTCCTTTTTCGCATACTCAAATTTCCTCGGCAACACATATTAAACCATCTTGGGCGGTTACGGCTCTGCGCCTCCTCCCAAGAATTGAGAGTAAAAAAGAACACACTCCCACCAGTTTTGTGAATGACGAAGAAATTGGTGAGGTCGTTTTGGGTGAAGTTGTCATAATGAAGAACGCAGAATCGGAGAGGAGACTATCGAAAATATCTGGAGTATTTCGGACAAGTATTTTCAGGATTATTCACAAGTACAAATCACATCCATATAAAATTAGACTCGTATACCAGCGAACATTTCAGTTAGCGGATCGCTAACGATACGAATTTGCTTCAAAATATTTGTTTTTCTGACGAATCGAGTTTGTTTTTGAATACAGAGGCACATGGGTAGGAAACTGATATCTAGAGAATCGAAAAATGCCTCCACCAATCAGGAATCCACTTGTTTCAGAAAATTCACAAAAAAATTTATTTTGTGGTTATCATTTGATATTATAACGGAACATATAGTGTGTTACATAATAGTATGTCACAACTTGAGGGGGTAAATCTACGTGCAATTTTAAGAAAAAAGTTCATATAATCATAGGTCCGCAAAAACTTCGATACGGAGCTACAGGGTGTTGAAATTTCCGAAAAAAATTGTTGTTTTCTTCAAAACTCCTGCAGTTATTGAGATATTTAGCCCAAACTTGGAATGCAAGCTATTTTTTACAGCCTCCATTATTACACGTCCTAGATCTGAAATTCACAAGGTGTGTTTTTTCCTAGGCCATGTCTCGTTTTGCCCTTTCAAACTTTTTTGCAGTACGCCACTGATCAGCGTACAATCAATTTTCGTCATCTTCGTTCAATTTAGAAACTTTTTTGATATTTGTAATTTTTTCGTATCTTCAACCGTTTTCGAGTGAAAAATTATTGAATTTGAATTTTTTGAATTGTATGTTATTCGCTAAATAAAAAAAATAATAGAAATACTCGATGGGTATGCCCAAAATTTGCTTTCATTTTGATAGCTCCTCTGAGACTCAACTTATACTTATTCAATATCAAACTAAAAAAACGAACAATTAAAAACTAAATAAAGTGCTGCAAGTGTCCTCCACCTGCAAGAATACAGGCCTCTGTCCTTGGCATATTATCACGCACTCTTTGAAATATTCCTGGGGTATTTCTGATCGTGTCACAAGAGGTTATTATTCGATGACTCAATTCTTCTACAGTATTCACTGGAGTGGTATAAACTGTCATGCATGAACCACACCACCAAAAGTCACCAAAAGTGGCACATCCTCGAGCAATAAAAACTCCTCCTTGAGAAATTGCTGATTAGCCGTTTAGTAGTAGTATTATAAATCAATTTTCAATTATTCGGACCCAGACGTTTAGTCAGAATGATGAGATTCTTCAATCAAATGGGGGTTTTCCTCAGCCCAAAAATGATTATCGTGAAAAATTGTGATAGCAGTTTTCAGAAAGTTAGCTTCGTCTGTGAACATTATTTCACTATCAAAATGAGCATTTTCTCTAATTTTATCTAAGAACCATCGGCAGAAATTCAGTATTGAAGGAAAATCTCGATGAAGTAGAGTTTGGACGCGTTGAATATAAAACGGGTACCATAAAAAGTCGTGGAGAATCCTCCAAACTAGAACATGAGAAATATTCAACTGATTTCCAAATTTGCTTGTACTCACATGAGGATTCTAATCAATACAATTCGAAACTGCTTCCTTAATATCTGGAGTTCTCATAGTTTGAGTTGCACCTTTTAAATGATTATTTGCAGTAAAAGTACCAGTTTTCCTCAACCTTCTGTGGATATTTGAAAATGTTCGCCTGTCTGGTGTTACTCGATTTAGAAAGCGCACCTGATACAATCGCCTAGTTTCTGTCCGTCAGTCAGACACTGGTTCAACTTTATCAACTGTCAAAATAAATAAATAAATGAAAAAAATCAAAGCCTGCTGGTCATTTTTTTAATTAGAAGTGCTTTTAATTCCGCGAATGCATACAATCGTTTAATAATATTTTCGCCCGAGAACGGTAGGAGATACAAAAAAATTACAGGTGTCCAAAAATCTCTAAATTGAACGAAGATGTCGAAAACTGATTGTACGCAGATGAGTGGCGTACTGCAATGGAGGCTGTGAAAAATAGCTTGCATTCCGAATTTGGGCTGAATATCTCAAAACTTGCAGGAGTTTTGAAAAAAAAACCAATTTCGGAAATTTCAGCACCCTGTAGCTTCGTAACGAAGCTTTTGCGGACCTATGTTTATATAAACTTTTTTTCTTAAAATTGCACATAGATTTACGTCCTCAAGTTGTGACATACTATTGTGGAACACCATGTATACATATCTACATTTCCGAATCATCAGGAAACTTCTTACAATAAAACACTAATTAAGAGATCTGGAAACTTCGATATGTCGAACAATATCTCTAGTGACTCAATGAAAACCTATAGACTTCGAGGATAAAAATTGTGATGATACTTCGGAATGTTTGATCACACATCCTTAAATTTTTGTAAGGAACGGACTGAGATTTATATAAACATTTTATCGTATCGGTTCCCATAAAAATAATATTGGTCATATCTATCGAATGTCCGACATAAAAGAGGTTTCGTTTTATACGCCCATAAATATCAACATTCCTGTTTAAGGCAGGTTTTATATAGAGAGAAAATTTTCCAATTTTTTGGGTGAAGGATTTTATAGCATTTCGCAGAATGACGGTACCACATAATATATACGTTGTATGTTTTATCAATAGATAGAAAATATTATTTTCTTACTTTTAAATTTCAAGCTGTAAATAAATGGAGAATAAGAAACATGTTTGAGGTCTTCCAGTTCTGCCTTACAGTTTCGAAGTTGATAACTAAACTGTAAGCATCTTATCGGTTGAAAGTTTTCGATAACTGCGTTTCATTTGGCTAGGTGTTACACAAGCGCCTAATATCATGTTTTCAACTGAAGAATCTGTTCTGAGTAGGCTAGTAGTCGCTGTGTGTGCATTCACATGTGTCAGCTGGTTCTACAGTGTCCTATAAGAAAACCAACTTTTTTTTGTCCTGACGCCGATTTATTGATCTACAGTTTGCCACATGAGTGGGCGCCTGGAAAAAATTGAGGTGTCTGTTTACTCGCTTCTTGAAGAGGGGCAACTTGTAGGATGTTGGACAGAAGCGAGTTCCACAGCTCACCGGCCCTGTGAAAGAAGGAATTCTTATAGAGAGAGGTTCGAGGGGTCGTTAAATGTACCGTCATATGATGAGAACTCCTTGCTAGCCTAGTGTTGCGGCAAAACATGAGTTTTCCCGGAGCAAGGTCGTTCAGCTCCTTGAAGCATCTTCCGTGGAAGATGCCATGATTCGAAAATTTGTAATGTTGATGTCTTAGTTTGATTGTCCCAAATTTGTGTCTCAATATTCACGTAAATATAGATTCGTTCGTTGGACCATCGCCTACTACCGCTGCAGCATAGCGCTAGCAGATAAATAAAAATAACAAATTCAAGAACAAGATATCTGGCTTCCGGCTTTGGTCCACTAGGTAACACAAGTCTTCCAAACTTGACAACTAAAGTGTCGTAGAGACTATCGCTGTGAACTAATATACACCTCCGTACACAATCCACGTTGCCGACATTTGCTTGACATGTCGGCGATGTCAGCCACGACCGCCAAGTAGAGAAAGATGCTGAATCTAAAGATGACAAAGCAAGTAGTAACTATTAATTTCTTTTTGAGACGAGTTAATATTGTACGTGACGAGATGTTTGTGACATAAGTATCATACAATAGAATCGTTCCTGTGCTCTTGTATCATATAAATATTATGTTCGATTTACCTGTTTCTTCCAATTTCCATAGCTCACACTCTACCTTGCTTATCAAATTCTTAAATGTTTATCCATTCTGCATACTGAATTTTCCTCCGATCATACTTTGACTCACATCAAAATTTGACATTATGATGTAATAAATGTAGTCTTCCAATTCGAATTAATGAATGAATAATTTCTGTGTTGATTCTTCGTAAGATCTTTATGTTTGTTTTCTTTTTAAGCTCCATTCCATATAGCCACATCTCAAATGCATACTCACAATACATGGAGTTAATCAATGATCAATCTTAAATTCGGAAGATTTCGTCACAAACAAACAAGCAACCATACCGTGAAACTAAGATTTTTTTAATTATGTTTCTTTGTGAAACGAGCACTAGTTTATTCTAATGGTCCTAAAACTCTGATCCAAATGGCATCAAGATCCTTATAACCTGACAGTATGTGGAATAGGGCATATTGTACTTGCATAATTGTAAAAACGTTCTATGCAAATTAGAATAAGAATAGTCAGTACCTGAAGCAAAAGAGGGGAAATTTTGTTATTTAATGAGTTGATATTTTCACTGCAATCTGACTGAAAACCAATTATTTACATAATTTTTTGGGTATTATTATTCATCTGTATGACGAACTAACTAACGAATATAGAAAAAAGGGTCAATGAAATCTACTGATACACAGAACTGCCAATAAATTTAACCTATAAGGCTGGTTGTCGATGCCAATTGTCTCGGAACAATAGTGCACTGCAATTGATGATGTGAATGTACTTTTTGACACGAACTTATCATTTGAATATTGCCACATAAAGAGTTATTAATAAAGAAATAACAGGTGTGTTCTAAAAAGGTATAGTTCTTATCACGTCTTCTCAGTTGATTAGAAAATGGCGTATCAAGGATACACTTTCTATGCGCGCTTCCCAGGAGTAGGCGAATCTGTTACACCACATGAGTGGGCGTAGGGAGAATTGATGTGTCTGTTTACTCGCTTCTTGAAGAGGGCCGAATTGTAGCATGTTGGGAAGATGTTGGACGGAAGCGAGTTTTCCGGAACAAGGTCTTTCAGCTCCTTGGAGCATCTTCCGTGAAAATATCTGGAAAAAAGAGAAAGGTCAGCAACTTGTCTTCTGAGAGCCAGCAGTAGGAGGAAACGGGTGAAATCCGAGTGGTCTACGAGGTGTACAGCCCGTTTTTGCACACCATCCAACATCCGCAACGAATGTTTGGGCGCAGATCCCCATACATGGGAACAATATTCTAAAGCAGGTTGAATCTGCGTCTTATATAGAAGCAACAGCTGAAATGACGTGAAGTCAAGTCAAGTTCTCTGAAGAGAAAACTAAGTTTAGCATATGCCGATTTAGCTATTGCTGATACATGTTCATGCCAGCAAAACCTGGAGTTGACCGTTATTCCGAGAAGGTGCATCGAATCTTTGGATGAAATTTGTTAGCCTTGCATCATGAGAGGAGATTCTCCAGAGGGGACCTTTCTAGAAAACGTAGTTGCTTGCGTTTTGCTGGCGTTGAAGCTCACCAGGTTCAACTGATCCTACTCAAATATCCCCTGTAAGTCAGAGTTTAACTTGTCAATCTGTTGAAATCTCTGACGATGAGATTCCGCAGTTGTAATCACTACTGCCGCAGACTACTGAAAGACGAAACCAGTGTACAATCGTCTGCAAAACTAACGATCTTGTCCTCTGTAGATGACAGAAGATCGTTTATCTGCAACAGAAACAAGGTTGGTGGTAGAATGGATACCTGTGGTACTCTTGCTTATAACCGGAAACAATCAGATGTTATACCACAACTTGTATTGATCTATTTGAAAGAAAGCTACTCATCCAACCACGCAATTTTTCGGGAAGCCCAGATGCAGCAAGTTTATTCAACAAGGCTGCATACCAAACCCTATTGAAGGCTTTAGAGATGTCGAGGTCTATTACTCTAGATTCCCCATGCTTTTCCATCGTTGATGTAGAAACATGAGTGACGTAGGCGAGCAGATCTCCTATCGATCTTTGCCTGCGAAAACAGTACTGACGGTCGTAAATAATTCCCTGCAACTCAAGATATTTGATGATCTCATCATTTATGACTCTTTCCATGATTTTGGACATAATGGGAAGAAGTGCAAAAGGGCGGTAGTTTTGGGTTAAGGACTTGTTTCCTTTCTTTGGGACCGGTTGAATTCTCGCTATTTTTCAGGTGCTCGGAAAAGTCTGGTTTATAGAAATCTAGGAACGTACAAAGTGAAATCTTTATTTTATATTATTTAAAAAATCTGTTTGAAATGTTTATCAAAATTTTTGTTGTTTCTAAGTAGGTACAACTGTTTTCTTTACGGACGCGATGTCTCATTTAGTTTGTTACGGTGCTCGACTTTGTCAGTTTTCACAAGTGTGTCTGGCGATTTTCACAATGGGTTAAAATGTCGAACAAACAATTTGCCTCGAATTTTGTATTGAAACTGGAATTTCGTGTATCGAATGAAGACATGGGTTTATGAGTTTGACATACAAACCACTCAATAAGCTTCGGAATGGCGCTTTCCAACCGAAATGAAACTGAAAAAATCACGTCAAAGTCGATCCAAAGTCAAGTAATATTGACTGTTTTCTTTAATTATTAGGGTGGTCTGTTCTCGGAGTTCCTTCCAGAAGCTCAGACGGCGAATAAAGAATATTACCTAAGCTTCATGCGGCGTTTGAGAAAGGAAATTTGTCGAAAAAGACTACATTTGTGGAAATAGAACTCTCATGGATTTTTTTGAACTACGATAATGTTATCATTGTGAATGAATTTCTGACCAAAAAGCCAACAAATACCATCGAACACCTACCGTATTCACCTGATATGCCACTGGCCGACTCTTATCTTTTCCAAAACTCAATTTACCACTTCGGTGTACACGTTTTGAATCGATGAGAGACATAAAAGAGAATTCGCGACGAGAACTGAACTCGATTCTGGAAAAAGAGTTTGAAAAATGTTTTTATGATTGGATTGTATGCATTATTTCGGAAGGGGCCTGCTTGGAAGGCGATACAATGAATTTGGATGAAAAATGAATGTTTTGTGTTTCATTGACCAATTCCTGGTACTTTTTTTAATAGAATTCAAATTGAAATTTGAAAAAAATGTCGATGGCGGCATATTTTTGACATATCTTAAAAAAAGCGAAATATTTTAATCACTAGATGAGAAAATGAAAAACAAAATTGATAAGTTTGAGCGTTGTCCTCAAAAGTTGAAGACTTCCTAATTAAAAGGGCGAGTCCATATTTTTTCACCTTGTATATATGAATATTTCTTCGTCTGGAATTACTCGGGCGCCAGTTTTTGTTTTCTGAGCTTGTCTCCTTGGAGAGTGGGATCTATTTCATCTTTCCTTTCAGATCCCTTCAGGCGTGCCCTGGTTGTTGGAGAAGAGTTCCTTGCATCCTTACATCTAAGATGTAAGCGATAACTAAGAATGTCAGTTCCCAAGTGGGCTTTGAGCACTTAGCTACTGCTTAGGAAAGTTCTGTTTTGCTATGGTTTGAACAGATCTCACAAACTTGATTTGCTGAGGAAGGGATTGAAGTGTTACCGTGTCCACTACGGTATCTCACCATAGATCGCTCTAGGCCCCTCCGAATAAGCGTGTTACCGTGTTAACCACGCTTATTCAATCACAGATCGCCTAGTAGGCCCTTCGACCAGGCTAGGCACAGAGCGTACTCTGGGCCTACCTGGACCGAGGGTTTATATATTCGTGCATTTCGGAGACTCCCGGCTCTTTCTCTTCAACGACCTCTTCGAATTCACACTGTCCTAGAAAACCGGCTGCAGCACGCGTTGCCACGAGCCGGCTTTTCGTAACCACGCCACCGACCATATTGCCACACCGCCGTTGTTTACCAACGAACCACGTGTTTTTATTTCATTTTGAATTTACGTTAACAAAGAGTGTTTGTGTTAACTATCAGTGTTTCCATCGTGTGTGTGACCCCATCCCTGTAGCAAGTGGAGCACAACTTGTGCATTAGGGCATTGTTTTCTCCGTTGAGAAAAACAACCCATCCCGACTGAGTTAGCCGATAAATATTGATACGGGAATCCAAGTGAAGAATTCCGCTACTTCTGCACACGAGGTGAATCCGACGTACGTGGTAGGACCAACGCGAACAATAGCAACGACGCACGTGGATAGTATTCGTCTAACTCATCTACCGCAGAATTAATCCACCACCGCAGCAGCCGTGAATGAAGCATCCGGTTCTTAGACCTAAGACAACACCAAGTGGCGCCCAAAGACGAGTGTGTGAGTGTAGTCTTGTAAAACGACCAGTGCGCTAGTGAATCTAGAACCTACTCACAGTCGCAGTTGTTCAACGTATGATAACCTCATCATGTGTCCTATGTGTCTTAGGTTAGTAAATTGTTTGTTTTTCTGTACTATTTTTCTCTTTTTCAGGTACTTTTGATATCTAAGTTTTATGTGTGATTGACAAATAGAGATACGAAGTAGATGTAAACTACAGTTTTAACTACGGAAATGAAACTGGCGTTCGGTGTACGAATAATAGGGTATATGCGGGAATGAGTTGTTGTTCAAAACAATTCAACTAATTACGTGCTGCTATCATTGGCTATTTAACTCGGTTTAGTAATTCAACTAGTAAAACCTATAACAGGATGGCTATAACCCGCTATATGTTACAGGGCGCAGTAGGTACTTCCAGATTCCTATACTGCAGGCGTGGGGGAACCAGCGCAGTACCGAATCGATAGAAGCCTCAGAAATTATCAAATGAAAACGGTTTCGGTAATGAATGAGTAAGTTCGTGCGGAGTATTCCAGATTCTACAAATATCACTGAAGAGTGTGTGGGGGTAACAGAACAACTAGAGTGAAGTAAACACTTCCAAACCCGAATATTGAGTGTGTAGGGGGAATAGCACAGTACCGAATCGATGGAAGTCTCGAAACTGACCGAACAAACGCTTTGCGTAATATATGAATAAATCAGGATGGAGGTGCGAGATCCTACAAATGCCACAGTAGCGTGTGTGGAGGGGAACAGCATTTCAGGGGACAGTAAGTTACGTTGACCAACTTATCTTAGATTTGCATGAAACGTGCCTCATTAGATAACATGTATCATGTCACATACATTTCCCAGAATTAGTCGAGTAAGATAAACCTAACATTGTACATTTTGTAGATGAAAAATCATTATTGTTTTGGATGTCAAGACTTTCACATTGTCTACTCCTTCAATAGTCAAATAAAGTTTTTTTAAAAAGACTAAGGTCTTTTAGTAAAACTTAAGTGGCGCAGTCGGTAGGATATTCAGCACTATCAATCGACAAAAATCGCGAAAAAATAGTGTTCGTTTCAACGATTAACTGAATATCAGAAAATTCGCTAACTTTGGCTTCCAAAAATCGACCAAAGTGAAACTAGTGGCCATCATCGCCAGTGAGTCAGAAATCCCTCATAGTTAAGAAGAGAGTACAGAAGATCATCAGCTTTTGGGAAGAGAAATTATAAGTTAGTACGGAGATTCTGCTGACGAATCTGCTACTTATAGTCGCTAAATCTCCCATTGCAGAAAAAGAGAAAAACGAAGACATCTGTAATGCAAGTTATATTGTAAGTTTTCACATCCTTTATGTTCCAATCCTTATTTTCTCTTAATAGTTATAATAATTCCAGTCTTTTGATGTTCATCGATATATAAATGTAGCAATAATTGATTTAATATTTTGAACTTAATTTCTATGAGTCAGAATAATATTAGAGATAGGAGTCCGATTAGAAGGGTTGTAAATATAACACAAGAAATGGCGGTTCCACAACTTCAAAAATATCATATTGATTCAATTCCAGAATTTGACGGAAATCCCGTGATTCTTGGTATTTTCATTCAGCCTAGTGAGTACTTGATCAAAAAATCCACAAAATGAATTTTTGTTGAGGGCTATAATTAGTAAATTCACAGGTAGAGCACTAAATATTGTAGGAAGTAGGGGTAATTTAGGAAATTGGATAGGTATTAAAAATCTGCTCTTACAATTCTTCTCAGATCAGAGAGATGAGAATTGTTTAGTAGGGGATATGTTACACATAAGACAAGAAAAGAATGAAAGTGCAGTAATACTTGGAAATAGGTGCCAAGTTTTACTTAGCTTACTTTTAACAAAAATAAATCTAACAGAAAATGATGCGGAAACTCGTAGGATTAAGAGGGAAATCTATGAGAGTCAAGCTTTGAATGCTTTCCTTAGAGGACTACAGTCAAATTTGCCAATTCGTTTAAGAAACCCTCAGAATTTAGAACAAGCAATTAGTTTCGTAATAGAAGAGGAGAACTTTTCATACGCGAAAAATAATTTAGCTCGACAAGGAAGTCATTCATCAAAATTAGTTTATAAACCAACAAATAACCGACCTTTAGTGAATCATTTTAATACTCCGCGAATACCAATGCCCGTTCAATATCCGGTAATAAGTAACCAAAATGCTACACCTGTAAACCCAAATCCACCCCCGCGAACTTTTAATTTAGTCAATCCGACGCCTTTCAATTCATTTTCTAATAATTCGCAACGTTTTGCACATAATAGATCTAACCATTTTAGACAACATAGAGCAGAGCCTATGGACACGTCTTCAGGTAACACCAGACGTTCTGTTAGACCATAAGCTCAGGCGCAAAATCCGAATCAACCAAAATTTATTTCAGAATAACTGTTTCAACAAGAAGTTGATAATAATTTAGATCATGCACCTAATCCCGGTTGTTCTTTTGAACAAAATTATTATTTTGATGAACCATCGGAATATTTAACACAAGAAACAGGCGAAGTAAATAGTTTCGGAGAAAATGAATATTTTGAAGAATATCCAGAAAATTTTCAGCTTGTATCGGAACCAGAGAACCCCCCTTGATAAATTTAACCAATCTAACTAAGTCTAGTTTGCCATACATAAAAATTCCCTGAGTTGAATTGAAATTTATGATAGATACAGGTAGTTCTAAAACATTAATAAGTCCAAAAACAGTTGATAAATTTAATACAAATTTTGTTCAGTATATGCCTTTCACTATTAAAACAGCACATCAGACAAGCTATCACAAATACGTAGCTCGTATTCCTTTGCCTAAAATTTTTAAAACGAATGAATATTTTGATTTCCATATATTTGAGTTTAATTCGGAATATGACAGATTAATTGGTATGGATTTATTAAAACATTTAGGCGCAAATATTGACTTGAAGAAAAATGTATTATGTACAAAGCATGGACCAATTCCTATATATTTTGAAAATATAAATCGTATACTCAATCTTCCAGCCAGAAAACAAAGCGTGGTACGAATTCCAATAAAATCTCAAAATTTACATCAAGGTATCATCGAATACACTAAGTTAGCTGACGGTATCGAAATTCCGCAATGTGTAGTAAAAATTCAAAATCAAGAAGCTTTGCTCACCATTACAAACAGTAATGAAAAAAATACTCAAGTGAGCATCGGACCTCTTGATGTTATCGAAATTTATCCAGCAGATATCGACAACGTAATAGAATCAGCAAATGTTTCCAGTGTACCAAAAAATTCTACTGTTGATAATTTGTCAAAAGAAAATCTTAAAAATCTTCGCTTAGAATATCTCAACAAAGAAGAATACAACTCAATACGAAAATTATGTTACGAGTACAGGGACGTATTCCATTGCTCCAAAATACCTTTAAGTTTCACGAATATAGTTAAGCACGAAATTAGGATGACAAATGAAACACCCACAAATGAAACACAGAATGCCTGAAGCCCAACAAAGGGAAGTAGAGAATCAAGTAAGTGAACTTCTAAAAAACGATATAATTCAACCATCAAATAGTCCACGGAGCAGTCCAGTCGTAGTAGTTCCTAAGAAAATGGATGCTTCTGGAGGAAGGAAATATCGTCTCTGCGTCGACTACAGACAGGTTAACCAAAAGAGTATTGATGATCAATACCCATTACCTAATATCACAGACATACTGGATAAAATGGGGAAATGCAAATATGTCACTACATTAGATTTGGCATCGGGATACCACCAAATAGAGATGCACCCGAGGGATGTTCCTAAAACTGCTTTCTCCACACCAAGGGGACATTATGAATATCAAAGGCTCCCTTTCGGACTTAAAAATGCACCTCGAACGTTCGAAAGAGAAATGGATAACGTATTGAGAGGCATAATGAACGAAGCTTGCGCAGTGTACTTGGACGACATAGTAATTTTTTCTACGTCACTATAAGAGCATATAGAGAAACTAACAAAAGTCTTCGATCGGCTGAGAAAATCAAATTTAAAAATCCAGATGGATAAATGTGAGTTTCTCAAGAAAGAAGTACAATTCTTAGGACACGTCATAACAGCTGAGGGACTCAAACCTAATCCAATGAAAATTGATGCCGTGATAAATTACCCAGTTCCAAGACAGTAACTGAACTGAAAGGATTTCTAGGATTAACGGGATATTATCAAAAATTCATCAAAGATTATGCAGCAATAACAAAACCACTAACAACATGTTTGAAGAAAGGACGAAAAATCGAATATTCTAAAGAATATCTTACTGCAGTGAATAGGTGTAAGGAAATACTCACAAACCCACCGATTTTACAATATCCAGACTTCAACCAACCATTTGTGGTGACTACAGATGCTTCTAATATTGCTATTGGAGCAATACTGTCCCAAGGACCAATTGGATCTGACAAACCAATATGCTTTGCTTCAAGAACATTAAATCAATCAGAAGAAAGATATAGCACTATCGAAAAAGAACTTTTGGCCATAATATGGGCTGTAAAATATTTCAGACCATACCTATACGGTAGGAAGTTTTTCATTTATACAGATCATCGACCTTTGGTCTGGTTGTCGAAATTAAAAGAGCCAAATTCAAAGTTACAAAGATGGAAAATACGCCTAGAGGAATATGATTACGAATTGGTATATAAGAAGGGTTCAATAAATAAAAATGCGGATGCATTGTCAAGAATCAAACTAAATGCCCTAGAAAACAGAATTAACCAGATAAATTCGTGGGCAAACACATCTGAAATGGATTCATGGGACGATTTCAGTTTTATTATTCTAAATGCCGTTTTCACTCACTTGATAACAGCTGTTGATATCATAAATCAAATACTAAGCAACATTGAAATTGCTATTTCTTTTGCACATTTGAGAGTTTTGCACCCCTCTATAATTTCTCACACGGAATTAAAAAATGAACTAAATAAAATCCGAACGCAATTAGTTAACTGTCGCTTGCCATTTCCGCTCAGTAATAAAGGAATCATACAATATTATGCTAACACAAAAATCAAGGGATATATTATTAAAAATCAAGTAAAATTTATCGTAGAAATTCCAATTGTAGACTTGAACGACTATAATTATTTTGAACTATATCCACTTCCCATTTCCACCGAGAATTCCTTCAAAGTAATCATTCCTAACGCAAGATTCCTGTCCCTAAGTGAAAACCAATATACCCTTATGGATGAGCCGTGCAGAGATGTATCCCAAATGATTTTTCTATGTGAAGAAACAATGCTTCCAATTACACAAGATAATCCATGTGAAGTTGATCTGGTTAGTTTCAACAACTACAAGAACTGCAAACCACTAATCACTAAATTAAGGCAGCTCAAGATTCAAAAATTAACAAGCAACTATTGGATGGTGATAGCAACTAACGCAACAACTGCAGCCGTTAAATGTGACAAAAATGATGAAAAAATCGTATGACACGGAACGTATGTTATATCTCTGCCACCAACATGTGATCTGAAAGTGAACAATTACGTGTTGAAAAATGTGCGCGACAGTGTAGCGCTCATTAAATCTATCAGTTTACCAAACATTAAAATTCCAAATCAATTTGACAAAGGTCAAACCTCAAGCAAGGCTATAGTCCCACTGCATTTGGACACTATAAATTTAAATAATTTGAAAACTGTGAAATTACAACTCGATCACACAAAAAATGAAATTGAATCAATTCAAAACCCAAAATTTCATTATAATAATATTAGTTTGTATACTATATTGATTTATATTATAATTTTTAATCTCTTATTTTATATAATTTTAAACAAATGTTTCCCCTGCCTAAGAGCAAAAAAAGGTGGCAATATACAAAATCCTTTAACTGAAATTCAATTACAAAATTAAGGTATAGAAATCCTAATTTTTCTCCTAGGAAGGGAAGAGTTACGTTGAACCAACTTATCTTAGATTTGCATGAAACGTGCCTCATAGATAGACAAAGCTAACATTATGCACATTTTGTAGATTAACATTCATTATTGTTTTGGATGTCAAGACTTTCACATTGTCTACTCTTTCAATAGTCAAATAGAGTTTTTTTAAAAAGACTAAGGTCTTTTAGTGAAGCTTTAGTAAAGCTTAAGTAGTAGGTACTTCCAGATCCGTGTTATACTTGTGTATGGGTAACAGAACAGAACAGAATTAACGGAAGCATCGGAAATAATTACGCAAATACAACAGGATGAGAAGAAAATATTTAATAAATCAATTAGAATGCAATCTATTATGCCCTGTATGTTAAATTTCTAAGAGAAGCAGCAATAAATAATCGGTTTGTTTTCGGAAGATAGCAACATAAATTCTACTATAATTTCTACCAAAACTGGCAGGGAATAATTTGCAATAATAAATAAAATCAAGGGCAATAACAATGCATGTATATTGGAATCAGCTTATTGTGTGACTCACCAAATTTCAGGAAAAATAATTCACTGAACTGAAAATCAAATAAGATGTTCAATTTCAAAAAGGGTCTGAATGCCACGGCTCAACTTAACTGTATGATTTTCATGAAATTTATACGGATCTAGTGTCCCATCTTCCAGATTTTGATATGTGATTGGCTACTCCACTTCAGCGACGGTTTCCAGTATTATTTATTTCATGCTTATCCGGCGATATTTCAATATCGGAAAACAAGAGTCGAACGGAGAATGAAATGAAAACGGAAATTACAAGTATTTGAACTAAATTGAAAATCAGTTCGTTACAATGCACATTAAATCATCTTTGGCGGCCACATCTATGGCATGACATGCATCGTATTCTTCCAGAAGTTGAGAATAAAAAAACTGCATATTTCCAATAAAATATTATTCTGATTCATATGACAATCATTTATTATTCTGAAATTCATGTTAGAGAATTATGACTGTCAAAATTTTTTCGCAAATTTTTCTTCGAATTAAATAAGAACCACGAAGAAATAATATATCAGAGATGTCAACCCAAATTATTGGGCTCATAATCATTCTGGAACATCTATAGATCATAATCGGCATCACTTAGAAGACCAAACCTAGCCATCGGGGCTCTCTCGGTCAAACAGAGAGGGAATTGTTTTGTTCAGTTTGAATATTGAAGGGATTTTGCGAGATTATACTTCAGAGTTGGCAAGCAAGAACAAGGAAGTGATTATGTTTTCAGGAGACTCACACTGCGACGGAAGAACATCTTCGCGAAAGAGGAAATATCGCAGGTTATGTACTTTTTGAATATCTCCTTAGTGCTTGCTATGTAAAATCTTTTTCTAAATTCAATTGTGTTTTGACTTATAAGAGTCAGGTATGATTGTAGAAATATTTTTCTGCTGGTTATCTTTTTCCATTGTTTCAGATTCCTGTCCCAAACCTCCTTCCTTTCACCCTTGTCTTCGTCTGGAAATCATGGAGAGCAAAATGAGAATTGAAGCAGCTAAGCAGAAAAATTTTTGGTACTCTTTATGTACATACGACACTAACACAACATAAACAGACAAGCTATTGCTAGGGCAAATGCGACAGGAAAACAAGTTTTTTCTCAGGTTTTTTCACTCGTTTATTGAATCATACGCACACCAAAATTATAGATATAAGCATTTATTGTAAATACAATTATTCGAATTTTTGTAAATCGTTAATGGTTGAGAAAATTAGATTCATCATAATTCCGTTCCTTGAAAATTTCAATTTAATAAATACTTCAACCTCAGATGATTTGAATAACACAAAGTGATTCAGTTGAGATGGGATCAAAGACTACAAAAGTAAGCATAAGACTTAATGACGAATAATATTAACATAAAGTTGAATATACTTTTGATGTTGTATTGTTTTATATAATTAATATTAATTCATTTCTAATATATTTAAGAGAGAAAAAATAGATGAACTTCGTTCTACTTCTTATAAAAAGGGAAAATTGTCGAAAAATCCATTACTGGCTTAAAACTACTGGCTACGTGAAAACACTTCAGGCCAATTGCCCTCAGAGTTCACTTGATTCCTAACTTATATGAACTAGTTAGGCCAACGTCGCGACAACTGCGAACTACAGTACAGTACAATTCCGCACTCCTTAAATATGCATTAAATTCTCTGAAAGAGAAAGCCGATCTCTTTGCTCTCTTGTTCTCAAAGAATTCTGTGCTAGACTCATCTAACGAAATACCACCGAACATTCCATCTACAAATTCTTCTGTAGCAGAAATCGAGTTTAGACTCCGCACTGTGAGACGGGCTCTCGAGCAGCTGAACTGCAAGAAGGCAATTGGTCTAGACGAAATACCGCCAATCGTCCTGAGAAAGTGTGCTCCCGAACTGGCACCTATTCTTAACCGTCTGTTTCAGATTTCCTATGAAATCCAGACTTTTCCGAGCACCTGGAAAATAGCGAGTTTCAACCGATCCCAAAGAAAGGAAAGAAGTCCTTACCCCAAAACTACCACCCTGTTGAACTTCTTCCCATTATATCCAAATTGGAGGAGAGAGTCATAAATGATGAGATCATCAAATATCTTGAGTTGCAGGGAATTATTAACTACCGTCAGTATGGTTTACGCAGGCAAAGATCGACAGGACATCTGCTCGCCTACGTCACTCATGTTTGTACATCAACGATGGAGAAGCATGGGGATCTTTCAAAAAGATCAATACAAGTTTTGGGTGACGGTATAATATCTGATTGTTTCTGGTTGCAAGTAAGAGTACCTCAGGCATCCATTATTTCGCCAACCTTGTTTCTGTTGCAGATAAACGATTTTCTGTCATCTACAGAGAACAAGGTCTTCGGTTTTGCAGACGATTGTACACTGGTTTTGTCTTTCTGTAGGCTGCAGCCGATTACAGCTGCGGATTCTCAGCGTCAAAGATGTCAACAAATTAACAACTTAAACTCTGACTTACAGAGTGGGGTCAGTTGAACCTGGTGAGCTTCAACGCGAGCAAGACGCAAGCAACTACGTTTTCTAGAAAGGTCCCCACTGGAGAATCTCCTCTAATGATACAAGGCCAACAAATTGCATCCAAAGATTCGATGCACCTTCTCGGTATAACGGTCAACTGCGGTTTTTGCTGGCATGAACATGTTTCAGCAGTAGCTTAGTCGGCATCAGCTAAACTTAGTTTTCTTTTCAGAGCCAAGCGATACTTCACGTCATCTCAGCTGTTGCTTCTATATAAGGCGCAGATTCAACCTGCTTTGGAGTATTGTTCCCATGTATGGGGATCTGCGCCCAAACAATCGTTGCGGATGTTGGATAGTGTGCAAAAACGGGCTGTGTGCCTCATCGACAAATCGGAGATCACCCGCGATCTCCTACCGCTGGCTCTCAGAAGACAAGTTGCTGACCTATCTCTGTTTTACAGATAATTCAACGGAAGATGTTACAAGGAGCTGAAAGACCTTGTTATGGGAAAACTCGCTTCCGTCCAACATCTTTCCAACATGGTACAATTTGGCCCTCTTCAAGAAGCGAGTAAACAGACACGTCAATACTCCCTACGCCCACTCATGTGGTGTAACATGTTCGCCTACTCCTGGAAAACGCGCATAGAAAGTGGATCCTTGATACGCCATTTTCTAATCAACTGAGAAGACGTGATAGGAACTTAACCTTTTTAGAACACACCTGTTATTTCTTCATTGATAACTTTTTATGTGGCAATTTTCAAATGATGAATTCCTGTCAAAATGTACATTTACATCATCAATGGCAGTGCACTATTGTTCCGAGACAAGTGGCCTTAAAGGTTAAGTTTGTTGGCAGTTCTGTGTATCAGTAGATTTAAATGAATCTTTTTTCTTTATTCTGTTAGTTTGTCATACAGATGAATAATAACACCCAAAAGATTATGTAAATAATTGGTTTTCAGTCAGATTGCAGTAAAAATATTAACTCATTAAATAATAGAATTTTCCCTCTTTTATTCAGGTACTGACTATTCTTTTTCTAATTTGCATAGAACGTTTTTACAAGTATACAAGTACCATATGCTCTATTCCACCTACTGTCAGGTTATAAGGATCTTGATGCCATTTGGATCAGAGTTTTAGGACCATTAGAATAAACTAGGGCTTGTTTCACAAAGAAACATGATTAAAAAAATCTTAGTTTCACTGTATGGTTGCTTGTTTGTTTGTGACAAAATCTTCAGAATTTAAGATTAATCTTTGATTAACTCCATGTATTGCGAGTATGCATTTGAAATGTGGCTTTATGGCCATGGAGCTTAAAGAGAAAACAATTATAAAGATCTTACGAAGAATCAACACAGAAATTATTCATTCATTAATTCGAATTGGAAGACTACATTTATTACATCATAATGTCAAATTTTGATGTGAGTCAAAACATGATCGGAGGAAAATTCAGTATGCAGAATGGATTAACATTCAAGAATTTGATAAGCATCCCAAGGTAGAGTGTGAGCTAGGGAAATTGGAAGAAACAGGTAAATCGAACATAATATTCATATGATACAAGAGCACAGGAACGATTCTATTGTGTGATACTTATGTCACAAACATCTTGTCACGTACAATACTAGCAGGTCTCAGAAAAGAATTTAATATTTACTACTTGCTTTGTCATCTTTAGATTCAGCATCTCTCACTACTTGGCGGTCGCGGCTGACATCGCCGATATGTCAAGCAAATGTCGGCAACGTGTATTGTGTACGGAGGTCTATATTAGTTCACAGCGATAGTCTCTACGACAGTTCAGTTGTCAAATATCGAAGACTTGTGTTGCCTAGTGGATCAAGGCCGGAACCGTTTTCGTCTTCGAAGTTTCGTATAGAAATTCAGATGGATAGTTATCTTGATCTTGAATTTATTATTTTTATTTATCTGCTAGCGCTATGCAGCAGCGGTGGTAGGCAATGGTGCAACGAACGAATCTATATTTACGTGAATATTAAGATACATTACAAGATCCACCAATTTGGACAACAACACTACGACATATCAACATTACAAATTTTCGAATCAAGGTGGTGTGTATATCGATACAATATGGCGAATGCGCCAGGTATAATATAGGTATTGAGGGGACCAGTAGTCGCCAATCTTTTTAACCATCGAGAGCCGCAAGAAAGCGTAAACGGCTAACTGACGTATATGCGGGAGATGCATTTTTTCCAATGAAGTTTATTGCACAATTAAGATGGGAAACCATACGTTTGTGGCATTGAATATCTTCGAACAGACTACACGAAACTTGTCCTTAATGTAAGATATTTTAATTCGTAAACAGTCCAATGCTTTCAGTTGATGGGAGGTTTACAAATAACATGCTTTCTTTCATTCGAAATAAAATTTATAGTGTTAGGTCATAACAATAACACTCGATTTCGATCCAGAAAGTGATATAGATGCATCGGATAGCGAAGTTGAAAATTAATCTTCTGAAAAAAAATTTTAAGATAGATTGAATAAGAGGAAATTTTAATAATAATTTTTATATATTTTGCAGATATTTTTTATGGGCGAACCGAAGAGTAAGAAATCGAAAGTAAATTTAATCGCAATGGACAGAATGACGTACAAAGTTAACTACATAATTGACACAATTTTTATAATGAAAACTTTGATTTCAAGAATGCTGCTGGTTCGGGAGCCTTGAAATATTAAGAGCATTGTGTTATCGGTTTATTCTTCTTGATGGCGTAGGTAAAAATATAAGAAGAAAGAGACTATCGGTTTTTGGATAGATTTGTAGTGACGCCGACTTCTGCCCAGGATATGTCGCGTGATCGTTTTTAACATTACTACAATTCTTTTACAATACCTACATTTCACAGATCATCTTAGTGAAGAGACTAATAAAGACGATAAACAATGAAAAATTCAGATAGATGTGACCAATCTCCAGACATCATATCAAAATTAATTTTATCCGTTAGAAAATGTATACATGGATGAAAGTCTTATTTTTTTCAAAGGGACACTATCCTTCAAGCAATATATATGTTCAAATATAGATTCGATTCTCTGTGTTTGCGAAACAGGTTACATTTTGAGTTTCAGAATATGCACTAGTGGACTTCAGAGTGTTGGAAATATCAAATTGACAATCTATTTTATTGACAAATATTTTGAATAATCTTAATTGCAGTGTAAGAGCTCTCATATTGTTCTCAATGTTCACTACAAATTTCATAACTTCGTTTAGTTTTTGAAAATTTTCCACAAAATTTTTGCTGACGGACAATGAAATGGTAACAGAGAAATTGACGATGAAAAAATTTTGATATTGGAATTTTCTCAGCAGATATAAAATTTTTGAGAACACAATTTCTGTCCAGTAGAATCTCCTTTCAGTGGAATGAACTTGAAAATTTCTTCTTTTATGGTAAAATCTCTAAAAGCATCTCAATTAACAAGGCCATTTAGGAGGTGTTAACTATATCTGACGAATTATCCAGTTGGAATAAAAAATGGACACAATTATCCAAATCTGTTCTTACTTGTAAAAATTATTTTTGGCTATTACGTCAATTCGTCTCATCACTGTTAGCTGAAAGTTGCATATGTTATAGCTGAAATGATCTTATTTTCATTTCTCGAGTTATCGATTAAGAAATATGCAGCTTTCAAAAATGTCTGTTTTATCTTTTCCCCATCTTCTTTTATGCAATTGTCTGGAACTTGATCTTTGATTGTTTCAAATTTTTCCTTTCTGGTGGCAGAATTTAATAGGAAAATTTAATGGGAATGATTTTTCGAAATTTAAATGTACAGGTTTCAGAATAGAGAAAAATGATTCTCCTTCCCCGTATTCTTTTTGTGTGAGCTATTCATTTCAACAAAAAGATTCAAGTTAGCATATTTCGTTTTCGAGTTACTTATACATTTTGGAAATTTTCGGAAACAGTCGAGTGCCAATATCGCGGTTGTTTCTGAGGTGCTCTAAATGGTTTTAACATTCTCCAGGCACTGTTTTATGTAATATCGAACTATTTGAGGAATTTTTTTTTTCTCCAACAGGTTTTGAATTAGAATGCAGACTTGCGATCTTCTTAAAATCATCCATAGGTTACTTTGATTTCGTTGGATACAGTTTCGTCTACTTTTCAAAAATATATCTCATATGCTCCCAATTTTTTCAGTCAGGACGTGTTTTCGTGAAAAACCAAAAATAGTATAGCATTTCTTTGGTTTCAAGTAGTAATTGTATGTCCATTCACAGATTTTATACGGAATGATTGAGATGGGTCAACCATGTTCTGTGCTTTTATTAGGACGGTTCTAAAATTAATTCTTGTATAAATAATTCAGACAAATTATTTAATGTTTTCCTATCAAGTTACAACTTTTTGTGTGAATTTAATAATTTTAAAATTTAATAAATTTAAAATTTAATTTTAAAATAGAAAACTAACGAGATATTCTGTTATATGGAATGAAAATCAGAGGAAATAATCTATGTAATCATCCGAATGTAATGTATATCCATTATTCTGTATGTATAATTCACAACGCCTGAGTACATATATATATATATATATATATATATATATATATATATATATATATATATATATATATATATATATGTTTATATATTCAAAGCAAAAATCCAGCGGTGACAAATCTGGGAAACGAACCGGTCATATTACTGGCCCTCTAGCTCCAATCCGATTATTAGCATCGGTTATAGTTTGATGACAAGAAGCTCCATCATGTTGAAAATATATATTTCCTCTCAGCAAAGATAATTCATCAAAATATCCATCGATAATGTTGTTATTTACAACTCTATCCACTACGAAGGATTTTATAAAAATCACATACGCTGACACACAATTATCTGCATGCCATAGATTCTACCAATATCATTCTTGAATATTAATACGGCGATGTGGGTTTATCAAAATTAATTTTGACGATAGAATATTCCATCAATACTGATGTGAACTTCATCACTGTTAATTATTTATGGAGAAAACTGCGGATTTTCTTCAGATTTCTGCGGAAACGAATTGCAAAAATCGAGTCGACGTTGAAAATCTCCAGGCTGTAATAACTGGGATATTCTTACTTTATGAGGTTCATATCTATTTTTCGTGCTGGATTCTTAGATACCCCTGTTTCTATTGCAATTGGCCTGCTTGAATTCGATGGGTTGGCAGTTTCACTACTAACTATATCGATTGTTGCATCTTCTCCATCAACTACTTCATATTATTTTTTTCTGGGACGTTGAATGAACCCACGTTACATGAGGTTTTCCCTCAATTTATCGAATATACTTCTATGAGCTTGTCATCTCTCAGGAAAGAGACCAGATACACAGCTACTGCAGCATTGGCATCATTTATTATCGTGGACTTATGCACTGTCTCAGCTGTTAGCTGGATATAATTTACCTTTCCCAGATTCAACAATCAAAGGGAATAGGCTCGATTACAATATACTTGACATAAATTTAGGTTAGTGGGATTGTAATTCCTGAACTTTTTTATTTGTTGTACAGCGTCATACTTTGTCTTGAAGTGCAGTACTTGAGCATCGTGGTCCGAGCTGACTGTATTCAGAATATTCGCATACTCGTATTTATCATTGAAAATATATTGTCGATACAACTTTGACTATTTCCTCGTCATCTGGTTGGCGCATTTATTGTGCGAATAAAATAATAAGATATTGTCAGTTGAAAAGTCAATGCTAAAATCCCCTGCTACGGCAATTCTATCACTGGGATGAAACTCGTGGCACCACTCTAAACTCATGATAATTATTTCAAGGAATTCTTTAAATGCAACTCCTCGTTTTGATCTATACATAATGATTATTATTATTATTATATATTATATTATATATTACATTATGATTATTATTATTATTATTTTATTATCGTGGACTTATGCACTATCTCAGCCGTTAGCTGGATATAATTTACCTTTCCCAGATTCAGCAATCAAAGGGAATAGGCTCGATTACAATATACTTGACATAAATTTCCTAACTTTCCTACATGTATTAAGAATTACAGCTTTTTGCAGTCCTATATAGGTATTCTTATGCAATTCCAAAAATCTTAAGGCTATCATGCAAAGTTTTGAGTATTAACCCAGTCGAGGATACGATGACAGGAACAATATCTATTTTCTCGAGGTGCCACATCTGCTTGATTTCAATAGCAGGGTCTGTGTATTTGGGCTTTTTCTCCTGGAACTTGTTCAGCACGTTGTTATTATTCGGTATGGCGACATCTACCAGCATTGCTGTTCTGGCTCTCTTATCATACACCACTCTGTCCGGCCTATTATTCGTCACCATTCTATCAGTGATAACAGGCCTATCGTAGTATAATCTGATAGAGTCATTTTCCAATACAGGCGCCGGTTGATACTTGTAATATGGCTGGAAGGTATTCAGAAGTCCGTACTTATGTGCAAGTTTCTGATGGATAATGTTGCACACTTGATTATGCCTGTGAAGATAGTCCTTATTGGCCAGTTGTTCGCATCCGGACGTAATATGCTGTACAGTCTCCGATCTTATATGGCATTTTCTGCACTTATCTGTTTGTAATGTTCCGTCCTTCATAATAAATTTTTTGTAGTTGTTTGTAGCAATCACTTGGTCTTGGATGGCTATAAGGAATTCTTTTGTTTTCGCGAATAATTCTCCTTTCATCAAACATTTGTTGGAGGCTTCTTTGTCGATATGTGGTTGATTAATCTCATGGTGATGTCGTCCATGCAATTCCTTTCTTGACCATTGCTCTTGTTTTTCAGTATCTGATAGGAATGGTAGATTCAGAAGGTCATCTCTGGCATCAGATTTAGACGGGTATAACCCTTATCAGCCAACGATACCACTCTATGGAGGTCAGAAGTGAGAGCTTCTGCAGGGAAGAATTCTCTGAGATTTTTTTTCTGTTCGGTGTGTAAATTGACAACATCTATTAATCCGCGTCCACCTTCTTTCCGCTTCAAAGTTGTTCGTATGGCAGACGATTTTGGATGATGATTGTTGTACTTTGTCAGCATCGTTCGGGTCTTGGCATGAATATGAATATAACATTCAATCCTACAGAATATTTCAAAATTTTCGTACGACATGGTTGCTTCGTTATTGAAACGACATACATTTACATAATAGTTGTAACTTGATAAAAACATTGAATAATTCATCTGAATTGTTATTTCATTGTGAGAATTAGTTCTCAAACCGTCATGATTAAATCATAAAACATACTATTTCAATCATTCCGTGAAAATTCAGTGAATGGGCATAGATATATTAGACAAAAATACACATAGCATTAGAACTGGTCGACAAAAAAAATTAAGGCACGTAGTTCGATTCTAGTAAGAAATGCCGAAATCATTTTTACATAGCTTCAGAAACAACCGAGATATTGGCACTTGATCGATTACAAAAATTCTCGAAATTTCCAAATAACTCGGAGAAGAAAAAGCTAGCTTGAATCTATTTGAGACAATGAATTTCTCACGCAAAAAGAATACGGGAAAGTAGTCACTCTCCCCATTTCTTCTTGTTCTTAACTCTTGGGAAGAGGCGATGCCTGTCGAACCACAGATGTGGCCGCCTGAGATGATTAAATGTGTGTATTCACTCGCTTCTTAGAGAGGACCAAATTGTAGATTATCGGAAAGATGTTCCATGGAAGCGAGTTCTACAGCACATTAGCCCTGTAAATAAAAGATATTTTCATGGAGAGAGGTACGTAGTGTAGCTAGTTGGACCGTCCGTTGATGGGAGTTTTTCCCGAGCCTGGTTTTTCTTTGGAGCTAGATTCTTTCTGAAACCAAGCCTTTTAGTCCTTCAGATTATTTACCATGGAAGTACTTGTAGGAAAGAGGCCATTGAGTAGGAGGCTGGAGATCATGTGTGGTATCTGGGTAGTCGATGAGGCTCATTGCTCTCTTTTGGATACTAACCAATAGAAGTATGGAATGTTTAGGTGTGGATCCCCACATATGGGAAAAGTATTCCAGACCAGGTTGCACATGTGCCTTGTATAAAACCATCAGCGTGAAGTAATGCTTAGCCCTGAAATTAAAACTGAGTTTACAAAAGCAGATTTGGTAATGGCTGACGCATGGTTATGCCTGTAGTTTCAGTGTTCACTGTGATGCCGAGTAGATGCATGTTTTTGTCTGAGGAAATTCGAAGTCCTTGCATGATAAGAGGAGGTAAGGCTAGTAGTGACTTTTTGTGAACGGTTTTGATTGCGCCTTGTTTCCATTGAAATTGACCAGGTTCTATCGGTCCTTTTGTGATATCTTCTTCAAGTCTGAATTCATGCTCTGTAGGTATCTTTGTCAGTGAGACTCCTCAGTCTCACGACGATGACTATCAAATGAGGACTCCAGTCGTCTGCAAACCCTAATATTCTGTTTTTTGAGATTATTGATCTTAATAGAAAAAGAGCCTTGGGTATTTCTGCATTAACCTAACAAGATTCACTCGTTATCTCATCAACCACCCGAATCGATCTACTGAAGAAAAAGCTACTAATCCAACCACGCAATTTTTCGGACAGTTTGTATGTGATTAGTTCATTCATCGAGGCTGTATGTCAAACCCTGCCAGCCTTTAAGATATCAAGAGCAGCGGCTCTTGATTCGCCATGCTGTTCGACTCTTGATGTCCACAAATGCGTAACTCATTATAGGAGGTCATCAGTTAATCGTTGTCTACGGAAACCGTATAGTCGATCACTCATGTTACCCTGTAACTCGAACTAATTTATGAGCTCGTCTTTTACTACTCTTTTCATGACTTTTGACAGAATAAACTCTGGAGCACATTTGTACAAAACAGTTGGTGGTATTCCATCAAGACCCACTGCTTCCCAACAGTTGAGTTGTTGAAGCACGCGCCTCACCTTAAGCAATCTGAATTTCACATCAGAAATATTCGATTGACCATGTGGGATGCTTGGTGGCACTGCGTTTGATGTATCTAAAATAGAATTCTGCAAAAACATTTTTGCAGAGAGATTCATGTTTGCCTTAGGTGAAGAGGCGATCGAATCGACATACCTAATGAAAGGTGGGAATGACGACTTACAAAAGTTGTTGCTGACTGCCTTCGCCATAGACCAGAACTGATGAGTTTCCAAAAGTCAATTACTAATCATCTCATTGAAGAAGACTTTCGCTTTATTGACATGAGTTCCCGAAGTTGTCCAACACCCACACACTCGTAAGTTCTAGCTCATCACAGTGTTGCCACTGCTCGTTTTTATTATGCGAATTTATTCCGAAATTTATTAAATATTTCTTAGCTCATAAAAATTATGTTGTGACCTATCTAAATTGCCATCGCAAGATAGTGGAGTAGGAAAATCAGACAACACCGTCCAAGAAATCAAAAGACTCAACCTTCAGATACTCGGAATAAGTGAATTAAGATGGCCAGGGAATGGAATATGTACCAACGAAAACGGTACCTTATACTACTCTGGTAGTAACTTAAAAGACAGAAACCATAGGAATAGAGTTGGCATATTTGTAACTGCCGAAGTACCAAATATGTCACCAGCTTTGTACCAATATCCGATAGGTAACTGCTCATACAACTGCAAGGAAGACCTTTCAAAATTAATATAATCCAAGTGTATGCACCTACTGCAGAGAGAAAATACGATGATGAAGTAGAACTGCTTTATGGAGAAATTGACAAATTGTTGAAAAGAACCAAAAATAACGCAATCAATATTATGCTGGAGGACTTCAATGCAAACATTTGTCGAGGAAGGAGAGGAGACCTAGTCGGACAGTATGAATTAGGCAACTCCAATGATCGCGGAGACAGACTCTACGAATTCTGCCAGGAGCAAAACATGGTAATATGTAACACCTTGTTTAAATTGCCTTTCCGTCGACTTTACACATGGAGATCACCAGCTGATGAACCAAACAGCCCTACACCAATTAGAAATCTGATAGATTACTTTCTGATAAATAAACGTTTCAGAAACTGCATTTAAAAGGTCACAATATATCCTGGTGCAGACATAGAATCAGACCACAACCCCCTAGTTGCCAATATTGAAGTTAACCTGAAAATTGTTAAACGAAGAATACGAACACCTACAAAAGACACCACAAGACTGTGAAACGAGAGACAGAACCACAGAAGATTTAAACAGCAAACTTAATGCATTGACAAAATCCTCATCTAACAATGTAGATATGCAATGGAATCGACTTGAAAAGACGATCAATATGGTATGCCTGCAGAACCTGAGCACAACTATGACTATTAAGAAGGAGAGATGGATGAGATGACAACGGAAATTCTTGAACTGATGGAAAAGAGAAGTTTGGAAAAAAATGAGCCAACAACCTATAGACAACTACATAAATCAATAAAAGGAAAGATAGAACTGGCGAAAGAGAAATGGATCAAAGAATTATGTGAGGAGATGGAGAACCTAGACTCTATAGACGACATTTTTAACATGCTCAAGAAATTGAGAGAAGTAGCCGGAACATTTAAGAAACAATCACCACCGATGGTAACAGATGAAACAAATAACATAATTTTAAATGAAGCGGAGAAACATCGCATTTGGGAAAACTACATCACAGATTTATTCGGAGACGACAGACTTGAAATAGATATGGCAACAATGTCAGAAGGACCGGAAATAATTAAATCCGAAGTAATGCACGCTCTGGAGTTGGGTAAAAATAGAAAAGCAATTGCATCAGACAACATTCCAATGGAGGTCCTACAATTGATAAATGACGAGAACAAAGACCTCATTGTTAAACTTTTCAATACCATCTACGACATAGGCATACTTCCCAAAGATTAGCTAAAGTCAACATTTGTACTCATTCCTAAAAAACAATATCCTAAACAACGCAAAGACTACAGGCTGATAAGTATTACAAGTCACTTGCTGAAAACATTACTGCGAATAATCCACTCCCGCATCAGGAACAAATGTGAACAAGACTTAGACGACAGCCAATTTGGTTTCAGGAGTGGGGTCGGAACACGCGAGGCGTTGTTTGGTACTTACTTGTACTATTGCAGAAATGTCGCGACCAGATAAAAGATGTATTCGCATGCTTTGTCGACTATGAAAAAGCATTCGACGGAGTACGATACCAAGACCTTATTGAAATGCTACAGAGAACTGGAGCTGACACCAAGGACATCAGAATAATAAAAAATTTATATTGGATCCAAAAAGCCAATATTAGAATAGGAGATGGACTTTCGAGGGATATGAACATTAACAGAGGAGTTTGTCGAGGGGTGTGTACTCTCACCCTCACTTTTCAATCTATATGCAGACCAGATTTTTGAGGAAGACATAGAAGAAACTGAAATAGGAGTGAAAGTAAACGTAACACCAATCAACACCATAAAATATGCAGACGATACGGTTTTACTAGCTGAAAATATAGATGACCTCGAAGAACTACTCAACAAGATCAACAGCATCAGCCAGAAAGTGGGTGTTAATATAAATGTTAACAAGACCAAATTGATCGCGTGAGACAATTTAAATATCTGGGAGCTTAGATAACAGAAGAAGTAAATCCAGACATAGAAACAAATAAAGTGCAGAATTGAGACTGCTCGTGCAGTCTCTCAGAGAACTTCGTTCTGCAACGACAATTTGAATCTTAAACTAAGACAACGAATGCCTAGATGCAATGTCTGGTCGGTCAACACATTGAATAAATTGAAGGCTTTTGAAATGTGGGCTCATAGAAGATGCTCAGAATACCGTTGACAGCTAGAAAAACTAACACAGAAGTCCTTAGAAGATATAGAGAGACGTAGAGGAGTCGGCAGAAAACATATACCCTGGCTGCTTAAAAACATCCGAGTTTGGACGGGAATACGACGGCCGGAACAACTCTTCAGAAGAAGAGCTAGCGGAAACTCGCGATCCAGAGGTTGGAGATCACTGTTATTAACTATCGATATTGGTCAGTGGCTGCTAGTTCCAATTCAAGTAGGTAGAGCTAGGGACGATCGCCATTGGAATGGTGACCCCATTTTACAAGTTCAAGGTCAACACTCACATATTGTATAGTTGGATAGAATGGAACCCATATGTAAAATGAAGTTCTTATTTTATTTTTTGAGCTCCATGAATATTGAGATTTCATCATTTTGAAGTTAACTGCATGAAAAAATAATTACCTTTATAAAGTGCTCGGTACTCACCAATCGTCGTTTTTGTTTTGTCTTTGAATAGGTCAATTAGGTTTGTTCCTTCTGAAAGCATCCCCATCTCAATCAACAACTTTTCCTTCATTGTGTTCCTCAGGACTCCCCCTTTAACATTAAAAAATATTCAGCTTTCGGATATCGCTATCGATATTTTCACAGCATCCCTTTGTTCGCAGTTCACCAACCTAAAAGCCATTGTTCAGGTGACCTAGGCTATATCTCATCAGTTATTGTATGCTGCACATGTGGCTGCGAAAACACTTAATCGGGCTCCTTCTGGTGAGAGAGAAAAGAAAAATTTTCACTGAAATTCACTTCATTATTTCCAAATATTAACAAGTGAATAGATTTTATCATTTCAACTTCAACTTCAAATGGTACCTCATGCGAGAATAAGTGGATTTGTCAGAATTGGTCATGACTCCTTTACCCTCTAAAGCAAGCTGCCATTGACCTTGATCGTTCCAAAGGTCTAAAATATTGGTTCAAATAATCTTGTTGAGAGATCTTATTTATCGGAAACGTTTTGTAGCTTTTATTTATAGTGCCAGTCCTTCAATATTTTCCCCTTAACTTGGCACAAAAATTGATCCCAATATGTCAAAATACAATCTTACAAAACTTGAGAATGATCGTTCATAAGTGTTTGTAGCTGAATAATTCCTACATAATACTCAATTATTATCAATACGGTTTTAAGTTCCTCATTTTCTTCAAGAATAACACTGATAACTATAAACAGTATTATCCTTAAAGAAAATTTCAACCATGTTCGCGTCTATCTCTGGTTGGCTGGTTGCTTGGATCCATTTTGAGATTTGAAGATAATAATTATACCACTATGTATGAGATTCAATTCATTGAAATACTCCATCAAAAATATATTAAAGAGTGAACATAATACCAAGAAACATAAAATACAAACTGGAATCAGTCTATCTCAAGT